>OZ024833.1:7435338-8127601 GCA_964016985.1 Anodontia alba
AAATGGAAAAACGGTAGTTACCATGCAAAATGCCTTCATGGCATAAAATGTTTAACATGACGTGTCTGAAATTTCATTTAACACAGTAAATGGTGGTAATAACGCCGTTTCGACGTCGCTGCGACCAGCAACGAGCGACGTCCAAGCAACGATATTGTGACGTTCCGTATTTGCTGGGAATAATACGCTAACCCCGTTATCTCTGCTAACTGTCGTATTTATCATAATTCAGACACTACAACGTCTTTCCATACTTCTAATATTACGAAAACATGCCTTTTTCAAATATATAGAAAATGTCACCTCCAAACATTGAAAATTTTTTGATCAAACAACTCTGATAGTTTCATATTTCTGCTCAACAAATAGATTGTAGATACTCGTTAGATCCGTCTCAACGATGCGGTTTTAACGAATACCAAAATCTATGTTTTTGATCAGAAATAAGGAAAATAATGTTTTCCCCTGTAAACCCTAGTTTTACTATGTAAAAGTGGGGTTTAAGGGGATCAAATTTATATAGGCATATTTTCGCGATGAACAGTTTCTAAAACGAATGACCCGTACGAGCAATGAAAAGCACTCACATAACTAAAACAAAATATATGAGTGTCAATTTTCTTTTCTAGGCTAGACTAGCTATTTGCGGCCCATCCAGTGTCCTTCATACTATTTCCAGTTCCTGGAAAAAACAGGATGAGACAAAAATAAACTACACTATAGTGAGTGTAGACAGCCGTTTTACGATCGCCACTATGTGTCATCATATTGCTAGATGAGTGACACAAAATAGCCAATCCATCGCTTGCGTCAGTTGATTTAGGTCTACACAGCTATCCTTCCGGATACTTAGGATAAATAGGTAAGCCAGATGACTAATAAAACAGTGTAGGCACAGAGGAGAAATTGTTTGCCAAGAACCCTCTCATCTGTTTCTTCTTTATTTGCAATTTGGTTTGTTTGTTTACATACAGTCGAACATCGATGGCTCGAACACCGATGGCCCGTTTACCAGGACTAATTCGAACTCGTTTTTGAGTCCCTACGAAATTCTTCCGATAGCTCAAGAAAACAAATATTTATGGAAAGTTTCTTATTTTATAATGAAAATGTATGTTGTGTGTACTCATTAGAATCGCCTCATCGTGGCGGTTCTAATGAATACACTCAACATATAATCACTGTGTAGAAAATCGAAAAGATTTCCTTAAATTATCGCTATTTTCTTCCTGAACTGGTGCCATGATTACATGTCACCCTCAGTGGCTCGAACTACCCATGTCTCGAACGAATTTCCATGGTCCCAAAGATGTTCGAGCAATTGAGATTCGACTGTATTTGTTTTTCATCCTGGTGCAGCATCTTTTCTTATTTTCTTTGGAATCACTTAGTCCCTTTTGACATCTTGGAGAATAGAGTCCGCTTGATGCAGTGCCAGAGGACGTATGTAGCCCTGCAAACTACATTTCCGCCATATAAAGAGTCCTGATGGAACCGAGACTCCAGTTTTCTTTCTTGTGTGAGTATGCTGTTTCCAAGAGTATTTTTTTATAGATGGTATGTGACTTAAAAAGCTATTTGCCTCAATGGGCATGTTCAAATTAAAATCTGGAAGAGTCCACTTGAGAAATGCGATATAAATGGATAGATTTAAGGCGGATGGATGTATATTTTCTGAGTACGCAACTCTGATAAATTGTTTTGTAAGGGGAGTAAATATACTTAAAGGGTGTTAAGAAAGTTCGTTCCACATTTCAAATGGTAATTTTAATATGTAAACAAGCAGCTAGCACTGAACAATTTACACAGTCAATATCCAGAGGGTCCACCTTTATTTTTTATAACATTGTGAATTCTCTTGGGCATGGAGTGTATGAGAGAAGCGACATGTTGTGAAGGTATGGTCCTCCAGGCGTGCTGCAAACGTCGGCGTAACTGCGCCATAGTCGAGGGGCGGGGTCTTTGTAAGCCTCGCGGTCCAGTATACTCCAAAGGTTCTCAATGCAATTAAGATCAGGCGAATTGCCAGGCCACATGTCTTTCTTGATAAAGTTCGGAAGGTTCTCGGTGCACCAGTTCTGTGTTGCTGCCGCCGTATGTGGGGTAGCCCCATCATGCATAAACACCGCCTGTCCGGAGTAGGGTACCAGTCTCCGTTGATCGAGTCTCCCGTTAGATCTTGTACGCATCAGTGCTGGTTTAAGTTCTCTCTGTAGAATATTGTCCACATAATAATTTGATGTAACAGTTTTTCCGGTGGGAACAATACGGAGATGTGACAATCCATTTACACCCATGGCTCCCCATATCATAACCTTTAAACTCGACTTGACACAACTAACGTCAGGTACATTATCTGATTGAGACCCCCACACAGTGTCATCCTTGCGATTTGGAACATGGAACAAATATTTGGTACATTCATCACTGAAGATGTAATTTTCCCAGTCCTGGGCAGATACATGCTTGTGCTCCTTGGCAAAGACCAGCCTTTTGCTCCGCTGTGCCTTGGTCAGTAACTGATTTCGGGGCCGTTTAAAGGATTTCCATTTCTTCACCTTACGAATGTAGTTAAACACTGTAACATGGCTGATATTATGACCAGTGTTATTAAGCTCTTTGCTCAGCTTCCTAGTGGATCGCCCCCTCTTATACTTGATGCTCTCGATGGTCTTCTTTACCCCTCCCCTCACTTTCGTCGGACGTCCGGTTCGGCGCTTATCGGCCAGTCCCGTTTGTTCATCCCGCCTTTGTCGCCACTTTCGCACCCAGCGCTGACTCTTATGCAAGTATTTCGACACATATCGAATGTCAAATCCAGCATCTAATAAAGCCAAAGCCTGTGCTCTTTCTTGCTCAGGAGACAGTTTTGTAACACCACCGGTTTTGGATAAAACAGCCAGCATTGCGAATCGTCTGCAGCGAACAGTTGTTTACAAAATCCAATAGCAACACAAAAGAGTCACGCACAAGGAAAACAACTGCATTAGTTTATAGCACATAAGTATAACTGCAACTGCTGTAAATTTGATGGCGATTGGAAAACCGTAATCAATTGAAATATACCGTTAAAATGTGGAACGAACTTTCTTAACACCCTTTACAAGGAATGCAACACGTTAAAATGATTTTATCTCCCTTTTGGAGGGGCCGTGCAATTTTCCTAGGGGTTCGAGAATTATCGCCATTCTCACTAACTGACTGCAGGAAATCAAAGGGCTGAATAGCCCTGAAATGACAGATTCTATGAGAAACTAATAAATTCCAGGTATCATTCTGTTCTCCATTTAAGCTTGTGAGACGCTTCTTCGTCGAAACAAAACCGAGTTACAGTGAACAACAAAGGCGCTGATCAGCCTGTGCGTTCGCACATATATTAAGGCGGGTTTTCTCAGCGACTCTCGCCATAGATCAAGCACAAGTTGCACTACTTTTGTATGGACAGCTCTTCAATGGCGTACTAATAGACACACATTGAAACATTAGGTCTACTTTTGTGCGCGGATGAATACGAAATTGAATAGTAGTCAAAGTCACCTTCTCTAAAACCATGCGTGCCAATGAAGAATGGCAGATAGAATCTGTCATTAAAAATGGCGTAAATTTGCTTCAGGCATTATAAGTTGCATTTGGAAATTCCTTTGCCTGGAGTTTGTCAATATTAATTTGTATATAAAATTAAATTAACAAAACTCCATATGATTGAAGGACCTACGTCGATTTACATGTTTTTACCTTTTTTTTTTGTCCCGGTGTTTAGTCCGTAAAGGAAAATTGGCATCTGGCAGATCTTGTCGGTATCAATCTGTGAGATCAAACTCATCAAACTATTTCTAACTGTTTGAGATATCATGTTTTCGCTAACCGACCTTAGGCTGAAGGTTTTGCGGACGGTCGGACTGTTTAGCGGATTATAGGTCACACTCCGAAATACGTACGACTCTTTGCGAAATGTATGTTAACCGTTAAAGTGCCAATTTCAGTTAAGAAGGCGACATTTTTATAGAAAATAAAACCTGACTTTTTATGTGAATCGTCTGACTACAAAATGTATTTACTTTAATACATACTCACAAAAACGCTTTTGCGCATTACGTGTTAAATGTTAAATGACAAACCGTAGAGAGTCAGAGAATCCTTCCACTCCATATTTGGACACCACATAAGGTGCAGACACATTAGCATAACGACCCGCCATACTGGACATGTTGATGATTCGTCCAGGTTCCATGCGTAGAAGAGGTAGGAAAGCTTTCGACACAAAAATGACGCCATATAGATTAATATCTAACGTGCTGACGTAGTCCTCCTTTATTGTCCAGTCTATAGGGCCTATTGATCCGGCTACTCCAGCATTGTTTACTAAAGCCCACAAACCTAAAACAGAAGGCGAAGCAAGTGCATATCGTTTGTAGTTATGTCTCATAGATAAACAATAATCGTTTGGTCGTATGGAGAATATCCAAGAATGATGACAAAAGCTGAAGCATTAAACTCAAAACGGTAGAAACATTCGAGTTAATGGGAGGATTTTGATTGTGCTGGGGTTTAACGCCACGTCAACCCTTGTGGGTCATTCTGTTGTTTTTATTATCATTATTATTTTTTTCCCCAAAAAAATCCATTTTACTATAGAAGTTGTATAGGTCAGACCCTTTTTTGGCTGTAAACTAATTTTGCAGTAAATACAGTCAGAAAAAAAATCATTTTGAATAAAATGCCAAGCAAAAACGTCTTTCAAAGTAATTTCGAAAGGACAGTAATTTTATAAGGATGCTCCAACAGAAGAGAAACTGCAAAAAGGTGTGGATCAAGTATCTGATTCATGTGACAGCTATGATCTCACAATCAGCATAAAAAAACTGAGGTAGTATATCAGCCAGCACCTGGAAAGCCTTACAAGGAGCCTACCATCACAGTGAAAGGTCAACGACTGCAAGTGGTAGACAAGTTCACCTACCTTGGAAGCACATTGTCTAGAGTTGTACACATTGATGATGAAGTCAATGCTAGAATGGCTAAAGCTAGTGCAGCATTTGGCCGGCTACGTGGAAGTATTTGGGACCGAAGTGGAATCAGACTTGACACAAAGCTGAAAGTATATAGATCGGTAGTGCTGCCAACACTATTATACGCAAGCGAAACTTGGACAGTTTACCAACGGCATGCCAAAAGACTGAAACACTTCCATACAAGCTGTCTTAGAAAACTCTTAAAGATCAAGTGGCAAGACAGGACTCCAGACACAGAAGCCCTGAAAAGGGCAGGGATGCAGAGTATACATACTCTTCTGAAATTGGCACAGTTAAGATGGACAGGCCATGTTACCAGAATGCCTGATGAACGTTTGCCAAAGAAAATCCTCTATAGAGAACTTCAAGTAGGAAAACGCTCCCATGGTGGTCAGAAGAAGCGATACAAGGACACCCTCAAAGCCTCCCTTAAAGACTTCAACATACCAACAGAGTCATGGGAACAGATTGCACAAGATCGTACAAAGTGGCGAGGCCTCATAAAAAGGGGAGCTGGTGAATACGAAGCAAAAAGAATCAGCGAAGCCGAGCAGAAACGTGCACAGCGGAAAGCCAGAGCTAAGGCATCACTAACAGAGCTTTCTTCCTCAGACCTCTCTTGTTCTATCTGCAACAGGCAGTTTAGAGCTAAGATTTGTCTCATCAGCCATCTTAGAACACACAAATAATAACACATCACACAGTTGATTAGGATTGGTCATTGTCAGTAATGACAGACGAACAAGAGTTTTATAATGGTAGTCCTAGCAGAGATTAACTTGGCTCGAAGTACTTACAGGGGTAATGCTTTCCTAAGGGTTTTGGCCATCTTTGGAAATAGGATCTAGTCTACAAAGAAAGAAATTGTCCAAAGGGGGAGGCCTTCTCTTTTCCGAATGGGTTTGTTGGAAAAGCAAATAAAAAGTGACAAAAGTTGGCTCCCTTATAAAAAGTGGTGGAAAATAAACCACGTGTATCCAGTCCCTTACGCAGTGATCTGTTTGTATATGAGAAGTATGACTTCAGTTGTCCCACTTATAAGTAACCAACCATTCAATAATATGAACACGGTGTGCTGTTTTATGGTCCCTACACAAGCAGATAAGGCATATGTTGCTGTCACAAAAATAATCCGAATAAAGGTAAGTACAAATTGTTATCAAATACATAGTATTACTTGGTCTAAGTCATAAGCAGAGGAAATGTTAAGTAGGAGTAGATGATAGTTTTCGAGTCACTTTTATCATTTGTCCATAAAAATACAAAACAACAACAACAAAAAAAAAGCATATAACGTGGGTACTCATTAGAAGCGCCTCGCCAATATGCTTCTTATGTGTACCATAACATATATTTTCACGGAGAAATTGAGAAAATGGTCTCACAATTATCATCAAATGCTTCTCCTTAACAACCCAACCGGGCCCATTTGTTCAAAGTGTCGTTAGCTTAACGAGCTCGTTCAGGGTCATTTCGTTAACTGTTTTAGCGGATTCAATAGACAATATTCTGATGTTTTTTGCTGAAAAAATGTGAGTAACTGCAAAAGCTACTCACATTTTTCAGCAAAAAATTTCAGCATATTTGTGTATCACTCGATGTAAATTTTAACGGATCGTTAACTAACGGCGTCGTTAGCTTTGAACAACTGGGCCCTGGTCTTCGGAAAAAATCAATAAATTAATCACAAATATAGACAATATTGTTACGGGCTTGTAGAATATATCTACGGAAAACTTGGACCCAAATCAGACACTGCGAATGCACAGGCTGATCTGGGGTTACGTTCTCCGCTTTAACGATAAATATCCTGATTTCACGATGCACATTTTGGAACAGAAACTGCGCTTTTCGGTGAACATTTAGACGCGCATAGCCATTAGACCAGGTAGTTTTCACTATTAAGATAAAAGAAGAGGGTGGTTATGTCTAAATGTGTGGATATACACGCGCAAATCATATTCTTTGACGTATTATACGGGATAATATGTTGTTTTATGTGCTGCTCCACAGACTAAGTTTATTTTTGAGTCGTGCCATGCATAGTTGTGTCTTTGCGGCATGTGTGAACAGCGAAATCCCACATAATAAACCTGCATATCTGTGCTATTCGATCAAAAGATTTGTTTGTCGATGTAGTCTAGATTATCTAAACATCTTATAAACAAACCCATGGGCAGATCTATGCATTGGATGTCCGTATATGCCCGAAACAGATTTCGTTTAACGTACCGAGACTGTATGTGTCTTACCATTCCCATTAGGAAGAAGTTTCTTCACTACTTCGACGGCATTGGCCACACTTGATTCATTTGTAACATCAATTTGGACAGGGGTTAGTTTGTTAGAACACGCCTTCGTGAGTTCTATTTCTCCTTTATCGGTGAAGCAGCCAGCAACCACATTTATTCCCATGTTGTCCAGTCTCTTCGCCAAACGATTCCCAAATCCACTGTCACAACCAGTGATAAATACGTATTTATTGCTTAACTTACTTATGCGCAACTTTCGTAACACCCATGCCACGACAACATAAATGGCAAGGGCACTTACTATCAAAAGAAACATTTTTTCCTTCATGTGATTTTGTTCCTGTATTTTATCTGCAAGAAAATTTGTCATTTGTTAACAAAACAAAATCACCAGCTTTTGATAAAATAAAACGGGCCTTCTGGAGTGCTGCAATGAACAAAGACACGAATATCCTTGTTAGTGTCACTGCACACAGACAGCGGCATCCGTGGCACAATTATGCGCAGGTTGACATGGCTTTGTTTTCTGCACATGACTAGTGCAAATGTTTTCGCATGACGCATTCATAAGATGCCCTAATGATGTTTTGAGGGAACAAAATAATACAGACTGCAATGTTATGACAGTATTATGGACAATAATGGCTGCAATTAGCCCTGACCGTTTGTAATCACGTCATTACTTCACCACATAGTGTTGCCACAGTCCAATGAACACAGAACGTCAACGTCGACTCATTTTTTTTATCAAACTGTCTAGACGGTGGCATAGAACGTAGGTCACGGTGTAAGTGAAATAAACATTAGGACCTGCGCAAAAATCGGGTTCTGAGAACTACTTTTGGACGAGTATATACTGACAGAGTGTTATTGTATCTGGTGTCGAACAGAACTTTTCCTACTGACCGTCTCAAGGCAATTATTCTGTCACAGTCTTTCTTTGTATGTGCGTTCATATGTGGCGTTTGTGTTGTTCTTATTTGTTCCTCATCTTTCCTTCTTTTGGTTCCTTGGGAAGGCTGTGTTCCGTGATGTGCCATATCTTAGGTATCTTCACTTTTAACTTTTACTACATTATATAATTTTATGGACAGGACATAACCGACGTCTTGAAGTTAATGTTCAGCTTTAGAGTCAGACGACTAATGAAAACCAATGATAATTTAATAGTAAATTTTACAAAATTGTACTCTTTATCAATTGCTTCAAAATGGTAGATAAAAATTAATCTAACTCCAAATTTTGAGTATCTTTACATTTTTCTACGTAACATGGAGAGGTACGAACAAATTTAACGATTATGTACCTACATCTTATATGGTTAATATTCCGTGCTCTGAAATAATGTACCACAGATGCAATACAGATTTTCGATCTGATTAAAAGCTTGTCTGGAATTAGCAACACTTGTGAAAAAGCACCATTAAAGTAACTACACAACCAAATATATAATAATCTTACAGTGTTTATATTTCGTTCCTTTATCTATAGTTATGACCAGTATTCGTGTTTGCGAAAAATAGTTTATGTACATGTAGATAGAATATGTACACACAAGGTAGGGGTCAAAAGTTGTGTAAATTGTCGTGTCACTGTACTTTAAATATTAGATCAGCTCGCTGCAGTTATAAACTTCATAGTGCGTTGAGCTCTTTTATTTTCTTTGTTCGTTTATTCTTTTGACTAATTGTTTTATTATTTAATTTATTAATTGACCTTTTTAGCTGTCGGTCCGTCTTTGAAAAAGTTTATTTATCTTTGCTTTGTTACTTTTACCTTTTTAGATGGTGATTTTCCTCGAACAACCCTAGTGTGGAGCATGTATACCTCAACTTATTCGTTTGTAAGGTTTGCTTCTCAAGTGAATGATTTTAACAATTGCAATAGAATCCTGACTGCCATGCTGACTCAGAAGGCTATTGGTATCATAGACTTAGTAAAGCTGCTTTCTCAAAAGGTCACCGCCGACACGGCGAAGTGATTGGTAAGGATATATATATATATACGACACGGCGAAGTGATTGGTAAGGATATATATATATATATATATATATATATATATATATATATATATATATATATATATATATATATATATATATATATATTTGTGACAATACCCATAAAATTTGTACAATGAAGGAGAGATGAAGAACAGGCACTGCCAAACTAATAAAACAAACGTCACATATGAAATTACCGACACTCGCACAAAGAAGATCATTGCCTTCCTTTCTATTTTGCAATAGTTAAAACGCCTTGTAAAGGTTAGTAGAAATACAAAATTGGGGCTTAAAGGAAATTCCTCGCGTTAAGCCTCACCATTAATTCTGATGATAAAGATATATATATATATATATACATGTATATACTTTCTGATATATATATATTTTCTGATGATAAATATAACTTGAAAACACTTCTACATCAAGAAATATCGAAACCAGTTTTAGGGTGACATTGTTTATACATGTTAGTACAAAACTGCTGGAAAATTCCATTGTTAGAAGGCTAAAACACTTATTACCTGCTATAAAAGCAAGGATTTAACTTGGATACTATGCGACAGAAAGCATATTTAGTTTTAAACGTAATCATGATCGATATTTATGCTTTCCTCTTATACTGCACAACAAATAGTCGGATCTCGGACGCTTTCAGTGTGCCGACCTGAACTTTTCATTAGATGGTTGATGTCTGATGGAATGTCTTTCTTCGGACCGTTCGGGGTAAAACTGGTGGTTTTCTTCAGTTCTGGCTGCAAGGATCTTAGTAAATGAACTAATTTAAATTGATACACAAGTATTTTCTGTGATGCTTCGTTGGTTGACTTAGGAAGCCTTCATATTTTTATGTCATTTGAAACCTAGGTGACGAATTGGTTCCAGGAAAATTAACTCTACCTGATAAGTTTTAGTTCTGATTGTTACAAGGCGGTGGTTCTGTTGGTGTTTCTTTTTGTGTGGCATTGAGTTGCTCGCTACGTGTGTTTTTACGTACTTAGATCTGTGCGTTGCAGGTCTTTGACTTTGTTTACCTAATGAGTTCCTCTGCAGGTTATACCATTTAAACACAATCGATTTACTTCTTGTTTCCATCTTGATATGTTCGAAGACATAAGTAAGTCAGTTAATATTCTTTTTTTGCTGTTATCTTCCTTAGCTTCATCGCGACACTCCAATATCATGCATTTTGCAATTCTTTCATGAAAACATGTTGTTTTCTTTTTTTTATTTTACATTTTACATTACATGGCTACTGTAAGTTTATACTCACATATGAAGCGCAAGTCAAAAAATGTTTCTTTGGACATGTGCAGCAAGCGAAGATTCAGATCCGCGCAGTCTGATCAGAATCTTCACTGGACGAATTTTGTAAAGCCGATGATGGTAAGTTTCTACATAGGTACATCAAAGTCTCTCTTCAGAATGCACGAATGCGTTGGCTGATTTGAGTCTTCGTCGGACGCACATGTCGGAGTGTACATTTTCGTACATTGCGGTTAGTATAGTCACATGCCCTTACAATCGTAACGCAACGCCTAGACGTTTTTGTATACCCGTGTCGTGTACAAAAATAAATGCTCTCCTAGTTTCTGAGTTACTTCCCTTTTATTAGTTTCTTTCCAGACTCTCCTTATGCGCACCATAACTAGTTAACCGTAGGGAATATCTAAATAAAACTTGATAGCAATGAGGTCACAACGAAGTGTCACGTGCAAACATGATTGCTCTCCTTCTTTGACTTTCTGAGTTACTTCCATTTGATTGGAATTGTTTTTCTTATCAGCCTTGTGCGTGCAATAACTACGTCACCATATGAAATATCTTGGTGAAACTTTATAGCAATGTGTATGAGCTTAAGACGGTGTGTCGCTTACATAAAAAAAATTTCCCTTTGTCAGTGTCTGAGTTACATACTTTCGATTAAATGTTTTACTGCCCTTGTGGGTACCATAACTAGGTAACCGTATGGAATATTTTGACGAAACTTTATAGCGATGTGTATGAGGCTGAGACGGTGTGTTGCGTCTCCCTTTCTTAGTTTTTAAGTTACTTCCCTTTGATAAGTTTTTATCACACTACCCTTATACGCACCATAACTAGGTAACCATATAGAATATATAGATCAAACTTAATAGCGACCCCAGTCAGCATTCTACGTAAATCTATATCGGGCCGTCATCGGCTTGTCAGGGTAGCTGACGGGCCGATGACGGCCCGATGTAGATTTACGTAGAATGCTAGCTGGGTGTTTATAAGGTTAAGGCGATGTGTTGCGTACAAGACAAAATGCTCTCCTTTTTAGTTTCTGGGTTACTTTATTTGATAAGTTGTTTTCACACTATCGTTATTCGTGCCATACCTAGGTAACCATATAAAATATATTGATGAAAATTTATAGCAATGTATATGATGTTAAGACCTAGTATCGGGTACAAAAAAGTTGCTCTCCCTTTTTCAGTTTCTGAGTTACTTCCCTTTGATTATTTTTTTCACACTATCCTTATGCGTGCCATAACTAGATAACTGAATGAAGTATCTGGAAAAGATTTTATAGCAATGTGTATGAAGTTAAGGCGGTGTATATAAACGATTGCTTGCTCTTTCTCAGTTTCTGAGTTAGTCTCTCTGACAAGTTGTTTTTCATTACCCTTATGCGTGTCATAACTAGGCAACCATATGGAATATATAAATTAAACTTTTAATAATTTATTCATGGATCTCATTGGCCAATATAACGAGCATACATATGTTATGCCTTTGTCCAGGTATATACATTGGGTACCCTTGTTAAATGGTAAGCGAGCGTATATTGCCCCACTTTGCGGTGTTCCTGTTCTAAAATGCCAAAGAATGCTGGAGACAATTGAAAAGATTGTTCTAAATTTTGAAAGATATTAGTCCACAGTTTCTTTTAACGTATCCAAATAAGAATGACGTGGTCAAGGTCACTGTCTGATAATGGTTATCGATGAGATCAGAAACTGTCACAGTGATTAAAAATTCTAATTCATATTTAGCCGAAAAGAAATTGTGGGTTAATGGAATATTGTATCCTGGTGAACCTATTTAATGCGTTGTAAACGTGTCAGATTAAAAACAACTCACAGTAAGGCTCTGTGACGATCTATTTTCTGAACAGCAAAATAAATGAGCTGCAACTTGGGAAAACGTATCTTCTGACACGTGCGCCCGCGAAGACTCAAATTAGTTGGCGCATCCACACAGCCTGATCAGTATCGTCGTTGTCCGCACCAAAAAAAACTGTGCAGATATGGCTATCAAAATTGTGCCCAGTAAAGATTGTAATAAGACAGCGCACATCCGTAGGCTGGTCTGAATCTGAACTGGGCTTACATGTCCTTAGGTACGCTTTCTGCGGTTACGGCTCAACTGAAGTTTATAATTGAAATACTGAACAGAGCCTCCCAGCGGGACATATGTGGACAGCGACCGCTCTGATGGAAGTATATGCCAGTCCATGCAAGTCCATGCCTTTTCAGTCAATTTGCCATTTGAGTAAACTGATGTCACACCCACTTCTAATTTTCAGACAGATTACTTGATCCAGATTGTTAATTTAAATTCACATACTTAATGGCAAATGGTGCAGATTCAGGTCAGTTGGTTTGTTCAGAAGCCAACTGATCTGGATCTACAGTTTTCGCAAAGGCAGGGTATATTCGGGTTCAGCAAGACTAGGTTTAAGACTTACTGAATACATATACAACAAAATATAAGAACGTATAAGAAAGTCTCTGATCAGAATGTGAATGTATAGTTACGCTGGCTACTTTCATGGTGCCTAATCGTGTTAGACGCTATCTGTGAAAACAGGACTCTATTCGTGAGTTTCGGACTTTATTCGTGAAGCATACGGACTCTTTGACGTGAAAAACTGGACAATCTAGATGGACGGATCCACAACCGAGTAGAAGACAGCAAAACTGCGCCAGTAAAAAGTTTTAGGACTTGGATGGAACGTATACATTAAGCCCCGCATTTTCACCGACAGTTCTCTGTTAGCTCTGTTTTCCTGCAGCTGAAACTGGATTTAAGTGGAGTCTCATGGATAGCTAAACAATAATTTCGCGGTAAACAAAGGATTATTTCTTTGACTTTGTAGGCTGTGTGTTTGCTTTGTTTTTGTGTGCAGTGAATAATATGTCAAGCGATTTTCAATCGTATTCAAATGAGAAGGTCAGGGCCCAGTTGTTTAAAACTAATGACATCGTTAGTTAACGATTCGTTAAAATTTACATTGTGTGATATGCAAATATGCTGAATTTTTTAGCTGAAAAAATGTGACTAGCTTTTGCAGTGCAAAAGTTACTCACATTTTTTCAGCAAAAAATTCAGAATATTGTATATTGAATCCGCTAAAATAGTTAACGAAATGACCCTTAACGAGCCCGTTAAGATAACGACGCTTTGAACAACTGGGCCCTGATCTCGGGCTTCAAGCATCAGCTTTAAGGACAGCAGATGACTGCATTTTCCGACGAGGTCATTGCTGAGCATCTGTTGAGCAGCCGAGGCTGCTCAGACACATTTTAGAGTTCTGGGACGATCGTAACTACCAGCACTTTTAGATCACCTTAAGTTGGCTCAGGTTGCTAGTATCCTGGCATACTTTTGTCAGTTCTGGTCCGGATAAGGCAGTATCTTGTGTTTAGCTGTTGTATTTTTTTCACTGGAACAAAGTTCTAACCTATATTAAATTCCACACTTCAGAATTTTTCAATCGTTGGGAAAGCAACAAATGCTACGAGGCGATTTGTTTTGTCTTGCCTGGTGTTATTTTGTTTTTGTGTTTTTCAGTCCTTTGAGCATTGCGATTACCTCGCGTGGGGAAGAGAGAGCTAACCTTAGTGCTTATTGTACATTTGTTTGATTTGCGTTTGTTTGCTTTTGTCTATTTCCTTTTCCTCTTGGTGCCTGGGAAGGACTGCGGCTAATGGCATTCCCTGGACTTTTCTTTTACCTTTTTGTTTTGTAAACCGTACAACAGAGGTTTAATACAAAAAATTCGTACTTGTCCTGTCGACGGAGCCGTGGCTGCGGAACGATTCAAACCTAAACGGTAAACGTAGCTTTTGTTATTGCATGCCAACCGAGCTTATACAACTTTCAATACGCTCGGTCGTCGAACGTATGTTAATTGATCGGGTCTGTCGACAGGCTGGTAGCGATATTGGTATTACACACGTGACATGCACATGCATAATCAAGAACGTTAATTTCGTAGCGCAAGAAACTAGTATCCTCTACCTTGACATGTTTCCCTGTTGTATGCGCATACAACCGTTGTATGCAAAGGGTTGTCGACTTATTAAAACATCTATTTAAATATGAATAACCAAATTTGGCAGGCAGGATCGTTCGCGTGGCCGATCGATTAGAATGACATCTGCTCAAGTCTCTCTGGAGGTGATACTTATCCCTTACCTATTAAAACAGCGGTTCATTGCACAGTGCTTTCACTATCATCCTTCCATCGTCCCGAATCGACTTAAATGTTGTTGAAGGGTCGTAAAAGCCAGAATTTGTCCATCCATTCTTAGGCTGGAAATAACATTTGTTTTTTTAAACGAGAAAAACGGTCAAGTCACACCTTCGTCAACTCGCTACGTGTCAGCTTATTGTTTCGGACCTTAATTTACCCAAGCCGACTCGCACTTCATAATGTTTTACACCTTGGTATCTCGTTTCTTCATAATTCGCACCTCTGAGTAACAAAAGGATAATTGCTTCATTATCTAATTATTGTTAGTGGAATTTAGAAAGTAATTAAATGCGTACGATCGGCACGGTGGCCGATTAAAATCAATTCTTGTTTTAACACCATCGGTCAAAAATTATCTTTGACTCTGAAGTTTGGAAAATCATGTGACTTGGCTCATTAACCCAGCTTAGTTCATTTACCGCATTTGCTGGTACTACTAAATGCCGAAAAAATACGGTCAGCAACGGGATGCCTCGCCATTAATACACCTTTCGTCTTTTAGTAGCGCGTATTTTGCATTCTGGGACACCCTCCCATTAGGCAGAACTTTTCAATTTAGATGAAAAAAGAGATCAGTAAAATTATAATCGCTAAACGATTAGGCAAGCCCTTTTGTGAATGTTTTACGTCTGTTGTTACTAGTATAGAGTCAGTTCACAAATTACGTCCATGACATGCACAGATAGAGCCTGCAGGCAGGTGGATATAACGTTCAAAATTATGCCCCTTTGACAATATTTGCAAACATTTTGTTTCCGGCTAACTCCTCCTACAGTTTACATGCTGTCAATTTTAAACTTGTTATATAGTTAGATCATGATATGGAGCAGCAAATACTGTATCGCGGTTACAATCCAGCAAACAGTAACAGAGTTATGCGCCTTTGGAAATTTATATAAACATTTCGTTTCCGGTTAGCTCCTCCTACAGTTTTATATCCAATCAAGCGAAAACTTGACATATAGTTAGATCATGCTATGGAGCTGCGCATCTACAGTCCACCAACAATTAACAGATTAACGTTTCTTTGAAATATGCTTTTGTAAACATATTTTTCCGGCAAACTCCTCCTATAGATTACATTTGATGAAGCTGAAACTTGATTTATCGTTAGATCATGATGTAGAGCAGCGCATATTGTTTCGAGGTTGCAGTCCACCAAATGTTAACATAGTTATGCTCCTTTGAAACTTTCTGTGAACTTTTAGTTTCCGGCCAATCCTCCTTCAGTTTACATGCTGTCAAGGTTTGCTCCTTTGACAATTTTTGTAAACAACTATGGAGTTTATTCTCAGATGTTTGTGCTGTCTCAGTCATTCAACTCGTAACCGCTAACATGGAACAGCTGGTTCCGCTCTTATGGTTGTTCATGGGTAACTCCAACAGTCTTTTCTACGTCTGCATAGCGTAAGACAGTATATTGTTATATTGTTGAGACTTTATTCGTTGTTTATGAAGAATTTGATATACTCTGTGCTTCATGTTTCCTTTCAAGGTGCTTCGGTAAAAAACACACCATAGGAAGTTTCAGAATTGTTCGTTTTAATACTGATTGCAAACTGTAAAGGATGAACCTCTGGAAACTGCTTATATGTTTTGGTATTGCCAATTTATCGTTTTAAAGTAGTGCCATAGTACACGTCTGTCAATCACAGCATTGTCTGTAACCTTGTCAGCCGGACCCAAAACATCTTTCTAATGGACATCTTCGTTACATGGCTTCATATTTTGAAATGCATATCCAGGGTTACAGGGTAAAATCTTAATTTAAATGAATCGATTATTTTCAAGATACTTAATTTTCACTAGTATACACTCCAGCCCCATATTGACGTATTACCGATTCTGAATAATACCTGTTACAAAAAATACACTGATCAGAATTAGCAAATGCGTTGGCGGTATATAACTCACCTGTAAGCGTTATGTTATATAGTCTGTGTTTTCTAATATCTTTGAACATTTCAGCCGAAACGTCAGGTAACCCATCTTCGGACATGTGCGCCAAGCAAAGGTTCAAATCATTATATAGAATATGTGCAAGAATCACAGAAAATTATCCACCAATGACATTCATACAGTCTGATCAGAATCTTTACTAGGCGCCTTTTGGATAGTCAGGAATGCATGGTTTCTTGATGCAAACAACGAGGACTCCGATCAGATTTCTGGGACGCGCAGGCTGAGTTTAGTTTACCTTTGGCACACACGTCAGAAGGTACAGTTTTTGGCGTTGCTGGTCATTTTATTTGCTTCAAGCAAGTAATCTGGCTACCCAACACGAAAACATACCTATATAATTCTTACCCCCATTAAACCCCACTTTTATATAGTAAAACTGGGGTTTACAGGGGGTATACATTACAGTTGACTCTCATTATCTCGACCTCGCTTATATTGACTAACCGCTTATCTCGAAGTGAAAATTTGGTCCCTGTTTTAACATGGAAATCTAACAACAGGTAACAAAATATTGTGGAAAAGAGGAGAAATTGCTCCAACGGAGCAATTTCTACTTTCCGCAATATTTTCAATATATCTCAAATTTCAAGAGCCCAATTTCATATACATTTGTTAAATGTTGTTGTTGGATTTATGTTTTCCTCAATTCTGCAATTCTGATATGTCGAGGTACGGATATCTCGAAGTATTTCAAAGAGTCCCTTGGAATTCGAGATAACGAGAGTCGATTGTAATTTTCTTTTATTGCTCAAAAACATAGATTATGGGTACTCGTTAGAATCATCTCGGCGAGGCGATTCTAACGAATACTCACAATCTAAGTTTTGAGCAGAAATTTGAAAAAAAAAAGTCAAATTTTTTATCTGAAAACTTTCAGTTTTGGGTGGTGAAATTTTCAATATATTTGAATAGGCGTGTTTTCGTAATGACTTTTAAAAGCTGTCTTGCTAATAAAACATCGTTTATCTGTCGTTGGTGCGAGGATATTGGTAGATATTCCTATGGCATGGACTGGCATAGACAGGAATGGCTAAAGAACAACTATACCGACGATGTAAGAAATAATTTACTTTTTATAATATTTTATTTTACAAACACTAATACAAGGAGAATGAACCGGTATTGCAGGAGTCGTGCACAATGTGAGTTAGACACATTGCTGTATTGTATTTGACCACAGTCCGCTACTTTTTAGGGGAATTGGTACAGTGACTAGGGTAACTGTATGTCAAAATTGTTTTTGCTCCCTTCTTAAAAGGGATCTATTCTAAAAGGATAGAAGCTGTTCCCCTTGGGAGCATTTCATTCCTTTCAGTGTAGACACCATTTCTAAAGGGGATTGTCCAGCATTGTGATCACCTTGTGACAGAAGAGGCTGGCTGCTTTACCCTTTTTTTGGTCAGTGGCTTGTGTACTGCCTGCCATGGTGTGTTGCCCTTCCTTATGTGTCATCGGAAGGCTATGATCTATAATTGTAGCTATTTCTGTTGTTTGATGTGCAGAACAGCCAAAAGGAGAGTCACAAACACATCACGAAAACATGCCTATATAATATTGACCCCCTTAAACCCCACTTTTATATAGTAAAACTGGGGTTTACAGTGGTATACATTATTTATCTTATTTCTGCTCAAAAGCATAGATTGAATAGGCATATTTTCGTAATGAACTCTCCCTTATAGACAATAGCAGCAAATCTAACAAGTGTATGCAGTCCCCTTAAATTCAAATGGTCTAGAAAACTCAGCACCATACGCAACAGAGATATGTGGGCCGGGCCATGCAAAAACATTACGAAAACAAGCCTATTCAAATATACTGAACATTTTACCACCAAAAAACTGAAATTTTTCAGATAAAATTCCGTTATTTTTTCATATTTCTGCTCAAAAACATCGATTTTGGGTACTCTTTAGAACCGCCTCGCCGAGGCGCTTCTAACGGGTACCCAAAATCTATGTTTTTGAGCAGAAATAAGAAAAATATTGTATACCCCTGTAAACCCCAGTTTTAATGTATAAAAGTGGGGTTTAAGGGGGTCAAATTATATAGGCGTGTTTTCGTGATGACATGTCTTCGGGATTATGTGATCAGGGACTTCGCTGTCTGCTTACATAATCATTTGACGCTATAGAGTGTAACAATTGAGAGCAAATGCCCGGAGAGCATTTGAGCATGCGTTGGATGAATCTGTATTTGAGCATTTCGCGCAAGCTCGAAGAAGCAGTTTCGCTAGGCACGGCCCGTGTAAACCACAGCCATTTTGGATATGATAAAAATTACAGCTTTAAAGACCAAATAAACGATAAGAAAATTAAACATAAACAATACAGATTTTCCCATGAAACTAATTTTTGGAGCTGCAGCGTGCAAAGACGTACCTTCTGACATGTGCGCCCAACTAATACATAAATCAACCTGCGCATCCGGACAGTCTGATCACGGTCGTCATAGTCCACATAAAAAATCATCCTTGGCTATTTCAGTGAAGATCTGATCAGACTGTGCAAATATGCAGGCTGATCTGAATCTTCGCTGAGAGCATATATGCAATAGTACGATTTCTAACGTTACGGCTCATTTTATGATAATTATTTGTAAGGCTGGCACGATTCATCGGATTATCGATTAATCGATCGATAAATTCCATAAAAGTAATTATCGTCACTGATTTGCTAATAATCGATTATTTGATTTATGTGTCTGTTACATTACCCTTATTACCGTAAGTATTCGGACACCTCAGCTCTTTACCATACTTGTTCTTAAATTTGGACAAGAACAAGTTATAGTGATTAATTTGATTTTTGTGTTTTCGCTTTGATGCATTGACTGAGTTGGGAGCCTTTATGCAAACCGAATTTTTATGTGTTTCTGTATTAAGAGTAGCAGCGGGACCCAGGGTGAAGTTAGTTAGCTGTAAAAATGCTTTAACCCCACCCCACGGTGGTTTACTCTACTGACCGTTCTAAGGCGGTGGTCCCGGTGTTAGTCTTACTCTTTGTTGCTTTGTGATTTATTCTACGAGGCGATTTGTTGTATGTCTTTCCGTGTGTCATTTTGTTCTTGTGTTTTTCAGTCCTTTTAGTATTGCGATTACCTCGCTTGGGGAAGAGAGAGCTAATCTTAGTGCTTTTCGTACGTTTGTTCGATTTGTGCTTGTTTGGATTTGTCGGTTTCCTCTTCCTCTTGGGGTCTGGGAAGGGCTGCGATTGTGGCACTCCCTGGACTTTTCTCTTACCTTTTTTTTTACTACACAATGTTGTGTCTAAAAATAGCTGGAGGGGTGGCAAACAGTGTAGACCCTGATGTGACGCCGCATTTTGCGGCGTCTTATCTGGTTCTATACTGTTTGCTCAGGCCTGTCTGTCCGAATACATATGGTAAAGTATACCCTTTGGAAAAAGTCATGCTCAGACAGTAAGCCAGACAGGTAAAACTATGAACAAATCTTCAGTGAGTACTTATCGATTATCGATCACAATGGCAGGACTGAAAATCGATTATCTTTTCAGCTCTGTTTAGCCAGCCCTAGTTATTTGACTCAATACGCCAGTGAGTGGTACATGTGGCACGAGTTTATCGTATATGTATACGTTCTTCCTATTCTGTCATTTGTCACTTATGCACCAGTCATTTGCCCTTATGGGCCCTTGGATAGCAGAGACATAGCGGGGCTTAAGTGCCGTAATTTAAGCTTCTATGAGTTACGACAGGGCCGCAGATATACATACCGGAGCTTTAACTTCCCGCTAAAATAGCCGACAGAAACTCCCTGTGGGTATACCTGCCTGCCCGTCTGTAGCGTGCGTGTGTGCGTGCGTTCAAATGTCGCCTCTGCAACCAAACGAAATGAGAACGTTTGATGGGGCAGATGAAAAACATTTATCCGATGGTTCTAGGTCATTTGTTGTTCTTCATTACTCAGCTTCCAGGGAACAGGGCTTTTAGCATGAATTTTAGCATTTTGTCCCCGCAGTGCAGGGCTTTTAGTGGAACTTTCGAGACTGAACAAGTTCCCGTTATTCCGTGTGGTTTTAAATGACTGGTGCATTATTAAGCAGATGACCTAAGTACATGCCTATTATATAGCAGTAATTTCCATACACATAAATGCCAAGAAACGAATAGCTTTGTTGTGATTTTATCACAAGCCCATCACGAAAACATGCCTATGTAATGTTGACCCACTTAAACCCCATTTTCATATAGTAAAACTGGGGTTTACAGGGGTATATATTATTTTCTTATTTCTGCTCAAAACATAGATTGTGGGTACTCGTTAGAACCGCCTCGCCGAGGCGGTTCTAACGAGTACCAACAATCTATGTTTTGAGCAGATATATGAAAAAATATCAGAATTTTTGTATCTGGAAATTTTCAGTTTTTGGAGGTGAAAGTTTCTATATATTTGAATAGGCGTGTTTTCGTAATGCAGAGTTCCCTATAAACGGTAGATTTGAAAAACACCAAGATACGTCTAGATTATTTCACGTTGTCACAAGTTGATTCTTAGCGAATTCAATATAGCACATGCCATGTATATGAGTTCTTCTGGTGCCTCGCCAGGTCTGTGCTTCGTGATTATGCCATTTCCTGGGTATCGTCAATAACTTTAGGTTCTACAAATTGCTCAAAGCACACATAAACTAAAAAATAACGTCTAATATTTGACGCAAATATAAACAATAAAACTGCATGAGCTTAAGTTCGATAAAATCGGAATGCATAAAGTAGGTGTATGTCTAACAGCATATAACTGTGCCGACATAAAAGCGTTGTTTGTCTTCTGATTTGAACTAACATAGCTCCAGATAAGGCGCTTTTTCCAACCAAAAAATGTGTTGATAGTTTTTTTATTTCTCGACCAAAAATATATTGTGGGTACTCATTTGTTCGCCTCTCTAAGGCGTTTCTAACGGGTACCACAACAGATGTTTTCATGGAGAAATAAGAAAACATGGAATGTCGATAAACCCTTTTGTAAGACCCCTATTCGGAACCATTACGAAAACATTCCTATTCAAACATACTGAAAATTATACCACCAAAAATTGAAAATTATCAGGTAAAAAATTCTGATATTTTTTTCTAATTTCTGCTCAAAAACATAGATTGTGGGTACCCGTTAGAACCGCTTCGACGAGGCGGTTCTAACGAGTACCACAATCTATGTTTTTGGGCAGTAATAAGAAAAATAAAGTATACCCCTGTAAACCACAGTTTTACTATATGAAAGTGGGATTTAAGGGGGATCAAAATTACATAGGCATGTTTTCGTGATGATTTCGACCAGATTCATGTTCAGAAGGGTCCACTTCAAAACCTGGAGATGAAAGGGCTCACAAAGCCTTCAAACAGCGTTCAGGTGTCACAAGATACCGCATCCATATGATGTACGTTGTGCATCTACTGTCCATATTTTGTTTGTTTAATACTGTACCAAGAGCATCGTTAATCCCCAATACGCAAAACAAAATTGTAGCAGACGGCAGTCTATTTTCTCATTATTTTTGTGAGAAAGTAAGACTTGACTTTTAATGTGAATCTTCTGCCTGACAGAAGATTCATATCAAATATCAACACTTATTTGCTTTGATTCTTTTTTTTTTTCAAATTGTCGTCTGATGCAGTTGTGGTTGGCGTTAAATGGTTAAACTCTTAACTCTTTACTTCTGCGATGCTGTTTTCATTTAAATTGAATGTCTGTACTTTAAAAAGTGCCATGGACGTTTTCACCTCCATTTTTCAAACAGAGATCACTGTAGCAGAAATGCATTTACATTTCTGGCCCATGATGTGTATAAGTGATCTTTCTTTGGAGAAACATTCATTCACCTCAAATAGGTTTGACCTAAAATGTATTAGATTTTACGCACGTAAACGTTATGTTATGTTTATTTCAGTACATTTATAAACATAAACTTAAAAGTTGCAACTTCTCATCATGATACATATTGCACGTTATTTGATTGGTTGGAGGAAAAGGTTTTACTGCTAGATACACCAGATGTTTCCTTACAGATAGTCACACATCTACCTGATTCCAGAGTATAAATATGAGTATGGCATCCTTTAACATACACAACCCGAACTTTGGACTACTTTCAACAATTATCGTAGCTAGCACTTTTTTATGTTCCAACAATCATCTTAAGTCTCATATTCCACAGCCTATAAACACCTACGTTTATTCTCTCGCTTTCAGTCGTTGGGCGTTGAAGTAGTTTGAGTGTAGGTACAGTAGTTTGTTTTTTGTGCTTTACATTTTCGTTTCTCTAATTTTAGGCTTAGAAGGTTTGACAAAACTTCGTCGCAGCTTTCCATTTTTGTCCAAAGTCCACTTACATAAACAAGACGCTTGTATAGACGAGCTCTCAGAAGACACGCGACCACCATTTTGTAACACAGGTCGAGCACAATTCCGAATTCGCCTGAGATCATAATTACTGTTTTGTGAATCTGCTAAATATTGTGATTGTTGAATAAATGTAGGATCTGGCTTAGACCAGCACCGGTGCCACTTCTTACGTATTTCCATTTGCACCTAAAATAGATATGCAGTTATGTATACTTAAATTTCATAGCAAATAAATCCGGGGGTGGATTCAGAGGGGGTTCGAGGGGGTAATTGTTGACTCAAAATTTGATTTTCATGGAAAATTTTGGATAAATTTGGGGTAACGTATTTACCATAAATATTCCCATTCTTTACAGTTTACCTTTTACTGCTCTTCAGCAAGTCAATTTTACTGCGTATAATTGTATGTAAAAATGCTGGATGAGTGGCAAATAGTGTTGACCTTGATCTGACATGCATGTGCAAATAGTGAAGTACCAGATCAGACGCCGCGATCTGCGGCGTCTGATCTGGTACTTCACTATTTGCTCATGCATGTCTTTCCGAATACTTAAAGTAAGTACGGTAATTTTCTTAAATCGAACTTTCCTCCGGCATCACCCTGAATTCGCCGCCTGATACTACACATGAGCCGCATCGTGAGAAAACGTACCTTCAAACACGTGCACCCAACGAAGACTCAATTCCGAATGCGCAGGTTGATCTGAATCTTCGCTCGGCGCACACGCCGTATATACGTTTCTGACGTTTTGGCTTATATGTATCCCATTAACCTTTCAATACGATATTTTGTGTGCATAAGCGATCTTATGGCCCGCGCCAAGTGAAAGGGTGTCTTGGAGCATGCGCAAAATGCACGAACTCATATTTACCCCGCGCATGCGCAGTCTCAGCTGGGCATATGCTCTCTGTTGGAACGTTCCATAGTACCCATTGATTCTTTTAGCAGCCAGTGAAGGCCCTGATCAGACTGTGCGTATGCGCAGGCTGATCGGGACCTTCGCTGTCCGCATATGCCCGAAGACACGTTTTCACATGGCGCGGCCCATATACATGCTGCAAAAATAATTACTAGTCACACATCAATATAGTACTATTATCTATTGCAATAATGGGAGACAGTTTTTATAAGTCAGTAGACTTTCTTCTGAATCCCAATGTATAATTGTACTTAATGATTTATCTTTACTTGTATTGTACCATATGTATGTTATACAAAGAAATAAATGGTTAAACTAAAAATAAAGTAAAACGTTTAATACTACATTCATTGTTTTTGTCTTGTTATAATAAAATTTATTTTGTGTTGATAAATTGGACAATTGAAAACAGATTTACGGCCACCGATGAGACTTGATTGACCAAACCTAAGTAATCTGGCCAAGGAATCACGGCCACTTCATGAGTTTTCAGTTCTGTGTGTGTGTAAATTGTCCTCAAGGATCAGTTCTTTTTAGAGCTTATTTTCGAGCTAATGTGACAAAAATCTCAGTAACTACAATCGAACCTCAAAAGCTCGAACACCGATGGCTCGTTTACCATGGCTTATTCGAATTCGCTTTTAAGTCCTTACGAAATACTTCCGATAGCTCCCGAAAACTAATATTTAAGGGAACTTTCTTACTTGATCTTGAAATAGTATGTTATGTGTACTCATTAGAATCGCCGCGATGAGGCGATTCTAATGAGAACACACAACACACCATTATTGGATAAGAAATTGAAACGATTTTCCTTAACCATCACCATTTTCTACCTGATCTGGCACCATGATTAACCCTCGGTGGCTCAAACAACCTCTGTCTCGAACAATTTGCCATTGTACCAAAGATGTTTGAGCCATTAAAGTTCGACTGTAGAAGGATTAAAGCTGCATTCTATCAACCATGCTTGCTTGTTTTAATGTTTGTGATGTCAATTTATTATTTGTATTTGAATGAAAAATATATATCTGAATGCTCAGTTTACTTTGGGTATTCGCATGACCAAGTATAATAGGAAAAAGGAAAGACTAAAATCAGAAATTATGGCATCTCCGAGGAACAGAAAGAAAGGACAATTGCATTTTAAAAAAAAGAAGAAACTGCAACAGATGAAAATGAACCACTTTGATCGGATCCACACACAAAAAAAAACTACTAGGGGCTTACGCATGAATTCCATAGATCTGATCTGCGAATATATAACTGAAAAGACGTTTGTTACAAAAAGTAACTCCAGTGTCATTCAAGTAAGTACTGTCGTTTAACTAAACCCAAGGTCACACGCATTGGAAATGTCAAAAACATGAATGTATGCAAGCACGAATATATAACTGAAACGAAGTTTGCTACAGATGTTAATTCCAATGTCATTAAAATAAGTAATGTCTTTATACTAAAACCGAGATGACACGCATTGGAAACGTCCAAAACATGAATGTATGCAAGCACGAATATATATCTGACAAGAAGTTGTTACAAAGTTAATTCCAATGTCATTAAAATTAAGTAACGTCTTTTTACTAAACCGGAGATGACACGCATTGTAAACGTCCAAAGCATGAATATATGCAAGCACGAATAGATAACTGAAACAAAGTTTGCTACAGAAAGCATGAATATATGCAAGCACGAATAGATAACTGAAACAAAGTTTGCTACAGAAAGCATGAATATATGCAAGCACGAATAGATAACTGAAACAAAGTTTGCTACAGAAAGCATGAATATATGCAAGCACGAATAGATAACTGAAACAAAGTTTGCTACAGAAGTTAATTCGAATGCCATCTAAATAAACAACGTCGTTTTACTAAATCCGAGGTGACACGCATTGGAAACGTCCAAACCACCAATGTATACAAGCACGAATATACACATGTATATCTAAAATGAAGTTTGTTAGAGAATTCCAATGTCATTAAAATAAGTATTTTTTTACTAAACCCGAGGTGACATGCATTGGAAACGTCCAAAACATGAGTATACTCGTATGCAAGCAGCTTAATCACAGATTAGCAGAAACTTAATTTTTTCCAAGACATAAGCAGTCGTAAAACTATTAAATCAGCTTCTGCGAAACACCCTTTAGAAGTCAATGAACCTTTTCGACTTGCATGATGGAAGACTTCACCATAGATTTACACGCATTCAATGTTAACTCACCTAAACGTTAACCAGGTACACAAATTTGTCAGAGATCTGTCTACAATTCCAGTTGAGAGTGCATTAAGGTTTCATCCGTACTACACTAGCCAACGTCAAGATTAGATGTCGCTTAACTGACTGTGATGTTTTGCCGCAACAAATTCTTTTGTCGTGCAAAAATAAAACTTCTATGCAGTGGTAAACCATAGAAAAGTCATAAGACACCCTTAACTCGAGACGTAGAAAGTCAGCATTTACATTACTTTATATAACAACCAAACACCTTCTTATCTGGCAACAATAGTTCTTCCTTCTGTTAGTAATCTCTCATAATATACGAGTTTATGTAATTCCAATGACACGTAAACTAGTCATGCACGTACGACTCTGTACAACAATTATTTTCTTCCCTAAACTCTCAGAGAATGGAATAAATTACCATTAATTTATAGAAATAGCGACTCTGTTAATTATTTAAACGCTCCATGAATGAAGGCTCTGTTATTGTGCCAAAATGTTTCAACGCTAGAAATAGGCGTTTCCATATCATTACGAACAAATTGTAGTGGTTCGAACAATCATTTATTCCTAAAATGCATTAGACCTCTCCATTCTGCCGGTGCTGTGCCATTGAAAACGTCCTTCACTTCTTCTTGAATTGTCCGCAGTACACCCACCAACGTGCATAACTCAGGCGTACTGTCTTCCAACATACCATCGTAAGCTTTCGCGTTATTTTGTTTGGGAAAACTCACTACCAAGCCAAACACGATCATATTTGAGACAGTACAAGAATATATTCGGAATTCAAAGAAATTTAAGTCCTTCTCATAATATTAAGAACCTGTTCCCTGCACTTTCTGATTTTGAGAGAAACCATAAACAGAACCTTATACACTCTTAAGTGACGAATATTCTTTACCCACACGCGAAATGATTGCTCTCTCTCTCTCTCTCTCTCTCTCTCTCTCTCTCTCTCTCTCTCTCTCTCTCTCTCTTAACTATCATATCAAACATGAAATAATTGCGTCAAACAAGCTCTCAGTCTCTCACACTCAGAAAGGTACTCTTTTTCTCTCTGACCACACACACACACACACGCACATACACAGACACAGACAGACAGACAGACAGACAGACACACACACACACACACACACACACACACACACACACACACAACATTCTCCCTCTTTATTAACAAGAAATACATGTATATTATTTTTCCTAGATCGAAGAACCATGACATAATATGAGATGATTTTTTTTTGCTTGACATGTACTATAATAGTTATGACAATGCTTGATCATACAGATATCCGTACATAAAATACTCATGGCAGGGAGAACAAACAAACAAGCAGTCTGCTTTCACATGAAATATTTGTTCTATTTATGTAATCATGAAAGTGTTGACATTAAATTTGTTTAATCTGAATGTCTGTAATTTCGTTTGTTTTGAAACGTTCTTATGACATAACAAATATTGCAGATACAGATCCGACATTGCATTCTGACCTGATTGCATGCCTTAAAACGAAATAATCAGATACCCCGTTTAATTTGGAAATGGACCGGTCCAAAGAGTTATGGTAGCATTTTTCGTCGGACATTAAGTGCTTAAAGGACTAAAGTCTTTCTACTATTTATAACTTTAACCCTTCTCTTGCTGAACACGACATGCTCTGTCTTAGCAAACAGTGTAGATCCAGATCAGTTGGCTTCTGAAGAAGCCAACAGATCTGGATCTGTACTGTTTGTCATTAAATATGTGAAATTCTATCAAGAATCCGGATCAAGTTATCTAATTGGCTGGAAATTAGGCGTGGCATCTTAATTTATTCGGCAAGGCAAGGGTTAACCCATTTTTTGCCGCGTAGACTCTTTAACCTTAACTCTTTGCATCAGTCCATTTCCAATTTAAGGGATACATGTACCTGGTCTGCTTAGGATCATCACTTTTAATAGAAATTCCTGAACTTAATGCAAACAGTGTAGATCCTGATCAGAGCCGCTTTCTGTAGCGTCTGATTTGGGTCTACACTTTGCAGACCCCATTTATAAGACGCAAGGCCTAAAAGGGTAAACTCTTTATTATAAAACTCGATAGTGGGAAATAATCAAGTTCTAAAGATGCTTGAGATAAACAGTAATAGTCGGACATTATCAGTAGTGAATAAGGCTGTAAAAAGGAATTCTATGTTTACTAGTATATAACCTCAGTGGGCTTTAGGTACTGAAGATAAACTGAGCCACAGCGTAATAAATGACATTATGAGGGGTGTGATATGACACTGATTAGCCTGTGCATTCCACACAGTCTGATCAGGACGTTGTCTAGTAATCAATGTATACTACAACAACCCGGAATTCTGTATTCAGACAATGAAGGTCTGTAACAGACTGTATGAATGCATATGTCGAGTCATATGTTCTTTGTCCGCATATGAAAGCGTTTTTTGCTCACGTTGAGTATCAGGTATATTTTCTCAAAAATTACATTTGTAAATTGGTAAACGCATATGGGACAAGGCACGACAAAACCTACAATAAGACTTGTGCGATCAGCGTAGACTCAGATCACCCTGCGCATCCGCGCAGTCTGATCAGAGTCTTCGCTGATCACATGTGCCTTGTACAGCTTTCATGCTATTCAAAGAGGGATGAACGCAAACCCTTGCCATAGTTGGTGAATGTACAGGCTGATCAGAGTCGTTGCTGGTCACACAGGTCTTATTGTCGGTTTTTCGTGCGTTGACTCATATGACAGATGTCATGATACTCTAACAATATCTATAAAGGTTACCCTGGAAACAAAGCGCATAGAAGAACGGAAAATGGTTCGGGGTTAAATAAGACATTTGACACTATGACAACAATGTAGTTTACATAAAGTATAACTGACATTTTGTACGTCAGCCCGGAAGATAATATCGTTTAAAGATTTGCTAGATGTAAGCAATTTACCATATACAGGTACTACTGTGTGTTGATGGGGAGATACTCATCCTTTAGTAGTTAAAAGACAGTACCAGTAAAAACTCTGTGGTAACCTATGACAACGTATGCTTGAACAGTTAAAAGCAGTATCGGTCTATCCCTGTCAAGTAAAATAAAAATCTAAAAGATTGCCTTTGGAATCAAAGAACACACATAGGGACAAATATAGGAAACAACTTGGTGTTATTAAGTCTCTTTATATATATCAAAAACGTATGTGAGGCCGGATGCGCCCACCTAGCACATGCTTAAGCGGTAGTCAGTTTTCAAGGTAACTCAAATGCTCAATGATCTCAATAATCCTAATGGAAAAAAAACAAATATGAAATTAGTTTGAGCACCTACCTTCCAATAATATTAGTTTCTGGCCGTTCAAATGTGGTTTCTCTGCTGTAGCTGTTCTTTGATCGTGCGGTCGGTGGTTTCATATACAGCGTTTGCTTTGTCATTGTTTGTTTCTCATCTCGTCTACTTTAGGTTTTGTCGGTAAGGCTGTGCTTCGTGATTATGGCGTTTACCATGTATCGTCATTAATGTTTAGTGTTTGTCATGAAACAATATGTTCTCGGTTCAAGTACTCACCTCATGGTTGAAGAAACAAAATAACACAGCCACCAGAAAGCCCTGAAAATAAAAGCAATATGTTTCTCAGAAGTCACATTTTAAATTACGAAAACATGCCTATACAAATTTACTGAAAACTTTACCACCAAAAAATGAAAACTTGCAGATAAAAATTCTGATTTTCTTCACTTTTCTGCTCTAAACATAGATTGTTGGTACTCGTTAGAACCGCCTCGGCGAGGCGGTTCTAACGAGTACCCACAATATACGTTTTTGAGCAGAAATAAGAAAAATAATGTATACCCCTGTAAACCCCAGTTTTACAATATAAAAGTGGGGTTTGAGGGGTTAAAATTATATAGGCATGTTTTCGTGATGAATACGAATCACAATTATGCAGCATATTATTATTTTGTGTTTGATTGTGCGCCGCTCAGCCTCGGAAATAACACAATTGTTCGTCAGCATACTCTTTAATCCACAGACACTGATCTAGGACGCACGTTCTCCTGGATTTTAATAACCTAGTTAGGAAAGACAGTAGGCTGCTTTGTTTCTCGTTATTTGGTTACACATGTACTATCCGTTATAATCTGTTCACTTTTCTTTTTTCTTTTTGGTGTTAATGATATATGCTGCGATGATGGTGCTTTCTAGACATTTCTTTTACTAATTTGCACAATATCAAGCAGGAGACAATAACAGTTCAACAACACTAACATATCATGTAACTTGATAACCAATTTGCATCAGTCCATTTCCTCCGGTTTCACCATTAGCTTTGTATGTGAATTTTGCATTTATTTCTGAGGTTTAGTTTTTTCCGTTTTCCACAGAAGAAATATGATCAGACTGCTATATTTTCCTACTGTGTCTGTAATGTTGTAACAGAAGTACAAATAGATGGTTATTATCTAGTTTGATATAAATGTAAGACAACTAAATCAAATATCAAAAGTACGATAGGACGATGTTTCAGGACTTAGATACAGAAAAAGTAATTGCAATACAGTTTATCGATATTTTAAGAGAGAGAAAACAACAACAACAACAACAAGAACAAAACACAACAACAAAAAAAAAAACAAAAAAAAAACAAAAAAAAAAAAAAAACACTCAAATTGATCTGAAAGGGGGATCTGTTGACATAAAAACGAATAAAAACATGCGATTATGCGGACGTGATTTGTTATTGAGTCACAGATAATGGGAGCCTTCACGACAGATAATGAAAACCGTCAACACCATACCCCGGCCCTTAGCAGCGCATCAAGTAGAACTCTATCCATATGTAATGTTTGAATACAATGCCGTATTTACCATAAGTATTGGGATACGTTTCTACCTACCATACGTGTTGCATTTGGAAAAAAAGGTAAAAGAAAAGTCCAGGGAGTGCCACAATCACACACCACAGCGCTTTCCAGACACCAAGAGGAAGAGGAAACAGAAAAAAAAACAAACAAACAAGCGCAAATCGAAGTTGAAGTTGTCCATTTTACTACCTCTTGATGTGTCTAAAATATTACTGTATGTATGGCAAACAGTGCAGACCCTGATCTGGGTCTATACAGTTTGCAAATGCCTTTCTAGATAGTCCCGATACTTTTGGTCATTACGGTTGTCCTTAAGAAACTGAAGATAAGGGCGGTTTTTGACAGAAATGCAGGCGATTGTTATCAATGGGATATGAACACTGGTCATCATACAACGTTCGATATGGCATATGGCCGCATGGAAAGTATCATTATGCACGGTAGTTGGATGGAAAAGCAAAAACTTAAGCATTCAAATGGATCTTTGTTCTCTATAATCGTTGAAATATGACGCATTACAAATATATGCAGATAAGCCGTAAAGGTGTAAATCCTGAAAAAGGCCTAACTCAAAGCTCAAGATAATTTTAATTCCGTTCTTGTATATCTATGGCTCTAATCAGCTTACCTGAAAAGAATTGAAGAACATCTCGAAGTAAAGTTTAACTATCTCCGCGGTTGGTTCCACATTATCAGGGACCCCGATAAACACAATGTAATGGACACCAAACAATGGAATAAGAATGAGCGTAGATTTAGCGAGGCGCCTGCAAATAGGAACACAATACGATTTTAAATATGAAATGATACGAAAATAAACAAAGTAATACAGAAATAAAGAAAATACAATAAATAAATAAGTGTAAATAAATAAATAAATGAAACAAAAAATCAAAGGAAACAATTGAAAGAAACTCCATAGGATGCGCATGCAACCGCATTACTTTTCTCTGTTTCGTGTTTTTTATTGAATTACTTTCTTTTTTTCTTTCATTATTCATTTATGACATCGTAAATAATACAGTTTGGACAAGAGTACATTTCCCAAAACAGATCATGGTTAATTTTTGTTCTGCCTGGTTTTCTGGGATGGCTTAAACCTGATTTTATGATATCTCAACAGATACCACAATTTCAGCTACAGATAGTTTTCTATCCACGAAGTGGCCGTCTAACCTGTCAGAAAAGCAACAAAAACATATACAAAATCATCAACACTGTAACAACATCAATAGTATAAGCAAAGGGCGCTACCAGTATAAAGCATGATGAGCGAGACGCCAGGTGAGTAAAGTTTGCGTTGCAAGCAACTAATTGCAAATAAAGTAGGCCGCGCAACTGTTAAGTGTGATCGGGTGTACCGTTAAGCTTGCTATATGTCGGATTACTTCTACTTTACATCCTATCCTTTTATATCGACTGATAAACGTGTTTTTATTTGTTCCGGAAAATAAGATTTACTTCCGAGTTCATGCGCGGAGTGTTACACGTGTGGCTTCTGTTTTATCAGTATTTATTCCTAATTTCGTCTTCTGAACTAATGCTTCTGTTTGTAATTTAAACCATTATGCAGCTCGGATGCTAATAGACGATGTTGATGGTTTTGTGAGAGAACATCACATTTGAAATTAATTAAGGGTGTTGCAATAAATTAAGATTTTTACTTTGTTTATGTAGTTTATATATGACTTAACTAAAGATGGTTTTAAGTGTTTCGTTGCAGCCATTAAAGATCTCTGCATACTTCATCGTAGATCCGTGCTTACGTGTATTTTCTTGCACACCAGATAAGGAAATCCTGGATAGAAGTTTCTTAATTACCCAGGTAAGCTAAAAAGTGAGAATTATCACGTGTTAATAAGCACTGTTTGTAATGGATGTCACGTACGCAATCGTTAAGGTTTACGTCACTTAACCTATAGACGTCATTGAACACCACAGTAATGTCATCACAATATGGCGGACATCAGCAATCAAAGTGACTTCATTATATAAAATCTACGTTCAGAAATGAAAGATGTGCAAGAAGAAGAATCTATCATGAATATGATTGGTAGATAAAAAATCCGTCCCTCGCAATCTCAGTTTGGCATCATTTGGCAAGCCTCGTAATGCCAGACAGTAACACTCGGGACAGATTTATCTATCTACCCTTACATTGCACCCGTCTTTGATTGCACAATAGTGAGTTTGGCATCAGACTGAATGACAGCTTCAGCAAACCATTTCAGAATGTTTGCACTTAACTATTGTCAAGTCCACCATAGTCCTACTTTTGTTTCTTTTTTTTTTTTTTGTTTTTCCACTGGCTTCAGATCTTCATTAAGCGTTCTACTGTGTTGGGTCACAGTGTGTGTGCTTATATATGTGTTTTACTATGACGCATTATTGATATGATTGAGGAATTCTATGCGGATACAATATTTTGTTTGTAATTTTGAATTTCATCTGAAATGAGGGCTAAGTTTACATCCCAATAGATTTTATACAGACCGTTCCAAAGCGGCACTTCTTTTGCAGCTTGTCTTTGTTTGTACATCGGTCATTATAAATATAATGTCTGTTTGTTTCGTTATCGTTTTCTGTTTGTTGTCTGTCTTCTTATCTGTACACCCAGAGGGTTATTGGCTTTCTTTGGTGGTTACTTTATTTATATTTATGATACTGATTCAAAAAAAAATTTGAAATTAATATATCAGCCAAAACGTCAGAAAACGTACCTTTGCACATGTGCGCACAGCGAAGATTCAGATTCTTTCTGCTCAAATGCTTTTATATCAAACCTTGCCATGCTGAATAAATTAAGATGATTTTCCCACTTCTGATTTTCAGCCAATCAGATTACATGATCAAAATTATTAATACAAATCCACATACTTAATGCCAAACAACGTAGATCCAAATCAGTTGGTTTCTGAAGAAGCCAACTTATCTGCTCTGGATCCATACTATTTGCAAAGGTAGGGCATATCTGGGTTCAGCAGAAGCAGGGGTTTTAAAAACTAAACATGCCGGAATGTCAATATAATGACAAGCCTTTTCTCATCAAACAGGACTTGTGTGTTCAGAATTCAATTTATACGGGCCACGTGATGAGAAGACGTGTGTTCGGGCATTGCGAACAGCGAAGGCCCAGATAAGAATGCGCGGATCAGCCAGCGCATCAGCGCAGTCTGATAAAGGCCATCCCTGTCCGCTAACAGAATCATTGGACACTACAGAATGTATCAACGGGGAGCAAATGCCTGGGTGAGACTTTGCGCCTGCGTGAGATGAACCTGAATTTGTTGTGCATTGTGCATGCTCGAAGAAACATTTATATATGTTCTGTGCTTATCCATTGGTGAATGTTGAAGCCTTTACTCGGACACAAAACTCTGAGCCAGCGCAAGACAAGACCTACAAAAAGACCTATGTGACAGCAAAAGACTCATTTAGCCGTCTTTGGATAGCCCGGAGGCTGAAGAAGGTACATGCGATCAGCGAAGACTTTGATCAGACTGCGCGTATGCGCAGGCTGATCTGAGTCTACGCTGATCGAACAAGTCTCTTTTTGTAGAGTTTTCCGAGCGTTGGTTCTTATGTGCAGCTGGAACGGCATCAAAATCAAGGAAGATGACCATGTAGTAGGAAATCCCGGTTTAAGCCCCTTCCCCTCGCAATAGTATTTCTGCTGATCGTTCAGTGGCGATATTTATGGTACAGCTGCTATTCGTTGCATTCGTTCTGTTTTGGTTAAGATACTGTTTTGTTCGTTTGAGTGTTTTGTGATATCGTTTCGTGTCATTCAACATTATCAGGTTCCTTATGAGGGGTGTATTCTGTAAGTATGGTCATTCTTGGGCTGCGTTCAGAAGTGCAAGTTACTAGCGAATTTTTAAGCAGAGAAAATTTCATGCCCAGCTGAGCCCGAAAAAATATACCCTCGGGGCCTGGTTTTGCCATATTTATGATATGCAGTTATACCGAGTTCCTAAGCTGTATGCTGTGTAATGAACATGACAGCATTGTGTTTTCGTCGTGACATTCCAATTTAGTCCTTAAGCTGATACTATACTCAAATAATTTACAACGAACTTATCTCCCCAATCAAAATGACTTAGTTAATGTTATTGAACTTATTCATGCAAAATATTAAGAATTCCTTTTGATTTTTTTTTCAATGGGAAATGCTATGGTGCCTGGATGTGAAATGCTCAAACGTCCGTAAACAAAAACAAATATGTGACTGGTTTGTTTCTTCTGGACAATAATCACAGCTGGAATCAAGACAAATCACAGTAAAAAATCATACTAATCCAGCCATTTCGGCTATACTATCTTTTGCCGTCTATGATCCCCCCTCGCCCCCCCCCCCCACCCCACACACACACGCTTCCGTGCTGTAGCCTGTGTGTCCTATCGTACCAATATTACCAGTGACAGGGGTCGGATAGAAGAGTTTAAGGTCACTCCTATGCGCGCGCGCGCGTGATTATACGGCTAAAGTTGGTTTTCGTGGATTGCATCAGAAAAAAGATCCTTACCATCAATAGCAACAATATTGTGAAAAATATACTTTCAACTGAAGTAATATGTTTTCATGACAGTTCAATTATGTTTTTTTTTTTTCTTATTTCACCTTCAGCGTTATTAATAACGTTGCGATTCCCATATGTAAGACAAACTGCCATATTAACCCTAACTACTGGAAGACATTACGATTACAAGCCTATTCAAATATACTGAAAATCTTAAACCAAAAAATGAAAATTATCAGACTAAAAATTCTGATATTTTTCATATTTCTGCTCAAAACATAGATTGTGGTACTCATTAAAACAGCCTCGATGAGACGGTTCTAACGAGTACCCACAATCAATGTTGTGAGCAGAAATAAGAAAAAATAATGTACACCCCTGTAAACCCCAGGGATTTATAAAAGTGGTGTATAAGGGAATCAAAATTATATAGGTATGTTTTCGTGATGATGTACCTTGCAGTGAAGCTGCGATCTGCCTGCACATCCGTATATTTGATCATCAGCGTAAAGTAAAACTTTAATGACTTGAACATATCCTGAACAGTTTATGCAGTATATGTCTTGCTTACCTTCTGTCATTATATCAGTACTTTTAGTAACATCCCCTTTTGTTAACTTGTTGGATAGGGCAAGGAGATACATTACGAAAACACGCCTATACAAATACATTGTTAATTTTACCGCCGAAAGAACGAAAATATTAAGATGAAAAATTGTGATAGTTTTCTTATTTCTGCTCAAAATATAGATTGTTGGTACTCGTTAGAACCGCATCGGCGAGGCGGTTCTAACGAGTACCCACAATCTATGTTTTAGGCAGAAATAAGAAAAATGATGTATACCCCTGTAAACCCCAGTTTTACTATATAAAAGTGGGGTCCAAGGGGGTCAGAATTATATAGGCGTGGTTTCGTGATGCATTGCCCAAAACCTTAACGTTTCAGTCTTGCAGATCAGAAGTGTGTAAATTCAGATTAACAACTCGTAACGAGATTTTTCATCCGGATCTATATAGATTATCTTTCTCCTTGGGATTTGCGACTGACGTCCCCATTTGCAAGAGTGGACGTGTCCAAAGCAAACTATGGAATATCCAGTTTAGAGAGGCAGGGATGGAAGCATTAAAATAAATATGGTAATATAACAAACCTGTATCTGTTTCTTCTAGCAGATGTTGTACTTGGCTTATGAAGCTTCGTAAACAATGCCCGGAGAATGTTTATGAAGAATATAAAATTTATCTGAAACAAAATATCAAATTAAGATTGCCATTCACATATAAGAAAAGATGGGGAATTATTAAAAGATACGGATTTGTTTTACATTAAAACGTCATTTAAAGAACATAGGTACCATATTTATCCCAAGTATCTAGACAGTCAGATTTGATCAAACAGCAAAATCCAGATCAGACGCTGACCAGCATCACGAAAACATACCTATTTAATTTTGACCCCCTTAAACCCCACTTTTATATAGTAAAACTGGGGTTTTCAGGGGTATACATTATTTTTCTTATTTCTGCTCAAAAACATAGATTGTGGGTACTCGTTAGAACCGCCTCGATGAGGCGGTTCTAACGAGTACCCACAATCTAAGTTTTGAGCAGAAATTTGAAAAAATATCAGAATTTTTTATCTGAAAATTTTCATTTTTTTGGTGGTAAAATTTTCAGTATATTTGAATAGGCTTGTTTTCGTAATGCTTGTAAACCCCAGGTTTACTAATAGTATATAAAAGTGGGGTTTAAGGGGGTCAACATTATAACATTATATAGGTATGTTTTCGTGATGATGTACCTCGCAGTGAAGCTCTGATCCGCCTGCACATCCGTAAAATTAATCATCAGCGTAAAGTAAAATCACAATGACTCGAACACCGATGTGTTATTTACCGTGTCTGATTCGAACTCGTTTTTAAGTCCCTAGAAAATTCTTCCGATAACTCAAGAAAGCATACAATCAGAGATATTCTAAGGATATTTTCTCATTTTAACTTGAAAAAATATGTTGTGTGTACTCATCAAAAACGCCTAGTTGAGGCAATTCTAATGAGTATACTCAACATACCATCATTTTATAGAAGATCGAAAGATATCTCTAAAGTCGCCTCATTTGCCTCTTGATTAGTTCAGCCACCCTGAACCCCCATCCCCATTGTGGGGTATCTTTTCGGTGTTCTGTATTATAAACGTATGTTGTGTGTACTCATTAGAATCGCCTCGATGACACAGCATATATTTGCAAGATAAAAGAAGAAATTATCCCTAAATTATCCGTATATCATATTTGGAGGAAATCCCTGCGGACTCAAGAACGCGTTCGACTCATCCATGGTAAACGAGCCATCGGGGTTCGAGCCATTGAAGTTCTACTGTATATTTATCGCCTCCCAGGACGCTGTGACAAAAGTAGAAAACATAAAAGCAGTACACACAATAGATGAACTACATGTCTATACATTATAATTAGCAAGATCCTTCGCAGTCCGCTGGCAGAAGTTTGGAAACAGAGGTATACACAGTCTAACCTAAATGGCTGACCATGAAAATTTGTTAGAGACATGGGCAGTTCGAGCCAAACAACAACAAAGTACATCTCTAAAGTACCCCATTTGCCTCCTGGTCAGTTGTTTTGATTACATCAAAACAACAAACCAGGAGACAAATGGGGTACTTTAGGGATGTCATAAAATGATAATATACCGTGTGTATTCATTAGAATCGCCTCGACGATGCGATGCTAATGAGTACATACAGCATATAGTTTATGATAAAATAAGATATATCCCTAGAATTCCCCTTAATAATTGTTTTCTTGAGCTGTCGGAAGAATTTTCCAGGGACTTAAAACGAGTTCGAATCAGCCACGGTAAACCGAGTCATTGAAGTTTTACTGTATGTGGAAGCCGCGATGATGTGCAGTCTGATCTGGTTCTTCAGTATTGGCTTTTATCCGGACTGGACATATTTCCGTGGTGTAATTTCTTAGTGTTAATCTTTGTCATGCCGAATAAATTAAGATGCCACGACCTCTTCTATTGTTAGACGACCTGATTACTTAATCCAGATTGTTGATGTAAATTCACATACTGAATGACAAACAATGCATATCCAGATTAGTTGGCTTCTGAAGAAACCAACTAATCTGGATCTACACTGTTTGCAAATGCAGGGTATATCCGGGTTCAGCAGGACAAGGGTTAAGACAGCGCTAGAGTGTCTAGCAGATGTTATTGACAACATTTCAATATGAACTGGACTGTGTCGAAACATTTTATTTGACAGCATTTTCGTGAAGAATTGAAATAAAATCACAAATATAGTGGAATAATCAATCGGTGTTCCATAACTGAAACAGAAATGAAAACATCTGCACACAACATAAACCCGGATCAGTCTGCGCATATGCGGATGATGAACTTGGCGATTCGTAGGATAAACCGGACACCGCGGAGGGCATAGACTAAGGACATGGTCGGTCTGGGTTGACGTGTGGAATCGGCTGAATTTCTGATGTTTCCATATGTTCAAAGTCGACTTTTTACATGATATGACGTTTATGCTACACTTATCTTACCATAAACTCAACTGGCATTCAACTTAAATCCATATTGGACCGTTCTCGGTCCCATATGGATTTTAGGAGAATGCTAACTGGGACGATGTAAAATTTAAACTGCGAAACAGTCCCTTATACAATAAACTTCTCTGTTCGTACATGTATTTACAGTAAATCGTACATATGTTTACAAGTAACAAGTGAACTGGTCGGATTGTTGGAGCACGCATACTGATCTGGGCCCAGTTGTTCAAAGCGTCGTTAGCTTAACGAACTCGTTAGTGGTCAAACTATTTTTGTTCTAGTAAGTACAATATCTAATCCACAAAAAAAAATGTGAGTGGCTTTTGCAGCTATTCACATATTTTTTTTCAATTTGCAAAAGCTACTCACACTTTTTCAGCAAAAATACTTGCGTATATGCCACATTAAATGATAAAAGTTTTCACGATACGTTAACTAACGACGTCGTTAGTTTTTAACACGTGGGCCCTGGACTTTTCTCCCCGCATATGGTATCAGGACCCTTATCTCTTATTTTGACATAATTATATTTTGATACGTACACAATATAATAAGCTCAACGTCAGAAAACGTCCGTTCGGAGATGTGCGCACAGCGAAGATTAAGATCAACTTACACATTCGCGCAGTCTGATCAGAGTCTCCTTTGCGCGTATTTGAAATACCCATAGCAGCCATTACGAAAACACACCTATTCAAATATATAGAAAATTTCACCATCAAAGACTGAAAACTTTCCGATTAAAAACTCTGATATTTTTCATATTTCTGCTCTAAACATAGATTGAGGGTACTCGTTAGAACCGCCTCGGCGAGGCGGTTCTAACGAGTACCCACAATCTATGTTTTTGAGCAGAAATAAGAAAAATAATGTATACCCCTGTAAACCCCAGTTTTACTATATAAAAGTGGGGTTTAAGGGGGTCAAAATTATATAGGCGTGTTTTCGTGATGAACGTTTTTAATGCAGACAAGAAAGACTGCGCAGATGCACAGTCTGATTGAGCCTTGTAATGGGTAACTTCATGGAACCGCAACATGAGAAATGCGTTCTTGACATGGGTATTTTGATCCACAGGAGGAGGTGGTGGTGTGGTGGTGGGGGGGGGGGGGGATGGGGGAAGTTTGAGGAAAGGGCAAATGGGGATATCTTTCCCATCTTCTATAAAATAATGACATGTTGGTGTAGTCATTAGAATCGTCTCGAAGATGCGATTCTAATGAGTACGCAGAACAAATAACTAATGAATACGCCCAACAAAAACTTTCAAGACTACATAAGAAAATGACCTTGACACATTTTTGCCTGCCGTCTAAAAATGAACATTTGCAAACAGTATAGAATGCAGCGTCTGATCAGGGTCCACATGTACTTTGCTTGCATTAAATATAGGAATTTTCATAAAACCTGGCAACAATAAAATCCGACCAGAATAACCAGACACTCGTCCAATTAGAAATGGACCTGTCCAAAGAGAAGGGCGGGAGGTGGATGAGTGTGTGTGTGGGGGGGGGGGGGGAGGGGGGGGGGGAAAGGGGGTAACTTCCTATATATGGCATAGTACGGATGTGCGTGCCGAATAACACCCTTTTTTAGCGCTGCCAGGTATATGATTAGCCCCCTTTTCTTCAACAAAATGTATATGACTGACCCGATTTTCTTGATTCGTATGTGAAAGGCCCCACTTTTCTGACTTCCCGGTATATGTGTATATTTTTCGCTCAGAGATTTTTCGAGGCTGCTTGTTCTCTTGGACAAAGACGTATAAAATTACCTTTTACGTCCTTGTCTTGGTATTCAATGAATTGACAGCTACATTTGTCTAACAACCAGCAATAAATGGGTATAAAAAATAAAAGGGTAGTATATGAATAGGTAAACATTTCGGATAAACAAGAGTATATGAAAGGGTCCGTTTTTTTCAAAGGCCAGGTATATCACTGGGGTAGGTTTCGAAATACTGGATCGCACACGCGAACCAAAATTACCCCCAAGTTACCCCGCCCCTCGAGGTTTTATTGTACGTAGGGCAACTCTTATCTGTGATACCAGGTACTTTTATCTAGCCCTGGTTTATATTTCCGCTCCTGATTTAAATACCTCACTTATGTTGCATTTTATCGGCGCATATTAGAGATAAAAGCAGTGTAATATAGGTTGCTTTGTAATTAGCATTGTACTTTTAACTACAAAGGGAAATCTTAAGGCTTAGCACTCTGGGTAAAATGTTCAGCAGACGCCATCTTAAAATATTTTATTTATTTTTCCTAGAAAACAGAATTTCAGGTTTCATATTAATTGCCTCCACTGAAGCAAAGTTTCCATGAAATATCAAATCCTGTTTTCTGGAAAGAATAAGAAAAACTATTACCAATCTGTCGTCTTCTGAATTAGCCAAGAGAATGGTAAATCCGCTTTGTTTGACTGAACGTAATATTTAGACATACAATGTGACTGACAAAGTACAAGCACGTGTACGCTGAGTTATGCAACGCAAAAAAGTGTGTGAAAATATTTATCCTAATTATCCAGGCATACAGATCTGAACAAACAGTGTATATCCTGAGCAAACATTGTAGATTCTGATCAGACACCACCGGAAGCGGCATCTTATCAGGAGCTACACTGTTTGTTACTCATCAAGTTGTTCTCAGACACATGAGAAGAAGTGATAAAATGTATTTATTGAAATTTCATTGACTTAAGGTGTCTGAATATTTATGATAAATACGGATAAATATTAAAAAAAAGACACGTTACTAAGCGAGTTATATAATCAAAGTACTGAAGCGCTGGTACATCGATTCTGTTTCAGTGTAGGCTGGTAAAAATGGTCCTGAACGGGGACCTAAGACTCTTTCATTTAATCTCCAACTTCCTGTAATTAAAGCAAACAGTGCAGACCCTGATCAGACGCCGCGTTCTGCGGCGTCTGATCCGGGTCGGCACTGTTTGCCAATGTCCCAGTCCCAGTCCAGGTTTTACAGGTAACCCTCTTTACATGACATTGACAAGAATAGCGCGGCTATAAATAACCGTTACCTGGAGTTCATACGAATACGCGGTTTGAATTAATGGCAATAAAATTCACGGCATGTGCGCGCAACGAGAACTCAAATCAACATTCGCGCAGTTAAATCAGAATCGTCACTGAGAGAATTTTGGATAGCTGAGGATGCAATGATTCTTCATGCAGACAACAAATACACTTACCAGACTGCGCGGATGCGCAGGTTCGTTTGAGTGTTCGTTATACGCACATGTGAGAGAGTACGTTTTCTCAAGTCAAAGCTCTTATATATTGTATCTATACATGTAGATCAACACGAATGAGGGACGTTTACGTGATTTACTAACGTTAATTTGCAATACCGAGATACCTTTTTCTCAGTTTCAAACACGATTTTAGGCTTGGCTTATAGCTCTGCCTCAAATTTCAATACTTTATGTTTCATATACCTCAGAGCAATAATATCATTTGATATTAAATTAATTAATTAATTTTCTATGATATTAAATGATATTCAGACAAACGGAAACAAATGTCATGTTTTGTTTATTTATTATTTATTACGAACTCCTCATTATTAGTTGAGTAAAAATAGCTTTTCTGGAGACATGCTGGCTACGGTATTTATCGTACATAGGCTCAGAAAATACAGTCGACTCTCGTTATCTCGAACTCGCTTATCTCGAATAACCGCTTATCTCGAAGGGAAAATCTGGTCCCTGTTTTAACACGGAGATCTACCAACAGGCAACAAAATATTGTGGAAAAGAGGAGAAATTGCTCCTTAGGAGCAATTTCTCCTCTTTTCCACAATATTTTCAATATATCTCTAACTTAGGAGTCAAATTACATATTCATTCTGTTAAAGGTGGTGGTTCGATTAATTGTTTTTTCCTCTGTTCCGCAAATCTGATATGTCGAAGTACGGATATCTCGAAGTGTTTCATAGAGTCCCTTGGAGTTCGAGATAACGAGAGTCGACTGTGGTTGGTCTTAACCCATTTATGCCTAGCGTCCCATAAATGGGACTTTGGCAAACAGTGTAGACCAAAATCAGACGCCGCAGAACGCGGGGTCTGATCAGGGTCTACACTGTTTGCATTAATTACAGGCATTTAAATAAAACTTGGTAATAATAAAAAAATGACCAGACACCCTTTAACCGGAAATGTATTGGTCCAAAGAATTCAGATAGAAGGGTCCACTTAACTATTTGCTACTCATTCGTCAGTTTTATCATAGGAATGAATCACATTTTTGAGGATTTTCTCTATGTGTAAACGCCGGCGAAACACTCAGTAACTGCATACAATTCGAAAGGATTTATGTCAAAATTGTGAGTGGATTGCCGCCGTTTACATCGGTAAAAATCCATAAAAGGGTATAGGGAACAAATTATATGTGCCATACAATTATTTATCTATATACTGCTACATATATACTTCTATATACATATATTTCATAACAACACACACACACACACACACACACACACACACACACACACAAAACACGCACGCACGCATGCACATACACATAGAAAATAATCTAATCTGATGTTTAATTCAAGGCATAAAACAGATATGTCTGATGGTCTAGGTCACAGGAATAGTTCATTTTCCAGGCAAAAAGTTTTTTTTTTATTCTCTCTATATCCTACACAGGCTCTCGATTCATGGAAATGAATGGTAAAAAATATAGAGCTCAATGTCATTGAAAGGTCGCTGAAGTAAGCACTTTCATTTGCCTTGCTTGGTTTCAGTGCGCAATGTCGTAAGTTCTACTAAGGCGCTGGTAAATCTCAACAAACCTGCGCGGGCTTGAGATTGGCCACTTTTCCTCTCGAATGTAACTACGTATGAGGGGCGTAAAGGTTTTGAAAATTTTCCCTGCTATTTTTTTTTATTTATACGAGTATTTACTTTTTTGTGTTTGAAAACATTGTCAGCTAGACATTTTTGACATCTATCAACAACACAGGACAGACAGAAGATGAAGATATGAATAAAAGCACCGCAAGCATAATACCCCGCCACAGCAATTTTTTGTTTATGTATTAAAGTTATCGTTGCGAAAATGTCACGAAAGAAAATGACGGAGGGACAGATAACAATCCTAAACCAGAACTTGATAATATCAATGGACAGATAACAATCCTGAACCAGATCTTGATAATATCAATGCATATAGCAAGTTTGGTTAAAAGGCTTTATTTACTCAAGTTATCGTCCGGAAACGAAAATATGGGCGTGTCTCGGGCAGATAATTCAGTATAAATTTGACGAAATTTGCTATTAGCAATTCCAAACCAGATCTCCTAAATGTTAATGCATATAGCAAGTTTGGTTAAAATCCCTTGTTATTTACTCAAGTTATCGTCCGGGAACGACATTATGGGCGTGTCTCGGGCAGATAACTCCGTAAAAATTTGATGAAATTGGCCCATTAGCAATCCCAAACCAGATATCTACAATATCAATACACATACCAAGATTGATGAAAATCCATTGGTTTATTCAAGTTATCACCCGGAAACGAAAAACGGACGGAAGGACGGATGGACGTACGACGGACGGATAGACACACGGACGTCCAACGTGAAACCATAATAACCCGCCACTATTGTGTGGCGGGGTATAAAAATGTGTTAATGGTGAATACTAGTGTACAGACCACCTACAAAAATACCTACTTCAACTGCTTCGCCGCACCCCACCCCACCCCCCGGCACCCCCTTTTCAAAGTAAATTTTACAAACCGACCCATGAGTCCTTGTATCTAGTCTCATATTTGCTTAATTATCCCAGGGATTGAAAAAAAAGTTTTAGATCAGTAACAGTTAGCAAGTTTATTTTCTTGCTTCTACCAGGCTACTGCTTGTGTAGGGACAGGATACTAATTATTTTTCTCATAGCGCTTCATCCTTTTTGGCGGTTAAGAGTTCATTTCAAGGTGTGGCTGGGATTCCAAATTTCGTTTTAATTGAAAGATCAGGCTTAGCATTGTAAAATAAGGAAGAATACTGTCACAAGCACTTTCTCATCATTTTTGGAGGCTGAATGTAGCAACCCCTCAATGGCAGGTATCAAAAATTGAAACTTTGAAATTTCACACTTCTTTTGGCTCCAGGAAACACAAACAGAAACATTTATTTGAAACAATCAGGAAATTACGCACAAACATTTGTTTTTCTTCAAATTAGAATAATAAGAGTTTTACTCTATTACGACGAACTTTAGGTAAAAAAGCTCACTTTAGAAATTTGCATGCAGAAAATACATGTACGAGTAGTTCCGGGATTTCTACTCATTGGATTGATTAAAGAAAAAAAAGCAGTTTACAAACTGCTCACGGCCAATGGAATTGATTACATACATGAATATTGCATTAGGCGTTCAATGTAACGCCAAATGTAATAACGCCTAATGTAATAAACAGATGCATACGATTCTGGTTCTCTTGACATCTTCATTATGGAAACACGCCTATACAAGTATATAGAAAATTTCACCTCCAAAAAACAGAAAATTTTCAGATAAAAACTCTGATACTTTTTATATTTCTGTTCAAAACATAGATTGTGGTTACTTGTAAGAACCGCCTCGGCGAGGCGGTTCTAACGAGTACCCACAATCTATGTTTTTGAGCAGAAATAAGAAAAATAAAGTATACCCCTGTAAACCCCAGTTTTACTATATAAAAGTGGGGTTTAAGGGGGTCAAAATTATATAGGCATGTTTTCGTGATGTCAATAATTTAACTTTTTTTAAATAATTTAACATTTTTCAATAATTTATCATCTTTCAATAATTAAACATCTTTCAGTAATCAACATCTTTCAATGATTTAACATCTTTCTATAAATTAACTTATCAATAATTTAAGATTGTTGAGTTGGAACTATTGTAAAATCGACTTGTTCACATGATAGGAAAAGTATGCGTCTGAAAACGCATTGTATATACGGTAACGAGGAATACACATGCGGCATTCTTTACAACATTGAAACAACATTTTTCCCGGACCGGGGTTCGAACCCGGTCCGCTGGACTCAAAGTCCTACACTCTACCGCGTCGCTATAAAAGCCGGCTTGTACCGCAAGGCAGTACAAGTGTGTTATATACCTATACCCGGTGACAAATGAATGACGTGACTGTAAGTTTCTACATGCACGTCAAAATCATTTATGGGTACAGTCCAATGACGTGAAGATTCAGAACAGTATGCGCAGTCCCACAGTCTGATCAGAATCTTTCCAGAGCACATTCTAGAAAGCCAAAAAAAAAAATGCAAAAATTTTTCATGCGAATAAAGAAGGCCCTGGTCAGGTTGTGCGGATGCGTATACAGTCGAACCTCGATAGCTCGAACACCGATGGCTCGTTTACCATGGCTAATTCAAACTCGTTTTTGAGGCCCTACGAAGTTTTTCCGATAGCTCAAGAAAACAAATATTCAGGTAAATTTTCTTATTTTATCATGAAATTGTATGTTGTGTGTACTCATTAGAATCGCCTCATCGAGGCGATTCTAATGAGTACATTCAACATACAATTATTGTGTAGAAAATCGAAAAACAATCCCTAAATTATCGTCATTTGCTTCCTGACTTGGCACCATAATTAACCCTCAGTGGCTCGAACCACCCACACCTCGAATATTTTTCTATGGTCCCAAAAATGTTCGAGCCATCGAAGTTCGACTGTACATACTAATCAGAATCTTCGTTGGGCACACATGTCCGAAAGTACATTTTCTCATGTTACGGCCCATGTTGTATATAGGACCCCAGCAGGCACACATTATCAAAATGACGTCGTATCAACGTCGATGCGACGTGATCACGTCGCATCGACGTTGATACGACGCCATTTTAACGTTTTGTGCCCACTAGGCGATCTCATACTGCATGACAGAATAAGCACACGCTTTCACATTTGCTGAATTAACTAATAAAGGTATATGGTTTCCTTGGCCGGGTTTGATAAGAAAACACAGTTTCTTTTTGTTGATTTTATTGTTGTTGTTTTTTTTTCTTTTTTCAGGGTTTGTGAAAGTCTTTATTAATTGTTTGTACCATTGTTTACATATTTATTTGTGAAATGTGGTTATTCATTACGAAAACATGCCTATATAATTTTGACCGCCTTTAACCCCACTTTTATATAGTAAAACTGGGGTTTACAGGGGTATACGTTTTCTTTCTTATTTCTGCTAAAAAACATAGATTGTGGGTACTTGTTAGAATTGCCTCGCCGAGGCGGTTCGAACGAGTACCCACAATCTATGTTTTGAGCAAAAATATGAGAAATATCAGTTTTTATCTGAAAATTTTCGGTTTTTGGAGGTGAAATTTTCTATATATTTGAATTGGCGTGTTTTCGTAATGTGGATTCATTTTGCCCATAACTCTATAAAATTGATATGTCGAGGTACGGACATCTCGAAGTATTTTAGAGAGACCCTTGGACTTCAAGACAACGATAGTCGATTGTATTTGGCTATTTAGCTATTTATCAATTTGAAACTTTTTAACATTTTAGCTTATCTTGTTTATTTCGTTGATGTGTCAAATAACTGCTGAATAATTGGTGGACTGTGCTGGCCCCGATCAGACGCCACAGATTGCGGCGTCTGATGAGGGTCTACATTAATTAGTCAGGCCTGTCTATCTGCATACTTAGGACATCACGGCATGCCTATATAATATTGACCCACTTAAACCCCATTTTTATATAGTTAAACTGGGGTTTACAGGGGTAAACATTATTTTTATTATTTCGGCTCAAAAACATAGAGTCCAGGCGGTTCTAACGAGTATCCACATCTATGTTTTGAGCAGAAATATGAAAAATATCAGAGTGTTTTATATGAAAATTTTTAGTTTTTGGAGGTGAAATTTTCTAGATATTTGAATAGGCATGTTTTCGTAATTTGTTATTATGGTTTAGCCGACTGGCGTGCGCGATTCGAATTTCTTGAAGTAAGGTTTTCAAAAAAACAGTTAACTAATAGCCAGGATAAAAAGAGACGACGTTTCGTGTAAATTTTTATTATCATGTTTTGAAGGGAAACAATGGAATGTGTTCAAATAAATAAGCAAAATTAAATTTATGACATATATTATATTTATGGATGTACTTACCACAAGACTTATCACAATAGGAGTTTTAAGTATCCAGAAATATCCTGGAGTGGGATTGGTGTTCCAACAACTGAAATGTATACAAAACATTCAATATATAATAGCATATTCGACGAAAACAATAAGTGAACTTGACATTTATTCACAGGAACATTTGAAGCGGACATTTAATGATGGCTGTATAACCGTACTTATACCATGTCTTGGATAGGATCCATTGGAAAAATAGTGTAGACCCAAGTCAAACAGTGTGATCAGTTTTCATTGTATCCTACTAAGCCAGTAGCTTAATGCTACATAAACTGTGGTCAGGTGGAGTATCCTGGAATTCAGCGTTTTAAAGTACGTTTTGTAATATGGTGCAAACTAAAGAATCACGTTTGCGAATAATGCATACCCATGCAATTGTAAACTTTTTCTTTCAAACGTAGTAGTTAGATTAATCCATTTAGAATTTAAAGACGTGCTTTCCAATACTGCTTTTTTCTATCTCATATTGAGCAGAGTCTGATTTGGTTTTACACTGTTTATAAAAGTCATTTACTGGACATTAGACATTGACTCTTTCTCTGCCAAATGCTGGACGACATTTGTCGTCTGCTTGTTTTTTTTTTTTCAACAAAGTATCGATTGGAAAGTTTAACATAAAGTTGAAAGACTGAATGTCAAACAGCGTAGATCCTGATGAGACGGCTCATGAGCCGTCTCATCTGGATCTACGCTGTTTGTAACAAACCTTTTTTATCACCTATGGCAGTGAAAGAGTTAAAGGTTTAATTGTGATACAGTGCAAAACAAACCAGCTACTTTCAATCATCAGACAACCATTGACAAGCGTTTTAGGTTGAAGTATGTTTCGGACAAATAAAAAAACGAACACCCTGCGGGCCATAACGTGAGAAAACGTACATTATTTTATAGTTTCCAAATGGTACTATAAAACTGATATAGTTTCAAGGGAAGTAACTCTATTATAAAAAGGTATATTCTAATTCTTCTCTAATGGTTTCCTTAGAGTAGAGCCTTTTCCAGAAGGTGACTGCTGTACAAAAAAAAAAAAAAAAAAAAAAAAAAAAGCCATAAAAGTTGCCTCCCTTTGTAACCATGGTGTATTAAGTTCCCTTATTGTGAGGTATTTATTAAAGAAAGCACCGTAGCCGCGTGGTTAGACCGTCTATCTGTACTACTGAACGTTCCGGATTCGAGCCTAGCTCAGAGCATCGATTCAACTGCTCTCTCTGTACTCCAAACAGCTGATGGTCGTTCGTCTCAGGCAGACGTAAGTTCTAGTGGTCCTCAGGGTACGGTACCGGGTCCATTGTTTTTCTTAGCAAACATCGACGACCTGTTCTAAGTAGTCAGATCATCGGATGCTCGTCTCTTTTGCAGACGACTGCCTCCTGCACAAGCACATCAAGAATGAGAAAGATACTGCTCTCCTTAAGGCGACTCAAATCCCTTGAAGATTGGGAATAGAAGTGGCAAATGAAGTTTAACCCTCAGAAGTGTACAGTACTACATATAAGTACCAACCAGAAAAACATCAAGACGACCAGTTACATACTTCACGGTCATACTCTTGAAGCAGTTGAAAGTTGGAATTACCTTGGAGTTATCATCACCAGTGACCTGTCATGGAAAACCCATGTTAAAGCCACAGCTGCCAAGGCATTCAAGACTCTAGGCTTGCTCAGGAGGAACCTACGGGAGTGAAAAGCGGTCAGAGAAACCACTTACACGGGAATAATGCGGCCAATTCTCGAGTATGCTTCTTCTTCGTGGGACCTTACCTGGCAGAAGACGTCAGCAGACTGGAACAGGTGCAGAGACGAGCAGCTCATTTCGTGCACAATAACTAGCACGACAGACAGCCAGGATGTGTCGGCAAGATGGTTCAGGGTCTGAATTGGGAGCCCCTAAGTAGTAGAAGACGCACCAACAGACTCACTATGCTGTACAAGATCCAGAGAGGCTTGGTCGATATGGATGCTGGCAAAGTTATCCGCCCAAGTGATGACGGACCAGAGGCACCAACAGACTGTATCAGCCAACGGCAACTAGCTGAGTCTACAGCACTTCCTTCTACCCACACATCATTCATGTCCGGAACCATCTTCTTACTACTATCATCGATACACTGACTGAGGAATTCCGAGCCGCCCTGGCCAGTTGTGTGGCGGCATACTCATCCCACTGATTATTCCGATGCTGTATAGTTTAAAAAAAGGTAAGAGAAAAGTCCAGGGAGTGCCACAATCAGCACTTCCCAGACACCAAGAGGAAGAGGAAATAGACAAAACCAAACAAGCGCAAATCGAACAAACGTACGAAAAGTACTATGATAGCTCTCTCTTCCCCAAGCGAGGTAATCGCTATGCTAAAAGGACTGGAAAACACAACAACAAAATGACACAAGGTAAGACATAAAAGATTTAAACTGTGAATAGCGGGTTTCTACCAAAATTTAATCCTCTGCGAATGAGATGGATGTCCCATTCCCTCGCAGGTCAACAGTAAATTCCATCTGGAATCCTGACATTTTATCGGAAGAAGAAGAATGAGAAGAAGAAGAAGAAGAAGAAAAAGAAGATTGCTAACCATTTGGGGGAATAGTCCAGGCAAGGAAACAAGAAAATTTGCATTACGAAAACTCGCCTATTCAAATATATTGAAAATTTTACAACCCAAACCGGAAAATTTTCAGATAAAAAATTCTGATATTTTTCATATTTCTGCTCAAAACAGATTGTGGGTACTCGTTAGAACCGCCTCGCCGAGGCGGTTCTAACGAGTACCCACAATCTATGTTTTTGAGCAGAAAAGGAAAAATAATGTATACCCCTGTAAACCCCAGTTTTACTATATAAAAGTGGGGTTTAAGGGGGTCAAAATTATATAGGTGTGTTTTCGTGATGGCCCCGCTTTCTATATGTTGTTGCCCAGAAAACGATTTGCTCCAACTCCCAATCCATCAAAAACTGGTAGGCTAAGAACCTGCTTTACCTTTTAGCTTTAAGTATTAGTAGGTAAAGAATAAAGGATACATTTAAAGTAGATTTCCGCCAAGACTGTTCATACGGGTGACGATTTTGGTGACTTCTTATTTGCTTTCCCGAAAACAAAATCCTTACTGATAAACGACTGTACTTAAAAAAAGAACAAAACGACCATTTCCATTTAGAGCAGAACCTTTTCAGAAGGAAGGCAAACTAAGTTTTGCCTAGTCCGAAAGTGCATACTAAAGACTGTAAGCCCTCCATCAAATGTATAACTCTAGATAAAGTGCTTTTTACCAGAAAAAGTACTTTTTTTTATTTATTTCTCCACAAGAGCATATGTTGTGGAAATCATTAGAAGCGTATCGCCCAGTTGCTTCTAATGAGTTCCTACAACAAACGTTTTCAAGTAGAAATTAAGACAAATATGTACCTGATATATCCTCATATATGGAGTTTTGAAAAAAACGTTACAAACTGTTGTAACTGTATATTATCACACGCCCACAAAAGCAAGATCACACAATATAAATGATATGCAACATAAGCAATAACCATTATGCCATATATAGGAATTAAATTCCCAGATGATGGTGCATTTTGATACCGTATTTACCATAAGTTTTCACACACCTTAACTCCTCACCAATTTTCTTAAACGATCAACAAATCCATTACCTGTTCGGCTGTCTAAAAATTGCTTGACTTCTAGTTAACAGTGTGGTTCCTAATCAGATGCTGCGTTCTGTGGCGTCTGGTCTGGGTCTAAACTATTTGGTCAGACATGTATGTCCAATTACTACGGGTAGATACGGAAGTCAAGCATTTCGTTTCCTAGTTACACAAATAGTGGCTACTGCAGAATATATTGATGAACAGAAATCATGATCATGATTGTGACCTGCGTATCAAATAAAAGTACGTGATCAGTAAGTACAACTCACTATATATTCTCTAGAGTAGCCCTCACAATCACCCATGGTATAACGCTGAGCAATGGAGTACCTACAACAACAAATGTAAAACATATCAGCGTGCCAAAAAAAAAAAAAAAAAAAAAAAAAACAGAAAAAAAAAAACTTTTATTTTTTATACCGTGGATCGTATGAACGTCCTAATGTATGCACCGGACAGTTTTTTTTAGGTGTAAGAGCCAAGCTCCAGCGAAGAAATCCAAGAAACCTCCAGCCTTAGACTAAATGTAACTAAAAAATTTATGAACCGTTTGAAGGCGTATTCATGCTTTAGTCTAGCAAACATTTTATGCATGATTACATCTTGTAAAGTTGAGCACCAAACACTAGACGAATGTCTATAACGCGAAATCAGACAGAAGCTTGTTTATCAATAAAGAAGAAAACGGTACGCTATGTGTATTGTTGTATTAATCACAACTGCTAATATTCTCCTTTTGAGAATGTATTGATGTCTATGAATCTTCCGTTTCCTTAGATATGATCATGTTTTCGTGAACTGATAAACTTTTGTGACCTGTCCTGGATTTCGCCACACTTATTTCCAGCTTAACGTACACGTAGGGCTGCGTTCAGCAACGCAATATACCAGCGAAGGTTATTCCCACATTAATGTTTCATCTTCTGAAGGTAATTTTAAACCAATGTGCTCATATTAGAGAGTCACGGTTAGGTTTCGTTGACGAGGCATGAACTTATGTCGAATACACCACATGAATAATTATCAATGGTACATAGGTATAAGTCATATAAACGCAGTATGTTTTTATAATTATTTTTTCTTCATTACACGCACACATACATAAAGTGTATTCGTACAGACCGACATTTTGGTTGTGCTCAAAACAGCTAAAGGAACAATTCGCGGACATTCGCTGCCGTCCGTCGAAAATGACATAACTGAACCGAATGTTTGCAAACGTTTGCGAATGTCTGTCAACGCATTGCTTTATTGAACGCAGCCCTGGCGGCATAATAGTAAACTATTTTGCTGCATCTATAATAAAAAGTAAATGTATAAGGTATAAATGTATAATATATCACAAAGTATAATACGTACCCCATCCAAGAATGTAATACCATCGTACACTACTTCTTTCACTGAACACAGACACATAGACCAATGTATGGAGATATAATCCCTCTATCAGGATCCACATGTAGTTGGCGGATAAAACGTACATAAAGAGTGTATAAAGAAGCTTGCACTCCCAGTGCTACAACATAAGATAAACATATCTGTTTCAGCGGCGTTCTTTTAATTGTAACCTTAAGACGAATGCCTCCAGTATAAACTCAGATCACACAGCATACCCGTAATGGGTCTATACCTATCGCTAACATACAGTATAACCTCAATGGCTCGAACACGGATGGCTCGTTACCGTGGATGATTCGAACTCTTTTTTTCAGTCCCTTCAAAATTCTTCCAATAGCTCAAGAAAACAAATATTTAATTACTCTTTTCTTATTTTATCGAGAAATTGAATGTTGTGTGTACTCATTAGAATCGCCCCATCAAGGCGTTTCTAATGAGTACACTCAACATACAATCATTGTGTAGAAAATCGAAAAGATTTCCCTAAATTATCGCTATTTGCTTCCTGAACTAGTGCCATGATTAACCCTCAGTGGCTCGAATTACCCATGTCTCGAACGAATTTCTATGGTCCCAAAGATGTTCGAGCCACTGAGGTTCGACTGTATTTCATTATGTAAATAATAAATAGGTTGATTTTCACTGGCTCAGAGCCGCATCAGCCGAGTCCATAGATTATGATACACATTGGCTTGCGCACGCCTTCCAGTGTACATTAGTTTTTAAAATTAGATTTAAAGGATTTTTGTTAAATCATTGAATATATTTTTTCGTATATAATAAAATAGTTTTTTTTACTATTGAGCCATTGGATATGATGTGATATCGGCTAGAGAATACCAATATTGACTTCGGCTAGACCAGAGAGTACCAATATTGACCTCGGCTAGACCAGAGAATACCAAAATTGACCTTGGCTAGCCGAGGTCAATATTGATATACTCTGGTCGATATCACATCATATCCAATGTTCAATAGTCAAAAATTGTAAAATCCGGACTCTAAAAATTCTTTATCAAAAAATGTAGATCTGATCAAATTGCGCCGGCATATCTTGTTTCTGTTCTGTTCTATTATAACGCACTCAAATATATATATGATAATTTGCAACATGAAACTTAACATTTATAGCAATGCTGCAAGTTAAGTGCAGTTAATTGCTTCTGTCATGTAACACGTAGCTTATTAAAGACAATAAATGATATAGCTAATATACACTGAAGTGTTTCATCATTTTACACCACTGTTATTGAGACTGGGACTGGCTTGTTGGATGTGTCTGAAGAAAAATAAAATTGCTCAAATCTCTTTGTTCATACTGATGCAATTTAATTTACATATGACAGTTAACTGTTTTAAATGCCGAAATGAACACAGCTACACAATCTAAATAGAAAGGAAGGCAGTGACCAGGAATCGATGCAATTATCTAACACCTTCCGTCCAAGACACCAAAGGGAAAGAAGGACGCACTTAAAGCAACGGCACCACAATCAAAACACTACACGCAGAAAGTCAAATGGACAATTACTTTCCCAAATATTGGCCAAACGGTTATCCAAAATAAAAAAATCACCAGGACACACATGCAAGACATACAACCGGCTTATTAAAAGTCTTTAGACCGGAGCCGTCATAGAGTCTAAAGCCCGACCCGCCGGCCTGCAACCAAAGAGAGAAGCAAAGTTATTAACCGTAATTTGGTTAACTACCATTATTGCAGTCTGTTGTATTACATTTATGCTGTACCCTAACTTTATATTTCGCAAAATGATTTTACTAAATGCAATGATTTTGTTAAAATCATTGCAAGCATATATTGTTCTGAATTTATATACTAAGTCACCATAAAATTCAAGTTCCGAGAGGTCTTGTTTCAGAAGATATTTAAGTCCAACATTGAATTTTGAAACTAAATCGAAATGGCTTCTATAAAATTTAGAAAAGGCTTTGCGGACTTTATGGTACCGATAACCCTGATTTAGAAGTTTAGAAGTTAATAATTTATTTCGAGGGTTGAAGTCACTAACATAACTAGACACTCTGGCGAACAGAATTAGTTGCGATATATAAACACCGTGTGATGCTCGATGAAGAACATCCCCATCCAAGTAAGGAAAGTTAACCATCTCAAAATCAAAATCATCGCGTTTGTCATATATTTAGCATGAAATTAACTCATATAAAATAGACAAATGCAAATCCGAAAACGGGGCTTCAGTTTCAGACGAATTTGCGTTATTTCATTGAAGTTCTATGTTTCATGTGCTTCCTGTGTGTTTCCGACAAGAGAGTCGTAACAAAGGAATAAATGAAACACAGCTGTATGAATTCCCCGCCTATCGTGGGATTCAAACCCAGTCTGCTCTGCCAGGATGAAAAAAAACAACAACCAAAAGACAGTGTTTTAACCAGTGAGCCGCAGAGGCGAGTTCCTGACGCAATTGTCAGATATTAAATATTTCCTTACAAGCTGTAAGTAATATGCCAAGGCAGATAGTCGAATTTTAATTTGATTGTGTTGGGGGTTTAATAATACGTCAACCCTTGTGGGTCATTTTGTGATATCTCCCAGAGAAAGGGAGAAAAGAGATAGAAGAGATAGCAGAAGAGATGAAAGAGAGGGACAGGGAAGAAAGAGGAACAGGAATGAAAGGGAAGAAACAGAATGAATAAAAATATTCCCCTCTACACTTTCCTGCTACAAGGATAGCAAGCCTTGCCCAACTGTAAGCCAATATCAGTTGGACGCCCCGGTGACGTAAGTTATACGATACCCTTGCCACACCCGACCATCCCCCCCCCCTTCCATTTCCCGATAATCGACGGCAGGAGTAATAAGCCGTAACACCCCCTCTTCCAGGATGTCAAAATTTATGATAACACAAAGCTATTTTCGGCGCGGTAGAGTCCGATCCCGGACAAACCCCCATATTACGACCCGAAAGTCGTAACAAAGGAATGAACCATAGCTGAAAACATTTCTCGGCCTACTCTAAGATGAAAGACGTTGTCCCATGGGAAACAATTCTTTGCTTTTAGAGTAGACACATTTAAGAAGCCATTTTAGAAGCCGTTTGGTGCTTTGAAAAACAACACATGAAGTCACACTATTGGTAGAAATGGCGAGCAATCCAGAAAGAGCATTCAATCTCATTAAATGACTTAATTAACAAGCTCAATTGCTCAAAGCATCGTTAGCTTAAAGAGCTTGTTAACGACAAACTCGTTAATTCTTGTAGCTAAGGTATTTTCAAATGCATTGACATGTTTTGCTGCAATGATGTGAGTATTTTTTGCACACATTTTTGCAGCAAATATATCAATGTATTTGCCATATATCAGTATAGAAATTCTGATGTTACGTTAGCTAATAACTTTGTTAAGTTTTGAACAACTGGACATACCGAACCCTTATTGATGAAAACGACTCTGTCTAAAGCTGTCTCTTCAACATCAAATGAGAAACCCAAGCCTTGTACCATCAAAATATCCTTTAGAAATGACAACACAGCACGAAGAATGAAGGATATGAACAGGTTGATATGAACGGTATTCCGTGGACAGTGAAGTTTCCTGAAAACATACAGAAATAATATTGACTAGAGTTTGGTATGAACGGTGTTGCCTGGAATCATAAAAACAACTTTTGACTAGAGGTTGTTATGAAAGGTATTCCATGGACAGTGCAGTTTCCTGTAAACATAAAGGAATACTATAAACTAGAGTTCGGTATGAACGGTATTGCCTGGAATCATAAAGAATAACTATTGACTAATGGTTTATATGAACGGTATTCCGTGGACAGTGAATTTTCCTGAAAACCAAAATAACTACTATTGGCCAGAGTTTGGTATAAACGGTATTGTCTGGAATAAAGAATAACTATTGAATAAAGATTGATATGAATGGTATTCCGTGGACAGTGAAGTTTTCTGAAACATAAAGGAATACTATTGACAAGAGTTTGGTATGAACGGTATTGCCTATAATGAAAAAGAATAACTATTGACTAGAAGCTGATATGAACGGTATTCCGTGGACAGTGAAGTTTTCTGAACATAAAGGAATACTGGAATACTCTTGACTAGAGTTTGATATGAACGGTATTGCCTGGAATCATAAAGAATAACTATTGACTAGAGGTTGGTATAAATGGTATTCCCTGGACAGTGTGAAGTTTCCTGAAAACATAAATTATTACTATTGATTACCCTGGTATGAACGGTATTCCATGGGCAGTGAAGTTTCCTGAAAACATAAAAGAATTACTATTGATTAGACTTTTGTCTTTTGTATGAACGATATTCCGTGGGCAGTGAAGTTTCCGGGAATCATAAAGAATAACTATTTTACTGAAGATTGAAATGAAAGGTATTCCGTGCACAGTGAAGTTTTCTTAAAACATTAAGAATAGCTATCCAACATCACTCAGTAAGACGTTGTTTGCTTGGTGGTTTATTTTGAATAAACGTAATTTGTTCTGATTGACCAGAACTTAACAATAACTGTTTGTCGTTTCTGTTTCTGTGTAATGTTCTCAAATAATTACCATAAATAATGAATTGGATGACCAAATTGGTCTGCTCTATGCAATTTCTATAGTAATGCAATATTTTCTAATCTCATTTGGTTTCATTTATTTAATGATTATCTTTTCATGATAATACCGTGAAAATTTCAAATAATATATATATACAAATGACACTTGGCACTTGTTGAAAGCTTGCCTCTAATTTATCTGACCTACCCTAAAGTTTTCATAACTCGCATCCAGTTTTTACAAAAGAGAAAGTGAAGGAATTCAACTTTTGTAAAACCAATGAAAATGAGCGCAGGTAGTTACGGAAATGAGTTTGCATTAAAGCATACCAGTTTGCAAATTTGCAAAACAAAGAAAAAAAAAAAAAAAAAAAAAAAAAAAAAAGAAAAGAAAAACACACACACACAACAAAACGACTTTCTGGATGATGTCGAAAGCAGAGTGGCGGGATTACTACGCACTGTTTTAGTGTGGAAATAGAAGTTTCATCATAGAAGTATAATCGTTGTAAAGTTGCGCTTTCAAACTGTTGAGAGGTTTAAATCTTGTACAACGAACGGCAATATATTTAATCTCAAATAAAAAAAAAAAAAGTGACAAACTGAGCCCAGAATATGAGCCGTTTTGTGCAGACATATCGTTAATTTACAACTCGGTAACGTAAATCAGTGGAACACGAAGACCCTTTACCTGCTTTAATCACGGCCCTTACAGACGCAGTGATTTAACAATCAGACGATGAATGCCTACACAGCTAGTATTCTACTTAAATCTATATAGGAGCGATATCGGTCCGACAGGATTCCAACCAGCAGTCTACTTAGATCTATATCGGATCGTTCTCATTGGCTTTAGCAGAGGTATCGAATCAAGGTCCCCATACATCTTCTTATGACAGCAAATAATCTGATAACTTCACTTTCAGTAATTTCAAAAAAACGTTTCCACGACAACCGGTAGTTTCTGGTAAGTGATATATAGCAGGCAGTTTGTCATTATTAACTTTTAAGGCGCTAAACAAAGTCATAGATGGCGCTATATCTTTTGTAACATGTGTCAACAATACTTGGCTACTCATGTGAATTGCCTGTTAGACGGATGATATCTAGCAGACGATTCTCATGAAATACCAAGCTTTATAATCTTTGAAAAAATACAGTTAAATATCAAAACGTTGTCTGCTGCGGTTGTATTTAGTGCTTTAAGGGTTATGACAGTTATCTCAAATAATCCTAAATACTGGGATAGACAGGCCTGGACAAACAATGTAGACCCAGATCAGACGCCGCAGGACCCGGCGTCTGATCAGGTCTACACTGTTTGTCACTCATCCCGCACAATTTTAGATACATCAAGAGGTAGTAAGATATGACTTTTTTTTTTTCAAATTTTAGGACAAGTATGGCAAGGAGTTATCTCATTTATGCCTGGCGTCCCACAAAAGGGACATTGGCAAACAGTGTAGAACCACAACAGACGCCGCAGACGGCGGCGTCTGATCAGGGTCTACATTGTATGCATTAAGGGCACGAACTTCTATAAAACACGGTCACAACAAAAACTAACCAGATACTGTTTATTACAATGAACCGGTCCTAAGAGTTTATGTAGAAGAGTCCACCCGGCATAAATAGGTTAACATCACAAAAACATGCATATATAATTTTTACCCCATTAAACCCCACTTTTATATAGTAAAACTAGGGTTTACAGGAGTATACATCATTTTTTCTTATTTCTGCTCAAAAACATAAATTGTGGGAACTCGTTAGAACCGCCTCGCCGAGGCGGTTCTAATGAGTACCCACAATCTATGTTTTAGACAGAAATAAGAGAACTATCAGAGTTTTATCTGAAAATTTTCAGTTTTTTGGGGGTGAAATTTTCTATTTATTTGAATAATGAGTTGTCCCAATACTTTGGGTAAATATGGTATTAAAAAGTGGCTACAATCCCAGCGGGCACATGACGTTATTAAAACGTCGATACAACGTCATGACGTTGCATCGACGTTGAGCCGACGTTGTATAAACGTCATGTGCCTGCTCGGATGTAATCCGTGATGATTAGTGAAACGCATGATCCATACAACTTCATTCATAGCGTTTCAAGGGAAATTCTTTAAGGGAAAATGATATACGTAGCTGTTTTTCGGAAATTTTACAAGGGGGTCAATTTTTGTGCTTTTTCCGTTTGCCGTCCTGGGCACAAGTTCCCGTCAGAAATTAATAAAAAAAATAAAATAAAATAAAAAATAAAACAAATAATAATAGTCTCTATAAGGAAAGATTTTGCTCCCCTTATAGAGTGAACTGCTTTCCAGAAGGGAGGAAAAATAATGTTAGGAGGTTTGTGTCCCTTGAAACTCGGACAGATAGATATGAGATAATAGCAATGTGTATATCAAGGTCGCATTCACAGACTTTTGCGTCTAGTTCTCGTTTACAATGCTTGCCGCTTTCCTAGAGGTTTGTAAAAGTATCAAATAATATTGTTCTTTGAGTAATTACAGGCGAGTGTTTTCTTGAATAAAATGTCCACGCAAAACAGCAATTTATCAAAAATCAAAACGAATAAACCAATATAGAACAAACAAACTGAGAAAAACTGCTGCAATGCATGTATTGCCTTGGAGTGGTCAAATATTACAACTGTTGAGCGCGACACGAGGCTAAGCTAAAACATGGTTGAAGGATTTCCTACTAAGTACTTAATGACAAAACACTTCCAGCTTCAAAAAAGGTGTTGCATTGTTCAAATATTTGGGATAAAGGCGGTAGTTTACTAAACAAATTTGTGACTGGAGTGTGTGTGTGTGTGTGGGGGGGGGGGGGGGGGGCGGGAGGGGGTGCGGGGGGGGGGGGGAGGAGAGGGGGGAAAGGACATGCAGACTATCATCACGAAAACACGCCTATATAATTTGATCCCTTTAAACCACACTTTAATATAGTAAAACTTGAGTTTACATGGGTATACATATTTTTTCTTATTTTGCTCAAAATATACATTGTGGGATTTCGTTAGAACGCCTCACCGAGGCGGTTCTAACGGGTACCCACAATCTATGTTTTGAGCAGAAATATGAAAAATATCAGAATTTTTTATCAGAATTTTCTATCTGAAAATTTTCCTTTTTTGATTGTAAATTTTTCAATATATTTAGATAGGAGTGTTTTCGTAATGATTGTTGCATAATAAGAGTCTCACTAAAACCAAGACTCCAATTTTCGTTCTTTTGTTTATAGCAACCTCTGTAGATTTTTGATTCACGTTTAAGTAAAATATTCTAGGATAAATAATTTACTTAATAACTTACATTTAGACTTAGGCTATTAAAGAACCTAATCAGATGCGAAAAGCGTAGATTATAATCAGCATGTATTTATTTTCAGGATATGCGACTATATTTTATATCGGCTTAAGCAGAATTGATGCACTTTCAGGGAAGACAACTCTTCAAAATTGTTTTAGTCTCCTTTTGGAAGCGATATACTCTAAAAGGACAGACACTAAATAATTTTAGGAGATTTGTGTCCCTTGAAATTGTATCAGTTCACCTTTAGGACTGGGATAGATAAATACAGTATAACCTCATTGGCTCGAACACGGATGGCTCGTTTACTGTGGATGATTTGAACTCGTTTTTCAGTCCCTACAAAATTCTTCCAATAGCTCAAGAAAACAAATATTTAGAGATTTTTTATTATTTTATCATGGAACTGTATGTTGTGGGTACTCATTAGAATCGCCTCATCGAGGCGATTCTAATGAGTACACTCAACATACAATGGTTGCGTAGAAAATCGAAAAGATTTCCCTAAATTTTCGCTATTTGCCTCCTGAACTGGTGCCATGAGTCACCCTCAGTGGCTCGAACTACCCATGTCTAGAACAAATTTCCATGGTGTCAAAGATGTCCGAGCTGTTGAGGTTCCACCATATGAGGAAACAGCACTGTGTAGATCCAGGTCACATCTACAGATTTTAGCGTCTAATTATGGTTTACAATGTTTTTCGATGTCCTCGGGGTTCATGAAATTATTAAGGCCCGTTTTAAGTAAGAGCTTCTTGTGCAGTACAGGAAAAATGAAATCACATACGCTGTCTGCCTTGGGGGAAATTGCCGAAAAGTTCTACCAGACGTGCCCAGTCCCCTTTCATCAGATTTCAAGAAATGTGCACATCAAACATAATTCCTATATCTTGCTTACCTGAATTCTCGTTATCACGTCTAGCGGTGTTACAACACAAAATGTAGTAATGTAGCATATTTTTACACTTGGAGTTGATATTAACGCAGAGTTTAGCAATGTTTATAGTTTGTGTTAGCATCAACGCAAAATGTAGAATGTTTACACTTTGTGTTGATATGTACGATAGTTAGATAATTTTATTTTATTTTCTAACAACTACTGTATTTGGCTTCTTCACAGTTCACATGCATGTACCAGTTCCTATATCTCTCCACACTAGGTGGGGAGGCAGAAAGATTCGGCCCGACTATAAGAACTAAATGTACTCAATGGCAGGACTGATAATCGATTATCTTTTCAGCTCTGATTAGTCAGCCTTACTACCGACCCCTTGGTTAATGTCCCAATGTAAGATGAAAAGTAAAAAAAAAAAAAAAAAAAATCACGAATCCTGTAGAAATTTATATATTATTTTTACAATCAAACGTCAGCGTAAGACAGAATGTTATAAATATTTCATCTTTATAACATTTACGAGTTTTATATCGTAATGTAAAAGTCAGCACAGTACACGATTCAGTAATCTACTTTATATTTCGAATATATTTTGAGTGCCAAATAACATAGATTTTACATTCATTCCCACCATGGGGCGGAACACTGGAATCGGTATTTTAATATAGAATGAATCCAGCAAGGTGCCTATGTGCAGAGTTAAGCTTTTTAACCCTCGTCCTGCTGAACCCGGACATACCCTACCTTTGCAAACAGTGTAGTTCCAGATCAGTTGGCTTCTTAGAAGCCAACTGATCTGGATCTGCACTGTTTGCCATTAAGTATGTGAATTTATAGACAATCTGGATCAAGTAATCTGATTGGCTGAAAATTAGAAATGGGTGTGGCTTCTTAATTTATTCAGCAGGACAGGGGTTAAGAAATGGGATGAACAACACTGTATTGCCTTCAGGCGGGCTGATAGAGTAAATATAGCGACAAAAAAGAAAAAAATAAAACTATAAAACAAAATAAAGCAAATAATAACAAAAACACATACGATACATCTCCCGGATAGGCAGACATAATACAACCAGATGTACATTTTGCGTCAATATTGGTCGTATCAACACAAATTTAGAGACGATATTGCGTTGATACTAATATGAAACAATATGAGTATATCATGATAAATCGACTTTGTTTAAAAATAATTGGTGATAAGCAAGTAAAAGAAAATGTCGCCCATGATGAGAAGAAAACGGGACTGTATACTCGTACCTCTTTCTAATGAAATGGAACCATGACACGAGCGATCATAGAAAATCATATGCAATGTTCTCGGCCCAGTTGTTCAAAGCATCGTTAGTTTGGCAATATCGTTAATGAAAAACTTGTTAACTGTGGTAGCTAAGGTATGTTCAAATACATTGATATTTTTACTACAAAAATGCAAAAAAAAAAAAAAAAAAACTACTCACATTTTTCAGAAAAAAAATTCAATATATTTGCGATATTTAACCCTTGTCCTGCTGACCCCGGATATACCCTGCCTTTGCAAACAGTCTAAAGAAGCCAACTGATCTGGATTCGCACCGTTTGCCATTCAGTATATGAATTTGTATCAACAATCTAGATTAAGTTATGTGATTGGCTGACAAACAGAAATGGGCGTGTCATCTTAATTTATTCAGCATGACAAGGTTTAAAGATAAAAGTTTTAACATCATATTAGCTAATAACCTCTTTATGTTTTGAACAACTGGGCCCTGAACGACCTCTTGTGATTTCGAACAAAGGTAACCAAAAGCAGTGTTAATTAACTGGCACACGTGTTTTAATACTGTGTCAGGAAAATAGTATCGGTAGATTTTTTCGTTTCATAGTGGAAGACAAGACCCTGATTGTACTAATGTATGGTACTGCCGTTGCAGAATAAAAAAAAAAAAAACTTTCCAGTTCGCAGTTGTAGTTGTAAATATATTTATTTATTTATGTAGAAACATGTACAACAAAATAAATTGTATGTACTTAAAGACCAGCTTACGCTTCCCTGCGCAGTATAAACTATCGAGAACTGCCTGGCCAGGTATATTTTATTATGAAAGAAACGTTAATAACAGTAGGTTTATTCATCACGAAAACATGCCTGTACAATTTTGACCCCGTTAAACCCCACTTTTATACAGTAAAACTGGGGTTTACAGGGGTATACATTATTTCTCTTATTTCTGCTTAAAACATAGATTGAGGGTACTCGTTAGAACCGCCTCGGTGCGGCGGTTCTAACGACTACCCACAATCTATGTTTTGAGCAGAAATATGAAAAATATTTCAGTTTTTTATCTGAAAAAAATTCAATTTTTGCAGTTGAAATTTTCTGTATATGAATAGGCCTGTTTTCGTAATGCCTGTTCAATATTCTCGCGAATATTGTTCGATTTCTTCTGTGAGCGGAAGTATCAACGGAAATGTACGGTGACCAGTTTCACAGCACTTTACCGTTACATGTAGCATATCAAAGTGCTGATGAGGCAGATTGCATGTTGATGGACGATTACTTCCTTAAGCAAGCTCATTGTGGCCTGTTGCATTAAGGAGAGAGGGTCGGGGGATGGATAAACTTTCATTGGAGGCTACTCAGTCACATTGTGTTTATACCATTTAGAAAACTGGGCCTAGTTGTTCAAAGCATCGTTAGCTTAACGAGCTCGTTAGTGGTCAAAATGTTAACTTTTCTAGTACGTAAAATATCGAATTCACATGTATTTTTTGCTGAAAATGTGAAATGCAAAAGCTACTCATATTTTTTCAGCAAACATATTAGCGTATATGCTATAGTTAATGATCAAAGTTTTAACGATAGTTAACTAACAACATCGTTAGTTTTCAACAACTGGGCCCTGGTCTACTATATAAGGAAACACAATGCTCCAGATGGGAGATAATTTTGTCAAAATTGATTTTGCCCTTTCAAAAAAAGGAGTCTGAGCTAAACGGAGTGAATTTGCTTGGGAGCAAATTATCTTCTTTTAGAACTGACCCCTTTTCAGCGGGAACTTGGTGTGAGGAATGCTAATAGGAAGTGACAAAAACTATGATACTTTGCAGAAAAATGGCCGAACATCTACTACGTGTATCAAGTCTCCGTAATATCAGGGCCCAGTTGTTCAAAGCGTCGTTAGCTTAACGAGCTCGTTAAGGGTCATTTCGTTAACTGTTTTAGCGGATTCAATATACAATATTCTGATATTTTTTGCTGCAAAAATGTGAGTAGCTGCAAAAGCTACTCACATTTTTTCAGCAAACAACTTCAGCATATTTGGGTATCACTCGATGTAAACTTTAACGATTCGTTAACTAACGATGTCGTTAGTTTGGAACAACTGGGCCCTGGTTTGCAAAGACCTAGCGCCAACATAATACAACACAGGCGCTCTCAAAATAAAATACATTTCCTGTGAAACTTTTATCTATTTTTGTCAGCAACAAATCCTCATAAAAGTGATAGATCATGGCATTAATCAATTCATATCTGCTCCTTTCAAAACGTGAAACTTTCATTTGATGTGTTTTCTTTCCTATTCCGTTAGATTTATTGCGGTTTACTACATAAACTGATGTACGTATATCCTGTCATTATCAGATGAACCCAACTTCACCAAAATGTGTCATTCGAGCGTGTGTCTTTGGGATATTCTGATGCTCATCCTTTTCGTTGTAACGGTAGCATTGTGGTCACCCACTATACAGCTACTTACTTTGCTTACTGTTTTCATTTTGTGATGCTAGCATTTCGGTAATCTTCTTCAAAGGCGGCCCACTATGCTTCAGTTTTCTTTCTGTATGTATTGTATTACTGTGTGGAGTAGATTGGCTTCAGTCTCCAGTGACTAAATATATTTCTCATAATTCTGTTTGATAATCCACTAAAATAAAAAAAATAAATAAAAAAAATACTATCATGACTATTAAGGCTGGTCGCTTTATAGTCATTGTATTACTTTGGTTTTATTTTAGGGATTATTAAACAGATTATAAGAAAAAAAATATTTTGTCACTAGAGACTGGAGCCAGTCTATGTGTGGAGCTGCATCAGGAGATAAGGATATGGTTTCGCGCGCATTACGAAAACTCGCCTATTCAAATATATAAAAAAATCACCTCTAAAAACTGAAAATTTTCAGATAGAAAAACACTGGTATATTTCATATTTCTATTCAAAATATTGATTGTGGTACTCGTTAGACCCGAGTACCCATAATATATGTTTTTGAGCAGAAATAAGCAAAAATAAAGTATATACCCTTGTAAACCCCAGTTTTAGGCCCGGTCATGGGAAAAGGTTACCGGGACAAATGTGAAGAGTAAATATTCCGATCAGCCAGCGAAGTGACTAAGTTATGCATCACCATTACGGAAACATGCCTATTCAAGTATATTGAAAATTTTACAACCTAAAAAAAGGAAAATTTTCAGGTAAATAATTCTGATATTATTTATATTCCTGCTCAAAACATAGATTGTGGGTACTCGTTAGAACCGCCTCGACGGGGCGATTCTAACGGGTACCCACAATCTATGTTTTTGAGCAGAAATAAGAAAAATAATGTATACCCCAGTAAACCCCAGTTTTACTATATAAAAGTGGGGTTTAAGGGGGTCAAAACTATATAGGTATGTTTTCGTGATGCGAAAACACGCCTATATAATTTTGACCCCCTAAAACCCAACTTTTATGTAGAAAAATTGGGGTTTAAATGAGTATACATTATTTTTCGTATTTCTGCTCAAAACATAGATTGTGGGTATTCATTAGAACCGCCTCGGAAAGGCGGTTCTAACGAGTACCAACGATATATGTTTTGAGCAGAAATATGAAAAATATCAGAGTTTTTTTTATCTGAATATTTTCAATTTTTGGAGGTGAAATTTTCTATATATTTGAAAAGGCGTGTTTTCGTAATGGCATCTATATATTCTGTACTATCTACGTACTAAGTCTATAAAAGGACGGCAAGGCTCCTGATCAGCCTATGCTTATGTCCAGGCTTATCTGGGCTCGCGCAGTCCACATATGCCAAGAAGGCACATTTTCACATGACACAGTCCATTATTATGTACGTTACTCTACGTATTTGGCATGTCAAATATTTATCCCTGTCTTATATGATCCCCATGAGGCTGAAAAAGTCTGGCTTCTTTGTCATCCTTGGGATAAGAAAAATACAAAATAACGTTTGTAGGAGCAAGACAGTTATTGACAGATAGGTAAAAAGACCAAAGATACGTCTTCTTAGTAAAACAACAAACAAGTAATATAAACAGAGGAAAATTAGAGAGCTCTGGTGTGGAAAAGGTAATATTTGCCTTTAGTAATACTATAGAAAAACAATCATCTGTTTACTAGTCAAGCGAAATTAGATTTTTACGATTTGATACCAGTTTTAGACACGCGCAGATATACAATCTAATAATCTGCTGAACTCGGACAACTACAAAATATATAAGTGACAGAAAGATACGCTCGTACGATGGAACTGTTATAATTATGAAGTATTGCCGTCTCGAGGCACAAAAAAAAAAAAAAAAAAAAAAAAGCGACGAGGAACAAACAATGACAAATCAATTGCACGTACGAAATCACCAACGCACGAACAAAAGACAAACACAGAGAAACCGACTTGGACCGGTCAGTAGAAAAACTTGGTGGAGAGGGGAGGCTTAAACCTGTTCTACTCGGGCGAAATCTCACCCTTAAGGCATGCTGATGCAGTTCCAGGTTAGAAATCTGTGTACCGTTCACAAAGTAAGCATAATGGTACACAATAATTACCGATGATAGTATCGCATATCTAATACCCAGTTATTACTGCTCCATGCTATCCGACATTTGTGGAACAAGTATTAATAGCATTTTTTTTTCTCACAAAATCGTTCATCTACCCAGGCGACAGAAGCATTAAGCCATTGACCGCCATGGTCCTCTTGTTATTTGGATGTAGTTATGTTGACATTACGAAAACACGCCTATTCAAATATACTGAAAATTTCACCATCAAAAAATTAAAATTTTCAGATAAAAATCCTGATATTTTTCATACTTCTGCTCAAAACAGAGATTGTGGTACTCGTTAGAACCGCCTCGTGGAGGCAGTTCTATCGAATACCCACAATCTATGTTTTGAGCAGAAATAAGAAAAAAATAATGCATACCCCTGTAAACCCAAGTTTTACTATATAAAAGTGGGATTTAAGGGGATAAAAATTTTATAGGCATGTTTTCGTGATGAGGTCCATCTATGTCTGATATTCGAAACTGCCTTGTAATTAACTGTCTTATAAAGAGGCTCCAGTGGAATTGCTAACTGCAGCACGAAAATACGCCTATTCAAATATATAGAAAATTTCTCCTAAAAAAAAAAAAAAATCAGATAGAAACTCTGACATTTTTTTCATATTTCTGCAAAAAACATAGATTGTGGGTACTCGATAGAACCGCCTCAGCGAGCCGGTTCTAATGAGTACCCACAATCTATGTTTTTACTATATAAAAGTAGGGTTTAAGAGGGTCAAAATTATATAGACGTGTTCTCGTGATGACTTTTAACTCTCTATGCACAAATTCAACAGTCAACAAAAAAAAAGGATCTTTTTTTTCCCGAAAATATTACACTGTTTTTCTTGCGAATTGGTAATTTCAGAGTTTGCATGAAATGTCGCACACTATTTTCTGAAGAAAAAAAAACGAAAAAATACTTCCATCTGTCTGTTATTTTTTTCTGTCCAATATGCTAAGCTTGATTTTGATATTTCTTTGTGGGTCTGTCAAGTTAAACAGATTTGGTGTTTATGGAACCATCAAAGCATAGCTTCAGAAATGGTGATTTATATATAAGTTTTTTTTTTTTTTTTTTTTTTTTTTTTTTTTTTTGCATATATGCATTAGGAAAAATCTGTGTGACACAACTCAGCAACCAAATGTTGGTTTAAATAATATTTTAGTCTTTAATTTACAGGGTTATCAAAACTACAACAGATAATTTGTCCGGATCAGATGCTAAGCCTTTAACACATACAGGGCCTTTTCTGACAAAAAATAAAAATAAAAAAAATAAATAAAAAAATTAAAAAAATAAATAAAAAAAAATTAAATAAAATAAAAATAAAAGTAATAAAATAAAATAAAACAACAACAACAAAAAAAAAACCCAAAACAAACAAACAAACAAAAAAAAAAAAAAAAAAAAGAAAAGACAATTAGATTTTTTTTTCTACAAAAAACATAGAAAAAAAAAAACAAAAACAAAAAAAAACAAAAAACATAGATGTACCCCCCCCCTCCCCTTTTTTTGGTATCGTATTGTACATTTAACGAACATTTATATTAACTAAAGAGATTCAAGGGGAAATAACTCAATGTATAAACGCAAGAGTTATGGTTCTTACGATTTGCTTGTCAACTGACGTTGATTGATATTATTTAAAGTTTCCTAAATATATCTTGAACGGTTTTTAAGTTATACAGTGGACACGTTTTTTATGACGGACAAAGTTCCAAGGGAAATAATTAAAAATGTGTAAATGCAAGAGTTGTGGTTCTTGTGATCTGCACGTTGCCTAATGTTGATTGATATTTACATGAGGTTTCTTGAAGATATCTTGAGCAAGTTTCAACATACCGAGTGGACATGATTTTGTGACGGACAAAGTTCCAAGGAACAAAACTCTAAATGTATAAATGGAAGAGTTATGATTCTTGTGCTCTGCACGTCGTCTGATTATGATTAATATTTATATGAAGTTTCTTTAAGATAGCTTGAACCGTTTTTAAGTTATAGAGCGGACACGATTTCGTGAAAGTCAAAGGTAAATTACCCAAAAAGTATAAATGCAAGAGTTATGGTTTTTGCGCTCTGCATGTCGTCTAATGTTGATTGATATTTGTATGACGTTTCGTGAAGATAGCTGTAAAGGCTTTCAAGTTATAGAGCGGACATGATTTTGTGACAAAGTCCAAGGGAAATAACGCAAGAAGTATAAACGCAAGAGTACGGTTCTTGCGCTCTACACGTCGTCTAATGTTGCTTGATATTTGTACGAAGTTTCGTGAAGATAGCTTGAATGATTTTCAAGTTATAGAGCGGACACGACTTTGTAACAGAGTCCAGGGGAAATAACTCAAAAACGGATAACTGCAAGAGTTATGATTCTTGCACTCTGCATCTAGTGTTGCTTGATATTTATATTCACACCTTCTGCATCTAGTGTTGTTTGATATTTATATAATGTTTCGTGAAGATAGCTTGAACGGTTTTCAAGTTATAGAGCGAACACGATTTTTTGACAGTCCAAGGGAAATAACTCAAAATGTATAAATGCAAGAGTTATGATTCTTGTGTGCTGCACGTCGTCTACTGTTGAGTGGTATTTATATGAAGTTTCGTGAAGATAGCCTGAACGGTTTTCAAGTTATATTGCGGACGAGATTTTGTGACAGTCTAAGAGAAATAACTCAAAAAGTATAAATGCAAGAGTTATGGTTCTTGCACTCTGCATGTCGTCTGATGTTGATTGATATTGATATGAAGTTTCGTGAAGATAGCTTAAAAGGTTTTCAAGTTATAGAGCAGACACGAGTGTGACAGACAGACAGATGTGCGGGTGATAAACGATATTTCTCCCAACCCTAAGGGGGAGACATAACAAGACATAAGTGGAACAAAAAGGAGCAAGAGAGCAAATAATTTAAAACCGCAGATACAAGATACAGAGTGCTCCAAATCTTGTTTCTGTAATGGTAAAAAGAGAAATTGTATTAATTATGAGAGAGTCGACTGTACCAGTTAACATTTGGGTGGTAATTTTTTTGTTTATTGAGTACACCTTGACAAGAATCCGTCTGCTTGTTCCCTCTATGTATAACAGACTGTTGCTGTTTAACAGATCTCCAAATACAAATGCCATGCAAAAACCTGTCGTTGGGAAACTGCGAAGAGCGAAGGCCAAGATTGGCCTGCATATCCGCATAGCCTAATCAGGACATTTACTGTCCGCTAACTAAATCATTAGCTTCTACAGAATGTATGACTGGAGACTAAAGGCCCGGATGAAACCTTGCGCAACATGTGCAGGATGATATTAATCTGCGCATTATGCCATTATTCGAGGGCATTTTTCATTTGCTTGACGCAGTCTGTTAACTAAAATATAAACTAGAAGTATATCACTTGAGCTAACTTTTACATATAAATAGACAATGTCAATATTGTTTGTAATATAAGGAAAGAAGACAGGATGTTGACATATACTTTCACAATCAGCTGAGATTAACAGTTGGAGAATATACCTTATTACACAGGGCCCAGTTGTTCAAAGCATCGTTAGCTTAACGAGCTCGTTAGTGGTCTAAATGTTAAGTGTTCTAGTAAGTACAATATGTAATTCACAGGTATCTTGCTGAAAATGTGAAATGCAAAAGCTATTCACACTTTTTCAACAAAAATATCAGCGTATATGCCATATTTAATGATCAAATTTTTAACGAAACGTTAACTAACGACTTCGCTAGTTTTTAACAACTGTTTGATTGCTTTGGCTTGATAACAAATATATGGACGTTTGAGAAGAAATGAGGAAACAACAGAACGCATCATATGCACTAAAAAAGAAGACGACCAGTAGGAAAGTCTACTAGTGTCACAATGGTGGGGTGGCGAGTCTTAAATTAGTTTTACTGACGCAAAATCTCGTCCTTAATTCTTATGCAGATTCAAAACTGCAAACACGTGTTTGGTCCACATAGAGTGAAGTACATTCTGTTGACATAAAAAAAAGAACAGACATTCTACGATTTGTGCTGCGATGGTTACACATCAAATGCTAGTGTACATGATACTCTTTACCATATAGTTAAATAAGTGGTTAGGCTTTAGGTATGTGGTACTTAGGGCGGGCAGTTGGTGGGGTGGATTTAGGTACTGAAAAATAGTATGGATCTTTTCTACAGTGATTATATAACTAAATGTATTTTCCAACGAAATGTAAATATGTTTAAAAATGGTGGACGTTTGGCCCTATAATAAGTGAGTATGAATTTACTGCATATGTCTAGAAAATAGAAGAAACAGACAAATATAAAATAAATAGATACATAAATAAAAAAAAAATCGGAATTTGTTTTAAATCCGTCATCATTTGTTTGATATTATATCTGGGTAGATTTGTTACTGGAGACCCTTACAGTGCATTAGGTCACCTCTATGTACGTTTGAAAATAAGGACAAGACAACTTTATTAATGTACCGGAAACACTTTTAAGAATATCTAAATGTTAGCAAACTATGAAAGTATTACTTTTAGTATATGCAAAAGGCCTCAACTTGAAGCGAAATTTGGCTGCTGATATTAAAAAGTCTGACTTGTATATTTAGTTTTTCTAGTGTAGTCAAATATCGAGACCGATTTGGACTAATCATCACGCGATGAATCCATCATTGACTGTCTGCTGGGGAAATAGACTACATAGGCTTATCAACGGCTTATATTCCATGTTCAGTAAATAATAAATTGCCTTGCCTGAACTATATGACCTCAAGAAACCACAAAAATGCACTGAACGCCCAAAGTATGAAATTTTTCCCAGTATTGGAACAAATGTAGCCTTGAATTTACAAGGATATCTATGTATTAAAACAAATTGTCAACCAAACGTTTCTGTTTGAGTTTATCATTTTCGATACAAATGGTCTTGCCACGTATTACTTTTTTTCCAGGGATGACAAATTCTCAACGCATTTATGCCAAGTGGACTCGTTTGCCATAACTCTTTGGACAGGTACATTTCATATAAAAGGGGTGTCTGGTTAAGTTTTATTATTATCATGTTTTGTAAAAAAATATCTGGACTTAATGCAAACAGTGTAGACCCTGATCAGACGCGCGCTGAACGACATCTGCTCTGGGTCTACACTGTTTGCCAATGTCCCTTTTACGGAACGCTAGGCTAGAACAGGTTAAACGCAATAAAAGCTCTTCCGTCTCTAATGTTTTGAGAAAACTATCTTGCAGCTTTGTTCATAAATGATTGAATTCCACATACTTTCAGCTAAATTTAATGTATACAGTAGAGCCAAATGTGCCACAAGATTATATGGTACTTAAGAAGGTCGTAGTTCCTCGAAGCATTCGTGATAAGTTTCAACACAATTGTGTCAAACCCTATTTGTTTAATACATGTACAACGCCTTGGAACAGGTTACGTGAGTCCTAGTGTATCGACTCAGAATATTATATTTAAATGTTTTTGCCTTTCTGTACATTCATGCATGAGTTCAACCATGTTGCCTCATACCTAGATATTTTATAGCTTTAAAGCAGTTTGACATGGCTGATATTTTGAAGTCTCAGCATGCTAGACTAAATGCTCTAAGAAAGTATGTTTTCATTTTACATTTTTAAGAAAACTGCTCCAAGAAAGGTAAGAGAAAAGTTCAGGGAGTGCCACAATCACAAAGCGCAACCCTTCCCAGACATCAAGAGGAAGAAGAAACCAACAAGTCCAAACAAGCACAAATCGATCAACATACGTAAAGCACTACGATTAGCACTCTCTTCCCCAAGCGAGGTAATCGCAATACTAAAAGGACTGAAAAACACAAGAACAGAATGGCACATGGTAAGACATACAACAAATCGCCTCGCAGAGTAAACCAATGCCTCTTTTGATTTCATTACAGGTCTAAGTAGTGTATGACCACCTTTTTCATCTCCATATATCGTGACCATACCATAAAATGGTCAAAGGTTATTGTAGTCGCATCGTTTTAACAAACTTGGCAGACCTTGAGTCCCCGATGCTGTGTACCGAGATTCAGCCTAGAAGCTTTCTTAGTACTGGTGAAGAAGATTCTTATGTGTTTTACCACATATGGGCATGTCAGCCATCTTGCTCAATGGTATAATTTTTAATCGTAACTAAAAGCTGTACTACTTTAATCAGACTACTTAAAATATTGGTGTTACTTAAATTTCAGTCATTACTCTAAAACACATATTTAAAAAAATGTCGATGTTTCGATTTTCCCCAGTACAAATTTATAGAGACGCAAATTTGACCGTGCCCTAAAAAAAGTCAAAAGTCAACCTACGATCATCATTTGAACAAACATGGTAGGGCTTGACATCACGAAAACATGCCTATATAATTTTGACCCCCTTAAACCCCACTTTTATATAGTAAAACTGGGGTTTACAGGGGTATACATTATTTTTCATATTTCTGCTCAAAACATAGATTGTGGGTACTCGTTAGAACCGCCTCGTGGAGGCGGTTCTAACGAGTACTTACAATCTATGTTTTGAGCAGACATATGAAAAATATCAGAATTTTTATCTGAAAATTTTCAATTTTTTTGGTGGTAATATTTTCAATATATTTGATTAGGTGTGTTTTCGTAATGGGCAGCGATGCTATACATCAGGATTCAGCCCAAAATCTTTCTTGGTTCTGCAGAAGAAACTTTTTAAGAGTTTTTACCATATATTGACATGGTGGCTATCTTGTTCTATGGCACAGAACCATTTAAACCAATTGCAGTACCCTTTCGACAGAAGGCCCCATGTAAAATCTGGTAAAAATTGCTCAGGCAGTTTCAGAGAAGAAGACATTTAAAAATTACACAATTTTATACATGTATACAGTCCAGTAAAAAGACAGATAACCCTCAGGGGATAAAATTTTGATTTTAACTAAATGTTTTACTACTTTAATCACACATAGTAAGTTTGAGCCATTAGTCTTTAATGCATTTTCAGAAAATGACTTTTCAACAGTTTGCAACCGCCCGAACACAAATGCATGAGAACGCAATTTTTGACCTTATCGTATAAAAGATCAAAGGTCGTCATTTGAACAAACTTGGTAGACCTTGAGTCCTCGACGCTATATACCAATATTCAGTCGCAAAACTTTCTTCGTACTGGCGAAGAATATTTTAAGTGTTTTACCATATATGGGCATAACGGCTATTTTGTCCAATGGCGCGGAACCATTTGAAGACGGCAATACCATTTCGACAGAAGGCCCAGTGTGAAATCTGGTGAAAATTGCTTAAGCGGTTGCAGAGAAGAATACATTTAAATTTATACTTTTTTATACATGTGCATAGCCCAGGGGCAAGGCCATATAACCCCCATGGGACAAAATGTTGATTATAACTTAAATGTTTTACTGCTTTTACTACTTAAATCACCTGTTGTAAGTTTCAGCCATTAGTCCTTAATGCATTTAAAGAAAATAACTTTTCAACATTTTCCCCATATAAATACATGGGGACGCAAATTTAAACGTGCCGTAAAAAGGTCAAAGGTCAACATAGAGTCATCATTTGAATAAATCTGGTAGACCTTAAATCATTGATGTTAAATATACCAAGATTCAGACTTGATTCAGGTGGTCCCGATGTTAGTCTTACACGTTGTTGCTTTGTGGTTTATTCTATGAGGCGATTTGTTTTATGTCTTACCTTGTGTTAATTTGTGTTTTTCAGTCCTTTTAGCATTGCGATTACCTCGCTTGGGGAAGAGAGAGCTAATCTTAGTGCTTTTCGTGCGTTTCAATACTAAAAGGACTGAAAAACACAAGAACAAAATGACACACGGAAAGACAGACAACAAATCGCCTCGTAGAATAAACCACAAAGCAACAAAGAGTAAGACTAACACCGGGACCACCGCCTTAGAACGGTCAGTAGAGTAAACCACTGGGGGGTTTAAAGCACTTTTACAGCTAACTAACTTCACCCAGGGTCCCGATGCTACTCTTAATACAGAAACACATAAATATTCGGTTCACATAAAGGCTCCCAACTCAGTCAATGCATCAAAGCGTCAACATGTGCTCATGTGAAGTAAAAAGGTAGGTGAGCTAAAAAGGTACAATTAATTCATTTAGATTTTACGGCCTAGTCAACCAATTATGGTCATATCGAGTTTACCTAGCCGAACTTTTACTGGACAGGCATAGTCCTCTAAGCAGTTATCGAGTACTCGTGCACATTCTTTCGCCAGAAACTGGCAATTGTCCTTGAATTAGCGGAAGGCGAGGATGACCGTAGAAAATATTCATAACCAATTTCCACGGGATATTGTTGATGGGCAAGGCAGGAATCGAACCCGAGACCCCCTGATCAGCAGTCTGACGAACAGCTGACTGAGTCACCGAGGCCGGCTGAGAGGCTTTAACAAACGCGTTATAACACCACTAATCACCTGCCATAGTGCAATACATGAAAAATATTCCGCAAAGGCTAAATACTGAGAACATTACTCCAAATCCCTCAGCGTGTTCCTGTGAAGCATCGAAGTTCTGCTATAATCCAGCCGGTCACATTATAACAGGAGACCTCAATTAAGTCAGGATTAGCAAACTCAGGGACATTCTTTTCAAAGGTCCTAAATACAAGGAACCATAGTCTTTTACTTGGTAACATAATTCCAAGTCAATTTTGGATTCTCTTGATGGAAATGCACGACGCTGGACCAAGAAAGAGGACGTGGAGGTTGATACCCTGTCTGAATGGGTTAAAAAGGTAATGACCTTGGTATACAGGCGTGTCTTAGTACGCAGCAGAAACATGAATCGGTGTTGGATAATCCAGATGTTGCTGCTAATTTAGCTGAAATACATGAAAGGGTTATCGTTGTTCCTACCGACAAGGTATCTAGCAACACTCTGTTTGTTTGCAAAACATACTATATAAACTGCTTAATGGAAGAGCTTGGTATAAGTACCATGACTGGAAATCCTATACATACTCTTACTGCTATGTCCAAGGACGAAATTCTACAAAACCACCATTCGGTGATGCTGACATTAGAAAAATTGTGACTTCAGAAGTATTGTGATACTGTATATGCCAGGAGTGGTGTTACTCAGATGTGGATTAGATGTGGATCCTGAAAAACTCCAAAGAGCTTTTAGATAACCTAAAGGCACAATTTCTTCATTCCGTCAACAGTATAAAATCTTGTGATTTCTCTACTCTTTACATAACTATTCCTCATGACAAATTGAAATCTAAATTAAAGGAAATTATCAACCAGTGTTTCTTCCATAAGCTTTCAGTATTTTGTCATTGGCTACAGACACATACTTCGTTCGGGATCTGATGCACCACAAAATACTCAGATACAGATGTCATAAAAATGCTGAAATATCTAATCGACAACATTTTTGCGGAGTTGGGCGGACGGATATTTCAGCAAACAGTCGGAATACCGATGGGTACTAACAGTGCATCATTGCCCGCCGACTTGTTTTTATACTCGTATAAGGCAGAGCTTGTACAAGGTCTCCTCAAATCAGGCAAGAAACACCTTGCACAACAAATCAATTTCACCTACAGATTTATAGATGATGAATTATCTCTGAAAAACACAAAATTTGCAGAGTATTTGGAATTCATCCATCCACGTGAACTTGAAATAAACAACGGAGACATCGGCCTCCCTTTCATACTTGGATTGTTCTCTCTACATTGACAATGGAAAGCTTACTACTAGGCTTTACGACAAACGGGATGACTTCAATTTTCCCATTGTTAACTTTCCATTCCTGAGCAGTAATATCGCTTCTGCACCAGTATACGGCGTTTATGTATCACAGTTAAAACGTTATGCCAGAGCCTGTTCAAATTATCAGGATTTCATTGAGCGTAGGAAAGTGCTCACTACAAAGATGTTGAGCCAGGGATATCTAAAAACACTGGTAGCAAAAAAAAAAAAAAAAAAAAAAAAAAAAAAAAAGTAAAAGAAAAGTCCAAGGAGTGCCACAATTACAAACCGCAGCCCTTCCCAGGCACTAAGAGGAAGAGGAAACCAACAAATCCGAACAAGCACGAATCGAAGAAACGTACGAAAAGCACGATTTCACTTAATAAGCTTTATGGGAGACATCATGCTCTGGTCAATCCCTACAATGTGGCAGTTTCCAGAATTGTTTCGGATGTTTTTGCCAATGATGAGCCATAAGTAGATTTTCAAAATCCCGGACATACGATTTTGCCAACATTTCCTTCGTTCCGGCCTATTGGCATGGTGGGCGAAACTTGCTTACCAAGTAATGCTTACTGTCCGCGGACGCCCGATTACCCCTATTATTCTGGGGTCAATGTCTGTTGGTTTGAACATTCTGATTCGTCATTCGTTTACGGATTTATGAGATTGATTTATGGCTTGGGTACCATGATCACAACTACTACTTACTATTTTCATCAACAATGCTTCAAGCAATAATTGTTTGATATATGTGCTCATGTATGCACAATGCCTCGGAGCAATAAACGCGCCAATACATGTTACATTAAAATTGTGTTTAAGAATCTATGTAGATAAAATCAAAGTACTACAGTAGAAGTGATCTCTGTAGACAGATATTAATATTTTGATTACAATCGTTCATATAGACCAAGGATATCTATCGCTATATAAGCAGTAAATGGTAGGGTGACTTTCAAGACTGAAAAAATTGTGAACCCGGACCCCCCCGTACAACAAGATGTGTCATACACCAAAATGTTCCACATTCTCTGTGGTTTCTGAAACTGCCGGCATAAATTGGCATAAATGATGGCGAACCGAGAAATCCAATATGGCTGCCAACATGGCCGCCAAATACTAAAAGTCTGCTTTTGAAGCCTAAATTGTCTTCTGGTTGTTTTAGTATGCATGCAAAATGTATATTTTGATTGATATGTACTTGTCACAGACAATACTATTTATTTAAATACAAAAAGAAGCATGATTTAAACATTAAAGGCAAAATTAGTGGATAAATGGCCAATTTTTGGTCTAAAAATAGAGCACTTAGAAGAAACAAAAGTTCCCTAAAATTTCTTAAGCGATATCACTTGCTTCGTTTTAATTTAAACAACACACCAGTTATCATGGCCAATTTAAACATCATATTTCTGTTGAAAATATTAAACCAGTATTGAACAGTAAGCAGTTTGTTACCTCTACCCCCACCATTCGATTTCAAATTTTCTGAACTGATGCTTATGAAGCTTGACAAGAGACAATAGAAGAAATGAAAAAGATGGACAGAATGGTAAACGATTTCATTTATCAACATCTTTTAATTAGGAATTGTTTGATTTTCTTCATAGTTCAAGTTTTAAATCACAGACATAATAACAAATAAGAAACACTGACCTGGATAAAATTGGCTTGATAATGTTTACTATAACACCGACAGAAAGTGTTATAGAGGGAAACTTTAAAAATACATGCATGTAAACATTGTAAATAAATTAATTGAACCAAATCTAGAAGGAAATGGCATGTGCATTTATAAACTATCAAACACATGCAGACATTTTGCAGAAAAGTCGACACACTGTAAGGTCGCCTTTGGAAGAGTGTCCTATAATGGACTTATCCATCCATCGTGGACACATCGTGAGCCTGTCTGTGGACAGTCAGCGAAAAATACAAAAAGCTATTTTGATATATTTGACATACTCGAGCTATTGAATTCCCTTTCTAATGCCACTTTTCATTACTAAGGCTAAGGCGTGGGCCATGCATCTTAGCGCCAGTTGATTTTATTATTAACCCAATCTAAGTAGGCAATTAAATTGATCAACATGACAGTCTTCAAATGTAAACAATGATGCAAGATGCAGATATGGCTGAAAACATTAATTTCAGTGGGTAAATCATCCAAAATTGCACACAATTCGGAGCAATTGTCGTCAGAATGAAACATATTTTGGCGTAAATTTTGGTGCTGGGTTGTATGGAATTAAATTCTGCACAGTATAGCATTCTCCAATTTTTAAAATAACGCCCTCCTAGACGACCAAAGCCCCAGAATGTCGACAACCCACCTGAAACAGCCACCTGTTTAGCTCACACTACTCATGTCCGGATATTCACGTCACTTATTTCTTTGCAAAACAATTGGCCATGAGTGACGTGATTACTGCCCGTGACATATATTGCTGAAAGAAACAATGCATTTAAAATCCCGCCTGAGCAAATCAAGTCTGAGGAAGCAAGAGCCATTTTAAAGGAAGAATTTAAGGAAAACATTAAAACTGACTGTCAATAAAATAAGAAGATAAGAAGAAGATGTGAAAAGTTGCAGACATAACAAAGTGTCTGACTGCAGAATAAGCTAGGGTTTACCCGTATGAGTTAAGCTCTTTTACTGGCTTCTTACTTCTATACAAATAGTGAAGATAGACTGTTAGCCCAGATGTTTCGGTGTTATGATGATTTGACCAGAGCTGTTATGATTCGGAACAGATGGCAACCATCTTCATATATCAGTTTTATCGTAACTATATCACCAGCTTCATTTAACTTTTGCCTTACTGGACAACCAAATGACAAAAAAAGAAGATGGTCTGGAAATTTACATTGTGCCTCAAGACAGTTCCAATACAAAATATACTGGGGGCTGCCTATTGTAGCTGCCTATAGGTAGCCTGTAGGAAGTGCAATAGGCTGCCTATAGGCTGCCTACTGGAAATTTGCCCTGCAAATTTTGAGTGGCCTACTCCTTATATGGAATAGGCGGCTCATCTATGAAGACAATGACTAAAAAGGGATCTGCAGCTGCCTACTGTTCCTATTCTGCTTTCTCGTCTGCCATTGGCCACTGAGATGCCTACTGCTGCCTCTTAAATGCTTTCCCTGCCTATTGAACTGCCTACTACATGTTCACTGGCAACTGAGCTGCCTGACCTGCCTATTCAGTGGGAACTGAGCTGCCTATTCTGCCTAATAGATGTTCATTGGCTACTGAGCTGCCTACTCTGCCTATTCAGTTGGAATGGAGCTGCCTATTTTGCCTAGTGCTTGTTTATTGGCTACTGAGTTGCCTACTTTGCCTTTTCAGTGGGAACTGCTCGTGAGCTGCCAATTCTGCCTACTACATGTTCATTGGCTGGCATTGAACTCGGTACCTCTATCAGTAGAGGCAAGTGCACTAACCACTTAGCTAATCACGCTCTACATTGGCTACTTGGATGGGTTTTTTCCAAAAATCTGTCCCTTAAAATAAGGATGTCCAGGTAGGTGGGCGTCAGGTGAGCGGGCGGGAGTCGTCCCAGATTAACCTTTTGGTTAACCTTTTTTCAAAGTTATGTTACCGTTATTCTTCAGTGGATTGCTTTCATATTTGGTAGGGATGAAGAAAAGGACCAGTAGGTGTTTCCAATGCAAGAGAGGCAACTCTCACTTTCTTCATTATTTAAAAAACCCATTCATAATGCCTTTAGGCATTTTTCTTTTTTTACAGAAAAAAAAAATGTTCACGGAGGGAGCAAATTCCTTCCTAGAAGAGTTGCTCCCATTTAGAAAGAGACTGAAAACCAGGGAAGTGAAGTCATTTTCCAACAGAACTCATTTGACCATGGACAAGGAAATTCAAATTTGCTCGACTGAGCAATCGATGCTGGGTTTATGATACCATATGGCTATGCATTGATAGCAGTGGTATCAATATCAACCCTCTGCGTTATTGGACCTGAAGCTTAAGCTTAATTGATCTCGGGCTTATAATGGGGTCTCAGGTTGATAATTCAAGCAACAATCATAACCCCATCATGTGAAAATCTCCATGTATATGTATTAGGCAAGCAGATCTATGTATCTTAATGTATAGTCAGTATTACACCAGATTTACATATTTATGGCATCAACTTGCTTTGATATGTAACAGGAAAAAGGCATTGAATTAAATTAAGTAAATTAAACGTTTTTCTACCTATAACAAGCATAGTAGTTACGTTCACTAATAAACAAACAAGTAGTCTACTTACATTCACTGAAATAAATTTCTGTTTAATCTAAAACATCCTAAATACACATTTGCAACCAAAATGGCTGCTATATTTTCCCGCCAATTTCACCTGACAAACGATAGAGCTGCCTACTGTGCCTAATAATTACACAAAGTAAACCCAGCTGGAGCTACCTACTCTGCCCTCGGCAGAAAATAAAATAAGCTGGAGTTGCCTACTCTGCCTACAGGAAAAAGAAAATTGAGCTGCCTTCTTTGTGTACTGCAAGAAGTAAAATAAAGTTAGAGCTACCTACTCTGCCTCCTGCAGAAAATTAAATAAGTTTGAGTTGCCTTCTCTGCCTGTATGTAAAACATACATTAAGTTGGAGTTGCCTACTCTGCCTGTTGTAGAAAACAAACTTACTTTGAGCTGCCTACTGGTTGCCTGTTCTGCCCATAGGCAGCAAGAAGGGCAACAAATAGGCAGCTCTTGCCTACTGGAGCTGCCTACAAATTAAATGTAAAACAGTAGGCCACCCATAGACAGCCTCCTTTTCATCATATGGGATAGTTCACTGGGTTGAAAGAACTCCTGCTGCACCCCTTCAGTTTTTGTAACTCTGTTTTGTAGGATAATTGTGGCTTGGTGCAAAATCAAGACATCACTTGATTCCAAATCTTTGAACTTGTCAGATTGGTCTGTGTTGCAGTCTTCTGATTCAGGATTTTTCCAGCTTACATATTTTGACATGGGATTTCAGCCCTTATAACATTTAACAGAAGATCCAACCCCTAGAATAAACATTAGTCCTGGACAAATCTATTCTATGCTTTTTATGTACATTGTTTTAAACTTACGTTTACCAATGGATACATCATTTACTCTTTTTAATTTCTATTAAGCATGACCTCAACAATGATAATTCAAATAGATATTTTTTCAGTTTCAATCTTTCCTTTCAGTATTCTTTAAACTGGCTTCAGCTTTCTCTAATTTGCTTTGCTCAGACAGGGTTTTAAATACATTATTCTTTCTTTCAACAGTATAAGTGGCAAGACAATGTTTTATTCTTGATGACTCATTGCTTAATCAGCAACAAAATATCCCTTTGAATTTAAGTTACAATATAGGGATATAATGCAGCAAACTGCACACATAGCTGTTAACCTAATATGGTAGATAACTTTGCTTCCCTATTTAATTGCACGAAGGTAAGTTGGTCCTCCGTCTCAATGACAGCTCCCTCCTCAATCTGTTTCTGACGGTTGACACCTGACTATGAATGTCTGTATGTGGTTGGGCCAATTAAGGTCCTGTTTGTGGTATTCTTGTGTTCAGATTGCCATTGAGCTTTTTGCTTTGTTTCTTCACAGTGTTTAAGATTATATGTACTTCACTGTGATGTTTCAATGAGGCGGTACAGGACCCCTGTGCGAACCGAGCATCATGTTTACAATTTGGGGCTGCATCAAAATCAATTGTGATGAGGTTTTTCATAAAAATAGTTAAAGCCCACAGTAGTTTTTCAACTGATAGTTCCAAGGTTGCTCTTCTGTTGCAGTTCTATGTTTATGCATCGATGGTTTCATAGGCAACATTTGCTTTGTCATTGTTTTTCCTCATCTATCCTTCTTTTTGAAGTCTAGGGAAGGAAGGCTGTGCTTCGTAATTGTGGCTTTGCCCGCGTATCTTCACATATGACTTTCTAAAAATTGTGGATATCTTCTGGCTATTAAAGCCCCTAGTGGCTCTGTTTCTGTCTAATAACTATAATGTTTGTATTGTGGATAGCTTCTGGCTATTAGAAGCCGCTAGTGGCTATATAGCCACTAGTGGCTGACATAGCTAGTCGCTACTGATACTTGTGGCAATATTGCAGCAATAGATCTACTGGCCGTTATCATTGGCTACTCTCTGGCTAGAATTTGTGTCTACTAAATTTTAAAGCCGCTTTATTGCAGCTACAAAGCCACTTTAAAGCCGCTACATTTTCATTTCTGTAAGGGTTAGGAAAATATGTGAAAATTCTGAAGCCCACCCACAGGATTTTTGACTCTAAATTAGAACTCAGGGGTCCCATGTCAGAGCTATGGAATAGGACATAAAATTTTCAAAATTATCTAATACCCGGAGGTAATCCTGCCAGCCTGTTCAGAGGAAATTATTTATAGGTGCATATTGTATGATAACAAGTGCCTTTTATTTCTATAGTTTGTTTCAATTAATTTATTGACAACTTTACATAGTTTCAAATTTTCCCGCCACAAGTTCTGTCGGTATCAAAGTAAATATTGTCAAGTCAATTTTATCCGGGTCATTATTTCTTATTTATTGTTCAGTCTGTAAATTAAAACTTAAATTCTGCAGTAAATCGAATCATTCCTGGAAAACAGGTTGATAAATGAAATAGCTTGCCATTCTGCCTGTCTTTATCATTTATTCTACTGTCGTTTGTCAGTCTTTACCAGAGTCAGTTCAGAAGCGATGAAATCAAATGATGGGGGTAGGGGTAAAAAACTGCTTACTGTTTAATACTAGATTAATATTTCATACTGAAACCTGAGTTTTGAGCAGGCCATGATACCTGGTGTGTTGCTTAAATTAAACTCAAGTAAGAAATATCACTATAGTAATTTTCAGAAACTTCTATTACCTCTCAGTACACCATTTTTAGACCTAATATTGACCTTTTGACCCCTAAAATTGTCTTTAATTTTTAAATTATGCTTCTTTTTGTATCTTACTAAATAGTCTTGCTTGTAATGAGTTAAGGCCAATCTAAATATACATTTTGTATGCATACTAGAACAACCAGAAGACAATTTAGGCTTCAAAGCCAGACTTTTAGTATTTGGCGGCCATGTTGGCGGCCATATTGGATTTCTCGGCTCGCCATCATTTATGCCAATTTATGCCGGCAGTTTCAGAAACTACAGACAATAGGAAACATTTTGATATATGACACATCTTGTTGTACGGGGGGGGGGGGGGGGGGGGTCCGGGTTACCCCTAGAAAGAGTGGCCAGTTTCACTCATTGTCACCCTACCAAAATGGCATGAGATCACAAACATAATATAAAATTAATTTTGATGTGTCTGAATTCAGACACACAATATGTAGACTAAATATAATTGATTTTCTAATAATTAATAATCTCCATGGCAAAGAAAAACCCTTTGTAAAATATAAATCGGCTCTAAACAAACTACCCGAACCTTATTTTATGATGTGTAGTCATTTGTGTATATAAATTATCAAAGCGGGCATAGAATTTCAAAACTTAACTAAAACTGCTTAAATAGTTATAAGCAAAACCCCTGCTTTTTTCCCATTGATTATTTTTTTGTTGTTTCACTAAAACCCCGCATGAAAAGCACTTTGCAAAAGATGACAAAAACATGTTTCACTGAACGCATGAACGATGACATGCTTTCTGTGTAGCTCAGATGACTTACCGAAAATGTAGCATGATGAAGACGGCTAGAACCAGGGAAACCAGTGATATACCGTATCCGGTGTTGTACATGAGCTGTATATATTCTACGTGCACCTATTAAATAGTAAAAGAAAGTATCCAAATTACCATACAGAATAATAGGATAAACAAGGAATTTTATTATTTTCCGGCGGATAACGAAAACATGCCCACACGGATATACGCGCGCAGATACACACATGAAGTGAACCCTCCTTACAACGACATTATTGGTTCTCTTAATGAGAAAAATGTTATTAAGAAAGAGACTTTGTTTACACGTATTAAAGTGTTAAATCAGATATTCTTGCACAAATAATTAGCTGCTACCTCTTGAGCAAATTTTCGTACCAGTCAAATCATAATAACGAATCTTATCGTCGATTCAAGTATCGGTATAAGGAGGGTTGACCCTAGTAACTATCTAATTATGTAATTATCACACACCAACAATATGTTTGTGTGCAGCCAAATATAGTATATATTGATGAAACATAGCCCATATATTCAAGTCCTAACTCATCTTCTGGTCAAAGCTATATAACTTCATTATAACTTCTTTTTATTTTCACAGCAAACAGAGCAACCCATATAAAATGTAACTGACTACGGTCATTGCTAATGCCGTATTCCGTACTGGTTAAGTAGTATCCTAAAGTGGAATGCAATGGAAGCTGTATAAAGTTTGTCATAATTTGATTGTATACATTATATAAATTAAAAAAAAGAGAAAAGTCCAGGGAGTGCCACAATCACAAGCCGGAGCCCTTCCTAGACACGGAGAGGAAGAAGAAACAGAAAAAAAACAAACAAGCGCAAATCGAACAAATGTACGAAAAGCACTAAGGTTAGCTCTCTTCCCCAAGCGAGGTAGTCGCAATGCTTAAAGGACTGAAAAACACAAGAACAAAATAACACAAGGCAAGACTTAAAACAAATCGCCTCGTAGAAAAAAAACACACAAAGCGACAAAGAGTAAGGGTAACAACGGGAACACCGTCTTAGAACGGCCAGTAGAATAAACCATTAGGGAATTTAAAGCACTTTTACGGCCGACCACTTTCACCCTTGGTCCTGAAGCTACTTTTAATTGAGAAATACATAAAAATTCGGTTCGCATAAAGGATCCCAACTCAGTCAATCCATCAAAGCGAAAACAGAAAAAAATCAAATTAATCACTATGATAAACGAGTACTCAGGGTTAATTCTACAGTGTGCCAGAGTAAATGAAAACCAATAGTTGAACCACGGCGAGTTAAGTCAAAGACATATTATCAAGCCCCAACCCACTCGTTAAAGTTTTACGAAGAGGACGTCATTGAGTCTGAGGCTAGAACCGCCGTCTGGCAATTAAAGAGTAAGCCTCTTTTCCGAAACGCTTAACTGGTAGAGTTTGAAAAAAAATGTCACATTGGCTATTAGTGTTTCGTATACCGAAATTGGAAAGAAATAAACATATTCAACATTTAGGATAACGTCTCGAACGATAACCAAAAAAAAAAAAAAAAAATTATTTTAGTCCCACTCTTCCGCCAGGATCATTGGACCCATTGTGGTATAATTGAAAATGGGGTTCTGCTCATGTATACGTTAGAGGGCGTAAGCAGTGTTGAAAACTCCATTACTGCTTATGAAGAGTATCAATAAAAACGAGATTCCCCTTTTTTAATTCGTAGTGTGTTCGTTGTTTCCAAGGGCAATGTTTTTGACGTTTATTATCCTTTTGTATGACTTTTATCAAACTGCTTTCATTTTCAAGGCGGATACTTTGATGCTTATCATCTTTGTTGAAACGGGAGCGTTGTGGTCACGCCATTAAGGCTGTCCACTTTGTTTTCTTTTCTATTTTTTTTTAATTTAATGCAAGCATTTCGATTATCTGCTTCAACGGCTACCAACTTTTGCTTTGGATTTGTATTTTATCAGTGTTTGAGGCGAAATCAGGAAATAGAGGTGAGCTTTCATGCGAAAAAAATGGTTTAAACTCCCTTCCAGTAGTTTTTCTACTGACCGATCTAAGACGGTTCCTCTGTTGCAGTTCGTCTTTGTTTGTGCATCGCTTGTTTCAAAAGTGGTTTGTTTAGTCTTATTTGTTCCTATCTCGCCTTTGTTTCAGGTCTAGTGAAGTGGTTTGTTGTGACTGTGGCATTTCACGGGTATTTTCACTTAAAGTTTGGATTGTTATTGTGAATTTCCTGCGTACCTTTACTTAAATTTTTGAACTCATTTCACTATTAGCTGGTAGTAAGGCATGATTCTGTGGTTGTTATCTGTATAGATGTGGTATATTTTATAAAACAAAACAGAATTCTGATTAAAACGGTACTATGGAACATGTTGTTTCAATGTCCTTTACGACCGGACTAAAGAAAAACAAGCTGGCTATTCTGAAGGATATGTTTTGTTATTATTTCAATGTATCTCGTTTTCGAATTACTTTAACACACAGAAGTTAGCTTAATGTGTCTGTGATTAAAAGTGGCCCTTAAAAGTAGATAACATCATTCTTCATGCTCATAAAAACATGTAATCCGACTAAATAGATATTGGAAAAAACTTTCTCTGAAAACGAGACTTCTTGAACAAGAAAGTTGACGTTTTCCTCTATATACTCACTAACTGGCAAACGTACATATCGATATAGTTGCTGCTTGTTTTTACAAAAAAAAAAACAAAAAAAAAAAACAACACACACAAGCAATTTCTATTTGTCTCACAACTGCAGTTTTTGGCAATCACTCGCCCAAAACAGTTATAAGCAATAAGTCTATGCCAAGCGCAAATGATTGTACCATTGAACATATGCAAACAGCGCAGACACAGATGAGAAGGACTGTAAAGACAAAAAGAAGCTGTGTGGACTAACAGAGTGATCAATGACACTATTTGGCTTGAAGTTATCCTTTTACATACAATTTTCTGAAGTTCACTGCATAAACTCTCAGCTTTCGTGGAAAATGAATTACCGTCCGACTGAATAATAAATTTAGCCAAGTTTATAAAGTGAAACAAAATATACAATCAATGCATAAAAAGAGACACAAATGTATAAGTCTAGTGTATCGGCTTGTTTTATGATAAATAAACATATCTTCTTGATGTTTGAAGCTTTGTTACATCCTGATTAAGATAAACAGTAGAACACTGAACTAAACAGCAGATACAAAAATAATATTATGGTGCGAGGCCTGTAAAGTTAATCAATTGCCAGTGCTTTAAACCAGTTTAAGTTTATACTAACGACCGTTCTTAGGCGGTTGTCCCGGTGTTGCTCCTACTCTGTGTAATTTTGTGATTAATTCTACCTTGCGTTTGGTCGTTGTGTATTTCGGTCCTTTAAGCATTTTTGCAATCACTTTACTTAGGGAAGGGAGAGCTGGTCTGTGTGCTTTCGTGGTTTCATTTGTTTTGCACATGCTCTTTGTATCGCGTTTCTCTTCCTCTTGGTGTCAGGCATTGGGTGCGACTTGTAGAATAGAGCAAATTCTTCCGATACCGAGGCACCTTTTTTGGATTTGAATCTATGTATATCTAATGGTACAGTTTCCACCAAAATTTATGATAAACGGGACGATTTTGATTTTGATATAGTCAATTTCCCATTTCTGGATGGCGATGTTCCCCGGCGTACCTCATATGTGATATACATATCTCAACTTATAAGATTCGCCAGAGCTTCTTCAAAACTTAATGACTTTAACTACCGTAATAAAGCCCTTACTGCCAAACTTCTTAGGCAGGGCTATCGTTATTTTAAAATTCGTAAGGCGTTTTCGAAATTTTATCGCAGACACAGTGCCTTGTTAGAAAAATATAGCGTCAGTCTGAAAACACTTCTGCAACAAGGTATATCGGAACTCGAATTTTACGGTGACTTAGTGTACAGATTTAGAAAAATTATAGATAAATCTAACTTTTCGGAGCAATTCAGAAAACTTATTAACCGTTATAAAAGAATAGGCTATAGCCTCGATATTATGCGGCAGACTGCATGCCTAGTTGTCAACCCAATCATTGTTGATGGCTATGCTTCACTCTCTAATTGCACGACGGCGGTCCGGGCCTCAGACTCAATGACGGCCTCTTCGTAAAACTTTAACCAGTGGGTTGGGGCTTGACGATATGTCTTTGGCTTAGCCCGCCGTGGTTCAGCTATTTGTTTTCATTTACTCTGGCATACAGTGGAATTAGCCATGAGGGCTCGTTTTTGTTTATTATAGTGATTAATTTGATTTTTATGTTTTCGCTTTGATGCATTGACTGAGTTGGGAGCCTTTATGCGAACCGATTTTTTTATGTATTTATGTATTAAGAGTAGCATCAGGACCCAGGGTGAAGTTAGCTAGCTGTAAAAGTGCTTTAAACCCCCCGGTGGTTTGCTCTACCGACCGTTCTAAGGCGGTGGTCCCGGTGTTAGTCTTACTCCGTGTTGCTTTGTGGTCTATTCTACGAGGCGATTTGTTGTATATCTTTCCGTGTGTCATTTTGTTCTTGTGTTTTTCAGTCCTTTTAGTATTGCGATTACCTCGCTTGGGGATGAGAGAGCTAATCTCAGTGCTTTTCGTACGTTTGTTCGGTTTGTGCTTGTTTAGATTTGTCGGTATCCTCTTCCTCTTGGGGTCTGGGAAGGGCTGAGGTTTGTGATTGTGGCACTCCCTGGACTTTTCTCTTCCTTTTTTTGTAATTGTGGTACTGTCTGGATTTTCTTTTACCTGTGTGATTAACTGATGCATAATATCATAATATAATCACTACAAATTTGTCTCTACTTAACGTTGAACTATTCATCGAAATACAATTTACACCAACACATTTCCGTAAAGTACGAAGACTTAACAGCACTGAACATATTATCATTTATTACATTATAAACCTAATAAACATCTAAAGCTAGCTTCCGTCAATTAAGTAATAATTCTTTTGAAAGCATTTAATAATTGAAACAATTTGTTTTGTTATTTCTTCTACGAAAATCCCCAAATTAGGAAATTGAAGTGCATTTTTTAGCTCTTTTGTTTCAACTTTCTCAAATCTCCTAATCTGTAGATGAAACCAAAGAAAGGTTACATTGTACAGCCTTCCTCAGACTGAAAGACGAACATCTGAGGAGCAAGACAGAGCTGCATAATTGCAATAACCGATCTACAAAGAACTGCCAAAGAAATTCTGCCTTGGAATTGTCAACAGAAACAATTACTGTTGGTTTTTACATTGTTTTATCCGATCAAAACCTCCTGCAGTTGAAAACAAAACTGAAATACGTCTGCAAAATCATTACTTGCATTGAATGGTATTATACACGCTTTTACATTATTTTGTATAATGATGGACACTGCTATAAAATCCTTTTGGTATTAATTATGTACACCTGCATCTTTTGGTGGCAAGCCGCGGTTGGAGCAAGACGTTTTACAATTACCATATTGCCTATTTCTAAAATAAATTTGCACAAATAGAAGTTATTATAGTTTTAGCAAATACAAAAAAGATACCGAGGAAATACAATAATCATGAACTGAGACTTTTCTGAGACGCCTTAAGAAGAAGAGATGAGGAACAAATAATGACAAAAGAAACGCCACATATGAAACCGCTGATCCACAAACAAAGACGAAGTGCAACAGAGAACTTGAAACAAGCAGTAGAAAATCATCGTGTTGGTGGCTGGGGTAGACGTGAAGATGAGGTAGCTTAAACCATTTTGACTCGCGCGATACGTCACCCTTATTTCTGATACAGCTCCAAATAACAAATATATGTTCGGTCCGCATAGGGATCCTCTACCTCTTTTGTGAAACATAACAGGGATACATACATAATTGTAATACCACAGTTATTGATGGTCAGGCGCCATCCATATATAGGGCTCCAAATATTTTTGAATCATTAAGTGTAATTTACTCATTTGGTTTTTAAAATAAGGTTCAACACTATAATGGAAAATCTGAACCAAAACTATCTTCATAAATTGAAATTTATTCTGGCTTTAACAGCTTTGCAGTTAAAGTTTTGTATATAACATGAGTAGATGCTCTAGGAAAACGAAAATCCGATATGTATGTAACACGCCACCGGACATTTGGCCTTATGGAAGATGGTCAAAAATGATATTCTTGTATGTTCTTTATCATTGAATGCGTAAAAACTAATCTGTCAAATGTTACGTCTTCAGAGATTGTTTGATAGCTATAAACAATATTGGTGGTCGACCGTACACAGCAAATGTCAACAATTTATGACAATATTGATATGTCACCATTTGCAGGCTATCAGTGTCTCGTACCAATTTCTTACTGAATCTTTAATATTTAACCAAATATTACTGAAAGTATATACGACAGAGAAAGCTATTTAAGATGGTATTATTTAACAGAACAAAACATCTCTGACGGTTTTTGAAAAGTCTCAAGTTTCTTTGAGGTGTACTTTCCATACTTACTTTCCATGGACGCCTGATTACACCCAATGTATTTCCTCACCATGTCTGTCTGACTAAACATTCCTAATGTTGCCTTTGTGTCTACTAACTTCATGCATCACGAAAACATGCCTATATAATTTTGACCCCCTTGAACCCCACTTTTATATAGTAAAACTGGGGTTTACAGGGGTATACATTATTTTTCTTTTTTTGCTCAAAAACATAGATTGTTGGTACTCGTTAGAACCGCCTCGCCGAGGCGGTTCTAACGAGTACCCACGATCTATGTTTTGGGCAGAAATATGAAAAATGTCAGAGTATTTTATCTGAAAATTTTAAGTTTTTGGAGGTGAAATTTTCTATATATTTGAATAGGCGTGTTTTCGTAATGGACTTTCCAAATAAGATTTTGGAATGTTGACCGTCAGACTCATTGTAACACCATGCAGAGCTTTACTTGTACTGATACCTGAGACCTTCCTTATTGTCAGACGGCATCAAATGTCTGTGGACTTTACTTATGTTATCACATATGCGCAAGTGATCTGCACATATTCACATGTACTACTGCGATGCAAGATAAATAATATGTATGATATGCACGACGGCATTTCGAGTAAGTTCCTTGTCAGCACGAAACATATTTAAGTATTTCATACTGGAACTATTATACGTGTATAACCTTACATATGGAGCATTGGTACTCTTCTAAATCCCGCATCACACCACCATGTCAAGCCCCATTGTTTAACAAAAGGAATGAAACCACAACACGTTCCGAATATAATACTGTTCAGGGCCAAAGTGTGGTTAGATGCAATATAGAAAAAAAGTAAGAGAAAAGTCCAGGGAGTGCCACAATCACAAACCGCAGCCCTTCCCAGACCCCAAGAGGAAGAGGAAACCGACAAATCTAAACAAGCACAAACCGAACAAACGTAAGAAAAGCACTTAGATTAGCTCTCTCTTCCCCAAGCGAGGTAATCGCAATACTAAAAGGACTGAAAATCACGGCAAAACATTCATCGACGTGAACAAAGTGGTTCTCGCGCATATATAAGGCGACCCTCATCTCACAAATCCAGTCAGAATATCATGACTTTCAGCCTTGGCTGCAAGAGAATCATATGTAGGGGTAGGCAAATGATAGTTTGACCCAGGTGTGATGAAGTGAAGCCTAAGATAAGACGAGAAATTACTTAAATTTCTGTTTATCTTCGTTATTTATGTTTCGTACGTACTTTTAGTTGTTTTCCGGCTTGCTGTCAACATTTGGTTGACGGGTACCCACAAAATACTAAAAACCGGTATTACAGACAAACGGTACTAAATGTGTCTCCGGCCATATATATGGCAGCGGGCCCTTTTAATTTAAGAATTAAAAGAAAAAAAAAGAAACTTTCGTCTCAAAATAGAGACGAAACTACAATTTTACATGGTTTATATGGAGGAAATCTTTTTTCCAAGATTTTTTGCGCTATACTAACAAAACCCAAAAGAGTTCATTAGTATTCCATACTGTCTTATGGACTACTGTATTCCACCCTATTCTGCTGTTTTTTTTTTGTTTTTTTTTGTTTTTTTTTTTTTTGTTTTGTTTGTTTTTTATTGAACAAGGCTTTGCTTGTAACAGTGTGGAATAACTTGGATAGTAACAGTGTGGAATACTAACGAAGATAGAAACTCAATTAATTTTGATAGTAGAGGACAAAAAACCTTGGAAAAATAAATTCCTCCATATGAGCCATGTAAAAAATTTTAGTTTCCTCTCTATATAGGGACGAATTTTTTTTCAACCATGTATTCCAAGTGCTTTTTTTTTGTACCAGGCTAATAAAAATTCATGGGTCTTCCAAGTGTCTTTCTGTTTTATATGGAGAAAAAGAAAATTTCGTCCCTATATAGAGACGAAACTACAATTTTTTTACATGATTTATATGGAGGACTTTTTTCCAAGATTTTTTTGCGCTATACTAACAAAAATCAAAGGAGTATCTATCTTCGTTAGTATTCCACACTGTCCTATGAACTACTGTAGTCCAGCATATTCTACTGTTTTCTTTTCTTTTTTTTCTTTTATTTATTGAACAAGGCATTGCTTGTAATAGTGAGGAATAACTTGGATAGTAACAGTGTGGAATACTAACGAAGATAGAAACTCCATTGATTTCAGTATAGGGCAAAAAAAAATCTTGGAAAAAAATTTTCCTCCATATAAATCATGTAAATGTGTTCTAGTTTCGTCCCTATATAGGGATGTTTCTTTTTCGCACCTTCTATTCCAAGTTTGTATTTTTTTTTTTTTTTTTTTTTTTTTTGACCAGGCTAGTAAAAATTCATGGGTTTTCCAAGTGTCTTCTGTTTTGTACAGAAAAATCACATGGTTTATATGGAGAAAAAAGAAAACTTCGTCCCTACATAGAGACGAAACTACAATTTTTACATGGTTTATATGGAGGAAAACGTTTCTCCAAGATTTTTTGCGCTATACTAACAAAATCAATGGAGTTTCTGTCTTCGTTAGTATTCCACACTGTCCTATGGACTACTGTATTCCACCCTATTCTACTGTTTTTATTGAACAAGGCTTTGCTTGTAATAGTGTGGAATAACTTGGATAGTAACAGTGTGGAATACTAACGAGGATAGAAACTCCATTGATTTTTGATAGTATAGGGCAAAAAATCTTGGAAAACAATTTTCTCCATTTAAACCATGTTAAAATTTTAGTTTCGTCGCTATATAGGGACGAAATTTTATTTTCCATAAAATTCATGGGTTTTTCAAGTGTCTTTCTGTTTTGTACAAAAAAATCACATAGTTTATATGGAGAGAAAAGAAAATTTCGTCCCTATATAGAGACGAAACTACAATTTTGACATGGTTTATATGGAGGAATAAATTTTTTCCAACACTTTTTGCTCTATACTTACGAAAATCAAAGGAATTTCTTTCTTCGTTAGTATTCCACACTGTCCTATGGACTACTGTATTCCACCATATTCTTCTGTTTTTTATTGAACAAGATTTTGCTTGTAATATTGTGGAATAACTTGAATAGTAACAGTGTGGAATACTAATGCGGATAGAAACTCCATCGATTTTTGATAGTATAAAGCAAACATTTTTTGGAAAAAATATTCCATCATATAAACCATGTTAAAATTTGAGTTTCGTCCCTATATAGGGACGAAATGTTATTTCCCATTAAAATTCATGGATTTTCCAAGTGTATTTCTGTTTTGTACAAAAAAAATCACATGGTATATATGGAGAAAAAAGAAAATTTCGTCCCTATATAGAGACGAAACTACAATGTTTTACATGGTTTATATGGAGGAAATCTTTTTTCCAAGATTTTTTGCGCTATACTAACAAAACCCAAAAGAGTTCATTAGTATTCCATACTGTCTTATGGACTACTGTATTCCACCCTATTCTGCTTTTATTGAACAAGGCTTTGCTTGCAATAATATAGAAGAACTTGACTAGTAACAGTGTGGAATACTAACGAGGATAGAAACTCCATTGATTTTTGAAAGTGTAGGGCAAAAACTCTTGGAAAAATATTCCTCCATATAAACCATGTTAAAATTTTAGTTTCGTCCCTATATAGGGACAAAATTTTATTTTCCATAAAAATTCATGGGTTTTCCAAGTGTCTTTCTGTTTTGTACAAAATAAAATAAAAAAAAAAAAAAATCACATAGTTTATATGGAGAGAAAAGAAAATTTCGTCCCTATATAGAGACGAAACTTCAATTTTTACATGGTTTATATGGAGGAATAATTTTTTTTCCAAGATTTTTTGCGCTATACTTACGAAAATCAAAGGAATTTCTATCTTCGTTAGTATTCCACACTGTCCTATGGTCTACTGTATTCCACCCTATTCTATTGTTTTATTGAACAAGATTTTGCTTGTAATAGTGTGGAATAACTTGAATATTAACAGTGTGGAATACTAACGAAGATAGAAACACCATTGATTTTTGATAATATAGGGCAAAAGGTTTTTGGAAAAAAATATTCCATCATATAAACCATGTTAAAATTTGAGTTTCGTCCCTATATATATGTTAAAATATTGCCATCTATAAACAAATAAAAACACGGAGTTCTCATCTTCGTAAGTATTCCACACTGTTACTATCCTAGTTATGCCATGAAATTCGAAAAACTTATCCAGTGCGGAATACAGTAGTCCATAGGACAGTGTGGAATACTAACTAAGATAGAAATTCCATTCATATTTGATAATAAAAAACGCAAAATCAACTCGAAAATCCATCATTTATTAATTGTCTAAAACAGTATAAAATACACAATTCTGAAAAAATTAAAAAAAATAGCCATTTTTCAACATTTTTGCACATACATCGATCGACGTGAACTAGGAGGATCCGTCGCCTATATAGGGAAGAAATTTCCAAACAAGACACTTGGAACAGAAGGAAATATTTTTTCAAAAAAAAAAAAAAAAAAAAAAAAAAAAAAAAAAAAAAACAACAATAAACATTAAAAACAGCCTTTTTTAAGAATTTCAAAAAAAACCTATAGAGGTTTTTTTTTTTTATTTTTTAGAAAAACACTAGTAAACCAAGCAAATTTTTTTCCAAGTTTTTACAAATCTCAAATATTGCCATCTATAAACAAATAAAAACATGGAGTTCTTATCTTCGTTTGTATTCCACACTGTTACTATCCTAGTTATTCCATGAAATTCGAAAACCTTAAACAGTGCGGAATACAGTAGTCGATAGGATAGTGTGGAATACTAACGAAGATAGAAATTCCATTCATATTTGATAATAAAAAACGCAAAATCAACTCAAAAATCCATCATTTATTAATTGTCTAAAACAGTATCAAATACACAATTCTTAAAAAAATTAAAAGATAGCCATTTTCAACATTTTTGCCCATACATCGATCGACGTGAACTAGGAGGTTCCGTCGCCTATATAGGGAAGAAATTTCCAAAAAAGACACTTGGAACAGAAGGAATTTTTTTTTTCAAAAAAAAAAAAAAAAAAAAAAAAAAAAAAAAAACAACAACACTAAAAACAGCCTTTTTTAAGAATTTCGAAAAACCCCTATAGAGGTTTTTTTTTATTTTTTAGAAAAACACTAGTAAACCAAGCAAATTTTATTTCCAAGTTCCTTAAAATCAGCCAATTTTCAACATTTTGCACATACATCGATCGACGTGAACTAGGAGGTTCCGTCGCCTATATAGGGAAGAAATTTCCAAACAAGACACTTGGAACAGAAGGAATTTTTTTTTCCAAAAAAGAAAATACACTAAAAAACAGCCTTTTTAAAAAAATTAAAAAAAAACCTATAGAGGGGGGGTTTATTTTTCAGAAAAACACTAGTAAACTAAGCAAAATTTTTTTTCCAACTGTCTAAAAAATAGCCATTTTCCCTCTAGCCAAGTGTCTTAAAAATAACCCATTTCCTCTAGCCAAGTGTCTTAAAAATAACCAGTTTCTCTAGCCAAGTGTCTTAAAAATAACCAGTTCCTTTAGCCAAGTGTCTTAAATTTCAACATTATTGATCAATTCCATGTCTGATTCAGTAACCTGAAAAGCGTCCACTTTCACTGGTGTAGTATGCCATTGATCAGCTGGAGCCATCCATTTCCAGGTAGTTGTAATAGCAATTTTACAACAAAAACAGTCCATATTTGCAATAGGTGGTGATTTTGGCCCATGAGGAATTCCAGGAATCTTCGTTTTGTACATATCCACTGGCCAGGCTTTCTCTGGAGCTATATAAACCTGTAAATTCCTAGTTCTTTTAGGAACAGCGTCCAAAGCATAGATCTGCTTATCATCATAGATAGAAAGCAAATCTCTCAATCCAAGACCCTTCCATTTCCGTATTCCTAGTATTCCACACTGTCCCTATATATATGTTAAAATTTGAGTTTCGTCCCATATATATATGGGTTTTACAAGTGTCTTTCTGTTTTGTATAAAAAAAATCGCATGGTTTATATGGGGAAAAAAGAAAATTTCGTCCCTATATAGAGACGAACTACAATTTTTTACTTGCTTTATATAGAGGAAAACGTTTTTTCCAAGATTTTTTGCGATATACTAAGTAAACAAAAATCAATGGAGTTTCAGTCTTTGTTAGTATTCCACACTGTCCTATAGACAACTGTATTCCAACCTATTCTACTGTTTCATTGAACGAGGCTTTGCTTGTAATAGTGTGGAATAACTTGGATAGTAATAGTGTGGAATACTAACGAGGATAGAAACTCCATTGATTTTTAATAGTATTGGGCAAAAAATCTTGGAAAAAAATTTTCCTTCATATAAACCATGTTAAAATTTTAGTTTCGTCCCTATATAGGACCGAAATTTTATTTTCCATAAAGATTCATGGATTTTCAAAGTGTTTTTTTGCAAAAAAAAAAAAAAAAAAAAAATCACATAGTTTCTATATATAGGGACGAGACTACAATTTTTACATGGTTTATATTGAGGAAAGTTGGTTTAAATTGTGATGTTTGGCGCCTTTTTGATTTTTTTTTTCTGGGGCTTTTGTATTCCCACACTGTTTCAAATATAGGGAGAAAGCTGCATCAAAAAACAAAAAAAAACTTTATATGGAAAACATAGCAGGGGGCTAAAAAACATTTCTAAAGAGATACGGAAACACTGCAACAAATTTTTATCGGGGTGCTCCATTCTGTTCTATTCTGTCTTATTCTAATAGTAGGGTATTGGGTTTTACCCATATCTCCTTGGATACCTGATTTTAGTAGCTAGGGCTAGGAACCAGCATAGAAAATGCCGATGAACCACTCAGTTCACGTCGATCGATGTTTTGCCAAAAACACAAGAACAAAATGACACACGGAAAGACATACAACAAATCGCCTCGTAGAAAAAGACACAAAGCAACAAAGAGTAGACTAACACCGGAACCACCGCCTTAGAACGGTCGGTAGAGCTAATCACCGGGGGGTTTAAAGCACTTTTACAGCTAGCTAACTTAACTCTGGGTCCCGATGCTATTCTTAATGCAGAAATACTTCGGTTCGCATCCCAACTCAGTCAATGCATCAAAGCGAAAACATAAAAACAAAATTAATCACTATAATAAACAAAGACGAGTACTCATGGCTAATTCTACTGTATGCCAGAGTAAATGAAAACCAATAGTTGAACCACGGCGGGCCAAGCCAAAGACATATCGTCAAGTCCCAACCCACTGGCTAAAGTTTTACGAAGAGGCCGTCAATGAGTCTGAGGCCCAAACCGCCGTCGTGCAATTAAAGAGTGAAGCATAGCCATCAACAATGATTGGGTTGACAACTAGGCATGCAGTCTGCCGCATAATATCCAGGCTATAGCCAATTCTTTTATAACGGTTAATACGTTTTCTGAATTGCTCCGAAAAGTTAGATTTACCTATAATTTTTCTAAATCTTTACACTAAGTCACCGTAAAATTCGGGTTCCGATATACCTTGTTGCAGAAGTGTTTTCAGACTGACGCTATATTTTTCTAACAAGGCACTGTGTCTGCGATAAAATTTCGAAAACGCCTTACGAAGTTTAAAATAACAATAGCCCTGCCTAAGAGGTTTGGTAGTAAGGGCTTTATTACGGCAGTTAAAGTCATTAAGATTTGAAGAAGCTCTGGCGAATCAAAACTAATTTAGATCCTCTAAGCGGTTACTTTTAACCAATCTTATATGAACTCAAATAAGAGAATAGCAGTTATTCTCGATGACGAGATTTGACTTGCGGTTTGTGATTGTGACACTCCCTGCGCTTTTCTCTTACGTTTGTTTGATGTTAGATCAATATATTATATCAATAGTTATTAATTTTATACGGAATCAAATAAATAAAATCTACCAAGTAAACGTTTCTATTTTTTTTGTACAAACAAGCCTATAATATAGGCCGCCATTTTGATTATGCGAAAAGACGGCTGCCCGGTGGTTTACTCTACTGACCGTTCTAACGCGGTGGTCGCGGTGTTAGTCTTACACTTTTTTGCTTTGTGGTTTATTCTACGAGGCGATTTGTTTTATGTCTTATCTTGTGTCATTTTATTTTTGTGTTTTTCAGTCCTTTTAGCATTACGATTACCTCGCTTGGGGAAGAGAGAGCTAATCTTAGTGCTTTTCGTACGTTTGTTCGATTTGTGCTTGTTTGGATTCGTCGGTTTCCTCTTCCTCTTGGTGTCTGGGAAGGGCTGCGGTTTAGATTGTGGAACTTCCTGGACTTTTCTCTTACCTGTTTTTTAGTTTTTATTTTTTTTTAGAATAGTTTGGGAATATTCGCTACCATCCGTCGAAAACTGTTGTACTTGAACGCAAAGTTTGCTGCAGTTTGCGAGTAACCGCGATCGTTTCGGTTTAGTAAACGCAGCCATTGCTTGTCCCGTTTTCGACTGGTATTGACCTTGGGTGGCTGACCGAATCTATGGTAATTCACTTATTCCTTGAAGCTAGCTTCGGAACAAAAAAGCTTTAATCGTCAAGCTACTCTATCTATCTATGCAGATGTCATGCAACATAAACGTAGGTTTTTTGTTTCTTACCCTGCGTCGAAGATGTGCTGTTTATTATACGATCGTACTACCTACCGCTAGAAATATCTAGGAACCCCAGGTTATTTCACGTAGCCGTACATGTTTTATTCTTTTAGCATTCTGCTCACAGAAGCAACCCAACATAACTACTCCAAATATTCGGAAAACTTAAAGCGCTGTCAAATTTGTCTTGAACGTTGAACACAAAATGGAACAACATGCACAGATGTCTTATACTGCTGGATGAGTGGCCAACAGTGCAGACTAACATGAGGGACCATGTTCTGCGGCGTTTGATTTGAGTCTACAGGTTTGATACGGTGATTTACTCTACTGACCGTTCAAAGGCGGGGGAGGGGGGTGAGGGGTACGGTGTTAGTCTTACTCTTTGTTGCTTTGTGGTTTATTCTACGAGGCGATGTGTTTTGTCTTACCTTGTGTTATTTTGTTCTTGTGTTTTTCGGTCCTTTTAGCATTGCGATTACCTCGTTTGGGGAAGAGAGAGCTAATCTTAGCGCTTTTCGTACGTTTGTTTGATTTGTTCTTGTTTGGATTTGTCAGTTTCCTCTTCCTCTTGGTGTCTGTGAAGGACTTTTCTCTTACCTTTTTTTGATCGGGTCTCTCTATCGGCATGACAAATTTAAATACAAGTTTCTGTGAATAGTGATAGTAAAATAAATATATCATTTCAATTTTTCAGGAAAAACAAACATCGCAAAGTGCTCTAAGTGTCACTTATACAATACCAACAACATAATGAAAATGTGTTATCCAAAAGTCGTAGACAAATCTGAATACTACGAAAAATGAGATGCATATATTTGATGCAAATCCGACCAATGACCAGCTCCAAAACGTAAAATCTAAAGAGTACGCTGTCAATATAGGTTACGATACACAGGAAGTGTCAAAGTGAACGAAACACGGCCTTCCCGAGGCATCACAATAAGCAGGTAAAAGCACAAATATTAAACCAATAACACATTACATTAAACTACATTGAAATAAAGAAAAAAGCTCGACTAAAACAGTATAGAAATTGTACAGGAATAGTCACAATTACAGAGCATAGCCTGCCAATTCCACCACGAAGCAGAGCAAACAAACCTTGAACCAAAGAAAAGAAAGCAATCAGATACCTCCGTCCTAATAAAGTCATCTTAATAGGACAAAGCAAACATAAAAAAAGAAAGAACCGCAATCAGCAGCCACAAGGCCACACGAAAAAGTAATAACACTAGAACCACCTCCTTAGAAAATGAATATCAAAGCAAAAGAAAGAAAAAAAAAATCCGGCAGTAGAACCAATGCGACCAAGACCACAGTTAATCATACACAAACCTTCTTAACAACAGATAGTCCGGAGCTGCAATCTCTGTTGCCGTGCAACCTACCGTCTTACAATTTAAGGAGGCAGCAATAATGTCAGAGTATTGACACAAATTTAGATTTTTTAACGAAAATTATAATGCTGATAGACTTTTAATGACGTTTACCAGTTAAATATTTCTACTTTTGATAAAATATTTTGGAACAGGCATATGTTTGAAATATAGAATATATCAAAAACACAGAACATCCAAAATGATGTTTATAAGGAAGCCTTAATTGATTTTATTGGTATGACTGAGTCTGTTTGTGATGATTAATTTAAATATTTCCAATCTCTCACGCTTTCAAGCAGCCTTTAGCGGGGCTCTACCTCCACATTTGACGTATAACATCCAACGGACCATTTAAATTTAATATTGAAATACATTGAAATGATTTCGTACATTTACTACCGCGACTAGGTGTGCTGCCAAGTGTAATGACTTGTGCTGGCAAAACAAATCAATTCGTTTGCCATTACATCCTAAAATAAGATAAGTTCAACCAGAAATGGAGCTCTATTATCATACGCAGGTGTGCCCTGACATTGTTATCCTCATATTTTCTTGTCTCAGTGCCTCGGGATGGCTGTGCTATGTGGCTTTTCCTAGGTAATTGCATTTATATTTATACATCTGTTTCTGTGTACGTCGTTTCCTCGCATGCTTTGCTTATTGTTATTTTGTTGTATTTTGTTTTTGTTTTATTGCTTTTTGTCTGTTTTATTATATAGAAAAATGAAAGTGTAGCAATTTTGAAATTATATTTATTAAGATGATTGACGTCGTTTGCTCAATTCTATAAAACGTTTACTTTATCCGCCTCCATAAATTATTTTTCTAGTTTGCAAACAGAAAGTGTAATATATATATGTACATTTAAATATGTGTTAATCGACGCAAATGAAACCAGTATTGCATTTGAGGGTCACAAAGACCCTACATAGTCCAACCAGAACCTTACCTTTCCGTTTACAGAATCACTGGATGTTGTAAACCAGAACACAGAAGTTTCTGATCGGATTTTTATTAAGGCTCTATTTTATTTTTGTTTGCACTACGTATAATTTACCGTCATAAGTTGTGGAACTTGGGTTGGTAACTTTGTCTTCATACACTGAGAATAGTTGCTCCATGTTGCATTGGTTAACGGACTTTCGTACCATGTTCCATCCTGCATACATCGCCGTGACACATTGCCTGAAATATACGACAATAAAATGCTATTTATAACATTGAAAGTACGCCGGAATTAAGAATAAATAAGACAGTATTCATTCATTTCGCAAAGCGCTATATCCAACTATTTTACCAAAGGGCAATATACAATGTTTTTAATCTGTAGCCACCGTTCGGGACTACCTATTTCTCTGAAACCTCAAGAAAATCATAGATATTTTAGATGTTTTAACAAACCTCTTATTTTCTGGTTTGGAAAACTAAACTGTTATATAAAATAATTGGAATGTGTTTTTTTATTACTGTACTGAAATAGTGTTGCCGACAGAGCTGTTAACAAAGTAGCAATTGTCTGACGGTTGCATTGTATTATTTGCTTAAAATAGCAACTTGTTATCGCAAAACATATATCAATATAATTCTGCTGATCAGAGGTTTGCTTATGATAAGCACAATTGCCCTATTGCTGTTGACTCTGCAGTATTTATAAAGTTCCGACGCTGAACATGTTATGCTTTACGAGAATGTCTAAAGCGCTTTATAGCTTTTATTTGTTATAGTTCTATCACCACTGAATTGTCTAAATGTTTACTTTTCTCTCTCACTGCTGATCAAAACCATGTAATAAAATAATGTGAAAACGTCTATGGAAGGAATAATAAAGATCTCAATTAGTCAAATTAAACACCTTTTAATTAGTTGAAATCAAAGCTTATTTCGAACAAATGGTTGATCAAATATTCCAAAAGATCTTGAGTTACTCTGAAATCGAATCTCGTTTGGAATTTGAATATCTCGATCTTAAATGAGAAATTTTATGACAATTCAGATGTTGATTTGAAATTGTAAAGTCCCCTTTATAGACAGTGATATTTGTCGATGTAACTGTATGCAGAGTTCACATCTAATTACCTTTCCAAATGTATCTTATAATGTAAATGACTTTAATAGTCGAAATGATACTATAAGTGAAGACAGATACTAAGGACTCACGAAGCACAGCCTACATGAGGCACATGAGGAACAAATGATGACAAAACCAACGCCAAGTATGAAACCATCGACGTACACAACAAAATAAAGGAAACGCCTTGATACGGTCGAATATCTACTTGGGGACAAACCAGTTTTACGCGCGCGTCCTGGCTGCTAAACAAATTACATAAGGTATCAGTAGCACAAATACCTTATTTGTTTTCAAAGTATTATCGCCGACACTTCGCTCTGACTGATATTCAGTTCGCTGAACACGTCTGCAAACAGGTATTTCGAAACCAAAGGTTTTTGTTTGGTGACCTGATTTATAAGTTTAAGAAAATGGTTGGTAGACTGGCTCCTAGACCCTAATGTCATGTTTTATCAATCCTTACTATAAGCTGATTCAAATTTATGTATGATACCTTGTATAGCCAGTCCCTAAAAGTTGGTCTCTAACATCAAGTTCTAGTAAAACACGAATTATACCTCGCAGGATTCTGCTTGGTGAATAATTAATTACAGCTGTTGACCACCACACTTGAAGTGTTTGTTGCTTACTAACTACACACTGATTACCTACTGATAAGAGAAAGTTGGAATAGCTAAATTATATTTTGGTGTGTTTTAATGATGAAACAAAGTACATATTCTTTTTAAAGGCTGAGAAGATGAAGTTTGCTATTGATTATGATCTGTAAATTCAAAGTGGAACTGGGAAGCTTTTTGAAAGGATGTGATGCTTTATTTTGTTCCCCCACTAGTAGGAAGAAGCCTGACATTTAAAATTTTGCCTTTGGAAACAAAGAACACACAAAATAACAAAAATCGGAGACTTGTTTTTTTTAAGTTTCTCCATATGCTGCAATCCCTCTTCCTCCACTAACTCTTCCCCTCCCACACCTCCCACCCCCCGCCCCCACACACACACCAGATTAAGTGGTATTCAACGTAACCAGGATAGGCTCAATGATTCCAAAGGAAATCAAAAATATTCCGAACTATAATGAAGTACATGGCACTCAACACCGGCTGCAGTGAATTGAAGTAAAATCTGAAAGGCTGCCTTTTGGAAACAAAGAACACCCAGAAGAACAAAAATCGTAGACGTGGTTGTATGTAATTTTTATGTATTTCTGTGATAAGCGGACCCATGATGAAGTTAGCTAGCTGTAAAAGTGTTTTAATCCTTACTCTTTGTTGCTTTGTGGTTTATTCTACGATGCAATTTGTTTTATGTGTTACCTTGTGTTATTTTGTTCTTGTGTTTTCAGCCCTTTTAGCATTCCTATTACCTTGCTTGGGGAAGAGATAGCTAATCTTAGTGCTTATCGTACGTTTATTCGATTTGTGCTTCTTTGGTTTTGTCGGTTTCCTATTCCTCTTGCTGTCTCGGAAGGTCTGCGATTTGTGATTGTGGCATTCCCTGGACTTTTCTCTTACCATTTTTTTTGTCTTCATATGTGCCGTTTGTTTTGTCATTGTTTTGCATCATCTCTTTTTCCTTTGGTGCCTTGGGAAGGCTGTACTTCCTGATAATGACATTTCTGGGGCATCTTTACTTATATTTTGTTTCGTATAGGATTCGGAGGATCAAAAATAGATAGCAAACATGTCAGGTTTAATTACACACATACACGTGACCAGTAATGACCGTTTGTATCCATCACATTTTAAAACATATCGCATTGAACGAAGTTTTTATAAGTTAACGTTATGTAAGGCATTTGTTTCAAAATTATCCCGGTAGACTTGAAATGTGATACATTAAATATGCAGTTAAATTAGAGCTAATAAAGATTGGTTTTAATTTGTTTTATTTAACATATTACCCGGTGCCAAATGTAGTTTTATATGTTAAGTCCAGGTTAATGATGTTTTTAAGAATCTCAATGCTAAGTTTACAGGATTGAAGAAAAGTGGCACCATTATAATGACATGTATATTTCTAGAGAAAGGAATCAGGTGTTGTTGTTATATCATTGTATTGATCTCGAGATGAGTTCACTGAATTCTGCGTGTATCTTTTGAATAATAACACACAATTAAAGGTATCATATTTCTAATAGAAGTGGTGTATAGCAATGCTTTTATAAATGGTGTAGCATTGCTATATAAATACATTGAACAAATACAAGGTTAACTTCTTTTCTCTAACCATTCTGGGAAATTAATGTCGGTCCTGACATCTGATTCCGAAAAGAAAGAGCAAAATAAACAAATTGTTTCATAGAATAAAACACAGTAAGGAGACTTGTCAGATTTTTGTACTGTTCAGTCCAAATAACAAAACGACCTAAACGACTTGTATTATCTGCGTTCTATTCTGTGTACTGGGTTTGAGCCTCTTCGTAAAACCTCAACCAGTGGGTTGGGGCTTGACGATATGTCTTTGGCTTGGCTCGCCGTGGTTCAACTATTGGTTTTCATTTACTCTAGCACACAGTAGAATTAGCCATGAGTACTCGACTTTGATTATCATAGTGATTAACTTGATTTTTATGTTTTCGTTTTGATGCATTGACTGAGTTGGGAGCCTTTATGTGAACCAAATTTTTATATATAACTGTATTACGAGTAGCGTTGGGACCCAGTGTGAAGTTGTCGGGTGTAAAAGTGTTTTAAACCCCACGATGGTTTATTCTACTGACCGTTTTTAGTCGGTAGTCCCGGTGTTAGTCTCACTCTTTGTTGCTTTGTGTTTTACTGTATGAGGCGATTTGTTTTATGTCATGCCTTATGTTATTTTATTCTTTTGTTTTTCAGTCCTTTGAGCATTGCGATTAATTCGCCTGGGTAAGAGAGAGCTAGTCTTAATGCTTTTCATACGTTTGTTCGATTCGCGTTTGTTTGGTTTTGTCTGTTTCCTCTTCTTCTTGATATCTCGGAAGGATCGCGGCTTGTGATTGTGGCACTCCCTAGACTTTTCTCGTACATTTTTTTTTTCTGCTTATTTATTTACTTTTTCTTGACTTGTTTAAGTGTTTGGCTCAGAATATATTTCTGAATAACAGACAAGCTGCTAGACAAAAATACTCAGTTAACATTTGTCTTTACCAGTGGCTGTGTTTTAGGGTATTTGATAGGGCAGACAACTATGTCTTAATTCATTACTTCCCTTCTGAAAAGGGGTCTACTGTAAACGGAAAGAAATTGCTCCTGTTGATAGCAATTTGTTTTCTATTAGACTAAGTGTAGATTCTGTTTTCGAAAAGCAAACATGGAGTTACAAAAGTGTCATCCCTTTTACAAAATGTGTGAAAGAAGTTACCAAGTGCGTCCTTAACGTAGTTCGATAAACAATAATCGAGTCAATGCACGCGTTGCTATCCTTACACAATGAGAGAGCGCATGCACAATTGTTTCTAATTTACAGAGATTTAAATAAATGTTAGTAATACTAGTAATACTAACGGGTACTTTAATGTTCTGCACAATAATAGTAGACACAGAGAACCGTTCTAGTGTTACATGAAAACAACTAACCTGTTGTGTAGAATCCCTGAACGTAGTCTGGGCATGGTTGATAGGCGACAGTTCCGGGTTCTGTGTCTGGCCAACAGGCTAGACCATCAAACGTTCTGTTACAGTATAATCCTGTAAAGTTAAGAGTATAAATACCAATTTAATTTACGGGGAATCGATGAACTTCAAGGCAGGACAACTCTTCAAAACGTTCAAACTTGCCTCCTGTGAAAGGATCGACTCGAAAGTGTAATTTTTCCCCTGTTGAACAGGTAGTCACAAAATTGTCTCCTTTATTTAGGATAAAGTTTACCAAGTATATCTATTCACCTCAGCTATACGGATTGAAAAGCCTGAACAAACTGTGTATATCTAGATCAGTCTACACGGTTTGTCAAAACATCCTGCAATTTAAGACACAGCAGCGGGTAGTAAAAAGGACTTGCTCAAACTTTCAGAAGCGTATGGTGAGTAGTTTAGGTATCGGAATATCTAAATAAGTTATGAGCTCAGCATATCAAAATCGTATTTCGGTCGATATATAAAAGAAAGAAAAAAAGTAATATTCAGACAGACAAACATGGACCAAAATTACGAAGGATGTCCGAAAAGAATTGGTTATTTTGACCGTGAACGTAAAAAAAAAGTAACCACGAATTTCTTTATTTTATGCTTTAAAAATAGTCCTGATGACTAGAAATACATAAGTTTAGTCGATAAATCCACTTCTGGAATGCGTTACGGTACGCTAACTGGTATATACAGCAGATCCAAGCGCTAGACTAGACCGGTATATCGTCCAGCGACGGAGGCTTTTAATCTCAGAAAAAAGGAAGAAGTAGTAACGGGCAAGGTGTGGTAAATGAAGAGGGTATGGTAAAATTATTACCTTCGGCAGACGAATCGGCAGGGGCATCATCATGTAGGAATCGGACATGTTTGAAACCGTAGGCGTCGTTTCTGATAGCATTTTTGTGTTCAATTTCTTCAATACTACATCATTGTAAAATAATAAGAGCTCAGGAACTGATACAATTAGATCCACATCGCCTCAAACGTCAAATGAAATAAAAGCCCGTCCCCCCTACCCACGACGTCATGGCGTTGTTATTAAAGGGTTGTGAGTTTTGAATCCGTATGATAGGAGGATACCTCGAAACAAACGCTCATCTTCAGACCACGTAGAACAAATATGCATAGTTTCAAAATGATCGGTAGAAAACTCTAGGAGGGTTTGCGCCCACACTGTAACTATACCAATACTAACTGGACCAGGAAAAAAGCTGTCAAAACAGTAGAAAAAAAAGATACAACAAAATTGGAAGATAAACCCAAAACCACACGCACATCTTCAGACCATGTAGAACAAGTAGGCCCAGTTTATTAACGATTGGTGGAAAACTGTAGGATAAGTTGCACCCACAAGGTATCTATTCTTATACTAATCCTACCTGAAAATTGACGTTAAACATGAAAATAAAACGTACTACAAACATGATAGGATAACCCCATAAGCACATGCACATCTTCAGACCATGACAAAAGCACCCGCAAAGTTTCAAAAAGTTTGGTATAAAACTTTAAGAGGGGTTGCGCCACAAGCTACCAAGATTATTGTGTCACAACAACTAAAAAACACTAAGTTTAAAAAAGTGCCAAAAAAAAAAAAAAAAATAAAATAAAAAAAAAAATAAAAAAAAAAAAAAAAAATAAAAAAAAATAAATAAAATAATGGCAGGATAACCCCAGACCACATGTACATCTTCAGACCATGTAGAACAAGTATGCATAGTTTTAATATGATCAGTGGAAAAGTCTTAAGGAGGAGTTGTGCCCACGAGATATCTATTCTAATACTAATCGGACCTGGAAAGAACTAAGTCGTAAAAGTAGAAAAAGTGGATAAAGAATAATAGGAGGATAAGCCCCAAACCACATGCACATCTTCAGATTATGTTAAAACAAATATGCGTAGTTTCAAAATGATCGGTGGAAAACTCTAGGAGGAGTTGTGCGCACAGGGTGTCTATTCTAATACTAATCGAACCTGGAAAAACTAAGTCGAGAACAAAATAAAGTTGAAAAAAGGGAGAATGGGAGAATAACCCGAAAACCACATTTGCAGCTACAGGCCATGTAGAACAAGTATGCATAGCTTCAAAATGATCGGTGAAAAACTCTAGGAGGAGTTGCGCCCAAATGCATCTATTAGTAATCGAACCTGGAAAAAACTAAGTCGAAAATGTAGAAAAAAAAAAAAGGATAAAAATAAGAGGATAATCCAAAAACTACATGCATATCAACAGACCATATAGAACTAAAGTAGTTTCAAAATGATCGGCGGCAAACTCTAGGAGGAGTTACGTCCACACGGTATCTATTCTAATAGTAATCTGACCTGAAAAAAAAAAAAAAAAAAAAAAAAAAAAAAAAAAAAGTGGAATAAAAAGTAAAACAACATTACATCACCATAATCATGTCGCAGGCAGATACCTATGTCAAAAATTAATAAAACTTGCCCATTAGCAATCCCAAATCAGATATCCTAAATACCAATGCATGTACCAAGTCTGGTTAAAATCTCTTGGTCCTAACTCAAGTTACCGCCTGGAAACGAAAATATGGGAGTGTCTCGGGCAGATAACTCCGTCAAAATTTGACGAAATTTACCCATTAGCAATCCCGAAGCAGATCTTTACAATATTTATGCACACACCAAGTTTGGTGAAAATCCATTGATGTTTACTCAAGTTATCTTCCGGAAACGAAAAACGGACGGACGGTGGACGGACGGACAGACACACACTATCGTGTGGCGGGGTATAAAAATTGATAAAAGTGACGTGAGGATAAACCCAAAACCATGTGCACATCTTCTGACCATGACAAAAACACAAGCAAAGTTTGAAGAAGATCGGTTAAAACTGTAAGAATAAGCGCATTTACAAGCTACTCATCTTATTGTGTCTACGGACGGACGAAATCTCGGACGGATGGACGGACGAACCTATTTTAATAATCTCATTCGACTCACGTCGGGGACAAGTAAACGGACAAATAAAATAAAGCAGCCACAAAATGAACAGACCTCAAGCAGGGTTGGCAACTATTTTCCAAAAAGGTGAGAACTCTATTACCAAAACTTCACAGAATAAATAATCAACTAACATAATTATTAAAAAAAAACAACAAAAAACAACAACAAAAAAAAAAAAAAAAAAAAAAAAAAAAAAAAAAAAAAACAAGAACATTAGAAAGTGAAACACTACAAAACAATTAACAAACCACAATGAAAGTGCCGTCTGGAAACGGTCTGGTCTGTAATGAATTACTGGGGGCTTAATCCAGCTATAAGGGGTCCCAACCCTCGCCCCCAGCTTCCATAGTGGTAAAAACATATATTTCTTTCGGTCCGTGTGGAGGACTTCTAACTCATCTATGAATCATTACGAGCAACAGATTAATCACAGATTAAGCCTATAATGAAGCAAAGATAAGGAATTAACATAAATGACGTGTTGGAACATCTGGAGATCCATTGGTTGTAAAAGAACACCACTGGAATACTGGAGCAAAAGAATATCACCAGTTGAACCCCGAAGTATGTTTTGCTAACATTTGTACCCTTTTTTATTGGCACCTGTATTGTCACAACAGGAGAAGATTGCATACAAAATCTGCTTTGCACTTAACGTACGTTTAGCAATACTGGTGTTTTGCTGTTTTATGGTTGCCCATATTTTATTGCTACTCTTTCTAAGAGGTTCAAAATAATGAACCCAAGTTTCATTGCCAGTAACTACATTACATTTATTTTGCAAATTTCTTTTCCTCGTATTTTGGAAATATTTTGAGCATTTATTTGGTTATTTCAACTCTATATTTCTTTTGACCATCAGTCGGCAAATAAGGTACCCGCAAAAATTTTCCGAGCTTCAAGATAATCTTTTGAATGTAATGAAGTTTTGAAAGTGAGATGTCAATCATTCGTGCTATATCACGTTCTGTATAATTAGTACCTCTTCCTACGATTTACTTTACTTTTTAAGCAATTTCATCACAAGACGCAGGCTGGCCTTCCAGTGGTTTGGGTTCATTTTTGATCGATTCTTACCAAGAATAAAACTTATTTTTCCATCTACGAACCGTGTCATAAGAGACATTAGTAGATCCGTAAACAGGCATTTCAGCGAACATATGTTTCAAAGAACAACCTATCTTAGAACGAGCTTTTATGTAGGCCCGTATTTCCTCCTTCTAGGTAACACTTTTACCAACCATTTTTAACCAACCATTTTTACTGCAGTTGTCAACGATCGTGTGTATTTGAGTGGCAAATTATCTATATCAACTGGATTTATAGGCATATGCATAGTGCTATACATTTTTTTCAAGTTCCACGTTTATATCGAGCAACGACACAATAAGCATTTTTAGAACACTCCTCAGAAATAGATAAAATTTAAAAAAGGGTCCTGCACTAGCAAATCAGATGCATGAAAACTCTTGAGAGCCTTCTATTAAAATTTCCGAATTAACAACGACACTTTGGGCAGAGCAAAATGTGTAGATCCAAATCAAATTAATCATTTTAATAGAGTATGTTTTACATTATACTGTTCATTTATCAAGATCTTTTAAGGCACATAACCCTTTGTCCATGTAGATATTTTTAAACTTAATCCGTACGGAAAAAAGTATATTTAAAAAAATGAGCAAATAGTTATGAATTATTCTTTTCTTACAACAAAAGTGTTTATATGCATCTGCTGGTTAGTGTCTTTGTTATTTTCTTAAGGAGAAAGGCTGACTAAATGCAATATATGTCTTAAAATATTTAACTGTAAAAATCAAGCATCTTGGCTTACATTTGTTCAAAAGCACTATATATATTTATCTGTTTGCTCGTCCTGAGATAAACTATAAAAATGTGTACCCTGAAATGTGTGTATTAAAGTTTGAAATTTGAAGCATAAACTACGAAGTAGGAACAATGGACAGAGGACAGTGAACCATGAACTGTGAAACAGGATATACACATTGAAGTAAGAATAAACTTGTGAATATGAGATACGAACTAGGGAGTCTGTTGTTTAAAATAGTAATAACGCAAAATGATCTGTAAGTATGCATGTGATGTGAGAAATGTTAATGAGTTAATGAGAAGGTATGAAATGTGAAATATGATGTAGTAAATTTGAACTTTGCAGTTGCAAATACATGCTGGGCACTACGATTTGCGACCTTTATAATGTGAAGTAAGAAATATAAGATGTGATTTATGAGCTCTGAAGTATGAAGTTTTAGCCTCGGAATATGCAATTTCGCTTCTCGTATTCGTTTATACATAAAATGGCGAACTGTTAAATGCGAACACTGTGCTGTGAAGTGGGAAGTCAGCACCGAACTTTCATACTATTACGTCGACTTGAACAATACATTAACACACCACCTTGGATAACGTATTGTTGTAACGCTTAGCACTCTGGGTAAACAAATTCAACGAAAGACATTTGAAATACATTTCTTATTTTTACTGGAAAAGAGACTTTCTTATTTTTTACCAGAAAAGAGACTTTGACATTTCATGCACATTGTCTCCTTAGGAGAAAATTTACATGAAATGTCGAAGTCTGTAAATATATCATCAGTTTGTCGGCCGCTAAATCTGGCTAGAGAAAGGTCAAGGTTAAAGGAACAAAATATCTTGAGGCCACAAGATACGACGTTAAAAACATAAATACTTGTTCACGTTTAATCAGCTTGAGGGAACAATATGTCATCTTTCATAAACAGTAAATTATCATGAGGCGAAAGATAAACCGTTCAGATACCAATACACGATTTTAATATACACCATATGATACACTATGATCTATGATACACAATGGTATCATGAATCTACATGAAGAAACCTTGATTATACATTAAACTACTAAGCAGTAAGCAACTATAAACAAAACAGTAGAAATTAGTAAGTTGTTAAAAGTGCCAATTTATAATAACTGTTTTTCTCCCACGTTCTTCCTGAGAGTCAATTTTCTCATTAATTTTTACTAATATGTCTCTTTGTTAAAACTATGGCGAATCAATGTCTGGCCTTTTTTACATAATTCGTAATTCATCTTGTCCTTATGAAACAGATAAAAAAAATGACGCGTGCAAATTGAATGAATCGCACCACGCAAAAATAACTTTTTCGTGCATATACGAAACGCGGATGCTGAGATAAACATGTGCACTCACGCAGTATGACTAAGACCTCTTGCTGTCCGATTACAGAAACACTCGATACAACACGCTCTACACACGCATGACAGAAGCCCTGAACAAACCGTTCGGATGCGCAGCTTAAAGTTTGTCTTATTCCCATTTTAGCATGACGTGCTGGAAATGATATAAAAATGTTAGACGCCCACTTTCTCTTTCGTATCTGCTGATAAGAAGAACAAAAGTCTTATATGTCATCAGCACAGTGATAAGACCAGAAATATATCCTCAAGACGGATTTTGTTGATCTAGTACAGCATTTGCATGTGCCATAATGATAAGGACGCCCTAATGGAATTGACATATAGAGATCATACAGTTTGTAGCTATTCAACCACGTTGAACAAGGCTGAAACGTTTTAGACTTCCTGTCTGCTTTCCTGCTCACTATGCTCCTTTTGAAAAAAGATTTGCTGTTTAAAGAACTAATTTGGTCTCGTCTATTTAAGAATATATTCGTATCTTTAGGTGTTGACTCCTTTCAGAAGCTGCAAACCAGTTTTGACAGAAATGCCTCCCCTGGAAGTGTATCCTAATATTGCATATTCTAACCGTTAAACAATTTAGTTTGATCATTTTTGGATTTGTTTGGCATGTTCTAAAATGTCCTGTCTAAAGAGCAAAAGGGAGAGTCTATTGTGGCTCGATTCTACGTCCTTCTACAGACTCACATATCCGATTATATGCAGTGACTATGTTACTGTGAAGAAGTTTTTTAATCATTTCAGGTCGCACTGGTGAGCTGCATATATCGGAGATATGCTAACAACATATCAAATACGGAAATAACTAAGTTAAACCCAGTTTTAACGGAAGTAACTACCAAGACTGTTGAAACAGGAGTCGTGCATCTGACATCGAACAAAATAAAAGAGAATGTTTTATTATCTAATTCTGGCCTCTTTCGGGTATACAATTAACAAAATCGTTCGCTTCCACACCAATATCGCCCTCAAATGAATTTATGCTGCAGCAAGAACGAGACTTCATCAAGAAACTAAAATAGTAGCTTATAAAGGATAGATGCGTACAGTCCTGGAGGTAAGGCAGTTAGGTAGTCAGGAAGAACTGGAAAGTGTGAAAAAGCGCGCGGCCAGATTTGTAACCACGGAGTACAATAATTGATAACGATGCAGCTTTATTTTCATCATCAAATAAAATTATTCTTCCGCAAGTACGAGAATTTATGAAATTTCTTTATTACAATACCAATTTGAAATAAAAAAATGATAAAGACTCAACCGAAAAGGCGATTAATACTTAAAAAAGAAATATCATTTTAATGAAACGTTTAAACGGGTTCAGAGGTAAATTTGACAGTTTGGAGTGAACTAAAACTCTGAAAATAAATAAAATAATGTGAATGAAAATATATTGAGGGAATTTTAGGTTGCACTGAAGGGATTGGAAATCGTGCGGACACGACGGTGAGTGAATCAGTTGAACCGTTTATTCTTTTCTAGGATCAAATATCAAAAAGAGGGGAATGTCATGCCATTTTCTGTTCGTTTTCCTATAATTGTGACCTGAATTTGAAACCAGATTCTATGGCAGAAATCCGCTGTCTCTCGGAGCAAGGTTGGCATATATTTTGGCCGTTTGGATGACATCTGAACAAATTGGATACGCATTCCTGAAATGATTTCATTCATCACCATAACTTAACATGGGTGTAAGGTTAACGTTCTTTACGAACCTAACTATATTCCATTACTATTCATTAGCCAAGCAAAGTAGATTTTATCAAATTATGTGATGGAGGGGATAAGTAGATATGATATACTGAATTGAGAAGAGTATGACATACAGAACACCAGTAATGGCCTTAGAAGAACTGTTTTGTACTCGTAATTTGCCGTTACCGTACCTTGTCATTTGGTCGAATGACTGGATGTTTACCCGCACTCGAACACGTTTAAGTTCTTATTCTGTTATACATTATAATAACATATACTATATACTACCGATTGTGGTACATAGTAAACGGCTCAACCCATAATATCATAGTACAATCTTTCCTGACCATAAAACTCTGTTTGCTCTGTGTGCCACAATTCCCTCAATCACAACCTATCTAATCAATTACAAACGAACCCCTCAATCACATAATTCAATAACAATAGAAGTTTTTTGGATAGCGTATAGTAACTGAATATATTTTGTTTAACTTTACAGCCATTTTTATGTTATGGTAAGAGATGAAATCACTTATAATCGACAATTTCAGAAATGCGTATCCATGTTGTTAGTATGTCACCAAACAGACTACCATTGTTCATATCTGCCATGAAACGTCGAATATGACTTCAAAAGGTTGCGGTTTGTGATTGTGGCACTCCCTGGACTTTTTCTCTTACCTTTGTTTTCAAATTTGACTAATACGTACGGAACAATAAACAGAGGGTTGCATGACATTCCTCTCTTTGTGATATTTGACGCAGAGAAAGAATAAATCCGGTTCAACCGGTTCAATTCCCTTCATGTGCGCACGATTTCTAGTCCCCTTCAACGCACCCATATATCCCCTCAATATATTTCTATTCAAACACGGCGTTGTAGTTGAGGAGTAAGCGGTTGTGATTTCACGCAATTAGTTTTATTTCGTATGCTATCATGTGCGGTATAAGCGCACATGCAATCACTGAAGTTTAACGACCCGTTAACTGGAAAAAAGCTAATACTTGTACATATTTAAACCCATAATTTCTTACACAGTTAGAGCCTTTTAAACGTTATGAGTTATTGTAACAGCATCGGGTATATATTTGTTTTCGCAATAAATGCTTACTACATTTTAAACGTCAGGTTAGAACATTACATGTCTGTTACCAGTACAGCCATAATGTATATTCGTTTTTTTTTTTTCGGCGTAGCTGTATAAGCTGGCTTTTGACATACTTATTGGTATTAGTCTTGAATGAATAAATAGTAATTTGCGATTGGTTAAAAATGTGTAAACTTCTGTAAATAAGTAGGGGTAAGTATAGAATTTACCGATGTTTGACGAATATATTCGTGACTGAACAATCACTTAATTTTGACATTTATCTATTTAAAGTTGTACAGTATGGCAATGCAGATGTTAAACAATGGACAAAAATACCCATAATTTAAATAATACCAATAAAATAGTTGCAATGAAATAAATGATTATAGACGAGCTTTTAATTCTGTACAGTGTAACATGTTGATATAAGCGGCCCAAACACTAAGTGAACAAGGGACGTTCAAGTTTACTTCTCTCCACTGTATCCATAATATACAGAATTATCATGTGCCTTGTCTTATGTGCAAAAGGGATGTAAAATTGCATGGTTTAATTTTATATAATAAATAAACAGGAACTATGCGTTAGGCTTGGTAGAAATATTGGCAGCATAAATAATATTGTTCATTCTTAACTAGGTAATAGGTTTGTTGAACACCCCTTTTATTTATTCACGGTGTAAGCTATTGCATCGGAGCACGACACGAAGAAGAAATATTACTTTTTTTAGCCTCCGCTTTAGGTAGGATTTTTTAGAATATCTCTTCCCATACCGAATGGAATTTGTTCAAATAAAGCGCAGAGTACGCGTAAAATCAAGGTCTTTCTGGTGGTGTAAGCACTATTCTGCGATCTGGTCTAATTCTCGAGAACATTCGAAGAATGTTTTTGCTCTCAGTCTGGGTCACCGGAACAATGCACTTTAATGTTGACGAAAAACATTCTCCGAATGTTCTCGAGAATCAGACCAGATTGCAGAATAGCACTGACACCACGAGAAAGAGCTTGGTTTTCCGCGAACTCTGTGCTTTATTTGAAAACAATTCATCAGACACAAAATCGAGATATTCTAAAACATACTACCTGAAGCGGAGCTAAAAATAGTAACAAACTCTGTGCACCTAGTCATTTGGTTACGTATTTCCCACGTCTGAAAAGTCCATGTGTTGGAGGGCCGAATGATTTTTCAAAGTTTATGAATAGAGACCGTTATGTTTCGGCTATTTGAAGTATAGTGCGTTCAGTCACCGTGAAATTAAGCTAGATCACTATTGTTGTTTAACCAATTCATCTTTACAATAATAATCCATTCCAATTAATTATGCAATAATATTGCAAACAGTTAGTTAAATGATCAAAAGACAGAGAGAGAGAGAGAGAGAGAGAGGGAGAGAGAGAGAGAGAGAGAGAGAGAGAGAGAGAGAAATGGAATGACGGCGATGTTGTTTGATGAAGTTTTCTTGTCCTGAATTCACTTTCTCCGTTTTCTGACGGATGCAGAATTTTTCTATTTATCCCCTCTTGAATAGTAATACAGAGGTTCAACTATTATGAGATTTAATTCCAAGTTTAATATTAAGTCTTGAACATCAGAGAGAAAAGATAATAATAACCATTTAATAAATTACATAAAAAAAAAGGTAGAAATGATATATTTAATGTGATTATCTGTTTAGATTAGAGCACTTGGTAGGAAGAGGATCTACAACTCGATAAAAATTGAAATTTAATTGATACAATAATATATTGTGGGACTAAATGGTCACTCTATGTGAACCAGTTGCTTGTAGCTTAAAATATCTGAGCAGTCAGTCGTCCAAATATTGACACACTCTAACTATTCTACGCCAAACTATTCACGTGAAATGTCGACATTTTACAAAGGAAAAAAAAATAATTGTCTGCTACTAATGTGATACACAGAATTTTCTCTCATTGAAGAGAGGTAATCCAAAGTTCAGTCCTAAATAAAAAATATAAATTGTTAGATCCCATTTAATTTATTTTTCTGTTACCCTTACTGTTTCTTAGATCAAAAATAAAGTACATGTAATAGATCTATGTTACATGAGGCTGAATTGCACAGTACACTATAGATCATAATGGTACTGATAATTGACCATTTCAAAGAAAAAAAAGTGCCCTATTTTTTAGCCCGCACGCGCAAAAGTGCCCTACCCAGCACCCCTCTGCCCTAAAATCCTAGCTGGAGCACTGAGAGTTATCCCTCTTGTTGCTATAGCAACCAAACCTAGTATGGGCTGGCTTGATTTTTTTTCACAGAAATGTTTCTTCAGTAGAAGGTCTTCATTACGAAAACACGCCTATTCAAATATACTGAAAATTTTACAACCATAAAATGGAAATTTTCAGATAAAAATTCTGATATTTTTCATATTTCTACTCAAACCAAAGATCGTTGGTACCCGTTAGAACCGCCTCGACGATTTATTTTTTGAGCAGAAATACGAAAAATCATGTATACCCCTGTAAACCCCAGTTTTACTATATAAAAGTGGGGTTTAAGGGGATCAAAACTATATAGGCATGTTTTCGTGATGTTAAATCTTGTTAAACAAAATATGCTTCCAGTTGGCGTGTTTACTTTTCATTATATATGGAATTATGTAGAGTAAACTTGACAATTCTTTTTCTGCACAACCTTTGGTCCAATTTCAAAGCAATAGTACAAATGTTCCATAGGTGAATGTCTATCAAATTTGTTCAAACTATTTTGGTTGGTTCCTCATATGTCTGTCGAGAACACTTCGAACATTTTGTAATCAGCAACTAATTAGATTTCATTAATACTCACAAACATTACTGGATTAACTATCCACCAAATTTTTTTCAAATTAATATGTATCACCAAAAGAAAAAAAATCTTCAACATAGGGCAGGGTCTGATATATATATATATATATATATATGATATGCAGAAAACTTTGAAACTATCTTCCGCCAGGCTAAAAAAACTGCTTCCCACGTGAGCAATCCAGGGCCATCATGACCATCTGATTACAAATTAAATACATAATGTATGTTTTTTCCAGTTTTTGCCAGTCTTCATGGTCAGTGTTACACTTTGCTTTCTCTTTATCAAAAAGGTGCATGCTTGGCAAGGATATTTCTAATACTAGTAAAGTATACAAATCAACACACAAAATTATATGCTTAACATTTATATGCTAAATTGCTTTTCATTTTTTAGCACAGATGTTTACACATCTGAGTACACTCTCTCTCTCCTGCCAACTCTTGCAATATATACAATGTTATACAGCATTAAAACTTTCTTGATTCTGTTTGAATTTGTAATAAAGTTTATATTTTAAAGGCCTTCTTCTTTTCATATTGAACCACAAAGTTGTTTCAATATTCATATTCCAGTACCTCTTACCCCGTTTATCTTTTTTAAAGATATTTCTTGTTACTACTGAAATAGTTATTAGCAAGCGTTCACATCTTTTTAAAGCATAGAAAACTTGTGAAACCGACAGAAAGCGATTGATCTTTAGTGCAAACGTAATAGTGAATATGTCCAAGAAATCATCCGGAAAACACGCCTGTATAATTTTGATCCACTTTTATATAGTAAAACTGGGGCTTACAGGAGTATACAATTTTTTTTCTTATTTTTGCTCAAAACCATAGATTACGGGTATCGTTAGATTCACAATCTAATGTTTTGAGCAGAAATATGAAAAAAAAAAAAAAAAAAAAAAAAAAAAAAAAAACTATCAGGTTTTTATCTGAAAACCTTTTCAGAGGTGAACTTTCCTTTATTTTTGAATAGGCGTGTTTTCGTAATAGCCACAATCCCGAGGCACCGAAAGAAAACAAATATTTGAGGAACATACAAAACCAAACCTAACGCTAAATATGAAACCAACAACTAACGAAAAAGGAACTGCAAATGAAGAACCGCCTTGAAGCACACCGTAGAAACACTACTGGGGACTTAAACCAGTTTTACTCGCACGACACCTTCAGCCTTAGATCTGTTACAGCTCCAAATTACAAACATATATTTGGTCAGCATAGGGATCATCGACCTATTAATATTTAATAAGTGGAACATCTCATAGACATACATATAATAACACGCACTGTAATGAAACAAATCAAGGGGCTCCGGAGCCATCTGAAGCAAATCCAGATGTACAGTCAACTCAGTACCATCTACAGCCCTGTCATATCCGATTTATAGTATACATTTCATAGCATCGGTTTATTCTACGAACGCAAAATAATGCCAGCACTCAATATATTTTTGTGGTCAATGTTAGGCATGTCTAGATTAACCACAAACTAGCGATTTGTGTCAAATATCACTCTATCAAATAAATAATCGCTAACACATCAAGAGCTATTTGTCAAAACTGTTTTGTCTGGCAACAGAAACGCCTAAATAATTTGAGAGAAACACGAAAACCCAATAACAAAAGTAGAATTCAAACGTCAAGGAAATAAGCCTCTCCTTAGAGGAACTGAATACACTTGGTACACTGTTAGCAATTCATTACAAGGGCGATAACTTTTGTGACTTCCTTTATGTTTGTCTGCAATTCAACTCTCTATTAAAAGGGGTCTATTATGCAGGGAAAGACCGGTCTCCCTTGCAAAGCACATTCTTTCCTTGAAAGTTAGTCCACTGTTCAGAAGGTATGAAACATTCTTTTTCGACAGAGTTGCCTCAGTTGAACGTTACTCATTTATGCCGAGTGGAATCTTCTGTCTTAAATCTTCTGACAGGTCCGTTTCCTATATAAGGGATGTCTGATTAGTTTTTATAATTATCATATTTTGAAGACATTTCCAAACTGTATGCAAACAGTCTAGACCCTGATTAGACGCCGCGAACGATCTGATTCTACACTGTTTGCCAATGTCCTTATTTTGGGATGCTAGGCTCAAATGCGTTAAAATAGCAAACATAGACATCGCTTATAAACGGGCTGCTTTTTCAATTTCCAAGGATGACCCATTGTGCCAATTAAAAACTTAGTCCCTAGACAATGAACACAGATATGCCGGTCTGGTCCTACGCAAATAGCATATAAAGGTCCACTTTTCAAATACCAATATGTGTCAGAATTAAACGAATAGCTCTTTTCTTACCTGAAGGATATGGGTCGTACAAAATGTGTTTTAGACAGCCAATTTCTTTCTCCTGCACAGCGGCACTCTGGTCCTCCTCTGATATGTGAACTTCTCCCTGAAAAATATATGACAATTCCTATTATTCTGTAAGTGCAGCATATCTACTTCTTTTGTTCAGCAACTCTCTAATTTTATTAATATATTTGCATTTTTTACTGAAAGAAACAATATAGTAAGCTATAATTGTACAGCTAAACATGACAGCTTGATTCATATTGGTACTTAGTATTGCTCTATCAATTCACTTGTAGTCCGAATCAAAGTCAGAGAATATATTTGATACTTTATGTACACAATACATCTAAAAACCGTGTTTCTTTGCGTTTGGTAGATTTGGTACTGCTTTTAATTTATTTCACTTTTTCATTAAACTCTACCTTTGTTCATGAACTTCCTCAACATTTGGTCATAATTAGACTGAATAAAAGCAAGTCTAGTAAATTCGGATTATATGATTTATTTGTTATTTCCAAGGGTCCATCTTTTCTTGACTTAGTGATTTTGGCAACAATAAATGCTGGATGTCGCCATATCATGCCAGTTTTCGTGTCATATTTAATAATTACTATCAGTTAATTGTTTAAGAAATAGATGAGCTCTAGCAGTGATTTGTTGTGTAATAAATCACTGTTTGGAAGTCAGCCGTAAAGACAATTATATCGCGAGCGCAGAGCTCGAGTAGTTTATCTACTTAAACCGATTGGCGAACTCTGATTTTTTGTTCATCAAGTCACTGAAGCCGGTTTATTTCGATTCTTTTATACACAAAACTACGTCGACTACAAAATTTGGCTTTTCTTCCGAAGCTCTTAGCACTCCCCTATTGATTGAAGGAATCCCGCTAAGACTTTGACTGTAACACTTTTATATACCTATTTCCATAAAACATCCGATGCGAGATACCGATGTTTCACCATCTTACGTCGCGAAGAGGACAAATGACGTCGTGAATTATCATAAAAGGTAGTTTTGTTCTTGTAACCTTATATTTTTTTTTTTAGCTTTTGTGGCTGTATTCTGTTGTATTTGTCACTACATGTATCAGTAATATTATCATTTATTATTATTATTATTATTATATAATATTATTAATAATTAGTTTATCTACTTTTACGCACATCTTTTGGTAGATTAGCCTTCGCAATTACGCCGACGTTTTTGTGTAATATAATTTGTATGTGTCAATGATTCCTTGCTTATGTCGCAATTGTGTGTTTATTACCAGCACTCATTGAGGCAGATAACCGATAATGAGATTGTCTGGGCGAAACAAATGAGGTTAGAAACGTATCTACCAGTTTTTTTCTAAAGTTATGTGGGCCCCCGTAGCCTAGTGATTAGGAGAGTTGACTCTTAATCCATTAGGTTTCTCACCGCTGTGGTTCGAGTCTCGCTCGGGTCACATGTGAGAAAACCAAGTTCTGCTTACGGATGGTCAGGTGGTTTTTCCCGGGGTCTCCGGTTTTCTCCCACATTTGATGAACAATCGGCTCGATATAAGTGAAATATTCTTGAAAAACGGTAAAACCCCAATAAAAAGAAGAAGAAGAGGAAGAAGAAGAAGAAAAAATCGCCAGAGTAAGATGCTCTTTCTGCAGAGAGCTAATCTTAGTGCTTTTCGTACGTTTGTTCGATTTGTGCTTGTTTAGATTTATTGGTTTCCTCTTCCTCTTGCGGTCTGGGAAGGGCTGCGGTTTGTGATTGTGGCACTCCCTGGACTTTTCTCTTACCTTTTTTTCATATACTGAATTAGCCCAGGGACGGTACAGGTTACAGGTTACAACAGGGCTATACTGATTATTATCATATAGCTATAAATATTAAATGATTAAAATTTGCGATAAAAGCCGAGGAGCTAGCGTGCCGATATCGGCACACTTACTCAATATTGCACACTTACTCGAATGCTTTCTCATATTACTGTTACATTTAGATGCTTTTGATGGCGTTGTAATGCAGTGACGTCGCGCCAAACCTTGTCACGCGCATTGGTAGAATTCGCATTTTCGTTACTAAAACAGCGTTTTAAAGGTTAGAAACTCCGGGAAACGAAATAAATATTTATAGCTATATAATAAAAGGGATATTACACTGATATTGGTGAATATTGTCCCTCGTTGGTTTCCCATCTCAAGACAATATTCTCTAATATCAGTGCAATACACCTATAGTATTATCATTACAATGCAACTCACATTGTGTTTTATAAGCTCTGTTGGTACGCTGCCTTCAATATTAGTTTGTATATTACTTTTATCTGCTTAGTCTGATCAGAGCATTTCTTCAAATTATTAGGGACCCAGCTAGCATTCTTTTTAACGGCCCGCTGTAGATTTATAAAGAATGCTTACTGGGGATACATCATTTATTTAGGTTTTCCTCAAACGAGAAGCGAAGGCTCGGAGCTTTCCTTGCGAGTATTGCGAGTATTGAGATATCCAGGACATGCCGCAGTCACGGAGTACAAATCTCCCAAGATATCAGATACGGGGTGAATAAAATATGCAAAGGCGTACAAAAAATAGCTGTGTTTCCGCTAACCCGACCGACCTTGTTTCAAACACCCGACACTGCTATTTTAGCAGTAAAAGTGCAAACTAAAAATGTAAAGCACCGACCTTAAACAAAATACCTGCTTTTTGTATAAAATTACACGCCCGACCCTGTTCTTTTCTAGAGAAAAATAGAAAAAAAGAAGAGTTTCTCCCACCTACCGACCAAATTTGTTTTTCAGCATGTTAGCTGTAACACAGTTTTTTTTTTTGTTTGTTTGTTTGTTTGTTTTTTTACGCCTATCTGGACTCGCCTATGTTAATTCTTTACACTGGTCCGTTTCCAAGTTTCCAATATAAGAGTGTCTGGTTTGTTTTTATTATTGCCATGTTTCGTAAAAATTCCTGTTCTATATGCAAACAGTGTAGACTCTGATCAGACGCCGACTTGATGTCCATGGCGCGACCGATGCATAAAATACTAAATAGGAAAAGTCTGATAGACTGTCATCAAGCTAAGCTTTTTAATATAATTTATTTGGGTATTGCCTGCACTGTTAATACTCCTGGTTTCTCCAAGGAACCGTATACTACGTGTAAAATTGACCTCACGAAAACACGCCTTTATAATGTTGACCCCCTTAAACCACACTTTTATATAGTAAAACTGGGGTTTACAGGGGTATACGCTATTTTACTTATTTCTGCTCAAAAACATAGATTGTGGGTACTCGTTAGAACCGCCTCGCCGAGGCAGTTCTAACGAGTACCACAATCTATGTTTTGAGCAGAAATATGAAAAAAATATCAAAATTTTTATCTGAAAATTTTTTTTTTTTGGTAGTAAAATTTTCAGTAGTATATTTGAATAGGCGTGTTTTCGTAATGACCTCCACAGCATAGTCCACAGACGTATATTGCTTAAAATTCAATGGGGTCTGGAAATGAAGCAAACATCATAAACCGAGCAAAGATCGTCGTTGAAGACAAATTAGAAACCAGTTTAAAACCACTGACGTAATACAGAAGTTTAGTTGTAGTTACTAGAATGTTTGCCGCATTAATACCGCAGCAAATGCCATTCGGTCGTATTATCGTAGTTATAGCTTTTGTATTTTGTCCATCCATTTACATTATTTGTACGACTTTCTATTGCGCCACGGAGATATTTGAACCTACCTCGATAGACGTCTTGCTTGTTTAAAGACATTATGCTTGCAAAATATATGCCGACCCGCCTTTTGTTTGTTTGTGTTGAGGTTTTACGGCCCAGTCAACCCAATGGGGGTCATGTCGAGCGCGGTCAGTTTACCTAACCACACGTTTACTGGGCAGGCTTAGTCCTCTAAGCGGTTAACCAGTATTGTGCACATTCTTTCGCCAGAAACTGACAACTGCCCTTCTTGAATCAGCGGAAGGGAGAGAATGACCGTAGAAAATATTTCATGATCAATCTCCACGAAAGAATGTTGCCGACCTCGGCGGGGGTTGAACCCGCGACCTCCTGGTCTCCAGTCGGACGGCGCATCCAACTGAGCCACCGAGGCCGGCCGGACCCGCCTTTTAATCAGTGGTTAGTTCAGCCTGGTGTCCTATCAACGTAAGTAAAATATATGAGTTCACTAAACTGTTCATCAGATTTTAGGCCAAATAACATAAACTATAAAAGACAAGCGCTTTTATGCTTGTTAAATCTTTCGGGATGCCCGTCATAATCATTCATTGTAAGACGTATACACAATTTCGCAGCAAATGCAATGCCTAATGAGCTCTGATCTCGCTGTAGACGCTCCTTTAAATTCGAAACAAATGTTGCGATCCAATTCTTAAGACGGTCACTATGACTATGACAAGTATAAGCTTTCATAAAAACCATAGTCTACACTTAGCACACAGTAAATATTAAAGCTGACTTTAATTCCGATACGAAATAGTAGTCTTTGGTTCTTAAGATGCAAATCTTGGCTAAATCGGCTAAATTGTATAACGCAAAAGGTAAATTCGAGAGGTCTAAATGCGATTTAGTCCCGTTGACCTCTGCAAGAATGACCCTCAAATGTAAAAGTACCACAGCTAGCTTCACTTCGCTATTTAGGCTTATCTCATCACAATTTAAGTAGTAAAACATATTAAATATTGTCACGATGCCCCGTGAATGCTATAAATTTCGCTTAGCAGTACCAATAAGTCAACCCATTTAAAAGTAAAATTTGTAAAAATAAAATGAAGACCCATTTTATCCGAAAGTTTCGGATAAAATGGGCCTTCATTTTTTTTCGGTTCTTTGTTCGTATTACAGTTATTGTTTCCTTTTGTCAATAATTTTCATTCGGTCCCTCGGGAAACCATTCCTTCATGATTGTATACATTTGAGAAATTTAAACAAACGACTCAAACATTACAAAGACAGAGACAGGCGAAAGAAACGTATAGAAACTGCAACAGAATAACCGCCATGGAACGTATTGTATAGAATAAACGTCAAAAAATTTGCATTTGGAACTAAAGAGCACACTACAGATAAGGAAATGGAAGTCTCGGTTTTATTGAGACTCTTCGTAACCAGTTATAAAGTTTGCAATACTGCTTACGCCCTCTAGCGCATAAATACTAGGCTTTCATTCTAATAAATTAAAGACTACATCCTTTAGTAAAGATCCGCGACATGTTGACAATTAACTTTCTCTCCCTACAACATCACATGGAAAGACGTTGTTTGCTTAGCGTTTTATTCTAAATGAAAATATTTAGTTCTGCTTGACCATATCATAGCTTAAACCATTTGCCTTTTCTGTTTCTGTGTTTTGTTTTCAAATGTTTACCCTAAAATTAAATCTACGGGCACAAATTGGTCTGACATATGCAATATCTATAATAAAGTGATTTTTTTATTTATTTATTTTTAATTTTTTTGAAATATATTTTACTTTATTTTGCTCAATTTAAATTATTGATGTTTCACAATAATGTTTTAAAATATTACAGAAAAGAAATGAACAAGCGGAACTTGCTGAAAATCTGCCTCCAAAGTACCTACCCTAGAGATTTCTGCATATTTTGCAATCATATTTACTATATATAAACAATGACTAGAATGAAACTTTTTCTACACAGACAGTTACGACAAATGGTTTTGCAGTTAATCAAGACAAACGTTTGCAAATTTTACTTCTCTGTGTAATGCGCCATGCAAACAATGACTTTCTTAGAGGTGTTGAAAGCCCTTAATGCAAACAACGACTTTCTGAAAGATATTGAAAGCACATTAATGTGGCTGTGTGTTTGTAAACAATCATCAGGCTGTCATATTTTTACATTTGACCATAACAGCAGTCTAAATAATGAAACTGTAAAAAGGTAAATTAGGTTGTACTATAAGACAAGGTTATAATAGGAGGAATTAGGTGGTAATAGGATAAATTTGGGCCGTCCTCGGTGGCTCAGTTGGATGCGCCGTCCGACTGGAGACCAGGATGTCGCGGGTTCAACTCCCGCCGAGGTCGGCAACATTCTTTCGTGGAGATTGATCATGAAATATTTTCTACAGTCATTCTCTCCCTTCCGCTGATTCAAGAAAGGCAGTTGTCAGTTTCTGGCGATAGAATGTGCACAATACTGGTTAACCACTTAGAGGACTAAGCATGTCCAGTAAACGTGTGGTTAGGTAAACTGACCGCGCTCGACATGACCCCACTGGGCCGTAAACCTGACTGGGCCGTAAAACCTCAACACAAACAAACAAATAGGAGAAATTATATGGTAATATGAGATAGTATATGACCCTAGCAGACGAGATCTGAGAGGACGCGATTACGAATGTACACTAATATGCGAAAAAAAAAAAAAAAAAAAAAAAAAAAAAACATTAAAAAAAAAAAAAAAAAATAAATAGATAAATAAATAAATAAAAATAAGATAAATAAATAATTATAATAAAAAGAACAAAACAAAACAAAACAAATCAATTTAAAAAAAAAAAGAAATACTATTGTGGCAGTTTCTTGCCAGCAAAAAGTATTTCCATTTGCTACAAAAAATGTCAAAAGATGTCAAAAAAAAAAAAAAAAAAAAAAAAAAAAATCCTGGTGTACACATTTGCCTTACGAGTATGATGAATATCCAGTCAATCACGAAACAGCTTTAGATTTGTTTGTCATTAATATTTAAGGTACATTAAGTGTTATCCGTGATGACTGCTTTACTACTTAATCATTTGATGAACGAAACAGGTAAGAAGCCATTTCCCTACAATGTGCCAGTTTCCAGAATTGTTTCTTATGTTTTTGCCAATGACGCACCATAAGTAGACTTCCCAAATTCCGGACATACGCTTCTACCGACATTTCCTTCGTTCAGGCCCATGGGCATAGTGGGTGAAGCTTGCTTACCAAGTAATGCTTACTATCCGCGGACGCCTGATTACACCCTTTATTCTGGGGTCCATATCTGTTGGTCTGAACATTCTGATTCGTCATTCGTTTACGGATTTATGAGTTTGGATTATGGCTTAGGTACCATGACCGCAACTACTTGCAACAAGAGCTTGACCTTCGCACCCACACATTCCGATTAGGATCCTTTCTGTTCTTCAATATGTATTAGTTGTTTTTATATCTAGTGTTTCCTTACATCACTAAAACATACCTATATAATTGTGACCCCCTTAAACCCCACTTTTATATAGTAAAACTGGGGTTACAGGGGTACACATTATTTTTTCTTATTTTTGCTCAAAAACATAGATTGTAGATACTCGTTAGAACTGCCTCGCCGAGGCGGTTCTAATGAATACCCATAATCTACGTGTTTAGCAGAAATATGAAAAAAATATGAAAGTTTTTTGTCTGAAAATTTTCAGTTTTTGGAGGTGAAATGTTCTATTGAATAGGCGAGTTTTCGTAAATGAGCCGTACATATTAAATGATAAGTACGTGTATTGCTGTACACATACGGCGGAATCAACCTAGAGTTCCCCATGATGCACATTGCTTTTCATGTCCTTCCCTCATGCAACGTGCATATCGTATTTACCATAAGCATTCGGACATTATGTATCATTATTATCCTTACCTTTATTTAAATCCATTTTACTACCTGTTAATGTGTCTGAAGAATTGAGCGATAAACAGTGTAACCCTGATCAGATGCCTCCGCCTCGTCTGATCTGAGTATACACTGTTTGCTCAGCTATTTCTGTCTGTCCAAATACTGATGGATATATGGTAATAAAACTCCCGTGCTTAAAGAATCCTTTATAATTGTTTCGTTGTTTATTGTTCCGTAATTGCTTTCTCAGCTGTTCTGTATAACCATGCTGTTTATTAAGTGACAGGAGAAATAAATGCGTTTATCAAAAAATGAAAATTGATTATGCAGCTGCACTTATCACACTCAAAAGTGATCATTCAGTATTAAGACAAATCGGAAGCTCTGACAAGTGAAAATGTGTCATTTGAGCAATTAAAGCTGGTTTCGCGCAAGTTAATTTTGTTTGAGTACCCCTCAGTAGTTGTTATACTGTCTGTTTAAATGCAGTCCCTCTGTTGCAGTTCCTTATTTTTTGTGTGTCCGGCGAGTATATATGTGACATTTGTTTAGTTATTATTTTGTTTTGTCATTGATTGTTCCGCATCTGCTTTTGGTGTCTCGTGATTGTAAAATTTCTTCTCGCATGTTTTCGAGTATTTTCTAAACGTACAGACTGGAATTCTGCGCATGCGCAGATTTCAAGTAGCACTAAGGCGTGCATTAAAAAATATCAACAAAAATATTAAACGATAAGGTAATATTGAAAGGTGTGGCACTTGTGGTATCGGGGAATACGATATATGAACCCTGTCGAGAGAAAAGGCTCTTCGAATTTTTTGTCGAATCAAAATTTTCAGCAAGACGAATGTCTATTTCCTTGGTTACAGTTTCCTGTTGGCATACCGCTGTCGTGAGCTAACAACATAAGTTCTGGCAAAATTTCCCGGATACGCAGTGTTGCCTGAACCTGGTCTGTTCCCATATGGTACAACTCTTTCTCCCTAACGCGGCTCACATAGGGATGTCCTTTTTTTCTTTTTTTTTCCAATTTTGTTTCGTTTTCAAGAACTACACGACGGCGGGCCGGTACTCAGAGTAATGATGGCTTTCTCCTAAATCTGTTTCAGATTGTCGGTTCCTAATTGTCAGTGTCTATTGTCGGCCTCATCGTGGTCCTGTTTGTAGCCTTGTTTGTGTTCTGGCATAGATCGCGATTGAGGCCTTTGCTCTGTTACTTACTGTAATGTCTCACAACTGAGGTAGATGACCCCTATTCGGACTGAACATATATGCATGTGTATTAAGTAATTGAAGCTGTTGCAGTTCTTCTCTGTCTGTGGTTTTGTATGTGGCGTTTGCGTTTTCGTTGTGTTACTCATCTTTCCTTCTTTATTACCTCGGATGGAATGTGCTTCGTAACTGTGGCATTTCCTCGGCATTTTAATATACTTTCTTTTCTGAAACTGTTTGATCAGTGTTCACCAAAATTCATGTTGGGCCTTATTTCCAACGGATATCGCGAATCTATTCAATTGGTCATGCTCCATCGTGTTAGATAGCCACCACGCACATACATGCTAAAAAAAGTCAAAATCTTCTTGAGAACCAGTAGGCATGTAGCTTGAATATTGGTATATAGCGTTTAGGATGTAAGATCTGAACAATGTATTCTAATGATGGCCCTAGGTTCACCTTTGATTTGTTTCTGCAATGTGACATTTGCTTACCCATATATGTGTGTGGATACGCTTCTACCGATATTTCCTTCGTTCAGGCGTATGGGCATGGTGGACGAAGCTTGCTTACCAAGTAACGCCTGATTAAACCCTTTATTCTGGGGTCAGTGTCTATTGGTCTGAACATTCTGATTCGTCATTCGTTTACGGATTTATGAGTTTGGATTATGGCTTAGGTACCATGACCGCAACTACTTTCTCAATATGTAACAAAGACTTATGTTAGAAATTGCAAAATGTGACTGAAGTAGCAAAACATTTTAGTTGTAATCAAACCGAAAAATATATGTGTAATTTGGAGCTGCATCAGAACTAAGGATGAGATTTCACACGACTAGAGCTGGTTTAAGCCCCAACCCCACCCCACAGTTCTATTCTTACCGACCATTCAGAGGCGGTTCCTCTGTTAGAATTCTTCCATGTTTGTGTTAGATTTCGTATGTAGCGTTTGTTTTGTCCTTATTAAAATCTTTTCCTCATCTCCCCTCGTTTTGGTGCCTCGGGAGGGCTGTGCTTTGTGGTAATGTCTTAGGTGTCTTAAGATATATTTTATACCACAGAAGGTTTTCTGTCCAGCCCCATGAGTTATACATGTTTAAGGTCCTGAAATCGTTAAACGTCCGTTCATGTGATATTGCGTGACTAGTATTCATTAGATTTCATATGAAGCCTTCTATTAATGGGGGAATGACAGTTTGTTTTAACTGACATGCTATGTCGATTAAAGTAGCTGTCATATCCTTATATGGATAAGCCACTTATAATAAAACTCTAAATGGCTGCCTTTGGAAAAACAAACATACACAGGAACGAAAATCGGAGAATCTGTTTTGTTAATTTTGTGCTCCAGAATCTCCTGACCGTTCCCAGGCTGTTCATCTGTTGAAATTCTTCTTTGTGTGTCGGTAATTTCATACGTGGCGTCTGGTGGTTTTCTTTCTTCCTCATTTCTTCTTCCGTTGGTTGGGTTGGGAATTGGGTCTGTTCTTCGTGGTTGTGGCGTTTCCTTGATATCTTTGCAGATACTTTTGCTGTGTCTAAAGCGATCAGTGGAAACAAAACTCAGTCCCTGAATACCTTCATCAAGAAAACCTGAATGCGCAAGGACTGAAAGTAACATCAATATTCTTTATTCATTATTTGTCTTTGTTAATGGTATATTTAGCATACTATTATTCGAGTAATCTGGCTGAAATTTTAAAGAAAATAGCAATAACACATGAAACACACTCGCACTGATACACATACGTACGCACGCACAAATTTCCGACAATTATTTTAGTCACGACACACAGTACTGCTAGCTACCTCCGGATTAAAATAATTAATGAAATTTGTGCATAATTTTTTTCACAATTGGTCTAAACATTTAAAGCAAGTCCGAAGCCCACATGGCTGAATTGAATCCTTCCAATTACGGATATAATGTATGAGAAAAACATAAATAAGCAAGAACTGACAAGCCTATGACTTTTCTCGGAGATGCACATGCTGGCGTGTCTCAGCTTCTAACAATGATGATCAGTGTTGATCTTTCGTGGGCATCAGACCATCTCCGTTAATACTAGAACCGTTCCAGATATACATAAGAATTTTCACTCCGCCCCTCTTCAACAGATGTGTTACGGAATTCCCCAAGGCGGTATTGCTGTTGAAGTTCTACATTCTCTTGTGTTGTGTTTTCACTTGAATGTTGTTTTGCATCATCATTTCATTCATTCAACTTATGCGATGTTTTTGGAGGTTGTGGAGATTGTAGACTGGCCTTGGTCTCTCCGTATAATTCTGTATTTGTTTTACACATAACTTATAAATCTGATTATTCTTATAAGGGCTAACACTGTCAAGCCGCCAACTGCGAATTTTTGCGAAACCAAATGTTCGCTCTGATCAAACTAGTAGTTACGCAAGCTTTGTTGTGTCTTTCCAAATGAAATTTAGGATATTGTATTCCTCTAACGCTTAATACTTCGTTGATTCATATAAACATTACATACCATGTGTACATGTACATCGCTACTAATATGAAATTATCGCATAATTGAAATAGACATTTCCAAGGAAACGACATAAACATAGAATACCAAAAAGTAAGAAAAAGCAACAACCACTAGAAGACAGAGAAGAAGAAAACAGAGGCCTACAACATTCATCACATAATAATGATAATAATAATAATAATAAAAATCATAAAAAATAAAGCTATTTTTAACAAATAAATAAATAAATAAATAAATAAAATAATAATAATAATAAAAATAATAATAATAAACAAATGTCCCCCCCCCCCAGCTGCCACTCACATATAGAACGTTTATCCATACTAATTGTTCATCATCACTGATTTATATTTCTATAAAATTTCATGAAAAACCCTTAAATGGTTTTCAAGCTATCAAGCTATAGAGCGGATATGAAACTGCCATTGTCGAATTTTAAAGGAGGGTAACTCCAAAAATGTATAGATAAGAGTTACTGTTTTTTTCTTCTGCACGTAATACGATGCTTTATTATGAAGGTTCATGAAAATATCTTGAATTTTTTCTTTCTTTCTTTTTTTTTAAGTTATAGAGCGGACACAAAATTATAATTGTCGAATTTCAAAGAGGAATAACTCAAATAATGTATAGGCAAGAGACATGGTTCTTGTTTTCTGCACCTTGTCCGATGACATTTTATATTTCTACGAATTTTCATGAAACTATCTTGAAAGGTTTTCAAGTTATACAGTGAACACAAAATTGCTATTGTCAAATTTCAAAGGGAATTATCTCCAAAACTATATAGAAAAGAGTAACAGTTCTTAAAGTCTGCACGTCATATTATAATACTTTATATGTCTATGAAGTTTCATGAAAATATCTTGAACGGTTTTCAAGTTATAGAGGGGACGCAAACTTACCATTGTCGAATTTAAAAGGAGAATAACTCAAACAAAGTACTGACAAGAGTTATGTTTTTTGTGCTTTACACGTCGACTGATAATGTTTTATATTTCTATGAAGTGTCATTAAAATGGCTTAAACGGCTTTTGAGTTATAGAGCGAACATGAAATTACCATGGTCGAATTTCAAAGGGGATTACTCCAAAAAAGTAAAGGCAAGAATTACAGTTCTTGTTTTCTGCACGTCGTCTGATGATGCTTTAAATTTCTATGAAATTTCATGAAAATATCGTGAACGAATATTGGAGTTATAGAGCGGACAACAAATTACCATGTCCAATTTCAAAACTCCAGAACTATATACAGGCAAGAATTACAGTTCGTGTGTTCTGCACGTCGTCTGATGATGCTTTATATTTCTATAAAGTTTCATGAAAATATTTTGAATGGTTTTCAAGTTAAGGAGTGGACACGAATTTACCATTGTCGAATTTCAAAGGGAAATTACTCAAACAATGTATACACAAAAGTTACGGTTGGTATATTCTGCATGTCGTCTGATGATTCTTTATGTTTCTGTGAAGTTTCGTGAAAATATCTTAAACGGTCAAGTTATTGAGCGTACACGATTGCAGATAGACTGAAAACCGAGACAAAAACAGTATGTCTCTACCCCTGTCAGGGGAAGACATAATTACTACAAAACTATAGACAAGAGTTGCGGTTCTTGTATTGTCTGATGATGCTTCCAAGGCAAAATCAATATGTCTGCCCCTGTCAGGGGGAGACCTGAAACATTGAATCCTGCATAACAAATATGCAAAAGCTAACCACATTGACTGGGTTATCGCATGGCTTTTTTTGGAGGAGAGGGGCTGAAAAGTTGACTTCTCACAGGTGCTCATTCATCGTCGCCTCTGATGCAGCTTTTACTTTAATAATGGCTGGAACCCAGTGGGCACACAGCGTTAAAATGACGTCGTATCAACGTCGATGCGACGTGATCACGTCGCATCGACGTTGGTACGACGTCATTTTGATGTTGTGTGCCTGCTGGGAAGAAGGGGGCACCGGGCTTTTTCTAACATTGTACAAGTGCCCAGCCCCGTCAGCCATTCCCAAGCAATTTTACTCAAATAATGTATCGATCTGAATAGAGCTGTCCTAGCTAAACAGAGAATCACCACGGTGGAAAATAGAGAAATACATGAACTGTTTGCCATACATATCCAAGATATAACTGGTCTTCACAAAACAAATTGCACGACAAAACCTACAAGAAGACTTGTACGACCAGCGAGGACACAGATAAGTCTGCGTATCCGCGCAGTCTAATCAGAGGCTTCGCCTTCTACTGCCTCCGTGCTAAACAAAGAGGCATGAACGAGAATCGTTGCCGTACTGGATGGACATACAGGCTAACATTAGTCTTGGCTGGTCACACAGGTCTTATTGTAGGTTTTGTCGTGCGCTGGATCACGTTTTGAATTTCTCAAAGTTGTTAAGAAGGTATAAAGGAAGAGTCAAAATTACAAATCATAGCCTACAAATGACATCAAGAGTTTGCCATATACTCGTACTTGCGTGCAAAAATTGAAATATTTTCATTTGCAGAAAGAAATTGGTTCTTTTTTAGATTGTGTATAGACACATATATACATATATAAAGGTACGCTATAAAGCATTTCGATAACAAAGCCAAAGATCGGTGTTCTCTCTCTCTCTCTCTCTCTCTCTCTCTCTCTCTCTCTCTCTCTGAGTGTGCAGACTTTTCAGCGTTTCAGACTAAACATATATCACTCAACATCCAAAATATCAAAGCGCGTGAATTGTCAGGTTCATAGCTATTATACATCTTTATCTTTTACGTCTAAAGTCATTCGCAGCTGGGCCCGAATTATCATGTTTCTGTAACCTTGACAACCATTTTAGAACAGAACAGCCTGTAGGCGAAACTAAGTTAAGAAATGTATTCTTTTGAAACGGAGAGTAAGGTAATGTATTATGTTTCCCCTCGCTACATATTGTTATCTAATAAAATATACGCCTTGTTGTTTGCCAGATTCAAGCTTAACTTGTTTATCATATTTTCTATTATTGTCTTGGAACATGTTTTAAAGCTTATGTTATAACAATCGACTTAGAAATGACTTAATTATACCGTAACTATACTAAAAATTCCGACAGTGTATTTTCTTGCAATACTTCTCCTAAATGTCAACATTTAACCACCAGGGGACTTGTCCAAACATTGCTGACTGAATCGCAACCATTTACAACCCTACTGCAATTGACCCTTTGATGGTACTTTGATTTTGCCACAATCTCTTGAAGTATAATAAACAAACTCCGTTTTGTAGCATGCCAGATGTTCAGTTGACTGCTACGTGAACACGGCTATTTGCTCGTATGACAGTTTGTTTACCAGTGAAGGTCTGTGTAATTCTCTAAAACACGAAGGTATCTACTGTTGCTGAAAAAAAGGCTACATTCTCCAAGGACCCCGTTTAGAAACGAAACATCACGAAAACATACCTATAAAATGTTGACCCCTTAAACCCCACTTATATATTGTAAGAAAAAAAAAAGGTAAGAGAAAAGTCCAGGGAGTGCCACAATCACGAACCGCAGCCCTTCCCAGACACGAAGAGGAAGAGGAAACCGACAAATCCAAACAACCACAAATCGAACAAACGTACGAAATGCACTAAGATTAGCTCTCTTTTCCTCAAGCGAGGTTTAAAACTGGGGTTTACAGGGGTATACATTATTTTTCTTATTTCTGCTCAAACACGTAGATTGGGGGTAATCGTTAGAACCATCTCACCAAGGCTGTTCTAACGAGTACCCATAATCTTTGTTTTGAACAGAAATATATACTAAAAAAAACATATCAGAATTTTTATCTGAAAATCTGTTTTTGTTTGATGGTACAATTTTCAATATATTTGAATAGGCGTGTTTTCGTAATGATAAGGATATAAGGATTGACAGCGTTTCTTACACATATTTGATTTGTCGTTGACCTAACATGTCAAAAGGTACGTTTTCTCAAGTTGCGATTATATGGTTCTACCTCGCCTTCCCCATCAATATGAATATCAGTAGTGAGATATTTCCGCGAATATAGACAAACGCTTTGGAAGGCGGCAGCAGCTGATAATTCATACTTAAAATTCAAACGGTATTTTTACATGCATATATATAAATCCTGGACACCCAGGAAATGCAAACACAGCCGATGACTAAAGAAAGGGGAGATTAGAAAGAATAATCATGGCTAAACAATCGTAACATATGAAGACACCTACGCGCTAATTAAGACGAACAGAGGAACCTCCTTGGAATGTTCGGCAGAAACACTACTCGGGGAGGGGTAGGGTTGGGATGCGGAGTGCTTAGACCATTTCTATTCGCGGGAAACCTCAATTCTGACGCAGTTCCAAATTACGAACATATGTTCGATCCGCATAGGTGTCCTCTACCTCATCGCTGGAACATCGCGGTGAAACACACATAAGCCTAAGGACTGCGATCCAACAAATCAAAGAATTTAATGTCGACGAGAAGCAAGAACACAAACATACTAAAAACATGACCTTTTGGCGGCCAATACATGAGCCACGCTATACACATATGCACCAAGTATTGTTTCTATGAACAGTTCAAACACAGTTATCAATATATGGTATTAAAGGCTCCATATTCCTAAACAATAAACATTTTTGATCCAAGAAAGGTTACATAAATTGATATATGGTATAAATACGATCATAAAATGTGGCATCTGTTCTGTAAATTTTCAGTAAGTCTCTCGTTTCTGAACTGGATAAAAAATTAAATGATTTTTATTGTTCGTATCTTTGAATTAATGTTGGCAACATTAATTCACAGATGCGATAAAAAAGCATTTCATTTCAAGAACGAGAGACTAACTGAAATTATACAGGCTATAAGGTGCCGCATTTTATGATTGTATTAATAACATATATCAATTTATTTTACCTTTTGTGGATAATAAAATGTCTACTTTTTGAGGACTATGGAGCCTTAAACCTTGCGATTTTAAGTGCATAACCGTAATTGCCTTAAATGTTATGAGGGGTACCTTTAGATTATTGGCCATACATACATCTACATTAAGAGTAGATCCACTTACTACCTGGTGATGCTGTTTGAATGACCCGCGCACCAGTTCTTTGAGGAAAAAATGATTACATTGGGACCGCACTGAAGCATTTCTGTTTAGCACCACGTGAACTTGTGCATAATTTCTGACGCCTACCTCTGAATCCTCCTGTTTACTTATAAAATGAGTTGTGTCACAAAGTTTACTACCAGATTGCAAACGCGAGAAGAAAATTTTGTGCCACAGCTCATTTACTAGTGAAGACTTAGATCAACATGAGATGACTGATCGGTATCTTTGCTGTCCATATGAAGACGTTTGGCTGATCTGAATCTTCGCAGAATGCACATGCAATCTGGCAGTAAATGTTGTGCTTAAATGCATTTAGTGTAGAATCAGAACAACCTGACTGGTCGGAATCTTCGTTGTCTACTTGAAGGCGCTTGGGATCATTGGCTACCACACTGCTATGTGCAGACTCACCCAGGGAAACCCGATATCAGGATATCGGAGGTTGCGCGATGTCGGAGGTAAACAAATGACGTCATCCAGCGACAGGGTATGTACTTATCCATTTTTTTTGATAGCTTATATCGTTATCATTTGATAAAAAAAGCTGAGTTGCTCGTTCTAGAGACATAATAATGACTATGTTAAAGCAACTATTTCCTTTCTCAGCTACTTTGTGGAGGTGAAAACGGCATTTGAACCAAGATGATCTATTTTTCATCTCATTTTTTGCTTTTTTCGACGTCTACCAGCCCGATCATGGTAAATGATATGGTTTATTATTGCCCAAGGATAGACTTATCTTTTCTTCGGTTGTTTTCATAGTTGATTCAGTTTATCAACAAAAATTAGCCGGCCTCGGTGGCTCAGTTGGATGCGCCGTCCGACTGGAGACCAGGAGGTCGCGGGTTCAACCCCCGCCGAGGTCGGCAACATTCTTTCGTAGAGATTGATCATGAAATATTTTCTACGGTCATTCTCTCCCTTCCGCTGATTCAAGAAGGGCAGTTGTCAGTTTCTGGTGAAAGAATGTGCACAATACTGGTTAACCGCTTAGAGGACTAAGCCTGTCCAGTAAACATGTGGTTAGGTAAACTGACCGCGCTCGACATGACCCCACTGGGTTGACTGGGCCGTAAAACCTTAACACAAACAAAATCAACAAACATTAAAGCCTCTGGATGAAATTTAAAGCAAGTACTAGCGAAATTATGGATAACAGAATATTCGGAGGTACATTGACACATGATGCTGTGGACCTTGGAGAAACTCTTGCTGGATTTCGGAGGCAATGAAAACTGACGGAGTAAGTTCTGTCTAAATAAGCAAAATAAATTAACACCTGCTCGCAATATATGGTGCTAAGCCTGTGTGCAAAAACTAGTGTCTCTTTTTGTAGCAATTTTAATAGGGTTTGATTGGTTTGAAAGAGGGTTTAATATAATAATATTACTAGAACCAATGCAATTACGTTTAAGAATTTATATACAATAAAACAGCTTTTCGCTGCAAAAATGATGTTCTGTATTTTGAAACGTGACACTTACCTACCTAAGTTTCGACTGAAATGTTGATTTTGGAAACTCGTAAGAACCGCAGCGCCGATGGGGTGCCAACTAGTGCCATCAGATCAGAAATAATAAACGTAACATTACCACTGTAAATTTATGATATATCAATTATTTATAGCAATATCCTTACTCGGCACAATATTCATCAATATCAGTACAAAAACTCCATAATAACATTAACAACATGTGCTTATTCGTACATTTGTATATCTAATTACAAGAATCTATCTATTTTCTTATACGGATTCGTTCATATTTGAACATTATCTGTGTCAGGTGGGTCGCTTAATTTAGAATTTAGCAACAACAACAACAACAATAATAATAATAATAATGATAATAATAATAAAAAATGTTTACAATCTGTTAAGAAGCATACCTCTGAGTCCCAGTCTATACCATACGGGCTTTCAACTCCTCTGTTTGTCTACAAATCTTTACGGACAGTCCGCTTATCTAGGTTTTTAAGCAGCAGCCAGAAAAAATACACATTCCCCTGTAATCCCATTTTCCTAATATAAGTGAGATTTGCAAGGGGTCTTCACCGCATGAATTTGCTAGCGTGAAATAATAATTATATGAGTTGTATCAAGTTGTATCGAGGAGACCTTTGTCATTTTCTTTTGCTATCAATAGAAAACATTGCAGATTTTGTAACGTGTTCTTCTATACGCGCTGTGCGCACGCGCGCGCGCGCGCTCGTGTGTGTGTGGTGTTTGGGGATAGGGGTGGACAAATATATTCAAAATCGAGCAGATGGGGTGGGGGGGGGGTGGGGGGGTGGGGGCTAGTTGGCAAATGTAGTCCCCATTGTGGACAAATTATTTAAAACAATCAAGCAGATTTTACGAAAACACAGGTTACACCCCTAATTTTTGCCTCTAAATCAACATTTTCTGAGCATTTGCACGCCTCCATACGGTCACACCATCCCCATTTCAAAACCCACGTGCCTGGGTTTTAAGCCAAAATTAAATGTAAGTAAAAAATCCATGGAGTGTCTGACCGACCAAACCATGAAACGAGACCTGTACCCCTTTCGGGCCAATTATTTTAAAAATCATGCAGGTTTGGCCATTAAATCACTTTACATTCCTTAATTTTGCATCCCCCATCGCATTTTATTGGCATCTGTGTCCCCTTTAAGAATAGCCAATAATTCACACACCCGCCCCTGCCAATTCAAAAGTCTGTAGATAGGCCTAGAAACTCATCAAAGGCACATAACGTCGTGATGAACAAATATGAAAACACGCAGAATGAAATTTTCATGTCTTAAAAAATACAAACTTTTTAGAAAAAAAAAAAGAACTGTTAATTTTCATATTATTATTATTATTATTTTTTTTTTTCATCGAGGCGGTTCTAACGATAACCCGTAACCTATGTTTTAGAGCAGAAACGACGTGGTTCTTAAGAGTACCTCAATACATATTTTAGAGCAGAAACAAGAAGAAGAAGAAAAAAAAAAAAAAAAAAAAAAAAAAAAAAAAAAGATTTACCGCCCTGCAATCCCCACTTTTTCTATGTGAAGTGGTGTTTGTTACCGGGGTTTTCATCACGAAGGCTGGTTATCTTGATGTTTTATCTTGATAAGTCTATGGCACATTTTTTCATTTATTCTTTGCCAGTCAGCATAAACGCTTTATTCGCTTGCTACATGCCACTCCTGACGATTCGGGTAATCGTTTTCAACATACTAAACCAGGCAAGATCACGTTTCAGGAAAAATGTAGCCGTTTTAAGAAGAACACAACATTTCCTTTCCTCCGATATCCCGTTAACCAATATAAATCTGTCCTCCGATATCCTGTTACCAATTAATATTACAACAACCCTAAAAAAATCTAAAAAAAATCTGCCTCTTTAGTAATTTTTTCACATCTGCTATTTCTTGTATAATTTATAGAAGGTTCTAGATTATACAGACATATATACTCAATGAAAAAGCTGTACAGGATAAAAGCTATAAACAATTGAAAATGGAGTTTGGGTGAAAAACAATGAAATTTCCTTTCCAAACGTGATTTTGAATAAATGGGAGGATACTTTATATTGAAATGCCATTTTCATATATTAAACTATTTAACTGGGAAAATATAGGTTATGTTGCTTATCCTCCAGAAAAAGTTTTTTGATCATTTAAAGATGATAAGTACATACACTGTGGCTGGATGACATCATTTGTTTGCCTCCGAAATCTCGCAGCCTCCGATATCCCGATATCGGGTTTCCCTGGGTGGGACTTGTCATCTGAAGACTCTGATCAGACTGTGCGGATACTTTGTTGTACGAAATATTGTGCCTAGTCCAAATAATGAATATGAGAGGGTTTACGCAATTCGAACTATTAAATGACATAATTTTTATGGCTGCATTTAAAACCTTAAAACATTAATGAAGCCCATATATTTATTCAACCGCCTTCTTAAATGAAGTAAAATCTATTTTAACACGCTTACTATAAATAAAAGCCGACAGCGATTAAAAATATAATCCTTGAAACAGAAGAAACAAATATCATTACTTTTACACTAATGATTTAGCCTACACAGTGGTAAAGCTTCAAATTTTTATGAGATGAAACACGTATTTGGGTAAACATTGCATTATTCTAGCAATGAGACAATAATGTCATTAGAAATAAGAGGACCACCTTTGTTTTGATATATAATATAGATTGGGATTGGTTTTGCATTTATATAGAAACAGGCAAACTAATGCAACACAATACTTCACAAAAAAATCATAATGCGCAGTTGCTTAAATCATACGTCTGACTCTTGTAATGAAGAGAAAGTTTATGTTTCTGGTTATAGTTACTTATGTTTGCGCTTCGTAAAAGTCTGGTGCAATTTGTAATTTTGCATGTCGAAGTTTTTCATATAATAAGTATAATTGCATTTGAACCTGCGCATGACAAAACATTCAATACACTGTAAGACTTGTGCGACCAGGGAAGACTTAGATAAGCCTGCGTGTCCGCGCAGTCTGATCAGAGTCTTCGCTTATCGCAAGTGCCTTTTACTGCCTTCTACTGCCTCCGGGCTACCTAAAGAGGCATGAACGAGAATCATTGTCTGACTTGGTGAATAAAAAGGCTAATATGAGTCTTGGGGTCTGGGAAGGGCTGCTGTTTGTGATTGTAGCACTCCCTGGACTTTTCTCTTACTTTTTTGGGCTGGTCACACAGATCTTATTGTAGGTTTTGTCGTGCGCTGGATCACGTTTTGAATTTTTCAAAGTAGTAAAGAAAGTATAAAGGAAAAGTCAAATTACAATTCATAGCCTGTATATGACATCAAGAATTTGTCACCTACTAGCGTGCAAAAATTGCAATATTTTCATTTGCGGAACGAAATTGGTTCTTTTTGGATTGTGTATAGACACGTATACAACATCTATACACACAGTACCCGGCTATGACACACTCTTAAAGGGGAGTGGATACACTGGACAGATAGTTCGCCATTTTCGCCAATTAAGACAACATTTGTGGCTTCCTGTTTGCTTTACTACGCCAAACCAGTTCCGAAACGGTATATAGTTTAAAGGGAAACATGCTCTCCGAGGAAGACAGAAATACCTTCTCAGAAAGTATATCCATTCTCTATAATGAATCGGTGTCGTGATAAATACATGGAAGACAGTCAGTAAGCGAACAACAACGAAATTTAATGGCAAATGCATGTAATAATATTTATTTATATGTAACTGTATTCTTAACCGTCCAAATATCTGAACAAGGTGAGTTGTTTGAAAACGAATAGAATTTAGTCCAGATTATAAATGACTAAATAACACGTATCAAAACTAAAACTCTAAAAGGTAAGTCACACACTTGTGTTGCGCATTCGACCAATTTCGTTAGCGTTTTAATATTCATATATTGTTAAGACCGTCTACCTGCATGCGACTCTCAGATCATGTTTTATAGGACACAATCACCATCTAGAGCATTGCATTCCTTACTAGATAATTCTAAGACGAATTACGAAATTAATGCGCTGCCATTTAGGCAGGTTTCAATAGCCTTTCAAAAAACAACAAGAAAAAAAAAAAAAAAAAAAAAAAAAAAAATGAGAAATCCGTTATTATACTTTTAGGCAGTTTCCAACAGCACATAATGTACACGTAAATAGGGGTATATTTTTAGACTTTTACTGCCTTAAATCTGATTCCCCTCTGTTTTGTTATTTCTGTTTATATGTTTTAATGTACCTTTTAATTAAATTTGCTCTATATTAATGGAACTATCATGGTTTACATAATATATAGCTCTAGATGAGAAGGATGTCTAAATAAATATTTTTCTTATTTTTGTACGAGCACATACGTTGTGAGTACTCATTACAAGCGCCTTCCAGAAAATAATCCTAAGGTGTATATACGAACTGTTGTAGTGGCGCAATAAGAAAAATACCTGTCCAATACATTATTATTGATATAGCTGGAGCATACTGACCTGTGGCTTTGACCTCAGTCCGTGCATATGCATATCAGAATAATTCATAGCAAAATATGTAAACTAAATTGGATAAAAAAAATCAAGTTTTGGTTAGATTGAAATGAATGAGTTGTATTTACATGATCAGAGGACGAACAGACAGTTTGCCGTGCTGGACAAGTTTCTTGCAACCCGCAGGCAATATAGTCATGTGCCAAACGCACTCATTGGCGCTTGTTTGTTTGAGATGAGTTTAAAAGCTATTATCAACAGACTTTCAATCGTCGTATGACACGGTTAGGGGTTCAACCCAAAAACTCCCGATCCGAAGCGGTTGTTCTTTCAGCTGAGTCAGTCAGAGGAGTCTAATGTTTTTCAAATGCATGACGGGTGTGCTAAACATTACGCTGAGAAGATGGCCATGGTTTAAAAACCTAAATGAACCAAATATGTAGTGAGAAATTAAGAGTATCTTGTTTACACTTGTGTCTGACTCCTGCCTTCTATTCTCGCATATTGAATATGCGTTGCCGTCCGTACCATTTTTATGCTCATGCATCGTCCCGAATTTACTTCATATTCTGCACATGTTACATGTACAGAAAAAAAACATATGATATTCAATTGATCCATAGACAAGGTGTAGATTATTGACATATCATTTCTGACGGGCGTCAGCAATCTATGAAACTATGAAAAGCAAGGCATTAAATAACGCACTCAAAAAAAAAAAAAAAAAAAAAAAAAAAAAAAAAAAAATGTTATAATTAAAACCTTTAGTCACGGTCAGCTAATCGAGAAACCTAACGCACTGGTGTTTACAACTGTTTTATTTTAATGCAGAAAACTCGCGGTACAATTTAATAGTTACGTCGTTTTAGTCACATGTGGTTGAAGACTTGAACCAAAATGCTTATCATTGGTTGACCAAAACATTCACCTGTATATTGGTATTCATTAATGTTATTATTTAGTCGTGATCTTACCTTTCCATACTCAGTGTACAGGCTGTTCAGAGTCTCTGACGGTCACACAGGTCTTACGTAAGTTTTGCCGTTCGCTTGCTCATTCCACATTGTCTTAATATAATGCACTCACAGAATCACGGTATACTATAGTAAGAAAACGTACCTTATGAAGACTCAAATCACCCTGCGAATTTTTGCAGCCTAGTCATAGTCTCGTCGTTCGAGTGAAAAAAGATGCATCATTGGTCATTAAAAAATGAACACAGTAAAGATTCTGATCAGACTGCGCGAATGCACAGGCTTATGTGAATCTTTGCTGGGTGCACATGCCCAAAGGTACGTTGTCGGAGGTTGTGGTTCACAGATCTTCCGGAGCGCCATCAGAATCCTTTGGCATTATATGTACATGACAATGCCAATGGATTCTGATGTCGATCTTCTTCCTTAGCGCCATCAGAATCCATTGGTATTGTCCGGTACAGGACAATGCCAATGAATTCTGCTGGCGCTCAGGAAGATCTGAATATGCAATAACGTTTATAAGCACTGAGCATATTTTGGAGAGTGCGAGTCAGTGCTTTACAAATCCATTAAAATTTCAAAACTTGTTTTACTATACTCACTTTAAATTCTCGGACACCGAAACGCCTTACTCTTGTTAATCTTGAACACGTTTATTTTGCTAAAAACACAAGCCGAATAGAAGTTAGGTCGGATTCTTCCGAGCACCCTGTAAAAAGAGTATTACTAATAAGAACCATTGAATTTTATTGCTGTTTAAAAATGTTATACATAGGAAATATTTTTAACGCTTTGCATGCTTGGTATGTAAGTCAAGGGACGACAATATGAAATATGTTTCTTAATTTTTCCAAAACATAGTAGTTGACATTTCATGTAAATTGCGTGACAAGTGAAATCTTATTTATCAATTTCTTTCCTTCTTTCTTTCCCTTTTTTTTTTTTTTTTTTTTTTTTTTTTGAAAATAAGAAAACAAATATTTGTTGCTCGGTTGCTGAATTTGCCCATAGAATGGTAATGCCAACTGGCAATAAAATCCACTTGACAATGCCTTTATTCATACACTGGCTTGTTACGAGAGAGAAACTGCATGTTGACTATCTGCAGAAAAAATCAAGCTTATAAAATTTTGAGATATTTAATTCAACTTCTAAGTGTTGAGATGACTTGCTAGTTTTTGAAGATATATCAGCAGCGCTAAACACAAATGTGTCGGTTCTCGTATCTCACTCATTTACACAGCCGAATGATTTATTTATAGCCGAGAAGATTACAAGTGAAAGTGAAAGTATTAGAAATGTGTCTTCTCGGGACCCCACCCCCGCTCCTGTTACAGTTAGTTCAACGCGACCGATTCTGACATCCACGCTTATCGTGCAGCGACAAGAGGGTAGCCTGGGGAACAACGAAGGACAATTAAGTCACAATGTATCTATGATTCTGAACAGAATATAGCAGCTTGAGGGTGGAATTAAAACAATCAAACAAGGCATTCTGAATCAAATGGAGTTTAAATTGAATGAACTGAAATGTTCTATCGTTAACATTATAGAAACTAAGGACCCAAATACGTCATATGCTAAAGCTGTTAGACGCAGAAGCCCCGATCCGGTGATGCAACAGTCTACCAATGGAAACAGTCAGAGCATGTCTACATCGGGCCTTACTGATGAAGGGTACGGAGACCAAACCGGAAATGGGGATTCTAGTACATCATCTGAGACACAAGTAAAGAGACCATTTGTCCCTCTAGCTACAGAAACTAAGCCGAGACCCAATGGAATAATTGACCCCAGGCATATCCCGGTGCATATGTCGAATCGGAATGCACAATTTCAACGCTGACCAACATCGCTCAACAATGAAAATGAGCCGCGCTCGAAAACAGCAACAAGCAGCCGAGTTCTTTTCAACTCATCAAGAAAGAACCTTTCTTATTGGTGACGCCATCATTAAGGGAATAAACCCCAGTCTTGAAAAAGGAAATTAAACTCTGTGCCCGAAGTGGAGCCACTATACAGGACATATGCGATGACATTTCCATGTATGATCTGTAGTCGTTTTCAAACGTCATAATTAGTGTCGGCGGAAATGACTGATCCAGCCGCGCGGGCATCAACGCTTTAGAGGATAAGTACAACCAGCTTATCAACCTTATCAAAACCGCTAACAACAGTTGTGTGGTATACGTCTGCAAAGTAATACCAAGAGGAGATGTTGACGTTTCAGCATTTAACCATTCCATTCAACGGCTTGCAGAACAATGGGTAGCATGTCAAGTGTATTGCATTCAGGACACTTTCAGCCTGTTGTTTTGGACAAAACAGAGTACTTACCCGTCGATATTATTCCAGGGATGGATTTCACCTGTCTCATTCTGGAATTAAGAGACTCCTGGATGCGCTTTACAGAAATTTGAACATTGTCGGTAACTTTGATTTGTGAGTGTATAGAACAGCCAATCTTGATAATCAAAGGACTGTAAGACCCGGTATAAACGGCATTTCAAAATTGCAATCTCAAGGTGGTAATGACTTTAAGAGTTTAAATGGACGCAGTCGAGCTAACAATCACTTCTGTTATGGGTGTAACATGACAGGCCACAGTGACATTGAATGTTGGTATGCCCATTAGGGACTGGGCACAATCGCCGACCATAAAGTTGATAATCTGACTTTGTTTCAACAACACAATCGGTTTCACTTTTCAACACATGTGCAGTGACTGTAATGCTATTCAATTTATTTGTCCTTCACGTGCTGAAGTTTTATTACAGCCTGATTTGATTAGTAATCAAGTAAAACATGTATATAATTATTCTGAAAACACTATGTCTAGCATCTGTATTAGTCCAAGTTCCTTGTCAAGGCAAAGTTAGTCCTGTGCCAGAGATTAGTTCTAATGTTAATTTAGGTCATTTATCTGACACTTTTATTCATACACAAGATCATCCGTATTCTCTTAACTTGGGTAGTAAGGGTATAAATATCGGTCACCTAAATATACCAGGCATATGTGGCGAAAATATGAGTAAATTCTCAGAACTAAAACTCTTACCAACTGCAAGAGAAAATTGCAATTTGCATATTTTGGGATTAAATGAGACAAATGTAAAAGATCATGTCGACAGAAGTTTTCAAAGTTGATGGTTTTCAGACTCCGTTTAGAAAAGATAATAACTTTAATGGCGGTGGAGGTCTAATTGTCTACGTAAGAAATGGCTTAAATGCCAAACGCAGAGAAGACTTGGAAACAAATAATACTCCATGTTTATGGCTAGAAATTACACCTATTGACTGTAAACCATTTTTAGTTGGAAACACTTATAGGGCGTCTGATTAAAAAGTAGAATTAAATGATAGGTTTTAAGAATTTATTGATAAGGTGATTAGTGAAGACAAATAATATATCTTGATGGGCGATTTCAACAAAAAATTATTAAGTGTAGATACCAACATAGAATAGGGGAATTTTACAACTTCCTTAGGTCTTGCTCAGCTAATTGACGAACCTACAAGAGTGACACCAGAATCACAAACTCTAATTGATCATATTTATACTAATACTGAGGAAAACATCCAAAGCGTTGCAGTGATCATTTTGGTGTTTCTGTACTCGAAAATCCCACTCTGTCGTAGGTAACAAGACACTCCAAGTCATAAAATACAGGTCGTTCAAACATTTTGATGAGGTAAAATCTCTCCGTGAGTTAAATCTTGTTCCTTGGGAAATTATTCAGAACTTTGACAAAGTCGATGATATTTTATCGATTTGGAGTGCCATATTTTTAGAAATACTTGATAAACATGCCCCCATAAAAAGTCACAGAATAAAAAAGAAATACCAGCCTGACTGGCTAAATTCTGAAATTTAAAATTACATGAAAGAAAGAAATAAATGTAGATTAAATGGTAAGAATGATAGGTATAAGTTTTTGCGAAACATAGTGTTAAATTTAATTGAGAAGGCTAAACAAGAGACCTATCAGTCTAAAAAAAATATGAGAAAAGTCCAGGGAGTGCCACAATCATAAACCGCAGCCCTTCCCAGACCCCAAGAGGAAAAGGAAACCGACAAATCTTAACAAGCTAAATCTAAAATCGAAGATGGTAAATCAGACCCTAAGTCAATATGGAAACTTTTTAAGGAACTTAGAGCTAATGGGAAGGGAAATTACTCTGCATACAGTATAAACATCAAATTAGGTGAAAAACTGGTGACACACGAAGCTGATTTGACTCAACTTTTCAATTCTTACTTCGTCAATGTCGCATCAAGTATTAAAGAGCCAACTGTGCATTCTGACTTCGAAAAACAACAAAATTATGTCGAATCTAAAGTCACAAGCAACACTGAATTTACCGTTCATTAACAAATATAACTTTTGTAAAAAAAAAAAAAAAATTATAACCAATTTAAATGTGAAGAAATCAACTGGTGTAGATAATATAGGTCCAAGAATTCTGACCATTGCAGCAAAAGTTTTAGCACCTAGCCTTACTTTTATTGTGAATAAAAGCATACTCCCCTTTTTAGATCCGGTGCTATAGATGATGTAAACAATTATCGGCCAATCTCTATTCTCCCTACTATATCAAAACTAATTGAAAAATGGATTGATAATCAATTTATGACATATTTGAATACTTATACTTTGCTTCATAAATCTCAAAGTGGTTTTCTTCCTAAACATTCTACAGAATCTGCACTTACTCTTATGGTTGATTCCTGGTTAAAAGCCATTAATGACGGAAAACTTATCGGTTGTGTTTTGGTAGATTTCCGAACGGCATTCGATCTGGTCTACCATAAAATTCTACTTAAAAATTGCAGTGTTACAAGTGTAGTGAAAATTGTCTATGGTTCGAGTCCTACCTAACAAACAGAACGCAACGCGTTTCATCAAATAATAATGTATCTGAACCTGCACATGTAACATGTGGTGTTCCTCAAGGTTCTTTATTTGGACCTTTATTATTCTTAATTTTCATTATTTGCCATTAGTGTTAAAGAACTCAGCAAATGTTGACCTATATGCTGATGACACCACTATTTATGATGTGGAATGTAATACAGATCAGCTTGAGTCAAATCTACAATTTTCATTAAATGCACTTCATGTTTGGTGTAGACAAAATGGCATGGTTTTAAATACCGAGAAAACAAAGGTTATGTTGATTACTAGCAGACAGAGAAAAAGCAACTTACAATGTTACAATGAAGTTAGCTAGCTGTAAAAGTGTTTTAAACCCCCGGTGGTTTGCTCTACCGACCGTTCTAAGGCGGTGGTCCCGGTGTTAGTCTTACCCTTTGTTGCTTTGTGGTTTATTCTACGAGGCGATTTGTTGTATGTCTTTCCGTGTGTCATTTTGTTCTTGTGTTTTTCAGTCCTTTTAGTATTGCGATTACCTTGCTTGGGAAGAGAAAGAGCTAATCTTAGTGTTTTTCGTACGTTTGTTCGGTTTGTGTTTGTTTAGATTTGCCGGTTTCCTCTTACTCTTTGGGTCTGGGAAGGGCTGCGGTTTGTGTGTGGCACTCCCTGGACTTTTCTCGTACCTTTTTTTGCAGTACGGTTTGGTCTAATACGTCGAATAGCAATATAAGTAAAATAAATACATTACAAAGACGGGCTTGTAAATTGATCTTGTCGCAAACTTACGTATAATGGTTTTCACGAAGCGCTTCAAAGGTTAGATATTCTGTCATTTGATCAAACTGTATTTCTTAACAAAGCTAAAATTATGTACAAAATTTATAACAATTTGGCACCAACCTATTTACAGGAGTTATTCCAAATGCGCGATGTGAATCCCGATAATACTGCATCTAATTTAATATCTGTGATCACAACAATTACTTATTGCCACAATCAAAATGCAATTTTTTCAAAGGTAGTTTATCATATTCAGGCGTTGTGGTTTGGAATAGCATCCCCATGAACATAAAAAATTCAAAATCACCTTCGATGTCTGGTCAATTTGCTTCATGTCTGCGAGCAGACAGTCGCTCCTTGGGCCTTTGCTAGTCACATATACCATAAGTATCATTATCTCGTGCACCGCTCCATTTTAATCATTGTTTTAAATAACTTGTTATATATATTTGTATGCATGTAGTTTTGTTGAGGGCCCCAAGGAAGATTGGTAAAACCAATTGGGCTACCCTCGTAAAATAAAGAACTTACTTACTTATTTACTTACTATTGAGCATGTGCAAAATGCACAGATTCAGATTTGACTGCACATTCGATACAGTCCATAATGTCCAATGATTCTGTCCAATGATGCTGTTAGCGGATGGTGAAAGCCCTGATCAGACTGCGCGTCATATGCAATTTTAAATGGTCACGTTCTTTGCCCTATGTTAAATGGGTATTCACATCTCAGCTTATTAGTTTGTCGGAGCATCCGGTTATATTGATTGTAACTTTCTACAGGTTTCTAAATTTTATCTGCAACTCTCGGAACTAATTTCTAACAATATCTGCTTCCGAAAGGCCTGCCGGAATTCGAGTTCAGTTGTGACGTAGTTAACGAATATATATATATATAATCTAAAAGTTACCTTTGGAAACCAAGAACACACAAAATAATGAAAAACTGGATAATCATAATATTTCAAATCCGTGACTTTCAAGGTCTGAAAAATTGTACAAGTATCTACGGTTTACCAGAAAAGCCTTGGTTATTCTAGATGTTGCACGTTGTTTGTTGCTCAAACATTTCAAGATTTCAACATTGTTTTATTTATTTATTTATTTTATTTTATTTCAGACTGTAACTCCAAATGGAACATGAGTCAAAACATTCAACAAATGAAAAACAAGTTAAAACAACATCTGAGGAAAGTGGAAACTATTATACCGAAAAATATGCTCAACCATCCCCACGATCACATGTCTGTGAGCAAGAGCATGGGTCAAATAACTATAATCGCCACCAGAGAGTACACTCCGACTCTAATACTGAAAGTTAGTAGTTAATTTACTCTCCCTCTTCATCCCCGAGTTTCTGAAGTGAACTATTCAAAGTTGAATCCAGATACATCCGGAGTTGCTTGGAGGGGTTTTTTAATAATCATGTAGCTCCAGATAATATGGCTCTTTATGAGTCACCCCATCTGGATCTACACTTCATATTCGTTTAGTTCTTTATCATATGACGTTTCGTGATAGGAATTTTCGATGCAATGAGGGCGTCACATTTGCTGTTGGAGAGTACTCGTGAGACCAGGAAGAAGGCTTCTGTTTTGAACGGATAAGCAAACTGGAACATCAATGGAGAACGGACATCTAGACAAGGAGGGATTATGTTGAGAAATAATGACACACTTTCTGTTCTTGGCCATTCCAAAAATATAGGGTTCGACATCGTTTTGATCGTCTCTCGTATATTTAGTGCTTTTGAAACATGCAATATTCTTAAAGGCTCTATATTCCTCAAACATAGATTTTTTTTTTATCCGAGAAAGGTTTAATAAATTGATATATAGTATTGATACTATCATAAAATGTGGCATCGGACAGCCTGTAAAATTTCAGTCAGTCTCTCGTTTTTGAACTGGATCAAAAATGAAATGCTTTTTCTTATCCTATCTCTGAATTAATGTTGGCAACATTAATTAAGATATACCATAAAAAAATTCAAGAACGGATAATAAAATGTCTATTATTGAGGAATATGGACCCTTTAACTATAAAATCAACTGTTAGAGATTAATCAGTTACCCCTTGTCATGCAGAATATATTTAGATGTCATTCTCACTTCTAATTATATCTCCTCCCTTTAGGGTTTGGAGAAATATTGTTTTCCCCCGGGCGTCTATCTGTCTGTCTGTCTATCTGTCACACTCGTGCCAGCTCTATAACATGAAAACCGTTCAAGCTATTTTCACGAAACTTCATATAAATTTCAATAAACAATCAACATTAGACTACGAGCAGAGTCCAAGGGACATAACTCTTGCATTGTTACTTTTTGAGTTGTTTCCCTTAGAACTTTGTCCGTCATAAAAACGTTTCCACTCTATAACTTGAAAACCGTTCAAGCTATCTTCACGAAACTTCACGTAAATATCAATCAACATTAGACGACTGCAGAGCGGAAGAACCATAACTCTTGCATTTATACTTTTAAGTTATTTTCCTTAAACTCTGTCAGAAAATTGTGTCCGCTCTATATCAATCAACATTAGACGACGTGCAGAGCGCAAGAACCATAACTCTTGCATTTCCTTGGACTCTGTTGCAAAATCGTGTCCGCTGTATAACTTGAAAACCGTTCAGACTATCTTCACGAAACTTCATATAAATATCAATCAATATTAGCGACGTGCAGAGAGCAAGAACCACAACACTTGCATTTACACTTTTTGAGTTATTTGCCTTGGATTCTTTCAAAATCGTGACCGCTCTGTAACTTGAAAACCGTTCAAGCTATCTTCACGAATCTTCATATAAATATCAATCAACATTAGACGACGTACAGAGCGCATGAAGCATAGCTCTTGCATTTATACTTTTTAGTTATTTCCCCTGGAACTTTGTCCGTCACAAAATAGTGTCGCTCTGTAACTTGAAACCCGTTCAAGATATCTTGAAGAAGCTCTGTCACAAAATCGTGTCCGCTCTATAATTGGAAACCTTTCATATTACTGAATTCATGTTATTGACACATATTCGTGCATTGAATCTCGAACATTACAGATCAAGATAAGTTGGGTTCTGAAGCCAGCTGATCCGAGTCTACACTGTTTGCATAGGCAGGGCATATCAGGGTCCAGCACGACCGGGTTTTAAAACCTTAATAAAACAGATTCTCCCATGTGTGTTCTTGTATGCGTTTTTTTTTTTTGTGTGTAAAAAGGGAACCTTTTAGAATTTTATTTAAAAAAAAAAATATTGGAGTATTTTTTTTTGTACAATTGGACCTATATCACCCAGGGAAATCCGATATCGGGATATCGGAGGTTGCGAGATTTCGGAGGTAAACAAATGATGTCATCCAGCGACAGTGTATGTACTTATCCTCTTCGAATGATCAAAAAAGTGCTTCTGGAGGATAAGCAACGTAACCTATATTTTCTCAGTTGAATAGTTTAATATATGAAAATGGAATTTCAATATAAAGTATCCTCCTATTTATTCAAAATCACGTTTGAAAAGGAAATTTCATTGTTTTTCACCCAAATTCCATTTTCAATTGTTTATAGCTTTTATCCTGTAAAGCTTTTTCATTGAGTATGTATGTCTGTATAATCTAGAACATTTCTATAAATTATACAAGAAATAGCAGATGTGAAAAAATTACTAAAGTGGGAGATTTTTTAAATTTCTTTAGGGTTGTTGTCATATTTATTGGTAATAGGATGTCGGAGGTATGATGCAGGGATGTCGAAGGACAGATTTATATTGGTTAACGGGATATCGGAGGAAAGGAAATTTTGTGTTCTTCTTAAAACGACTACATCTTTTCTAAAATATGATCTTGCCTGGTTTAATATGTTGAAGACGATTACCTGAATCGTCAGGAGTGGCATGTAGCAAGTGAACAAAGCGTTTATGCTGACTGGCAAAGAATAAATGAAATAATGTGCCATAGACTTATCAAGATAGAACATCAAGATAACCAGCCTTCGTGATGAAAACCCCGGTAACAAACACGACTTCACATAGAAAAAGTGGGGATTGCAGGGCTATATTTTTTTCCTTGTTTCTGCTCTAAAATATGTATTGAGGTACTCTTAAGAACCACGTCGTTTTTGCTCTAAAACATAGTTTGCGGGTTATCGTTAGAACCGCCTCGATGAAAAAAAAAAAAAAAAAAAAAAAAAAAAAAAATAATAATAATAATAATACGAAAATTAACAGTTTGCTTTCTGAAAAGTTTGTATTTTTTACGACATGAAAATTTCATTCTGCGTGTTTTCATATTTGTTCATCACAACGTTTTGTGCCTTTGGTGAGTTTCCAGGCCTGTACATAGACTTTTGAAATAGAAGGGGCGGGTGTGTGAATTCTTGGCTATTCTTAAAGAGGACACAGATGCCAACAAAATGCCGATTGGGATGCAAACTTAAGGATTGTAAAGTGTTTTTAAGGCTAAACCTGCATGATTTTTAAAATAATTGGCCCGAAAGGGGTACAGGTCTCGTTTCATCGTTTGGTCGGTCAGACACTCCATGGATTTTTCACTTACATTTAATTTAGGCTTAAAAACCCAGGCCCGTGGGTTTTGAAATGGGGATGGTGTGACCGTACGGAGGTGTGCAAATGCTCAGAAAATGTCGATTTAGGGGTGTAACCTGTGTTTTCGATTGAAATCTGCTTGATTTTTTTTTCAAATAATTTGTCCACAATGGCGGCTACGTTTGCCAACTCCCCTCACCCCCATCTGCTTGATTTTGAATAAATTTGTCCACCCCCATCCCCAACCACAACACACACACATACACACACACACGCGCGCGCGCGCGAACACACAGCGCATATGGAAGAACACGTTACAAAATCTGCAATGTTTTCTATTGATAGCAAATGAAAATGACAAAGGTCTCCTCGATACAACTCGATACAACTCATATAATTATTATATCACGCTAGCAAATTTATGCGGTGAAGACCCCTTGCAAATCTCACTTATCTTAGGAAAATGGGATTACAGAGGAATGTGTAATTTTTCTGGCTGCTGCTTAAAAACCTAGATAAGCGGACTGTCCGTAAAGATTTCTAGACAACAGAGGAGTTGAGAGCCTGTATGGTATAGACTCAGAAGTATGCTTCTTAACAGATTGTAAACATTTTTAAAGAGCTCATCGTGTGATTATTATTATTATTATATTTATTATAATTATTGTTGTTGTTGTTGCTAAATTCTTAATTAAGCGACCCGCCTAACACAGGTAATGGTCAAATATGAACGACTCAGTATAAGAAAATATATAGATTCTTGTAATTAGATATACAAATGTCAGCCCGATGGACGAATAAGCACCTGTTGTTTACTTTATTATAGAGTTTTTGTACTGATATTGGTGAATATTGTGCCGAGTTGGGATATTGCTATAAATAATTGATATATCATAGATTTACAGTGGTAACATTACGTTTATTATTTCTGATCTGATGGCACTCGTTGGCACCACATCGGCGCTGCGGTTCTTACGAGTTTCCTAAATCAACATTTCAATCGAAACTTAGGTAGGAAAATATCACGTTTCACATACAGAACATCATTTTTGCAGCCAAAAGCTGTTTTATTGCATATAAGTTCTTAAACGTAATGGCATTGGTTCTAGTAATATTATTACATTAAACTCTCCTTCAAACCAATCAAACCCTATTCAAATTGCTATAAAAAGAGACACTAGTATTTGCACACAGGCTTAGCACCATATTGTGCGAGCAGGTTTTAATTTATATTGCCGAAATTCAGCAACAGTCCCTCCGAGATCCACAGCATCATGTGTCAATGTACCTCCGAATATTCCGTTATCCGAAATTTCGCTAGTACCTGCTTTAAATTTCATCCGGAGGTATTTTTTGTTGATAAACTGAAACAACTATGAAGACAGTCGAAGAAAAGATAAGTCCATCCTTGGGCAATAATAAACCAACATGTGATTTACCATGATCGGGTTGGTAGCCGTCGAAAAGGCAAAAAATGAGATGAAAACTAGATCATCTTGGTTCAAATGCCGTTTTTTACCTCCACAAAGTAGCTGAGAAAGGAAATATCTGCTTTAACATATTCATTATTATGTCTCTAGAACGAGCAACTCAGATGATTAAGACATAAGCTATCAAAAATAAATAAGTACATACCCTGTCGCTGGATGACGTCATTTGTTTACCTCCGAAATATCGCAACCTCCGATATCCCGATATCGGGTTTCCCTGGGTGTATATGCATCACTATAAAGGTAAAGCTTCTAACAATATGATTTTTCTTTAACATTTTTCAATGTCTTGAAGTGTCTGTTAATGCTTAGCACTCTGGGTAAACCTTTGAGCAGACGACATTTTGAAATATAGCTTTCTTATCAGGAAACAGATTTGATATTTCTCCAATGGAGACAATTTGCACGAAATGTCACGTCCTATTTTCTAGGGAAAATGAGAAAAGCGTCATGAATTTGTCGTCTTGTGAAAGAGAGAGATAAAGGTTAATGTGCGTGCGAATATTTTGAGGTTGTTTCTGGTTTAGTTTCTTTGTCATTACGTCTAGATTTTAACGGTAATCTGTGCACAATCTTGTATATGTATAGTTTTCAGCAGGAAAAGAAATATAGCAGTCAACAAGTATTTGTATTATGCAATTTTAATACAGTTTCCACCTGAAATGTCTCCTTTGTGCTATGGAATTGCAGACCCCAGGTGTGTGAGCACAGTGATGCATAATAACGATTCAATTAGTTTCCAAATGTGCAATCCTAGATGCAACGCCAGTCTTTGTAGTTGTAGTAGCTTGATGTTAAATATATTTTCCGATCAAAAACAAATCTTCTAGCATACATGTATGTGAAATGCGTAGATTGAGATCATTCTGAGAATCCACATATTCTCATCCGGGCAATTTTACTCCATTGGTGTACTATGTACATGTAACACCTCATGCGTCTGTAAGTAGGAAACAAGGACCCTTGTCAGTTCGCGAGCACTCAGGTCCGCATTTTACCTAAGGCGTATTTTCGCTATTAGGATTAAACCCTGTAAAACCAATGGCCGTATTTACCGTAAGTATTCTGACAGACAGGTCTAAGCAAACACTGAAGACCCAGATGAGACGCCACAGAACGCAGCGTCTCATCAGGGTCTAGACTGTTTGTCACTCATTCAGCAATTTTAGACACCACACCGGGTAGTAAATTGTACTTGTTGAAATTTTAGAATAAATATGGTACGGACGTGTGTTGTCCAATTATTAAGGGTAAATACGGTAAGCATTGTCCAAATATTTATACTTGTGCTGAAAATAACCGCAAGAATATTTCTTTGTAACCTCTACCAAAATCTTAATCCGTTTATGCCTAGCATCCTATAAAAGTGACACTGACACAAGGTGTAGACCAAGATCAGTGCAGTGCATGGCGTCTGATAAGGGTCTATGTTTCTTGCATTAAATATCGGAAAGACATGGTAATAAAACAAAAAAAAAAAACTCAACATACATTCCTTACATTGGAAAAGAATGAAGGAAGAATGAAGGTAAAAGAGTTCATTCGGCATAAATTGGTACATTTTAGGAGACTGGGTACACTTTCAAGGGAGACAGGTCAGTTTAAAATGATTTTCCTCCCTTTTGAAAATAGGTCTTCATTATAAGGTAACATATTTACTCTTTTTGGTAACAAGTTCTATCTTTTAACACAGATTTCTTCTCAGAAGGGACTTAGAGTGCACGATAGTGAACATAACGTCCCAAACAAATCTTCCTTCTTCCAAAACCTGCACGGCTCTATCAAAATATATCATATTTTCTTACATACAAAAAGAGATGCATACTTAAGAATGTTTGTAAACCGAGTTTTGTTCGACGTAGTCGTTTAAGCTCATCGTCTTGAGCAGCTGTATGAAATCACGAATAATCCATACAATCGAAAATATTCTGCACAACGACATTTTCTTTTTATTACCGTAAAAGGGCACGCTATCTAGTCATTGTACATTATACTCAAGATCACGGTAAAACTGCGAGGTTAGGACAAATCTAAACAGGAAAATACTAAAAAATAAAAAAAAACAGGATACTTATAATTCTTTTCGAACGATACTGTTCTCTTTGTCCTTCCATATGCACATTATTGAGTTATGTTTATTTTTAGCTGTAGAAAACTGTAGCTGCTTAGCAATATATAATTAGTTTTCGGGCGGCACCGAAACAGCCCCCATAGTTCAGTCGGTAGAGGGTTTGCCTACCAGGATTTTTTTTTTTTTTTTTTTTTTTTTATGAATCTGTACGGTTCCCTTTTTTCATTGTTATAAGTATGTAAATATACTTTCGTACCTACGTCGTGTATCTGTTATTTTGTTTTACAGCTATTACTTGTTTTTATTACATTCAGAGGCACCAGCTTAAGAGCTATATAATGGTCTCTTATTGTCCAACATTGCTTGCATAAATTATTCAAATTACACTGAGCATAAGCTGCAACTTATCAGCAAATTTTATCTACATCATATTCGCTCTGCTGTTATGAATGTCTTTCAACGCCTGGGCCCAAAACTACCGGTGTCGTTAGTTAACGTATCATTAAAACTTTGATTTCGATAATTAAATATGGCATATACGCTAATATTTTTGCTGAAAAAATGTGAGTAGCTTTTGCATTTGCAAATGCTACTCACATTTTTACAGCAAAAATACCAGTGAATTTGAATTTGACCACAAACGAGCTCGTTAAGCTGAGGATGCTTTGAACAACTGTGCCAAAGGTCATTATCGATGGTCACTGACGAGGCATCACGAAAACACGCCTATATTATTTTGACCCCCTTAAACCCCACTTTTATATAGTAAAACTGGGGTTTACAAGGGTATACCTTATTTTTCTTATTTCTGCTCAAAAACATAGATTGTGGGTACTCGTTAGAACCGCCTCGCTGAGGCGGTTCTAACGAGTACCCACAATCTATGTTTCGAGCAGAAATATGAAAAATATCAGAGTTTTTTTATCTGAAAATTTTCCTTCTTTAGTTGTAAAATTTTCAATATATTTGAATAGGCGTGTTTTCGTAATGCTTACACAAATACAAGTGAAGATACGCTAGAAATGCCACGATCACGAAACACAGTCTTCCCTTGGCACAAAAAGAAACAACCGAGTAAGCATTCTACATAAATCTATAGCGGACCGTTATCAACCCGTCAGGGTAGCTGACGGGCCGATAACAGCCCGCTGTATATTAATATAGAATGCTAGCTGGAAAAGAGATCAAGAACAAAGAATGACAAAACAAACGCCACATATGAAACGACAGACGTACAAACAAAGAATAGCTGCAACAGCGGAATCACCTTGAAACGATCAGAAGAAAAACAACTGTGGAGTTGGGGTTAGGGGGTGGGGGTTAAGGATTGGAGTGGGGTGTTTGTTGGCCTTAAAGCAGTTTTACTCTTGTGAAATCTCACTCTTAATTCTGATGCAGCCAAAACACAAGAAAACCATAAGCAGGACCACGAAAGGTCCGACCACATGCAAGTATATTGATAGTCAGGTGCTAACGATAGTTAGTCTAGTCAATAACATTATGTCGAGTCTTCTCATCGTTTTCATTATTGTATGCTGTGTTCATTCCTAATAGTTACGCGTTGAAATTCGCGGCATGGGAAAATATGTTTATATGGGAAAACAAGTGAATATCCAGATCAGTGAAGGAAGCCGTTCAATCTTACAATGGTATTTTGCTATATTCCAAAGTAGCCAAAGATTCTGTAAGCAGAGAGCAAACGCCTTTATCAAAATGCCCGGGTGCAATGTCTGACCTTGGCTTTCACTGTCCGCATATACTCATTTCCACATGGCATGGCCCATTTGTGAAATTTGAATATGGTTTCTAACACAATCTAAAACTGACATAAACCGTTCAGCATTTATCAGTTTTATAAACAAGACAGTAACAGAGCTTCGCATTTCAATCGGTCATGGGATTTCATAATTTTTATTTTTATTTATTTTTTTTTACTTATTTCCATGAGTCGTTTGGAATGCATAACTTGGTAACAAATATCCCAGCTAGCATTCTACGTAAATCTACATCGGGCCGTCATCGGCCCGTCAGCTACCCTGACGGGCCGATGACGGCCCGATATAGATTTACGTAGAATGCTGACTGGGATTACGCCTTTCCTCCAAATGTTTTCATTAAAAAATATTGCCTACACAGCTATAGATAAGCTGATGTCCAAATAAATATTGCTTACTTATATATCAGTCCAGGAAAACACATGTTGTGGGTACTCGTTAGAAGAGCCTACGCGATGCGTTTTTATGAGTACCTCATCACGATAACATGCCCATATAATTTTGACCCCTTAAACCCCACTTTTATATAGTAAAACTGGGGTTTATATGGGTATACATTATTTTACATTGTTTTTCTTATTTCTGGTCAAAGCATAGATTGTGGGTTCTCGTTAGAATTGCCTCGCCAAGGCGGTTCTAACGAGTACCCACAATCTATGTTTTGAGCAGCAATTTGAAAAATATCAGAGCTTTTTATCTGAAAATTTTCAGTTTTTGGAGGTAACATTTTCTATACATTTGAATAGGTGTGTTTTCGTAATGTACAATATACTCGTATGTTGACATTAAGAAATAAGTACACTCAATAAATGGTTAAAAAATCTTACTTAAAGTGATAAGTTGCAAGTATACGTTTAGAGATAAGTTTAAGGTAATCCTTTCTGCCATTTATTGTGATACTGTTGCCATAGATACAGATAAGTGTGGATTTTAATGAAATATTATGTTCTTATAAATGGGCTAAAACATTTGATTTGTGTCATTTTTTTTTTTTTTTTTTTGGTGTTGGTGGGGGCGGGGGCGTGGGGGGTGGGGTGGAGGAGGGACTATCTGCCAAGGGAAATTTTTGTGACTTCTTGTTTGATTTTCTACAAGCCCGTTCACTTCCGAAAAAGAGCATACTGTCAAAAAAGAATAGGGATCGATACACTGAACAACTTGAAAATTAGCACAGAATATAGCAAAAATATAATTACACCATCCGTTTTAAAATGGGGTCTACATCAAAAGGGAAGAATTTGCTCCAAAGGGGAGCGAAAGTTTCCTTTAGGAGTAGGCCCCTTTTCAGAAATGGTTAAAAGAAGCATTGCCGAGTTGTCTCCTTTAAAAGTGTATAATTTCCTCTTAACCCATTTAATTCGGCATCCCATAAAAGGGACATTAGCGAACATTGTAGACGTCTAATCAGGGTCTACACTGTTTGCATTAAATACAGGAATTTCTATTAAACATGGTAAAAGAAAAAAAACTAGCCAGTCACACTTATATATGAAATGGACCGGTCCGAAGAGTGAACGAAGAAGAATCCATTCAGCATAAATGGGTTAAGGTCATCAGTTTGTTTGTGTTGAGGTTTTACGGCCCAGTCAATCCATTGGAGTCATGTCGAGCGCGGTCAGTTTACCTAACCACACGTTTACTGGGCAAGCTTAGTCCTCTAAGCGGTTAATACTGTGCACATTCTTTCGCCAGAAACTGACAACTGCCCTTTTTGAATCAGCGGAAGGGAGAGAATGACCGTAGAAAATATTTCATGATCAATCTCCACGAAAGAATGTTACCGACCTCGGCGGGGGTTGAACCCGCGACCTCCTGGTCTCCAGTCGTACGGCGCATCCAACTGAGCCACCGAGGCCGGCATAAGGTCATCAGTAGTTACCAAGATGACTCCTCTAATGAAGATCTTTGGTCATAAACTGGTAAGTCTTAGTATAATGCTTTGTTTATCTCATCGTTTGTTATTCAACACTTCTTTCTGTGTCTCGGGAAGTCTTACCTGGGTCATTTTGGCGTTTCCTCGGTAACTGTATGTTTCATATTTACATTTTCTTAACCCATTTATACCGAGTGGAATATCTGTCTACCTCAATTCGTTGGACATATCAATCTCCAGTAGAATCGGTTTCTGGTTAGTTTGCATTGTTACCATATTTTTTTTTAGAAATCTAAGTATTGAATGCTAACAGTGTAGACCCTGACCAGACGTCGCATTCTGTGGCGTATTATCTGGGTCTACATTGCTTGCCAGTGTCCCTTTTCGGGGATGCTAGATTTCAGTAGGTTAATATCTGTAAATGGAAAATGCGATGCAGTCAGTTTTATACACATACATGAAGGTACCGAATCGAACGGTAAACAAAATATATTGTACGAAGATAATTCATAATCTAGAAAACGGTGCAGTTTATGCATACAGTTTTATCACTAATGAGAAAGACTGCTGTCTGGTAGGGTTCTTTGCTGTCTGCATACATCACGACTAACTGTTCTGCAAGGTACGGTTCTAACGAAACTGATAAAAAATTTGTAATTTTTGTACCAAGAGCTACAAAAGACAAATCAACCAAATGTGAAAGCATTATTTTGTCTTTTACACTTATTAAGCATATGACTACCTATCGTGTTCCACTCTTAAAGTCCGTCTGGTCCTAATGATTTACATTTCCTTATTTTAATGTCAAAACCATTTATCAGTAAGTTTGTACTGTAGGAATGTGTTTTGAAAACCTTACTTCTACACTCCAGTTACAAATCAGAATATTACTCCAGTTACAAAGTACGCTCACAACGCCATCATTTGCCGTAGTCTGTCCAATGTTACAAGGCAAGCGCAAAGATAATGAATATGAATATACTAGGCGCATCTGGACAGACTGTCAGAACTTCTAGAATTTGTCATATGTTTTGCAACGAGTGAAAAAGAAAACAAAAACAAAAAAAAAAAAAAAAAAAAAAAAAAAAAAAAAACATTGGCATAGGCGGCCGGCAAATCGCGCAGGCTGATCGGTGTCTTTGCTTACTATCTGGAAAACTTTTTGTTTATTGTTCTCACAGAGTGCGCAGTGTAGACTGGCCAGACTGCTGATCGCCAACTGATCTGTATACCTGATTGGCGCAAGCGTCATCTAGGACCATTACTTCACATCACGAAAACATACATATATAATGTTGACTCCCTTAAACCCTACTCTTATATTGTAAAACTGGGGTTTACAGGGGTAAACTATATTTTTCATATTTCTTCTCAAAATCACCCACTGTGGGTACTTGTTAGAACCGCCTTGACAAGGCGGTTCCAACGAGTACCCACAAATCTATGTTTTGAGAAGAAATACGAAAAAATATCAAAATTTGTATCTGAGAAGTCTCATTTTTTGGTGGTAAAATTGTCAGTATACTTGAATAGGCCTGTTTTCGTAATGACCTTAGGGCTGATATAATGAGAACCAGATTGCCAGAATATGGTAGTGAACAGCTAAAATTCTTACCAGGTTGCAAAGAGTTTTACTTCCCACTGCTTGCATCCGCTGTTCCAAAAAAGCTATTATTCGATCCATGGCACGCAAGTTCGTTTGCTCAAGAAGGTGTTCTTGCACACATATGTTCACTAAAAGCGAACAGGTTAAAAGTATATATTACGTAAAATGGGCCATCGGATGCAAGGCTTAGTTGCCAGCTAATGGAGCCTTACCAGTCTGCCGTCTAGAACTACACCTAGCAAAGTTTAGAGTATTTGATCAAATTATGGAAAGCTATGTACCGAATGTACATATTCGGTCACATATGCATAGGAAAATTCTGTAGATCCAGGCTAAATCATTAAACTGCTCCTAAAGGCTGTTTTAGTGCGACATAAATATTAGAAAAATTACCTAGGAAATGGAAATAAAAAAAAAGAAAAAAAAAAGAAAAAAGCAAAAACAAAACTGCAGTCACGAAGCACAGCCTTAGATGAAGAGATGAGTAGCAACACTGACAAGACATAACGGGCAAGCTGACATCATGAACATACGCCTATATAATTTTGACCCCTTAAACCTCACTTTTACATAGTAAAACTAGGGTTTACAGGGGTATACATTATTTTTTTCTTATTATGCTAAAAACATAGATTGTGGATACTCGTTAGAACCGCCTCGCCGAGGCGGTTCTCACGGGTACCTACAATCTATGTTTCGAGCAGAAATATGAAATACATCAAATTTTTTTGTCTAAAAATTTCCATTTCTGGTTGTGAAATTTTCAATATATTTGAATTGGCGTGTTTTCGTAATACAATAACCGACATACAAACAGAAAAGGATAGCAGCAAAGTAACCACGTTCTAACGTTTAGCATAATCAACTGCTTGAAGGACTTATACTAGTATTATTCGCTCAGTTCCTGGACTTATTTCTTATGCAAATTAAAAATATATGTTTAGACGCGTGCTGTCCTCTATATCACCAGTTAAGCACCAAAGTAAAACACAAATAATTAAAAAAAATGCAAAGAAAGAAGTAGAGTGTTTGCTACTTGCCTACAGGAAGTATGCACAGTTTAGACATTATACAAGACAGTGAAATGGACCTGATGAAATATGAGGGTAAGCAGGTACGGTATACAAATATTATGGTCATTATATTCGTAGTAAGCGGTACAGAATGCTTTTCGTAGGTAGAGACTTGCTGGTATACTGCCACAGCCGACCACAATATTCGTTTCTTTTGTTTAGATTCAGTAAATACTGGTAGCATTGGTACCTGGCCCCGAGGTTATAAAACTTATTTCATGCTCAACTCAGCTGAGCATGAAATTTTCTCTGCTAATAAATATGAAAATGCCAACAACAGTTGGCATTTTCATATTTATTAGCAGAGAAATGTTCATGCTCAGCAGTGTTTAGCAAGAAATAATTTGACATTGTTAGTAATTTGAGATTTATTAGTATGAAAAATTTCATGCTCAGTTAAGTTGAGCATTAAAAATGTTTTATAACCTCGAGGCCTGATATTTAAGACAAACGGAAACTGCATACACATGATAAATTGCCGACATTTTCGCAACTGAAACAACTTTTGTGACTTGCTGTTGGCTGTCCTGCGCATCAAGACACTTCTAAAACGTCGTCTACTCTAAAAATATTCGGCCCGCTTGAATCTTCTTCAAAAGGAAGTAATGGTAGCAAATTTAGAGAAGACGCGTTTTCAGAAGGGAGGCAAACAACATTTACGCCACCCATCCAGACACACCCTGGACGTGAACCCATTCCCCTCAATACCTAATCGTTATTATCCTAAGATCTGAGCTATCCTACATGATTTGTTGATGTGGCAAAAATTTGATGACTCAAAGCAAAGAGAGTAGATCCTAATACAAGTGTGTTAAATGTGCCTAGACTGCACAGAAACATGTTATCGATGTTTTGGGCATGTCATTTGTTGCAAAGAAATTTGACAACAAAAAATCGAAAACAGCATGACAAACAGGGAAGATATGAATCTAGTATATTGTTGGCAAGGATGTATTTCTTATGGTATGTACAGAGCAAAATGTCAATGCCTAGCGCAAAAAAAAAAAAAAAAAAAAAAAAAAAAAAAGAACATTAATAATAATAATAATAAAACAAAGCTAAAGCAAGTCTATGGCGCGCCATCGCATATCCCTGCGTTTTGATACACAATATGACTAAGTTTGTACAAAATGGATTTTGGACCCTTTGTGCGGGGGCCCTGGCCACGTCTTAGGCGTCACATCAAACTTTCCAACTGCGTTGCTCCAGTTCTCATCCATAGAGTTATTACCTTACCTGTGACAGTTTCAAGGTTTTAGCTCAAAAAGCCCAGCTGAAGTTGTGTGACAATAAAAAAAAACAAAAAAAAAAAAAAAAACACACACACACGAAAAGACCAAAAATCCTACTGTTTGACCTCTAGTGACTCATTTACATGCCCCCGGGGCAATATTTTTGCACCACTGTATTCTACGATTCATCAGCTTTGATCTGATATGCAAAATGCCTATGTTTGTACAAAATGGATTTGGGATCCTTCGGGTCCACACCCCCTGGCCCTGCCCCCAGGGGTTACATCAAAATTCTAAATGTGTTCCTCTAGGCCTCATCCATAGAGCTATCACCTGTAAAAGTTCGAGATCCTTTCTTGGCTAATTCAGCCAACGACAAATTGACAACATTTTATAGTTTCCCTGGAAAATATGGTTTGATGTTTCACGCAAACTGTCTCCTTAGGAGACATTTTGCTTGAAATGGCAAAGGAAATGTCCTGGGAGAAATAACAAAAAAAGAAATCTGCTGAAAGGTTCACGCAGCAAGCGAATCGTTAAAGGCAGCATTTTATTCAATTTCGAAAATGCTTATTCCTACAACAGCCAAATGAATTGCGTTTAGAAACTTTTATGATACAGCTGTTGCAGGTGCATGTTGCAAAGGAACTGACGGTGGCAAAATGATCTGTATTAATTTCCTTCCTGCTTTCAGTTACACCAACCCCCTCTGAAAAGGCATCTATTCTTAAAGGGAAGAATGTGCTGCAAAGGGCAGCACATTCTTCCCTTTAAGAAAAGATGCCTTTTCGGAACGGAAACAAAAAGAATTTAGTTGCCTACCCCGAATCTGTATCAATTTCCCTTAACAAATTTATGATAGTATAAATTTTATTCAGAGAATACCCTGATCTCCGGTGATTTCCGGTGATGAATATTTGGAAGTCCCATAGTGATCGTACAAGACAATGACTCCCAGACTTCCGTAAGTACCATCTCTTAACAATAAAATCGAAATTAAGGCACACGCTAAGTTTCCGAAAATAGTGCGCGTTGTTGTCTGCGACATCACCCCTCAAGCCAATTACTGCATAGAAGCAATATTTATTAGTTAAAAGTCTATCTCAAAGGGACTAACTTACGTCATCCTGATGTGGGATAATGGTGATGACTTGGAATATAACAGCTGCTCGCTCTTTATGGACACCACTTAGTTTAATATCTTTAACGTTTAGCATTCTGGGTAAAATTCATCACGAAAACACGCCTATATTATTTTGACCCCCTTTAACACCACTTTTATATAGTAAAACTGGGGTTTACAGGGGTATACCTTATTTTTCTTATTTCTGCTCAAAAACATAGATTGTGGGTGCTCGTTAGAACCGCCTTGCCGAGGCGGTTCTAACGAGTACCACAATCTATGTTTCGAGCAGAAATATGAAAAATATCAGAGTTTTTTATCTGAAAATTTTCCTTCTTTAGTTGTAAAATTTTCAATATATTTGAATAGGCGTGTTTTCGTAATGTGTCAGCAGACGACAAATTGGAATATTTTTTTATTTTTCCCATAATTCAGGATTTTGCATTTCATGCAGAGACAATTTGTATACAATGTCATGTCTATTTTCTGGGGAAAATACGAAAAAAAAAAAAAAAAAAAAAAAAAAAAAAACACTCACCAGTATGTCGTTTGCTAAATAAGCCCAGCCAGTGGTAGATCGCTATAACGCCACCAAGTATGCCTATTCCTGTTGATTCGTAATAGTTTCTACACAAGAAAATACTGTGGCTCACTTTGATCGCAGTAAACTATTACAAAGTTCCGGATCATTGGGTGAATTGCATATTTAGCATGTGTTTCTTGGACCTGAAGTTTAATTACCTTTCCGTAGACTTCCATTATAGCATTTGGCCTAATTTAGACCCTCACAATATTCTGCGACTTTTCTGTTGGGTCTAAACATTCACCAGGTCTAATAAATCAGCATAGCACACTGAAAATACCAACCTCTGAAAACTTACCTTTTGACTTGTGTGCCCAACAAAGACTCAAACCAACCCTATCCGAGTTTTCTTTGTCCACAGAAGGAAACATTGCACCATTGACTCATTACGAAAACAAGCCTATTCAAATATAAGGAAAATTCCACCTCCAAAAACTGAAAATTTTCAGATAAAAACTCTGATATTTTTTCATACTTCTGCTCAAAATATAGATTGTGAGTACTCGTTAGAAACGCCTCCGCGAGGCGGTTCTGACGAGTACCCACAATCTATGTATTAAGCAGAAATCAGAAAAATAATGTATACCCCTGTAAACCCCAGGTCTACTATATAAAAGTGGGGTTTAAGGGGGTCAAAATTATATAGGTGTGTTTTCGTGATGATCCAAAATATGACTAGTGAAGATTTTGTTCAGATTGCACGAAATGGCAGGCTAATCGGAATATTCGCTTGAAGCACATGTCCGAATCATCACGAAAATACGCCTATATTTTTTGACCCCCTTAAACCCCACTTTTATACAGTAAAACTATGGTTTATAGGGGTATACATTGATTTTCTTATTTCTGCTCTAAAACATAGATTGTGGGTACTCGTTAGAACTGCCTCGTCAGGCGGTCGAGGCGGTTCTAACAAGTACTCACAATCTATGTTTTGAGCAGAAATATGAAAACTACTAAAATTTTTTCATTTTTTTTGGTGGTAAAATTCTCAAGATATTTTCGTAATGATACATTTTCTGTCGTTATGGCTCACTACTTCTTTCGAGTCTATCAGACACAGCGAACACATTTCTTTGAATAAGAGTATAACATTGTATAAAAAATAATCCATTTATGCCGAGTTATGGAAGCATCCTAGTGCCAGGTGAAAAAAAATATTCAAGTCCTACGTAGGAGATAGTAAGTCTTACGTAGGAGATAATAAATCCTACGTCGGAGATAGTAACTCCTACGTAGGAGATAATAAGTCCTCTGTAGGAGATAATAAGTCCTACGTAGGAGATAGTAGCTCCTACGTAGGAGATAATAAGTCCCACGTATGAGATAATAAGTCCTACGTAGGAGTTAGTAACTCCTACGTAGGAGATAATAACTCCTACGTAGGAGATAATAAGTCCTACTTAGAAGATAGTAAGTCCTACGTAGGAGTTAGTAACTCCTACGTAGGAGATAATAAGTCCTACGTAGGAGATAATACGTCCTACGTAGGAGTTAGTAACTCCTATGTAGGAGATAATAACTCCTACGTAGGAGATAATAAGTCCTACGTAAAAGATAATAAGTCCTACGTAGGAGTTAGTAACTCCTACTTAGGAAATAGTAAGTCCTACGTAGGAGATAATAAGTCCTACGTAGGAGATAGTAACTCCTACGTAGGAGATAATAAGTCCTACGTAGGAGATAGTATGTAGTTATAAATAAGTCAATACAATTTTATCTAATAAGTCCTACGTAGGAGTTAGTAACTCCTACGTAGGAGATAATAACTCCTACGTAGGAGATAATAAGTCCTACGTAGAAGATAATGTCCTACGTAGGAGTTAGCAACTCCTACGTATGTCCTACGTAGGAGTTAGTAACTCCTACGTAGGAGATAGTAAGTCCTACGTAGGAGATAATAAGTCCTACGTAGGAGATAACTCCTACGTAGGGGATGATACGTCCTACGTAGGAGATAGTATGTAGTTATAAATAAGTCAATACAATTTTGAAATGAAGATCAACAGTTTAACCTAAGAAAACAAAACATTGATTAATTAGAAGTGAACGATAATTCAGGATCACCTCACACACACACACACACACACACACACACACACACACACACACACACACACACACACACACACACACACAAGAATGGGTTTGATATTTCATGCAAAGTGTGTCTGTTGGAAATAATTTGCATGAAATGTCAAATCCTATTTTTTGGGTAAAATAATACAAATGTCACTAATTTATCGTCTGCTGAATTAGCCCAGAGAGTGGTAAAGGTTAAGGGGTTAAACTATGTTACCAAAATATTAGTTTGACAGTTCATGCAAACTATCTCTATCGGAGACAATTTGTATGATATGTCAAAGCCTACTTTCTGGGAAAATGACGAATATCATCAGTTTATCCTTGATGCATAAATGTCGCCTTACAATCATTTTTCAGTTAACCAATCGAACTTAAGAAACAGATTGCAGTGACCTGTCTCAGATAAAGGACACTTGTGCCAGATTATGAAAAAGGGAGATTGTGTATTATGTACTCGTAAACACGAAATACCACAGCACATCTGCCATTTTGATCAGGATTTTGACTATTTATTAATGTATTCTACAGTAACCAGTGTTCCTTTAGGTACACAATTAAAGATGCCGATTTGTCTGCTCGGATTCTTAGATCATTGCCGTAATGGTCTTTTTCAAATGTTGATGTTCATTTGATGTTTTGACCGTTTGTTTTTATTGCATGGGTTATAGATCAAACTATAACCTTGTCCAGTGGCCTGAGGCTTCTGGTTCTCAGCTGTATGATGTCAAGTAGATAAATGAAACCAGGAGGTACAGGTCCCCGGAGAAGGTTGTATTTAACCGGTTCACACTTCATGGAAATACTGCCTTTATGTGATTCGGTTGCCTGGTAGTGTTAAAAATCTAGATACTGATACTGGAAATACACAATTGATGTGATTAAACTTGTGTTTACACATGTTTGAACAATCTTTTTATTATAAAACAGTGTACTAATAAAAATAAAAATAGAATGTCTTGTTGATATTTTGTAGAACTTTGAGGTGTCTACAAGTAAAATAAGAAACAATGATGGTTGCGTCTTTTCAAATAAAAATGGACTTTATGAATTATGCGACCACTGTAGACTCAGATTAGTCTGTGCGTCCGCTTTATGATCAGAGTCTACACTGCACGCGAATAGAGCTTGCGCATTCTATCAGTGAAAAAAATGTATGCATATGCTGATCTGGAACTATAATTGCTGCACATATTATTAAATCCTGTTTTTATTATTTGGAGAGAGACTCTTGTTATTTCTGTGTTGGGTTGTCAGTAAATATGGATAAAATGTCGTTTACTTGGCTTATTACTGTTACTACCCTTTATATTTCTAGACAGAGAGGCCTGTGCTTACAGTGTAGACCCAGATCAGAGGTCACATAACACATTGTATATCAGGATCTACACGGTTCTACACTTAGCCAGTAATGCTTAGACAAATGAGTGGGTACTATAATGGCCTTGTATAAAATATAGGGCAAGTGTGGTAAAGGATCGTTTGTTTTTTACCTTTGCTTTAGGCAAATGTTTGAAAAGGTGAGAACAATTTATTGAATGTGACAGATGGTGGTTAGAGAAGTAAGCGGTTTACAGTATCTTGGACCCAATATACACTTTTATAAAAATATTAGGTCCGAGACAGTATTTAACCTAAGTATTCTGATAGACACGCCTTAACAAACAGCAGTCGCGGCCCCTGATCAGATATTACATTATATTACAGAGCATTAAGGTCTGCACACTGTTTGTCACTCAAAGAAGAAGAAGAAGAGGAAAAAAAGCAACAAAAAATAAACAACAAAAAAACAAAACAAAAAAAAAAAAAAAAAAAAAAGAAAAAAAAAAGCAGCACGTATAAGCCATGTCAACAGGTAGTAACACGGACTTAATCAAATTTCAGTATGATAGAGGATTAAGGTGTTTAATAATTAGCAATATTATACCCCTATGTACACATGCAGCAAAAACTGATAAAGCTTCACGTAACTCTTTCAAAAACAAAACGTTTTGAACATGACCAACATAATATTTATTCTTCGAAATTCAAATGTACAGTTAAATCACTGTTGCTATTACTAATCATTTAAATAAATAAATAATCAATTGAATAGATATATTTTATGGAATGAAATATGACCAACATAAGATTGTTTTTCCTCGCATTGTAATGCGGTTACTAACACCTTTGTAGGAGAAAGTAAGTCCTACATAGGACTTATTATCTCCTACGTAGGTGTTAGTAACTCCTACGTAGGACTTATTATCTCCTACTTAATAAGTCCTACGTAGGAGTTACTAACAAGTAACTCCTACGTAGGACTTATTATCTCCTACTTAGGAGTTACTAATTCCTACGTAGGACTTAGTAACTCCTACTAACTCCTACGTAGGTGTTAGTAACTCCTACGTAGGACTTATTATCTCCTACGTAGGAGTTACTATCTCCTACGTAGGACTTATTATCTCCTACGTAGGAGTTACTAACTCCTACGTAGGACTTACTGACGCCTACGTAGGACTTATTATCTCCTACGTAGGTGTTAGTAACTCCTACGTAGGACTTATTATCTCCTACGAAGGAGTTACTATCTCCTACGTAGGACTTATTATCACCTACGTAGGAGTTACTAACTCCTACGTGGGACTAATTATCTCCTACGTAGGAGTTACTATCTCCTACGTAGGACAAATATTTTTTTCACCTGGCACTAGGAAGCTTCCATACCGAGTGGACTCTTCTACTTGAACTCTTTGTACTAGTCCATTTCCAGTTTAAGGGGTGTCTGGTCAGTTTTCATTGTTACCATGTTTTATTAAAATGCTTGTATTTAATAAAAACAGTGTAGACCTTGATCAGACGCCACATTCTTATCGCGTCTTATCTGGGTCTACACTGTTTGCATCAATGGATTAAGTAATCGATACATATTGTTTTTTGTTGTTGTTTTTTTTTACACGTAAGCCAACGTTTGTGACTTCTCGTTTGCTTTTCGACACTTCTTAGACAACTCGGTAAAGTATGAAAAGGATCTACGCTGATTGAAAAAAATAAATAAATAAAAATAAATAAATAAATAACTGTTTCCAATGGTTAGGAATCCTTCACTTTTAGAGTAGACCCCTTTTCAGAAGGTAGACGAAACCCATTTCCTCCCCTGAAAGTGCATTTATTCTCTTTAAATTAGCCCGTCAGTTTCCCAATAATTTTGATTCTCTTTGCTATGACTATGCACTTTTATCTAAAGGTAAGTGCACCTTCCCTCGCAATTTTAACGCTTAGCCTGCTGGGTCAGATCTCAGCGGACGTCATTTTGAATTATTGTTTTCTTATATTTCCCAGAAAATGCGCTTTGATATCTCATGCAAATTGTCTCTTTAGGAGACACTGAGGAAACGTTAAAGCCCATTTTCCGGGGAAAATGTAAGTGAAAAATATCAATTTGTCATCTGCTGAATTTGTCCATAGAGTGGTATTAAAGTATGCCAAATAAGTACAGCTACTCAAAATATATGATGACCTAATGTAACCAATAAAGATATACCATTGCAGCAACTTAAAATAAGTCGTATTCCTGTCTTGTTCATAAATGTGAAATATATGAGATATTGAGTGGTCCCCTGTGGCTGCAGAAGACCATGTGGGCCGAGACATTCTGAAGAAGAAACATATTATTCAGAAACAATTTAAGTGGATTTGATACATTGGATAAATGTTCCCCCATTTTGGACTAGGGCGACACAATTTGTGTGTTACTGTTTGTTTTTCTGCACGTCAAGTCCCAGCTGAAAAGGGGTCATTACTAAAACATGCCTATTCAAATATATTGAAGATTTCACCACTAAAAATTGAAAGTTTTCGGGTAAAAAATCTGATATTTTTCATATTTCGCTCAAAACATAGAGGCGGTTCTAACGAGTACCCACAATCTATATTTTTGAGCAGAAATAGAAAAAATATATACCCGTGTAAACCCCAGTTTTACATTATAAAAGTTGGGTTGAAGGGGGTCAAAATTATATAGGTGTGTTTTCGTGATACAGTCAAAAAAAAAAAAAAAAAAAAAGCTCCTAGGTGGTATATTTTACCTCTGTTTTCAGAAGGGAGGCAAAACACTTTTGACAGAGTTGCCTCCCCTAAACGTGTATTCGCCATATTCTTCCAAAGACAAAATCAACAAGTATAAGCTTTCTCAAAAGCTTGGTCTACGCAAACACCAAGATTGGTTTGATGAGAATGACAAAGAAATTCAGGGACTTCTTGAAGAGAAACACCAAAAACACAAGGCTTACCTCAGAAATACCAGCTCAGTATCTAGCAAAACTGCCTATTCAAACATATGCAAGACAGTTCAGACGAGGCTCAGAGACATGCAAGACTCCTGGCTGAGAAACAAGGCTGATGAAATCCAGTCCTTGGCAGACAGAAAGGACATGAAAAAGTTCTTTGATGCACTCAAGACTGTATATGGTCCCCAGAGCTCAGGAACCACCCCACTCCTTAGTGCAGATGGAACTAGTGTTCTGACTGATAAAGAAGCTATCTTGGAAAGATGGGCTGAACACTTTGATGGTGTCCTTAATCGGCCATCATCTATCAATGATGACGCTATCAACAGACTACCACAGGTGGAATGTAATCCACTGCTAGATGAGCTCCCAACCGTCTCTGAAACAGTGAAAGCAATAAAACCCCTGTCATCTGGCAAGGCTCCAGGATCAGATGCAATACCTGCAGAGATCTACAAAGCAGGAGGTCCTCCAGTTGCAGAGAAACTGACAGAGTTATTTCACATTATGTGGAGAAAAGAAGCCATCCCTCAAGAATTCAAGGATGCAACAATTATCCACCTATTTAAAAGGAAAGGGAATCCTCAAGTCTGTGACAATCTATTGTCAATTGCTTGGAAGATTCTTGCTAGGGTCCTACTGAACCGATTGAATGAACACCTGGAACGGTCAGGGCTTCTACCAGAAAGCCAGTGTGGATTCAGGAAAAACAGAGGAACAATAGACATGATCTTCACAGCACGACAGCTTCAAGAAAAATGCCAGGAAGAGAATGTGGACCTCTACATTACCTTTGTCGACCTTACCAAAGCATTTGACACAGTTAGTCGTGAGGGACTTTGGAAAATTATGGCAAAGTTTGGTTGTCCTGCCAAATTCATAGCAATGGTGCGGCAGTTCCATGATGGTATACTTGCAAGGGTCCAAAATGATGGCGAGTTTTCTGATCCATTTCCTGTGACAAATGGAGTTAAGCAAGGCTGTTTACTAGCTTCAACACTGTTCAGCATGATGTTTTCTGCCATGCTTACAGATGATTTTTAGGATGGTGACAATGGTATACCTATTAGGTATCGCTTTGATGGGAAACTTTTCAACCTAAGAAGGTTGCAAGCTAAATCTAAGGTGCAGACAGAGGTGCTAGACGAGTTCCTCTTTGCTGATGACATGGCAAAGGGTGCTCCAACAGAAGAGAAAATGCAAAAAGGTGTGGATCAAGTATCTGATTCATGTGACAGCTATGATCTCACAATCAGCATCAAAAAGACTGAGGTAGTATATCAGCCAGCACTTGGAAAGCCTTACAAGGAGCCTACCATCACAGTGAAAGATCAACGACTGCAAGTGGTAGACAAGTTTACCTACCTTGGAAGCACATTGTCTAGAGTTGTGCACATTGATGATGAAGTCAATGCTAGAATTGCCAAAGCTAGTGCAGCATTTGGCCGGCTACGTGGAAGTATTTTGGACCGAAGTGGAATCAGACTTGACACAAAGCTGAAAGTATATAGATCGGTAGTGCTGCCAACACTATTATACGCATGCGAAACTTGGACAGTTTACCAACGGCATGTCAAAAGACTGAACCATTTCCATACAAGCTGTCTTAGAAAACTTCTAAAGATCAAGTGGCAAGACAGGATTCCAGACACTTGGCACAATTAAGATGGACAGGCCATGTTACCAGAATGCCTGATGAACATTTACCAAAGAAAATCCTCTATGGAGAACTTCAAGTAGGAAAACGCTCCCTTGGAGGTCAGAAGAAGCGATACAAGGACACCCTCAAAGCCTCCCTTAAAGACTTCAACATACCAACAGAGTCATGGGAACAGATTGCATAAGATCGTACAAAGTGGCGAGGCCTCATAAAAAGGGGAGCTGGTGAATACGAAGCAAAAAGAATCAGCGAAGCCGAGCAGAAACGTGCACAGCGGAAAGCCAGAGCTAAGGCATCACCAACAGAGATTTCTTCCTCAGACCTCTCTTGTTCTATCTGCAACAGGCAGTTAAGAGCTAAGATTGGTCTCATCAGCCATCTTAGAACACACAAATAAGAACACATCACACAGTTGATTAGGATTGGTCATTGTCAGTAATGACAGATGAACAAGAGGTCTACGCTTCACACGCAATAAATATAAATGCTGATTTAAATAATCGTCTGTTCTTTCACATGCAAGTCTTGGCTAAACTAGATAAATTCCAAAAATGATCTCATCTAAATCAAAATTACCCTAGCTTACATTAAAAATAATTACAGCTAATTTAATCATTTTTAGGCTTACCTCATCAAAACTAAAATAAGAAGTTATAAGAAAAAAAGCGCACGCGGATGGAGAACACCTTCTGTATATGTATGTGTTCCAATACTTCAACTATTATTCTATTCTATTCAGTGCTATATCTGGTCGCGGGGTTTACTAGTAAAGAACACGCAAACGATTAATGATACATTGTTGATCAACAGTTAAGTCATTTCCGTGTTCGAACCAAACCGCTCATGGGCGTAGTAGACAATGATATAGATATAGGGATGCCGAGTAAAGGCCGCAATAGCGGAACATAACTCGTTTACCATGGCAAATTCGAACCTGTTTTGAGTTCCTACGAAATGTTTCCAATGACAAAAATAAAGTAGGGATTTTTTCTCATTTTATCATGAAATCGTATGTTGTGTGTACTCATTAGCATCGCCTTATCGAGGCGACATTAATGAGTACACTCAACATACAATTATTGTGTAAAACATCCAAAAGATTCCCCTAAACTACCGCGGTTTGCTTCCTGGCATGGTGCCATAATTAACCCTGAACGGCACGTACTACCAATATCTCATTTACCATGGCTAATTTGAGCTCGTTTTTAAGTCCCTACGAACTTCATCCGATAGCTCAAGAAACAAATATTTAGGGATTTTTTCTTATTGTACCATGAGATGTATTTTGTATGTACTCATAAGAATGACCTCATTGAGGCGATTCTAATTAGTGCACTTAGCATAAAATTATTGTGCAGAAGATCGAAAAGATTTCCCTTAATTATCGCCATTTGCTCCCTGACCTAGCACCATGATTACCCTCAGTGGCTCGAATTACCCATATCTCGAACAATTTCTCATGGGCCCAAAGATGATTGAGCTAGCTGTGAGGTTCGACTGCATTATTATTTTGCGGTTTTCTTATTATTATTATTCATCACGTAAACATACCTATACAATTTAGACCCCCTTAAACCCCACTGTTATATAGTAAAACTGGGGTTTAAAGTGGTATACATTATTTTTTTTCTTATTTCTGCTCAAAAACATAGTTTGTGGGTATTCGCTAGAACCGCCTCGCTGAGGCGGTTCTAACGAGAACCCACAAACTATGTTTTGAATTCTTCATCTTAAAATGTTCAGTTTTTGGAGGTGAAATTTTCTATATAGATTTTCCATTTATCTATTTTATTTATTTATTTATTTTATTTTATTTTGCTTGCTTTCTTTCCGCAATAACCGATTTGTGAAACATTGTTCTGCGTTCGAACACGTCTTAAACAACAAATGAGTCGCAACGGCAGAAAACGTACCTTCGGCTATTTGCGCCCAGAACTGATTCGATCAGTAGCTTAAATACATTGGGCGCATTTTGAATAGCCAATGTTTCTTCATCCGGACAACGAAAACTCTCGCCAGAGTGCACGGAGGTGCAGACAAATTTGAGTCTTCGTTGGGCGCACATATCATAAATTACGTTTTCTCGCGTCGCGGCTCACACCAAGTGAGCATTCTTTATAAATCTATTGTGGGCCGTTATCGGCCCTTCAGGGTAGCTGACGGGCCGATAACGGTACGCTGTATATTTAAAAAGAGTGCTAGCTGGGTATGTTTAAATGTTCTCATGGTTTGAAACTTCTTTATATTTCTTTTAAACTGTTTTCGATCGGGAGGTATTTTATAATAACATAAGCAGGCGATATGCGTTTTTGTCTGGCGGTAATGTATACGTGCGTCTGGAATGTGACCAGATGTACATAAAATCAGACTGTTTACAAGCCATAATGGGCTTATCATAAACACCTAGAAATTAATAAGTAAAGTTGGATCATATATCTAGAGTTTATGCTCTTGACCTAATCTTCACATGCCATAAAGCTTTAATTGATTATCTGTAAATAGCGACGGTTTGTATGCCAACGTCTGTTTGATGTAACGCAGGTAAAAAAATTAAATGCTCATATGGTCCATAACCGCTTATCTCGAAGTGAAAATCTGGTCCATGACAAAATATTGTGGAAAAGAGGAGAAATTGCTCTTTTGGAGCAATTTCTCCTCTTTTCCACAATATTTTCAATATCTCTCGAATTTGAAGAGTCCAATTACATATACATTTGTAAAATGTGATTATTCGATTTATTTTTCCTCATTTCTGCAATTCAGATATGTCGAGGTACGGATATCTCGAAGTATTTCAGAGAGTCCCTTGGAATTCGAGATAACGAGGGTCGGCTGTATAAGTATTGTACATTTTCTTCAACCTTTACATCCCTCTGGCCAAATTCAGCAGACGACAAATTGATTATATTTGTATTGCTTTTCCGAAAAAAACAGGATCTGACATTTCATGCATATCGTCTCTATTGGAGAAAATTCGCATGGAAATAAAATAAAAATAACAACAGCCAAAAAAAAAAAATATAATTATATAAATAAAATAAAAAATAAATAAATAAATAAAAAATAATAAAGAAAAACTTTCAAACATAGATTGTGGTACTCGTTAGAACCGCCTCGGCGAGGCGGTTCTAACGAGTACCCACAATCTATGTTATTTAGCAAAATAAGAAAAATAATGTATACCCCTGTAAACCCCAGTTTTACTATAAAAAAGTGGGGATGAAGGGGGTCAAATTTATATAGGCGTGTTTTCGTGATGCGGAGATTATCAGAAGGAGACATGAGGAACAAATGATGACAAAATAAACACCATGCACAAAACCACTAAAGCACAAAGAAACAGTGCAACAGACGACTACAAAGTCTGCATCGTTGAATATTGTGCATAATTGGGTTACCGTCTGGAAAAAGAACCGGTCATCCTGGGATTCTCAGTGACTAAAGGTCGTCATATTATCTTACTTTGACAATAATTGTTTCCGTTTCCATTTACAGACATGCGTCTTATCTTGTCATAAACTAGCCACTGACAGCCTCTCTCTCTCTCTCTCTCTCTCTCTCTCTCTCTCTCTCTCTCTCTAGGAATGAAAGGTCATGTCATATCAACAATTGCTGAAAATATGTTTACATGTAACAATACAGGCGCCTAGACTGAAGGGAATTAATATTCTTGAAGCTTGTGCTGCCATGCATCAAAGGTAGACAACTGTTTGCTGACTGGAAATTTATTCCCTAGTATTTGAATACTTTCAAAAAAGGAGGTTGCTCTTAAAATTAAAAATTTACTTTAAGAAGGGCTACTATTCAAGGAAAGTGTTTGCTTCCTCTGAAAGCAAGTTTGTCCTCCTTTACATTACGAAAACATGCCAATTCAAATATACTGAAACTTTTACCACCAAAAAATGAAACTTTTCAGATAAAAAGTTCTGATAGTTTTCATATTATTGCTCAAAGCATAGATTGTGGGTACTCGTTAGGACCGCATCGGATGCGCAGGATGATCTGAGTCTTCATTGAGTGCACATGCAATTTTATAGGAAATACTGTGTCCCGGTTCAAGTCATACCAACATAATGGGTTATCGGTGTTTTGTACTTAAATATTTTCGATCATGTAAAATTAATAACTTATGCACAAGATGATCTATAAATGCCATGCACAAGATATGGAGAAAGTAGTATTCATCCACTGTAGATGCTATATCGCATTGTAACTCTAACTGGCATGGCATTCGTGCTCTCTAGATGTCATATTGCATATTTAAGTCTAACTGGCATGGTATTAATGTAGAGGATGGGCTTGCTTATCTCATTGCAAATTTGCAATTTTACATTCTCCTTTCCCTGTCAAATCCTTTGTTCTTCATGACTAAATGAATTGATAAAATATTGTTTAAGCCAAATTCGGAAAGAGGCTTAACTCGGAAAGTATGTTTTCTGAATTATGTCAACCAGATTTTTTTCTCGGAATACCAGTTCTTTAACAACACATCTTTCGGGTAAATGCACAATAGACGTAATGCTCCGGGCAGTGAAACTAAAATCTGCACATACGTGTATACCCAGTACGTTTCTGTAACTCAGGGCAACAACTTGCGTCATGATTATGGTGAGACGAACTATACTATACTGCTGCAACTATAACATTTGTTTGGCAAAATCGCGAAACGGTACATAGTGCAGCAAGACCACTGTCCACATAACGTGTACATTTAAGTACTGCCGTTTACCAAAAATGCTAATGCCATACTTTTACTAGTTATTGGTCCAGGAGAAACTTCGAACTATAATGCTAAATCATACGACAGACAGTCCATATGACAGTATATTTGATACATGTACATGTTCGTAGCCAATAAAAATGGTAATTACAGTCCTAAAACGTTACGCAGGCATATTCTGAGGCCAGACGTCTAAAAACATGTGCCAAAACAAGTTATTCTCAATATAAACAGACCACATTGACCATTTATAAACAGATTCTAAAAAGAATGGTCATTGTAAGCAATAAACTCACTCACAAAACTGTTTACTGACCGGTTTCATGACAAAAGCCAAATTTCAAGGCCGTTTCATTACGAAAACACGCCTATATACTGAAAAATGTACCACCAAAACTTGAAAGTTTTCAGATAAAAAAAATCTGATATTTTTGTTATTTCTGCTCAAAACATAGATTGTAGGTACTTGTTATAACCGCATCGGCGAGGCGGTTCTAACAAGTACCCACAATCTGTGCTTTTGAGCAGAAATAAGAAAAATATTGTATGTCCCTGTAAAATCCGTGTTTTACTATATAAAAGTGGGGTTTAAGGGGTCAGAATTATATAGGCATGTTTTCGTGATGATAGAAAAGCGACAACAAATATGAAATGGTGGTATGTTACGTTATATATTTTATCATTATATATATGTGTGTATGTATGTGTATATGTGCATACAATATATGTGAGGTTTTTATGGACCGGACTACATAGTTAAGGACAATTAGGCCTCACCAGTGACCCTCATTTGAATTTTCAAAAATACCGAAAGGGCTCTATGAACACAAAGTAACAGAAAATACAAACTAAACAATCATGAAGTACGAGGAGACATTTTACGGCCGCCACACGGCACTAACTTGAGGATGATTTTACCGTGTAAACAGGGCCGAGTTTCGCAATCATGCCTTGACTTAAGATATGAAATTTGAATATATGTAATGAGGCATTTTAAAGGCAACAAAATGAACACTTTTCTATTAGTCCATTGGACGATTTCGACTTTTTTTTTTCCTTTGAATAATTGTTGAAAATCAGCGTGATATGTGAAAACCCAAAATTTGCTTTGCAAGTCTCTGTCCTTAAGTATTGATACCTACAGAAAAGGGTGACTCATCACGAAAACATACCTATATAATTATGACCCCCTTAAACCCCACTTTTATATAGTAAAACTGGGGTTTACAGGGGTATACATTATTTTTCTTATTTCTGCTCAAAAACATAGGTTGTTGGTACTCGTTAGAACCGCCTCGCCGAGGCGGTTCTAACGAGTACCCACAATCTATGTTTTGAACAGAAATATGAAAAAATATCTGAATATTCCCCCCCCCCCCCCCTTTTTTGGTTGTAAAATTATCAATATATTCGAACAGGCGTGTTTCCGTAATGTGGCCAACAATGCAGACCCACATCAGAAACCACATAATGCGGCGTCTGATAAAGGTCTTCACTTTTTGCAAATAGTTTTGCTCTTTTCCTCTTGGGATATCTAAATCACATAACCTGAGTTACCTAAAGTTAAAATTCGTTTTTTCAATGTACAGTATAGTGCGGGGCAGCTTATTTAGTCTAAAATGGGTTAATGTCGACATTAACTTAAGGAATCATTGTTAAACTGAACCCAGGCGTTATACCAGTAAGGGTGAGCAAATACACGGAGAAGCCGCACGTGAAACGTTGGATGGTCTCAGTGTCAAACCAGAGATGTACAGTGGACTTTTCCTTATGAATATAACATGTAAAAGGCCTGAGCGAAGATCAATTTGGTCGATCTATTCATGGAAAATATATAAATAAATATATTATGCAGCAATTAATAAATAGTAAGAAAGTCTACACGGTATATTACTTAAACATATATTCTGAAATATTTAACAACAACAACAACAATAACAGCATCATCAACAACAATAACAATTATAAAGACCAGATCAAAGGACCAGATTGATTGTGATCCACAGTACTCGCCAGGCAGTAGCACTTTTAGTTACATCAGCAGGTTTTGATAAATAAAATAAAGCGTCTTTGTATAGGATTTTTAACTGAAGTTCTGCAGAGAACTCATTTATAACATTTTGTCATTAAAGCGAAAGAGATAAGAGTGGATCCTAGCAATTATGTCTCCCGATAAGAGGTCTAACAGTCGTTGAAAATTGAAGCTCGTCACATTAAGATAACAACGTTTGTGCACTGAGAGTCTTAAGATCGTCTACCATTTTGAATGCATTCACTGAGTTTCAAACACCCACATTCTTTAACTTAATTTTAGGACATATCGTAATGTATGCACTGGGGTAGAATTCAAGATGCGAACAGTGCAGATGCAGATCAGATTACTCCTAAGGAGCAAGCAGTCTGATCAGGGCCTAAATTGTTTGCTACTTAGCCAGTAATGTTGTGTAACATAAATCTACATTCAAATCATAACGGTACAAGTCTAAATCAATTAGTTTTGTGCAATTTGGTTGGTCGAAAAGGAATTCAAAACGGCTTTTATACTTCAATAAGTTCACTTATTTAAACTTTTGGAACTTTTTTTGCTTAGATTTATAACGTAAACTAGTGTTGCCACTGATGATCGATTATCAGTCACTTTTGCCTCTTGTGACATATGGTCGGAACGATTTTTTTATTATAATCGACCAATCGGAAACTTCTATTTTTAGAAACTTATTTTTTCTCTCGTTTTCTTCTTATAGACAAGTAGACACAGATGCCCCCGCCCAGGGCCACCCTCAACCACACGCAGTATTTTGCCAAAAAAAAAAAAAAAAAAAAAAAAAAAAATGGAGTTGAAAAAAGGGTCATAACTCTCATAATAATTGACAGATTTTACTCTAAATCGAACTTGACCATATTTTATGATTATATACCTGGGTATATAATATGAATCCAATATACAAATCAATCTTTTTTAAAAAAAATATCGGAAGGAAAACATCTTTTGAAGGTGAAAAAGGGCCAAAACTCCCATAATAATTGGTTGACCTTACCCTACTTGGAACTTGACCTCTATTTTATGATTATATACCTGTGTGTTTAATTTGAATTCAATACACTAATGTTTTCAAAAGATATCAAACTGAAACTATTTTTCGTCATTGAAAACTGGCTGTAACTCCAAATATAATTGATGGATTTTACCCTAAACCAAACTTGACCTATATTTTACAATGATATGCTTGTGTATAAAATATGAATCTAATTCACTAATCTTTTCGAAAGTTATGGAAAGGAAACTATTTTTTCAAAGTTGAAAAAAGGGCCATAACTCCAAAAATAATTGGTGGATTTTACCCTAAATCCAACTTGACATACATTTTATGATTATATATCTGTGTATAAAATTTGAATCCAATACACTAATCTTTTCAAAAGATATCGAATTGAAACCATCATTTTTCAACTATTTTTCAACATTGATAAAGGGCCGTAATTCCAAAATAATCGGTGGATTTTACCCTAAATCAAACCTGACCTATATTTTATAATTATATGCTTGTGTATAAAATCTGACTCCAATTCACTTATCTTTTCAAATGTTATGGAACGGAAACCCTTTCTCAAAGTTGAAAAAAGGGCCATAACTCCCAAAATAATAGATGGATTTTACTTTAAATCGAACTTGACCTACACTGTATGAATATATACCCGTGTACAAAATTTCAATCCAATACACCAATCTTTTCAAAAGTTATTGCACGGAAACCATTTTTCAAAGTTGAAAAGGGCCATAACGCCCAAAATATTTGTTGAATTTTACCCTAAATCGAATTTAGCCTACATTTTATTATCATATACCTGTGTATAAAATTTCAATTCAATACACCAATCCTTTCAAAAGATATTGCACGGAAACCAAAAGTGTTACGTACGGGACGGACGGGACGGGACGGACGGTGATATTATATGCGCTTCCCCCCCCCCCCCCACCCCCCCTCCCCGCCCCCCTTCCACACACACACCACCACCATTGAAAATGGCGGGGGCATAAAAAAAAACTTCATAGCTCTCTATTTGGGTCATTCTAGATTTGTGATCAAGAAAAGTTGAAAAAAGAAATGATAAAATAGCCTTAAAAAGTTAACCAAAAAGTACTGATATTTTTCTTATTTCTCCACGGAGGCGCTTCTAATGAGTTCCCACAACATATGTTTTCACACAGAAATAAGAAAACTATTATCTGGATACCCCTCGTATTGAACTGGAACAATGAATAAGTATCTGGTAGAGGGCAAAATTAAGAATGAATATATTTCCTACTAGTCGACTATTGATCTACGATCAGTCGGTTTTACAAAACCGATGATCGAATGTGAAATTCTGGCCGACAGTAAACACTAATGTAAACATGAGAGAGTTGAAATTTTAAGAAATGAATTTGATTTTTGTGGATTATATTTATGTGTAAACGCAGGTGAATCACTCATACACTTAACCTGAAGACTTTCTGGCTTTATTTAGTTGCGAGTGATTCGCTTGGGTTAACACATCGATAAAAGTCACAAAAATCACATTTCTTCCTTTAGTAAAGGTTTTACAGGAACAATGGTAGGGTGGGATGTGCCGCAGAATATATAGTTATTATAGTCTTAGTTCCCGGACAAGCTAGGGATATTGTAGGAATTGACAAAATATTTGTTGAGGTTCACCCAATCAAATAATTCGGATTTTAGTCAAGCCTTACTCATGCCGATTGTATATCTGTGAGGAAAGTTGAAATTTTAAATCACAAAAACCGGGGGAACGGTTCATCCTTTTATGCATAATGGTCCCTAGTGTAGAATTTACCCTATATACAGTATTTAAATATTGATACACCTTCCCAGCAGGCACATGACGTTTATACAACGTCGGCTCAACGTCGACGCAACGTCATGGCGTTGCGTCGACGTTGAGGCGACGTTGTATTTACGTCATGTGCCTGCTGGGTTAACTCCTGTACCATACTTGTCCTAAAATTTAAACACAACCATTTTACTATAACCTGATATAAAAACGACGATGTAGACAAGTCATGTAGCGTCTGATCTGTTTCTACAGTGTCTTTTAAGGCATGTCTTCCCAAAATCTTAGGGTAAACACAGTTCCTGTGTATAGATTACAAGCTCGGAACAAACTGTTTAGATCAGGTTTTGCACCCAATTTTTCAGTCAGTCAGCAGACTAATTAGAAACCCCATTAGGCCCATAGGTTGTAAAACATTTTTTTTCGTGCTCAGCTCAGCTGTGCATGATATTTTCTGTGCTAATAAATACGAAAATGCCAACTATTGACGGCATTTCCATATCTAGAGAAATTTTCACGCTCAGCTAGAAAGAATTTGCAATTGTTAGTAATTTGATATTTATTAGCAGGACACTTATGCTCTGCTGTTTTGACATTACGAAAACATGCCTATTCAAACATACTGAAAATTTTATCACCAAAAAATGAATATTTTCAGATAAAAAATTCTGATATTTTTTTCTTATTTCTGCTCAAAACATAGATTGTGGGTACTCGTTAGAACCGCCTCGCCGAGGCGGTTCTAACGAGTACCCACAATCTATGTTTTGAGCAGAAATAAGAAAAATAATGTATACCCCTGTAAACCCCAGTTTTACTATATAAAAGTGGGGTTTAAGGGGGTCAAAATAATATAGGCATGTTTTCGTGATGAGAACCACAAATGTTTTATAACCTCGGGGCCTGATATTCAAACGAACGTTTTGTTTACTATTTTCAGCAACTGCCCAAAATATGCAGAGAGACTGTCTTTAGCAACAATGTAGACCACATCTAACTGCTACTGAGCCTGATTAGAATCTTTATTGTTTGTCATTTCTTTAACATCTCTAGACTGTTTAATGAGTAAGATCAAATTTAAGGATATATATGAAAGATAGTTTTCCTTATATTAAGGGTAAACATGGTAACCTTATATCTATTACTCTGTTTCTTCCTTGAACGCTTAATTTATCTGGACTCCAGTGACACTGACCTACTATCCAGCATTTGTCGACATTATAAGACATGCCGCTGAATAAACTGTCGGCGGAGAAATGACGTAGATTAACAGTGGATGGCCTGTGGGTGATAAGATCGTAACAATGTGGTATCAGGATAAGAGTCCTGTCTATTAACGGAAATTGAATCTCTTACTGTTATGTTAAGATAAAAAAAAATCTACATAGTCTTATAATTACTGATTCTATTTAGACCATTTAGGAGAACGAAGACATTTCCAGGGGCGGCATATCAGATGAACTTAGTCGCCCCTTTCTGAAAAGGGATCTACTCCTTTAGGAAACAATTTGCTCCCTAAATTCTTTCGTTAAAGAGTAAAAGAGTAGATCCTGTTTCCGAAGGGGATTGATATGTAGGGAAGCAAAAGGAAGTAAAATTGTCCCCTTTAGAAAACAAAATGCCAGAAAATCTACCTGTTGCTTCCAGCGACCTTACGTTATATATATATATATATATAGTCTGAGCTACATGTACCTCATGACAAAGCTAACAAAATAACATTTGCGCCCAGGGAAGATTCAGATCAGCTTGGTCATCCACCCTGTCTGATAAGGGTCTTCGCTGTGGATAGGTAAGGACTCAAGATTTCTTCATGCGGATAGCAAAGACTCTCATCATACTAGGCAGATGCCCAGGCTGATATGAGTCTTCGCTGGGTACGCATGCCATTTTGTAGGTTTGTGGCTCAGTCTTATGACTACTGGTTCTTTTCACGGAATTCAACCTAACCACACTCTTGGCTAATTCAGCAGACGACAAACTGGAGCTATTTTTTTTTTCTTTTCTTTTTGTTTCCCAGAAATTGTCTTTTGCTTCAGCATTTCAGTTATTTCTTGCTGTCGAGTCCTCATCGATGTGTCGTCTCTGTATTTGTTTGATTTGGTGTTGTACTGATGAGTAAGAAACTCGGACTGAACAAATGTCTTGTGTATACCACAACTGAACTATAGATGAGAGTTGTGGCCACTTAAAATCGATTTAAGCCCCCTCCCCCCACCCCTCCCCATTCCCCTCCACCCCACCAGTAAGATATTTACTGACCGTTCCAAGGCGGTACTACTTCTGTCATTGTATGTTCTTGTATGTATGTTCTGGTAAAATTTTTATTTTGGATAGCCGTTTGGCCATTTTTTTTTTTTTTTTTTTTGCTTATAGTGTTTTGATTATGGTACCGTTGCTTTAATTTCGTCCTTCTGTCCCTTTGGTGTCTTGGACGGAAGGTGTTAGGTAATTGTATCAATTCCTGCTCATTGTCTTCCTTTCTTTCTATTTGATATTTCATGCAAGTCATCTCCTAAAGTGGCAAATTGCATAAAATGTCAAAGCTTGTGTTCTGTGAAAAATAAATAAGTAAAATAAATAAATTAATAAAAAAAAAAATAAAAGAGTTAATCAAGTTCTGAAACACAGTGCCAGGAAGAGCTATTGCACTATCCCCGGCTTCGGCGTCGGCGTCGGTGTCGGTGTCGGAGTCAGCGTCCACACAATGTTGAAGCTTTTTAAGACCTCATATTTTCCGAACTGCATGTTAGATTTGGTTTATATTTGGTATGATGATATACATATATTGCAGGTCCAGAGGTTTTTTCAGCAATACCCACAACCGCGCCTATGACCATAAGGTCATGGGCACGGACTTAGAGCTTTTAATTTTGCATGAATGTTTTAGACAGTTAAAATTTTACAAATCATATGATGGATTTGGTTTATATTTGGTATGATGATAGAAACAGGTCGAAAGTTTTTCAACAATACCTCCAACCACGCCTACGGCCTTAAGGTCTAGGTCACAGACTTAGAAAACTTTTATGCTAAAGTTTTGTGTAACAGCTTTTAACAGTTCAGATGGATTTGGTTTATATTTTGTATGCTGATAGACATAGGTCCAGGGTCTTATTCAGCAATACCCCTCTCTATGTCCATGGCCTTAAGGTCAAGGTCCCAGACGTACAACATTAACTATGAAGTTTAACATTAAAGTTTCCAACAGCTCATATATTCCAGACTATTTGATGGATTTGGTTAATAATTGGTATGAAGATATATGTCAGTCTGAAGTTCGTTTTCAGGAATACCCTCTCCCACACCTATGGCATTAAGATCAGGGTCATAGGCTTAGAACTTTCAAAACAAAGTTTTGCCTTAAAGTTTGTAGCAGTGAATGTTGGTTGGTATGACTATATATATATATATATATATATATATATATATATATATATATATATATATATATATATATATATATATATATATATATATATATATATATAGATCCAGTATTTAAATCAGCAATACCAGCTGCCCTTGCAAACCTTTGGACAGCTCATGTTTTTCAGACAATAAGATGAATTTATATTTGGTAGGATGACAGCGTTTGGTCCCAACCTTTATTCAGCAATATCCCCACTCTCTAACAATGGCCTTAACGCCGCTGTTCAAGCGAGCTCTTCTGTATGATAACAGTACTTGTTTAATGTCTATTCACTCCAAGTAGGTAAAGAATGCCGTGTGCTATCACGCCCCGGTGATATTATTCTCGGTAACGTCGAAACGACGTTTGTTTGGAGCCCATCTTAGTAAAAGTGCCAGAATTCCGATTCCGGAAATTGTAACAAAAATAACCATTCTCTTGCTGAACATGACATGCTCTGTCCTAGCAAAAAATGTAGATCCAGATCAGTTGGCTTCTGAAGAAGCCAACTAATCTGGATCTGCACTGTTTGTCATTAAATATGTGAATTGCTATCAAAAACCCGGATGAAATAATCTGATTGGCTGGACATTAGCATGCCATCTTAGTTTATTTAGCATGACAAGGGTTAATTATCTGTCAGGACCAAAGTGAAGAGATTGTAATTGGTTGTTAACCCTTTCACGCCTGAGTTTCTGAGGTAAACTCTGCCATCTTTGTATTTGGACATGTCCACTGATGCAAATGTGGGGTTCAGTCTAAAATCCAAAACAGAATGGCAAACAATGTAGATTCTGATGAGACGGCTAATCTGGATCGACATTGTTAGAAAGATATCTGTTTTGGTCTGCCAAGCTAAATGGGTTCATTGGTATTCTACAAACTTGCCTTAGAAGACAGAAGTGTTCTCTGCTTTGAACTCTTTGTAGATTAAACTTAATTATTTGATTACATTTGTAAAACTTATTTTCTCCAGAATCTAGGACTTGTCATTTCAAGCGAATTGGCTCCTTAGGAGACAATTCGCATGACATATCAAGACAGGGTAAATAAGGCAAATACTAATATTTTGTCGTGTGCCCATTTCGACGACAGCGTGCTTCGGGTTAAGAACGTTTTATTATTCTTATGCTGAAAGGAACTTATTTAGAAGAAACATTATTTGTCATATCTTTGAGCCAAGGGACTTTTGTGAGGCAATACAATATACTGTGTGTCTGTTTACATGAAATGTTAGATATGACAAGAAATCCTTTCGAAACATTTTTTAGTACAATATGTCCCTAAATATGGACATTTGAAAATAGATATGTCAAGAAATCCTTTTGAAACATCTTTATGTTTATGGTAAAAGTGCACTATCCTCTGAGGATAAGTTGACAGTGTCGTCACAGATTGTTTATATTGTTAGACCAAGTCCATTTTAATAAATGGGTAAACGCAACCCGAAAAGCTACCTTCAGTTAATATTATAAGAAGCGGTAACCTTAAATCCGCAGTAGTTCAGTGGTAGTTTTTTCTAGGCTACAAATTTGGACATTGTGGGTTCGAATCTTGGTTGCTTCGTTATTTTTTTTATTTTATACTTTTTAAGAATAAATATAAAAGAAAAATATGTTAAGAAAGAAAACGTATCTTGCAGTTATCAGTTATGAAATAAATTTTCAGTGTAACGACATTTAAATTTTCAATTTTGTATATCTTTTTAAATTAAATAAAGACAAGAAGGAAACAGGCAAATCTAGTGAAACTTTTAGTTTTGATGATTACCACGTGCTCACAATCCGTGCAAATGCATATGGAGACAAGAATGCTGGAATTAGTGTAACAAATGTCAACAACACCATAATAATGTCTAATTATATCTAATTAAAATAATATAATATGCAACAAACAAGGATCAGAAGCAAAGAAAACTTAATTAAAGAAAAAAAAAAAAAAAAAAAAAGCTGAGGTGCTGATAGTGTCTCAGCTCCGCTCAACCAACTGCGCTATTTAATCGTACTAATCAAAATCACACTTAGAGCTAATAAATTATATGTATATACAAGAATTCCGCGGACGGCGTCGTCGCACCTGCTGGGGCAAAAGTCACAGGAGCCACAATCAGAACGTGGTTTTTAAATAAGTTTATTTCATTCTTAGCAGTGCTTAGTTGGAAAACTGGGTTGAAAAAAATGTAGAGTAAGTGCCTAGTAGGATACTTACAGCACTAACTTTTCGTATAAAACAGCCCAATGATAATGGAACGTCGATGTAAAATGTGTAAAAGTCACTGGAGCATGAAATATAGGTCAAGGTCACCAGGTCAAGGTACCTACCAAATCAGTACATCAAGGAGAAGCACTAAGTAAGATGTGGTGGTTGAAGGCCATACAATTGAGGAGTTATCGAACATCAACGTAAAATGTGTCAAATATAGGTCAAGATCACCGAGTCAAGGTACCTTCCAAGCCAGTACAATGAGGTGAAGCACTATGCAAGGTTTAGTGGTTTAGGTCTTATATTTGAAGAGATATCGAACATTAACTTAAAATGTGTCAAAGACACTGGAGTGCAAAATATAGGTCAAGGTCACCGGTCAAGGTACCTGCCAAGTCAGTACATCAAGAAGGAGCACTATACAAGGTTTGGTGGCTGAAGGCCTTATAGTTGAGGACATATGGAAGGGCGACGTAAAAGGTGTAAACGTCAATGGAGCGCGAAATATAGGAAGGTCACCGAGTTAAGCTACCTGCAGAGTCTGAACATTGTGGAGAAGCTCTATGCAAGGTTTGGTGGTTGTAGGCCTTATAGTTGAGGAGATATTGAATGTCAACGTAAAATGTGTAAAAGGCACTGGAGTGCAAAATATAGGTCAAAATCACCAGGTCAAGATACCTGCTGAGTCAGTACATATAGGAGAAGCACTATGCAAGGTTTGGTGGTTAGAGGTCTTACACTTGAGGAGATCTGGAACGTTGACATAAATTATGTCAAAGTCACTGCAGCCAAATATAGGTCAAGGTCACCAGGTCAAGGTATCTGCCGAGTCAGTACATTGAGAAGAAGTTTTTGCAAGGTTTGATGGTTGTAGGCCTTATAGTTGAGGAGATATCGAACGTCGACGCAAAATGTGTCAAAGTCACTGGAGCGCAACATATAGGTCAAGGTCACCAGGTCAAGGTACCTGCCGTGTCAGTACATCTAGGAGAAGCACTATGCAAGGTTTGGTAGTTGTAGGCCTTATAGTTTAGAAGATCTGGAAGGTCAACATAAATTGTGTCAAAGTCACTGGAGCGCGAAATATAGGTCAAGGTCACCGGGGCAATGTACCTGCCAAGTCAGGAGGTCAGGGAGATGTGTCATGCAAGGTATGATGATTGTTGTAGAATTGTAGTTGATTAGAATATCAACTTTGACGTAAATGTCGAACTTCGACATAAATGTTGAGACGAACGGACGGTCGGACGGATGAACAGGAAAGGGGATGCCTATGTTGCAAAGTCAGGAGGTCAGGGAGATGTTTTATGCAAGGTTTGATGGTTGTTTAGTCTTGTAGTTGATTAGAATACTAACTTTGACATAAATGTCGAACTTTGACATAAATGTTGACAGACGGACTGACGGACGGACTGACGGATGGACGGACTGACGGACGGAAAAGCAGACGCCTATATCGCACCCTGCTACAAGCAGGTGCGACAAAAATTATTAGTTACTTTTTCCCGATAATTCATGCAAAACCTGCTTTACCCAGAAAGCGTGATAGCTGCCGTGACGTCACTGTCGAATTACCCTCCGAGCACTATACTTAGAAACAGTCATTTGAAAATGAAATAAATACACTCACTTGAATAAAATACTAACTATACTGATTTCAACAGAGACTGGTACGTTTTATTTTCTGAAAAGTCCTTTGTTGATAAAGATAAACATATTATGTTCATAGTAATGTATGTAACAATTATGAAAACTGTTCTATATGAACCGCAACGTCAGAAAACGTACCGTCAGAGAGGTGCACCTAGCCAAGGTTCACATTGGCCTGCGCAATCGCACAGTCCGATTCGAATTTTCACTGGGCATATTCTGGACAGCAATGGATATAAAGTTTCTTAATGTAGACAACAGAGACTCTGATCAGACTGCGCGGATACGCAGACTGATTTGCGTCTATGTTGGGCGACACGTCAGAAGGTACCTTTTCCTGCGTTGAGGTTTGTATATTTCAAACATCTGTGATGTAAGTCATTTACAATACGTACTCAGACATTAATAAATGTTATGTGTTTGTCGTACTGACATTCATTCTATATCTCGATGATTAAATTTTATGTTTCTCTTACTCTATAATAGGTTTGTACTTCTTATCTCTTAGCTGGCTACTGACAAAGGATATAGATGATATTAAAGAAGTGCTATAATCTCATAGCCTACCAGTGACACCAAGCTGAAGAGCAAACAGGCGGTGACAAACAGAACACAGGTCACTCACAAAAGAAAAGCCAAACAACCAGCTCTATCTTCCCCGACAGGATTTTCACAATACTAGAGTTGACTTCAGACACTTGGGCATGAAATGGTTAAATATTACCGCCCAGCTAGCATTCTCTATAAATCTATAGCTGGCCGTTTTGCGGTGACAGGCATACATAGGGCAAAATAATAAAGAACATGTCCAGGACGAGTCACAGACACGGAACATCGATTGCACCATCAAAAGAACAAACAAACCATGAAAACAATGCACATGCCGTAAAACAAAAACGCTAAGTAACCAACTTCTTCCGTTTCCCCAGCGGCCCGCTATTGATTTATAAAGAATGCTTACTCGGCGGGCTTTGATTGAGCTAGGAATCCTCTCTGCGAGCTAAACAACATTGTTTTATTGAGTTATTTTATATATAACATTGAAACCCAGGGTGAATATTTGATAATTGTTTAATCGATTAAAACTAACCTCGCCCTAGTGTTTACTATTGACCGTTCTAAGGGCGAAGGTTATGACTACTTGTGACTGCTCCATGCTCGTTCGCATATTTGTTGTTCTTATGCTTTTTATGTTTTGTCCAGTTCGATGTTTAACCCATATAAGCCTAGCGTCCCATAAAAGGGACACTGGCAAACAGTGTAGATCCAGATCAGACGCCGCTTAATGCGGCGTCTGATCAGGGTCTTCACTGTTTGCAATAACATTAGAAGGTTTCAATAATATAAACAACTATCACGATTTCTGTATATCACCCCTTTGACTATACAATGGACCCTTCCAAAGATCATGATGGGAGAGTTTATTGAAAATATTCAGGCGTAAATGGGTTAATTGTTATATTTGGTGACAAGCATTGTGATCACTTCGCTGGGGAAACGGAAGAAGTTGGTTACTTTGCGTTTTTGTTTTACGGCATATGCATTGTTTTCATGGTTTGTTTGTTCGTTTGATGGTGTAATCGATGTTCCGTGTCTGTGACTCGTCCTGGACATGTTCTTTATTATTTTGCCCTATGTATGCCTGTCACCGCAAAACATGACTACAATCTGGGCAGCGTCAATCGAAAACGCGCCTTCAAATATGCGCAACATGCGCAGATTCAGATCAACATGCACATACACAAAGTACAAATGTATCATCCGGGCCTTTGCTCTCCATTCATATAGACTGTGGTATCGAATAATTCTGTTAACGGACACTGAAGACCCTGTCAGACTGTGCGGATTCGCTGTCCGCACTTGCTCGATGACACATATTCGCATGGAGTGGCACAGTCTTAGATGAAGGCGGAATCCATTAGGGATACATAGGTTAAGCATCTCTTCAATTCTAATTTGTTACGTATGTATTTCACGATGCCAGTGTGGTCGTCTGAAACTAAATCTGATATGACTCTGAATAGGTTTGGGTGACAGTCAGACGACATTTATTCGCTGAAGGTGTGTACCAAGGAGATTAATCTCTACACCTGACCGATATCAGACATCACTATCCTTAGACGCTTCAGCCAAGGACACAGTGGAAGCCGAGAAGGCGTTCCAATCCCTAACTGCAGATGTAACAAAAATGCTGGATAAGTGGATATCGAGTCGTGTTTCAGTCATTTAGGGTTGGTGATAAGAGAGTAATGGTATTTATGATATGGGCCGCGTCATGTGAAAACGTGATCTCGGGCATATGTGGACAGAGAAGGCCCAGATTAGTTTGCATATCCGAACAGTCTGATCAGGGTTATTACTGTCCGCTACATACTCAATGGATTCTGTATAATGTACGAATGGAGAGCAAAAGCTCGGATGTTTTTTTCGCAGGATGGTCTAATTCTGTGCATTTTGCGCATGCTCGAAGGCATTGTTTCGCTTGGCGTGGCCTACATGACCCGAGTCAAGTGGTGCAATCATTCCTTTGAGTTAATGTATACCTTGACTTAAGGATCGAGATCATGACATATGAAATGAGGTACAGTTGACTCGCTGTCTCGAACTCGCTCATCTTGAATAACTGCTTATCTCGAAGTGAAAATCTGGTCCCCGCCTAAACATGAAAATCTAACAACATGTAAAAAAATATTGTGGAAAAGAGGAGCAATTTCTCCTCTTTTCCACAATATTTTCAATATATCTCTAACATCAAAAGTCCAATTACACATATATTTGTTAAAAGTGATTAATCGAATTAGTTTTTCCTCAATTCTGCAAATCTGATATGTCGAAGTACGGATATCTCGAAGTATTTCAGAGAGTCCATTGGAATTCGAGATAACGAGAGTCGATCGTATTTAAAATCACTTCACATGAAGTGTTTATGCGTGTTCATTTGACGAAGTCAAGATATACCTATTGGCTTTTTCGTTGAAATATTTTATATTTGAAACTCTTTCACTGCCACAGGCGATAATATTAGACTTTTTGCAAATAACATAGATCCAGATGAGACGGCTCAATGAGCCGTCTCATCTGGATTTATTCTATTTGACATTCACTCTTTCAACTTTGCATATAAACGTATTTCCAAGCGATGGTTTGTTAAGATAAAAAAGCAGACGACAAATATATTCTGAAACTTGGCACGCAAAATGAGACTTGCAAATCTCTGTCCTAAAATCAAAGTAGAACTTAAGGAATGATTGTGAAAATGGGCTCTGTTCCAGAAAAAAAAAAACAAAAACAAAAAAAAAAACATTACGGATAGAGTTCTATCCCGTGCGGATTTCCAGCCTAGCAAGAAGGTTGAGCAGATATAAGTTCATGACTAGCGCAAGGATATGTAAATCCTTATTTCAAAATAAATACAGTGATTGCTAAATATTCGGACAGACATGCTTGAGTGACCCAGGCCCCGAGGCTATAAAACGTTTTTTCGTGCTCGAATCAGCTGACTATGAACTTTTCGCTGCTCGTAAATATAAAAATGCCAACTATAATTGGCATTGTCATAAATATAAGCAGAGAAATGTTCACGCACAGCTTTGTTTAGCCAGAACGAATATGCAATTATTAGTAATTTAAGATTTATTAGAAGAACAAATTTCATGTTCAGCTGAATTGAGCATGAAAACGTTTTATAACATCGGGGCGAGATCAAACTTAGGGACAATAGGTAATTTGATAAGAGTTTGCTCTGAATCGCATTCAGCCAGCACTGTTTAGGCTCGCCGACAGGTAATCGAATTGTCTTATTTAACTTTCGGCTTGGCATTACAAAAACATGCCTATTCAAATATATTGAAAATTTTACAACCAAAAAAGGAAAAATTTCAGATAAAAAATCTGATATTTTTCATATATCTGCTCAAAAAATAGATTGTGTGTACTCGTTAGGGCCGCCTCGGTGAGGCGGTTCTAACGAGTACCCACAGTCTATATTTTTTAGCAGAAATAATAGAAATTATGTATACCCCTGTCAACCCCAGTTTTACTATATAAAAGTGGGGTTAAAGGGGGTCAAAATTATATAGGCGTGTTTTCGTGATGGTATGGTAAGGTAAAGTTTAATCCGAGTATTCAGGATAATTTCGACACAAGTACGACAGTCTTTGAACTGTGTAAGGACTAACTTCATTTCAACATGGACCAGTAAGGGCAATGAACACACTTCGAAGAATTTCCACCAACAATTACAAGGAAGACAATTATTGACTTTCTGTTTGCTTTCCTGCACACCAAATCACTTCTGAAAAGGATCTGCTCTACAAGGAAAGAATTTGCTCTAAACGGAAATTGTTGGTGCACCGACGCAACCGTATATTCATCACCTTTCCATCACGAAAACATGCCTATTTAATTTTGACCCCCGCTTTAACCCTACTTTTATATAGTAAAACTGGAGTTTACAGGGGTATACATTATTTTTCTTATTTTAGCTCAAAACTCGGTAGAACCGCATAGCGGAGGCGGTTCTAACGAGTACCCACAATCTATGTTTTGAGCAGAAATGTGAAAAAATATCAGAGTTTTTTTATCTAGAAATTTTTAGTTTTTGGAGGGAAAATTTTCTATATATTTGAATAGGCGTGTTTTCGTAATGCGTTGCAATCCGAAACGCATGTCTAAGGTTGGTAGGCGTGTTAAGGGGAATCGATAACCTTTCCAGGGAGGCACATCGGTCATATTTGGGTTTTAGTTCCTTCTGATAACGGATAAGATAACGGAGGGCAAATTTTGAAAAAAAAAAAAAATAATAATAATAATAATAATAATACATAAATAAGCAAAAAGATTAAAAAAATGAAATAAAAAAATCAATAAAAAATAAATAAATAAATATACAAATAAATAAATAAATAATACAGAGCAGTCCGTTATCTCTCATCGGATGAAATGTAGTAGCTACTGATGTACAAATGTCACAAATAAGTCAATCTAGGCCATAAGGTACCAGACATATCCATGCGGCATGTTTTCTGTAATATAGGTCTGACGTCAAGGTAATGACCTCATAGTACGCGCCACATTATGTTCATTAGATAAACATGTACCTTGGTTAGCCGATTCCAAACAGTAGAGACGACATATCCGTACATGTTTTTTTTTTTTTTTTTTTTTTTTTTTTTTTTTTTCACTGTTGGTCAAAGGTCAATATACAGGGTGCAGTGACCTACTTAAGGTATGCGACACACCATCTTTGCTAGTGGTACATGTATCTTTACATCAAATCTGGTCTGCATCGGCAGTACAGTATAGAAGATATGCACAAAAGTTAGTACTTTTCTGCTATCTAGAGGCTACTGCACTGTCGTCTGGGGTTTTCGCTGCCATGTTACGTTGTCCTACATTTCCGTAAACTACTGATAATATTGTATCACATAGTCCTGAGGGATTTTAGATTTGAGTTGAGATTAAAACGCCCTGTAATGAATATTTAAGACATGTCGACATGTCTAAAATATTCTTGAAAGGGCTGTTTGACCTTAGATGAAATCTCAAAATTTACATAAAAACTTTAAAACATTCTGAAACACTTACAGAATGCTGCTGCAGTCACAAATATTCTAAACTGGAGTCCTTTAGAAATATGACCAATACATATAGCGGTTCTAAATTAGAAAGATCTTTTTTTATTCATTTATTCATATACATGTATTTACTTGCTTTATGACAGCTTTCATTTTGACACTGATAATATAATTCGCTGTAGACGTATTTTTGGTCTCCCTTTCCTCACTTCAGAATGGATATGAAAGCTGTTGAATAATCTACTAAATCAGAAATTCGTAGGCACCAGGATTGTTTCCGTTCACGTGGAATGATATTCTCTGAATTCGAAAATGACGTTTACTTGCGATGATATTATCCATTTTGGACGCATTTTTATCGAAATTGTTCGCGTGCGCCGACGCAACCGGATTTCATCCACTTTCAAGATTGCCAACACGTGTGAGATTGGTAGGCGTGCTTAACCTGATTATGCTTACTGCTACATGTATATGCTCGTTAATATACCGCAATAGCCCAGCAATTGTTTGTCATATCAAACATAACCATTTTACCACCAGCTCATGTGCTTAACCCTTGTGCTGCTGAACCCGGATATACTCTGCCTTTGTAAACAGTGTAGATCCAGATCAGTTGGCTTCCGAAGAAACCAAATGATCCGGATCTGCACTGTTTGGCATTCAGTATGTGAATTTATATCAACAATCTGATTTAAGTAATCTGATTGGCTGACAATTAGAAATGGACATGACATCTTAATTTATTCAGCATGACAAGCGTTAGAATCGTTGGATGAGTGACAACCTTAATGGCCTTTCACCATCAATTGATTTGGACATACTTGTACCTCATATTTAATGAAGATGTTTCTAGCATCTGTTATTCATCATTTAGTGTTCGTACTATAGCAACGCCATTAAAGTAAATTGATTAGTAGTAGTAAACTTATTTATATGTATGAATACCTTAATTTGAAGGGCCGTAAAAAAATCACCCCAACATTCTGAAGTGGCATTCGGTTTTGAATGCAGGACTCTAGAATGCCCCTTTCTCAAAAACTAGCCCACTTTTTATTGCCTAGCTGCAGCATTAATCGCTGTTTGTTTGTTTGTGTTGAGGTTTTACGGCCCAGTCAACCCAATGGGGTCATGTCGAGCGCGGTCAGTTTACCTAACCACACGTTTACTGGGCAGGCTTTGTCCTCTAAGCGGTTAACCAGTATTGTGCACATTCTTTCGCCAGAAACTGACAACTGCCCTTCTTGAATCAGCGGAAGGGAGAGAATGACCGTAGAAAATATTTCATGATCAATCTCCACGAAAGAATGTTGCCGACCTCGGCGGGGGTTGAACCCGCGACCTCCTGGTCTCCAGTCGGACGGCGTATCCAACTGAGCCACCGAGGCCGGCGACGTCCGAGTTATCCCAGTCAGCATTCTACGTAAATCTATATCGGGCCGTCATCGGCCCGTCAGGGTAGCTGACGGGCCGATGACGGCCCGATGTAGATTTACGTAGAATGCTAGCTGGGATATGCCTAACCATTTGCTCAAGCATGTATGTCCGATAAATAAATACGAGTTATTCATTTGAGTCAGAATCTTCGTGCATGGAAATAATCATAATTCGTGTTTGTAAACATGGGGCATGTGTGAAGCTTTTGTAAACTCAAAAGAAAAAAAAAACAGTTAGTTATAATATTCCATTAACCATTAACGCTTAGCAATCTGGGTAAACATTTCAGCAGACGGCATTTTGAAATATTTTTCTTATTCATTTTTTTTAGAAAACAGGATTTGACATTTCATCCATTGGAGACAATTTGCATGAACTGTCAAATTATATTTTCTTGTAAAAATAAGAAGAAAAAAAAAAAAAAAAAAAAAAAAAAAAAATGTTATAAATTTGTCGTCTGCTGAATTAGCCCAGATAGTGGTACAGGCTAATTGCCAAGATATCGGTAATGAACCCTCCAAAAATACAAGAGGGTAAATAGACTTGCGGGAAAAGTCCAATGTCTCCGTAAAGTAGTGTTAAATAGAAGCACCTTAACCCATTTATGCCATGTGGACCTACTACCTCAACTTTTTGGGCAGATGTGTTTCCACAAAAAAGAAATGTCTGGTTTACTTAGTTAATTAATCATCATCATGTTTTATGGCAATTCTTATACAATGCAAGTAGTGTGCGCCCTGATCAGACGCCACGTTCTGCGGCGCCTGATCTGGGTCTACACTGTGTCAATGTCCCTTTTATGGGACGCAAGAAATAAATGAGTCATGTGCTTCTGTTGGTATAAAGAGGTAATATTGTTGCAAACAGTGTTGACCCTGAACCGTCGCCGCGTTCTGTGGACTCTTGTCTGGACCTACACGGTTTTAAACCTCCAATATTTCCATGTTTTAAAAGCTTTTCCATAATCTAGTCAAGGGCTGTACATTTAAAATCCTCTCTCTCTCTCTCTCTCTCTCTCTCTCTCTCTCTCTCTCTCTCTCTGTTCGGCAAATGTCGCCATTTATAACCAAAGAAGGTTTTTCTTTGTTACCTGATGGAATTTAAAAATGCTATCTGATAGAGCTGTATAATAAGTTGTTGTTATCTGATTACTAACAAAGTTTTACAGCTGCTACCTAATAGCGTTTTATAATTTTATCTGACAGAGTTTTACAATTGTTACTCGGCAGAATTTAAGAAATCTGAGATGACCAAGTTTTGTGTATCTGATTTTAGTTCTTACTAGACTGGCTGCTAATTGAGTATCATTTTTATTGCATTTTTATTAATGAATTAAGATTGTTTGATGCTTGCGTTTGCCTCTTCGATAGCTTATTATCATACCTTTTAAATATCTGGATGTTATAGACACTTGTCTTAATGTTAAAGAAAAAATAAAGCCTGACCAAAGATGTAATATACATGTATAAAATATATATATAAAAAAAAGCTTATAGTAAGGCGTGATAACAAGAAGGTAATCTTGTTGTTACCTAATATATAATTTTAAGGCCTGATAGACTTTTTATACCTGCATCCTGATGGAGTTTTAAAATTGTCAGAATTTGGCAGCGTAGATATTTAATTACAATAGACATATAAATGACTTCATCTGTACATCTTCCAATGTGTAAAACTAGTACTGCAATTCTGTACATTGTAGGATGCACAACGCACGAAAATTGCCATACAATTTGCGGACAACACAGGCCCTGATCAGACTGCGCATTCGCGCAGTCTAATCAAGGCCTTCGTTGCCCCCTGTCAGAATCAATGGATACTGCAGTGTATGTCGACGAATAAAGAAAGTTTAGATCAAACTACACGGCTGTTCAATCTCATCTGGACCTTAGCTGAACCATATTATGAGAAAAGGAACCTTTTGACATGTGTGCCCAACACAGACAAATAAGCTTGAGCATCCGCGCAATCTAATGAAAGTCTTCGTCGTCCGCACGAATACACATTGCTTCCTTGGCTATTCAAAATGCGCCCAGTGAAGATTCTGATCAGACTGCGCGAATGCGCAGGCTGATCTGAATCTGCACTGGGCGCACGTGTTCAAAGGTATGTATTCTGACGTTGAGCTGAAATGCATTTAAAAACGCTGTGGATGCGAGTAATCTAAAGGGAAATCTGAACACTTCTACATACTCCTTAGTACATGGGTACAAGAACAGATACCAAATTGAAATTCTAAAACCGGAGAACCCGGGAGAGAAAAAAAAAAAAAAAAAAAAAAAAAAAAAAAAAATAACACCTGACCATCTGTAAGCAGAACTTGGCTTTCCCACATGTAACCCGAGCGAGCTCGAACCTCAGAAGTGAGAAACTTTATGGACCAAGAGTCGGCTTTTTTATCCACTAGGCTACGGGGGTCCGCAATCTGCTTATTGGCGGACTTATTATGTTTCCTTAGGAACGCGCGCAAACGACCGTCCCACTGCGGTTATCTCCCTTACTTTGTGATGTTGTTGCCACCTTGTTCTATAGTTTCTTGGTTATGTCCTCACCTGAGTATGTTAGATATAGTTAAAAAAAGTATATGTTATACTGCGGCACTGATGTGTTAGAGTGTAACTGTTAGTTTAGTGACAATTGACTAAAATTGACTTAATTGGTAAGGTCAAACCTTTGAAATCATATCATCGTATTTACCCTAAGTTTCAGGACACTTAATCTACTTACCATATTTGTCCTAAATTTTGAAATAGTTCATTCTACTACTTCTTCATATGTCTTCAATATTACTGTATGTATGGTAAACACTGTAGACCCTAATCAGACGCCGCGTTCTGCGACGTCTGATCTGGGTCTACACTATTTGCAAAGGCCTCTCTGTCCTAATACTCAGGGTGATTTTAATCCGTTTAAATAAGATTACATTAAACAGACAACTAAGAGATATGACGATAGTTCATATAGATCATTCCTGGATTAGACGACGTTATATATCCAAACGTCGTCTGATCTTATCCCAAATATTCTTGTTTTATCCTACTATTCCTCATTACGTTTACCACGAATGTATATTCCTGACCATAACTGACTGATTCAATCTTCAGACCTTCTCCTGGGTCAGTGGTTAAAAAAAATGCATCATTTCCCCATCTTCCTTCCGTCTTTCTGTAGTATTGCTTTAAATAGGATATGTATTTACTTGGTTGTTATTAGGACAGAGGACGCATGATAAAATGTCTTATATATGTATAACAATATGCGAACAGTGATTTCTGTAAATATTATACATTCTTCCGTTAATATTTAACTATCTGGCTAGTATAATCACTGAAGAATACCAGTGAAGCTGTGCGGGCATTTGTGGTGTGCTTGCAGATGCCGGGACAGTGGATACATGTATGCTGTTTGGACTTTGGTCCACCACATGTTCGTTGTCCTACTGAGTATTATTAATGGCAGGCCGCGAATATTCGGCACAGACGTAAAGACGAAAGGATGAAACGCACTTCAAATACAGTCGAACTTCGATGGCTCGAACACCTTTGGGACCATAGAAAATTGTTCGAGACATGGGCGGTTCGAGCCACTGAGGGTTAATTATGGTGCCAAGTCAGGAAGCAAATGACGATAATTTAGGTTTTTTTCTTTTCTTCGATTTTCTACACAATAATTGTATGTTGTGTGTACTCATTAGAATCGCCTCGATGAGGCGATTCTAATGAGTACACACAACATACAATTTCACGATAATATAAGAAAATTTCCCTAAATATTTGTTTTCTTGAGCTATCGGAAGAATTTCGTTGGGACTCAAAAACGAGTTCGAATTAGCCATGGTAAATGAGCCATCGGTGTTCGAGCCATTGAGGTTCGACTGTATTGACTGTTACAAATGCATCTACATGTATGTATTAAAATAAAGAAAAAAATGTTTAAAAATGTGGTCTGCTTTTAGGGGAAAATAAGTCGAATACCAGTTTGTCATTACTGTCATACACCTAAATCATGTTAGGTTATGTATCAATTTCATCGATTTTCTATGGTCCCAAAGATGTTCGAGCCATCGATGTTCGACTGTATTATCATTATTAGCAGGTCAGTTTACTGCTGTTCGCATAAAAAAGTGCAAGAGTGAAGTCCAGGGAGTGCCACAATCACAAGCCGCAGCCCTTCCCAGACACCAAGAGGAAGAGAAAACAAACAAAACCAAACAAGCGCAAATCGAACAAACGTACACCATAAATACGATACATATTCTAATGCACTCGCGTATGTAACACGACGTCTGATTGGATAACGTCAAAAATTTGCGACGGTATATTCTGCGATATACTGTCGCAAATCCGACGCCATCACGTAACGTCGCTTCTCAATGGCTGGCATTTGGTTTTACGCAGCTCACAGCACTTGTCGTTTTGTGCAAATAGTACATTTTTTCAATAGAAAAAAATGAATAAATGCATTAGAATGGGGATAACTACATCAAATTTGTCGTTTGGGGAGGTAAATCGGCGGTTTTACGGTCGCAAATTACGTTTTACGGCTCCGCTGACGCGTCGCCGTAAAACGAAATTTCCGACCGTAAAACCGCCGATTTACCTCCCCAAATGCCAAATTTGAATGCAGTTATCCTCTAATTCCTTTAAGTCTTATAATAAACCAACACACTCCTCTACATGTAAAGGTCTTCACCTACCTCCTCTGTTACATATCCTTTCGCCAAAATTACTCCAAAGTATGTAAACATGAAGCTCAACAGAATAAGCATTGCACACTTTTGGAATAGTTTTGCACCAAGTTCCGCAGAGAGAAAAATGGAATCTATTTCAAATCACAATACCGTGGCGTGTGTGTTCTGTTGAAATACAGTATGTCCATTTCAAATGTCTATAACTAACTGTTGTTTAAAAACGTCAGCAGTTAATTTAATAATCCCACACTGTAACTATTTTAGACATGCACTTATTTATTTGTTTTTCGTTAAGGATGCATGCACAGTTTTGAAAGAGAATTCTTTAACACGTTAAACCATTCGCCGAAGTCACCTCCTAACACAAGGAATGTAACATGCTGGGTAAAACATTCAGCAGAAGACAATTTGAAATATATTTTTTTCTCCCCCTAGAAAGTAGACTTAAAATTTCATGCAAATTGTCTCCAAAGGAGAACATTTTCATGAAATGTTAAAGCCTTTTTTTTTCTGCACAGAGTAGAAAAATATTTCAAATTAATAAAACAAATACGAATATTTCAAAATAAGCTTAAACATGTCATGCAAATTGTCTTCTCTGAAAATTTTACACAGCACGCTTAGCGTTAATAATCCTGCACTGTACCAACTCTGGACTTGTATTTACATTTTAGTCGTCAAAGAGAATTCTTAAATACGCCGAAGTCAACTTCCTAACGGATAAAGTATTCTTGCTGGCTTAAACAGCAGACGATAAATTCCTGACATTTTTTTTTTTTTTTCTCTCATTTTCAAAGCAAATACCACGGTATTTCATTTGAACTTTGATTGGAACAGAAAACCATATATGCTTTTAAAAATAAAACTATCTTATAATGACATCCGCTAATATTTAAATTTAACACGTTCAATATTAAATTTAAACACAACCAAGAAGTATTCCTTACGGTTAACATTTACATTTGTTTTCAAATTGTTCTCTATGTATTAATTTTCTGAAGGAATTTTTATAGCATCCATATTACTGCACTGAAACTACTAAATGGATCAAGTAAGACGTTTTAATAGATTAATGTATTTATATTTTACGACTACCTGATTTTATGACTACCCGATTATTCTTATTAAACTGACCTTTCAAGAGTGAGATTTTTTATTGTACCTCTCCCATTTATGAGTCGGAGATAAGTAGTAAATTAAATCACAACAGCAGTGAAAGAAACGAACTAAATATCAGATATATGTCGCATTATCTGAAACCAGTTCTCTTATCTAACGTATTTAGTTAGCTGATAGAAATATGATCTATTCCTCCGATACTGCCTTTTCAGTCCTTGGCTAACAATGATTATCAGCAACCTGGTTTATTTTCAAGGTACTTTCGAGGAAAATTTGCGATAATATCAGAACTCGCCGGTTGGGGTATTGGAAGAATGGTACTTTGGTGTGAACCTGTTTTCTGTAAGAATACCTAACGTAACTGAAGAAAACTCTCACTCAAGAAGATCCATGTACTTAATATAGTGAACGGTAAAAAAACGGTAGATCATACTCTAAACACACACACACACACACACACACACACACACACACACACACACACACTCATATATATATGAGGCCAGATGACAGACGGATTAATCGAAATGCGCTTCAAGAGCTATCTTTCAATATACTCGTAACATTGTATAGTAGTAGGGTAGTAGGGTTGACGGAAAGACTCATCGCTAAGACATAATAATAATCTTAAATTGACGCTGTGTATTAGCGCTGTGCATTCTACTATTTTTAGCAAATTACACCCATGTTCTGTTGTAATTATAATCACGTCAGCTTTGATGTTAACGACAGGATATTTGGTATATAGCTTGGCAAGAATAAATTGTTTATAACCATTAGCTATTAATAGATAGATGGATTTTCTAAAGCGCTTCCAACAAACACACTAAACTGTTTCAAGATATGTTTTAAGACGTGTATAAAATTGTATTTGTCACGATAACAAAGTAAGAGTATCTTTGGTGGAACACTTTTGTTTAAAAAGGTATGGATTTGATTCTTGATTTCGTTAAGTCATTAAATATAGCAAATATATACTTGGTTAGAATCTCTAATAATAAAATATAATCGGTGAGCCTAAAGCAATTTTATAGGTGCGAAAATCGAAACCCAATAAAATACATTTAACCACCCCTCTCCTGGTAGTTTGTATTTCTGACAGTATTAAGGCGTTGGCTTATTTGTTCTTTGTGGCTGCTCGTTGCGTTATGTTTGGGCAATATCGGAACCCATTTTCGGCCAAGAACTGAAGCCAGGGTAATGATTTGGTACTGTTAAAATCGATTTACATCCCCATCCCACAGGTAGTTTTTACTATTAATCACTCTAAGGCGGTGGTTCTGATGGTGTGTGTGCATTGTGTTGCTTTCTAGTTGCTCGCTGCTGGGCTTTTCTCATATGTCGTACTGCTCATTATCTTATTGTTGTTTTAGCGGATACTGTCTAGCAATCTGATCAACTTTTTTGGGTAATGGGGGACTTGATTGCTTTGCTTTTCTTTGGTTTGTACATTGTGTACGGACTGTCTTTGTGTGTTTGCTCTTCCTCTTGGTGTGAATAACAGACTACTTGCTGTGAATATAACTCTGTTTCTATCTAATTTCATTTCATTACGAAAACATGCCTATATAAGTTTGACACCCTTTAACCCCACTTTTATGTAGTAAAACTTGGGTTTACAGGGTTATATCTAATGGTACAGTTTCCACCAAAATTTATGAAAAACGGGACGATTTTGATTTTGATATAGTCAATTACCCTTTTCTGGATGGCGATGTCCCCCGGCGTACCTCATATGGGGTATACATATCACAACTTATAAGATTCGCCAGAGCTTCTTCAAATCTTAATGACTTTAACTACCGTAATAAAGCCCTTACTGCCAAACTTCTTAGGCAGGGCTATCGTTATTTTAAACTTCGTAAGGCGTTTTCGAAATTTTATCGCAGACACAGTGCCTTGTTAGAAAAATATAGCGTCAGTCTGAAAACACTTCTGCAACAAGGTATATCGGAATCCGAATTTTACGGTGACTCAGTGTACAGATTTAGAAAAAAATGTAGGTAAATCTAACTTTTAGGAGCAATTCAGAAAACTTATTAACCGTTATAAAAGCATTGGCTATAGCCTGGATATTATGCGGCAGACTGCATGTCTAGTTGTCAACCCTATCATTGTTGATGGCTATGCTTCACTCTTTAATTGCACGACGGCGGTTCGGGCTCATACTCAATGACGGCCTCTTTGCAAAACTTTAACCAGTGGGTTGGGGCTTGACGATATGTCTTTGGCTTGGTCCGCCGTTGTTCAACTATTGGTTTACATTTACTCTGGCATACAGTAGAATTAGCCATGAGTACTCGTCTTTGTTTATTATAGTGATTAATTTGATTTTTATGTTTTCGCTCTGATGCATTGACTGAGTTGGGAGCCTTTATGCGAACCGAATTTTTGTTTTTCTGTATTAAGAGTAGCATCGGGACCCAGGGTGAAGTTAGCTAGTTGTAAAAGTGCTTTAAACCCTCCGGTGGTTTGCTCTACCGACCGTTCTAAGGCGGTTGTCCCGGTGTTAGTCTTACTCTTTGTTGCTTTGTGGTTTATTCTACGAGGCGATATGTTGTATGTCTTTCCGTGTGTCATTTTGTTCTTGTATTTTTCAGTTCTTTTAGTATTGCGATTACCTCGCTTGGGGAAGAGAGAGCTAATCTTAGTGCTTTTCGTACGTTTGTTCGGTTTGAGCTTGTTTAGATTTTGTCGGTTTCCTCTTCCTCTTGGTGTCTGGGAAGGGCTGCGGTTTGTGATTGTGGCGCTCCCTGGACTTTTCTCTTACCTTTTTTTTTATACATTATTTTTCATATATTTGCTACAATCCATAGACTGTGTTACTTGTTAGAACCGCCTCGTCGAGGCGGTTCTAACGAGTACCCACAATCTATATTTTGAGCAGAAATATGAAAAATATCAGAATTTTTTGTCCGAAAAAAAAAATTGATTTTGGTGGTAAAACTTCAGTATTTCAGTATTTGAATAGGCATGTTTTCATAATGTGAAGCCTCCTCAGGTTAGGAAAAACAACAGATTGTTAGTATGGGCTCAGTCTATCAGTCATTATGCCCGGCAAAACTATATATGGTAAATATTCAACAATATTCTCTCCCGAAATCCAAAATGCTTTGTTACTGAGTCCATCGCTCAAAACATTATTGATGTTGTGAAATGTGAGATGTGTTGAAACCTTAGTCTGAGGTAGGCGTTTGACCCGTTTTCGACAAAAAATAATACTTGCGTGTCTGCACACATCTGTATGGAAACCCGGTTCTTTTTGTTTTAAATAAAAAAAGAGTAAACACTCGGCAACATGTAAGAGGATTCCGTACCTTTGAAATGAATATCAGGTCTCGACCAGTATAAAGGCAATCTCCGGATGACTTCCTATTTGTAGTCTGAAAACAACTACTCAATAACTACAATTTTACCCAGTTTTACAATTTAACTGTAGCATTGTCTGAAGCGTACATTTGGACATCTTCTGGCATTGAAACATGTAGAAAGTGCTTCAGAAAGAAGCAAAATTCTAGAAATATTTATTGTAGAAATACATTCGTATAGAAACGTAATCGCTGTCTTGAGAGATATTAGTATGTGACGTATATATTTTGAACCAAGTAGCAAGCCACTATACACATTATAATATTTCTATAAAACTTTTCGGGACCGAAAAACATTACGAAATCACCATTATCTTGTAATACGGCTCAGAAATACATAATAATAACAATTGATGGTTTGATTAATTTCGCTCATGATCTTAGACATCCAGGTATGCTTAATCGTACAAAGAGCTATTGTGTTTACCATCAGATATACAGACAATAAACATCCGGTAATAAACAGTAAGTACAAATTATAATGCTCGTGCTATTGTGGCTTTTACTCTACATTCTATTTGGTAGCCTTATGCCATGTGCTGATACTAAACACGCTGATCTTCCTGCGAATTCATTTACTGAATAGAGCTTCCGTTACTGATCGACGAAGAAGTCTGAACGGATGCTGGGCCTTCGTTCTTTTTGTATGTTATAAGTGAACTTTTATGGCGCTGTACACCTATCATATTGTACCCCATGCTTTATTTATGAACCTGTACTATCTGAAGCGTTGACGTCTGCATTACATTAACTTTAATTATTTTTTTAAATTATATTATTGCATAAAAAGCAGTGTCAAACGTTATTGACAGCCGTGCATTAACCGGCAAAAATCCGTGTATTAACGCGCTGTTAATGCAATATGATCGTACCGGGGCCGCAGATTTGCTGCCGTTACGAGATGTGTACTGCCCGGCCCTAGAACGAGCATAGTCCGTACAAATTGCGTTCGCGAGACATCGGTGAAAGAAATAACACGAAATATAGCAAATTTCTTCAGTTTGTATGCAATAAGAGCGATCGAACATGGATTTTCAATGCGTTAACATTCACCAGGTCCCTAAGGTGGTGCTGAAAACCGCGGCCTCCGGCCTCAGTTTTCAACACCTCCCTAGGCATCTAGCGAATTTTAATGCATGAAAAACCATGTATGATATATGATACCTATATTGCTAGTTTGTGTTAAACGTATTTATGTGTAACTGTCAAACATGAAATACAGGATTCTAATTACATAACATTCATTGTTTACAACTAAAGAAAGGATCAGAACGAAAGCATGCAAATATATATAATTAATGTCGATAACTAAATTTGCGAACAACTGAAAAAGTATTTTTATATAAAATGTCTAATCTATATCATATTTTGTACACTGCAAGTTACCGTATCTAATGTATATCAGTTTCTTACTTATCATGCAACAGATATCGGATAAAGAAATTGAAGCAACATAACATGTAAATATGGACGAAAAATAAAAGTAAATGTATGCATCTATAAAAAGGGTAAATCGACTCTAATAAGCGGTTTTGTAAATAATAATAAATAATTAATGTCTGTATTATATAGAATGCTAGATTATATATTCTAACACCTCTGCTCGTGTTGTTTCTCATTTATCTTTACATTTTTAGCGGTGCTTTATCTAAGGTATTTGGGCATAGGAATTTCGTCGCGTGCTATCAAAGGGAAATCAATCATATTACTGTTGCGAGTGTGCACCCCTGGTTACTATGGACGCTAGGTTAAAATATTGGCCGAAAAATTCATATACATAATTAATTATATTAGTAAGGTAGAAAATGATCTCTGCACATTGCAGTTCTTTGACTTTTATTACCTGATGAGTTCCTGTGCAGGTTATACCATTTAAGCACATTCGTTTTACTTCTTGTTTCCACCTTAAATTGTTAACATGTTTGAAAACAAAAGCAAGTCAGTAAATATTCTTATTTTGCTTTTTTATATCAGTCCTCCTAGGGTCGATCGCGACACTCCAATTCCAAGCATTTTGCAATTCTTTCATGAACATAGGATAAAAGTTTTTTTTTTCTTTTATGTATATACATGTATATATTTTACACCATTTTAAAACTTTACATCGTCAGCTGATTCGCATGTGTAATCCGCCATCTTGATTATTGGTCATCGAACCTTGTAACTGCGTAACCGTGTGACGTAGTGCTTAAGATGAACAGCCAACAACCAATACGGAAGTCAGGTAATAATAATAATAATAATAATAATAATTAAAAAATATCTCATTTATGCAAAACATTTGCTCAATGAGGGTGTTATAACAGAAATATTTTATTCCGAACCATGCTCAAATGCCCTAGATAAAGTACAGTTGAGTTTGAATTGTACTCATTTGAGCACTCGCTCGCTGCGCTCGCTCGTGCTCTAATGGGTACAACCCAAACTCAAATGTGCTTTACCTATCGTATTTGAGCACGGTTCGGAATAATATATATCTTATATGGAACAGTAAGAACAATGAGTAAAAACACGAAAACAAAAGAAGTTAGAGAAAGAGGAGTGTGCACAGCAATAAACCCTATGATATTTTATTACGAATCTAGCCATCCTTTAAGGATGCAAAACCGATCACCGTTACATGTCAATATAAAATTTATTCACTGCCGACATGAAGAGGCGAAACTATGCAACCATTTAATAATTACAAATTAAAGCTGCAAAACCTATAGTAAACAAAACCGATGAAGGACAGAAACGTTTGTTATCCTTAGCCGCCTGAATTCGCACAGCAAACACACACACACACACACACACACACACACACACACACACACACACACACACACACACACACATCGTATTCTCGCACATTAAACAAAAAACGTATCGTGTCGATGTCTCCGTGATTTCAGGAAGATGCATATATGACAATCTGGCGATAAAGAAACGCATTGTGTTTCCTGAAGGTGGGTAGCCTGATCCTAATGTATGGAAGACTATATTTATATGAATATTCTCTCAGTATATAAAAATAAGACACAAGAAACAACTAGTATGATGGAATTATGACCGCGTTTTCTGTGGCATGTCGTTTATTGTTTTCATCTTACAGGTCTTTTTGAAGGGGAAAACTTGGCCAGTTCTTTCTTTCCCCACCACCATAACTATATTTCAGTATTGTTAGGGAACGTGCATGTAGTATTTCACTTGGTTCCAGTTGTGATATGGAACCTCTTGTTTTAAAACAACATTAAATATTGGAAAACGATGGTCTCTTTATCTACATTTGTATACTCCTTTTTTCTGTAGTGGGGACAGAACGAGCCCAGCTGATTTTCACCACCTAATATTACATCTGGTATAGTGACAGAAGTATATGCAGTATTTATCGGTTGGTGATGCCGAAATAGTAGCTTTGCATCAACACGAGAGTATACATATCATAAAGGTAATACTTTGACAATCATTTCTAAAACATTTCTAGAGAGGAAAGAAATGTGTCAACCTAGTATTTCTTCACTAATCATCTCAGTCTGTAAGCAAAGGTGTATGACGGTTTTTCACCTGAATACGGTTGTTAAATCTTATTAGTGTCAGCTTGGTTTGGCGTCATTAAATAACGGTAAATGTCCTAAAATTTCGAACATTTTATTCCCTACTTTTAATGCCTAAATGTTGCTTTTTGCGCATTTTTTTTTCTTTTAATGCTCAGTGGAATGACAAACGGTGTAGACCCTGAGCTGACTGCTTCATCAGTAGCAGTCTGATTTAGGTCTACACTGTGTGTATTTTAGGACATATTTTCGTATATAAATGTCCTTGCGTACATATCGTATTTTATTTTACTAAAGTAATGTTTGGATCGTGCAAATAATCTGATACAAATTAACAGGAAAAACATCTATTTTAGGGGAAGGGATACCGAGTCCCAGTGTTATCTGTACATTTCCTGAGCAAAAAATGTTAGAGACAAAGTTTGGATAAAGTAATGTATATCATAGTTCCCTATTTACTGCAATGGTAAATCGAAACAAGATGGCCTATAATCTTATCAAAAATATTAAAGAAGCAATAGAGTAAGGTGTACTACTATAGGATGCGCCAAGCAAAAGCGAAACTGTGTCTTCGAGCATGCGCAAAATGCACATATTCAGATTGCATGCGCAAAGTGTCATTCGGGAATCTGCTCTATATTGATACATTCTATAGTGTCCAGTAATTCTTGCAGCGGACAACAAAGGCTCTGATCAGACTGTGCGGATGCACCGGTTAATATGAGTCTTCGCTGTCCGCATATGTCCGGAGACCCATGTTCACAAAGCACAGCCTATATGATAACTACTGAACAAACAAGTAAACAAAGTGGTGGCTAAATCAATACTACATCTATTTTGAATATCGTCTCCGGATCTCCGAGCTTCTTTTGTCTTTTTTTCTGTTGTTGTTGATGCTTTACAAGCATTTGTGCTGTCGGTTTGGCATAAAAGTTAAATTTAATTGTTTTCCACTGTAGGCAGAACATAGTGCTTCCGAAATGAAAGTGATCAATTCTCCGTCATGTAAATAATTTAACCATATTATGTCTAAATGAAATGCCACCTTATGGATTTCCTGTGGGAATTTACGGACTGTCAGATTTAACGCCAAATATCAGCCGGTGCAAAGAACGACATTTTCAAATTTCAGTTATAGAAACATGTTAAACATGCGTCAAACACAATCCATCAAGGAGAATATATGTACTATCGTGAGAGTAATCTCTGTCAAAACTCTTGGGAGCAAAGAAAGGTAAGAGAAAAGTCCTGGGAATGCCACAATCACAAACCGCAGCCCTTCCCAGACACCAAGAGGAAGAGGAAACCGACAAAACCAAACAAGCACAAATCGAACAAACGTACGAAAAGCACCAAGATTAGCTCTCTCTTCCCCAAGTGATGTAATCGCAAAGTTAAAAGGACTGAAAACACAAGAACAAAATAACACAAGGTAAGACATAAAACAATAAAGGCTCCCAACTCAGTCAATGCATCAAAGCAAAAACATAAAAATCAAATTAATCACAGTGACTATAATAAACAAAGACGAGTATTCATGGCTAATTCTACTGTATGCCAGAGTAAATGAAAACCAATAGTTCAACCACGGCAGGCCAAGCCAAAGACATATCGTCAAGCCCAATTCCACTGGTTAAAGTTTTACGAAGTGACCGTCATTGAGTCTGAGGCCCGAACCGCCGTCGTGCAATTAAAGAGTGAAGCATAGCCATCAACAATGATTGGGTTGACAACTAGGCATGCAGTCTGCCGCATAATATCCAGGCTATAGCCAAATCTTTTATAACGGTTAACATGTTTTCTGAAAAGTTAGATTTTCCTACAATTTTTCTAAATCTGTACACTATGTCACCGTAAAATTCTGGTTCCGATATACCATGTTGCAGAAGTGTTTTCAGACTGACGCTATATTTTTCTACCAAGGCACTGTGTCTGCGATAAAATTCGAAAACGCTTTACGAAGTTTAAAATAACGACAGCCCTGTCTAAGAAGAGTTCTTTGCTCTTAGAGTAAACCCTATTTCAGAATGGCTTTCATCGGCTGATTGTCGTGGTTGTGGCATTTTCTGGGTATCATTTGTTTACTTTGATATGCAGTGGTAAAGGTTGTTTACGGTATCAAAATAGAACGCGTTCTTTGCTTTTAGAGTAAATATCTTTTCCGAAGAGATTTGGTGTGCACAAAAGCAGTCCTTTCGTTCACAGAATTCGTATCCCTAATCAAAATGGCAGAAAAGCCGCCCTGTTTATCAAATTACCTTCATGAATTCTGGATACTCTAAAGGTTGAAAACAACGGCAATAACACAAACACGGCTAGTTAAGCCCACGTTAAGTGTATACTTTTGGCGGTAATTTACCGTCCCGCCACACACAACACAGCTACAGCGCAATACAAGACTTGCCAATGTAACGAGTTATCCTCACTGTTAGAGGAGATCTGCCTGAATAAATAATGTGATCCAACTATGAAGTCGATCATTTGCCCGTAATGATTCATGGACGAGTTAGAGGACCTCCTCACGGATCGAACATATATATGTTTTCACCACTATGGAAGATGAGGGCGAGAGTTGGGATCCCTTCTGTTTTCTTTTTGTGGCGGTTTTGTTGTATTTGTCTGGCTTTCCCTTTGTTGGAGCTTGATGCGTACCTGATTGTATCAGTTCCTGAGTCCTCTTATTCATTTTGGTCGACGCTATTATTACCCGATGAATGTTTACTGTCGTATCAATGAACTTTTTATATTGGAATAATCCAGGGTCAAGGTGAAACAGGTTGTTACGGGTATAAATAATGCCACTCGGTACTTTCCGGTTCACCGACTCCGTTTGATTGAGGAAGTTTTACATTGATAGCGATTTCTTGCAAGTGTATTGCATCATTAGGTCAAAAACTAAATCGACGGTCGGATGTTCGATTCCTTTAGCAGTCTTTTTTTCTTTACTCATAATAATCTTTTATCTCCTTGTGTTTTTCTTTTCTTTCTTTCTTTTTGAGTCTGCTAGCGACAGCTAGCAGGCTCTTTGCAATCGCATGGGGTTTTACGAGCGGATTCTCATCACAGCTATTTATGCGTATATTTATACGCGCACTACTTCTTAATCAGACGCAATGCGGCACTATTACGGTGAACTGAATGTGAAGCAACGGAATTTTGTATGTTTTTTTTTTATTTCGCTATCATAACTGTAACTGAAATCGATTTAGATAATGCAATTCGAAACATAGACTTCAAAATTCGGTGTAGTAATACACGCGCTACTTTTGTCAAGGCGTTAATTCGGCACGGGGTCCTACTAATCACCCCATGGCACCCCACGATATCCCAAGGCACCCCACGGCACTAAATTATTTCATTGTATTTATTAACTGAATGCTGAAATTACACCAGGGTATTAGTTTTATGTATCCAAATTTGTTTTTGTGATAGTTTAAGACATTAACCTTACTTCAAGCGATTATCTCGGGGCGCCTAAACACCAAGATTCAAACTGACGCTAAAATATAGCAAAGAGACCAATGGTGTAAGTTGATAGTCTGCTGGCCCATTTATAGGTTTATGACCCTTCTTTTTTGGATATCTGAAAATCTCTTGAAAAGGGTAGGCATAGCTGGTCGGGCTAATCTGTTGATGCTCAGGCGAAGCACTAGCAAATGACAATCAGTTATTAACGCTAATCCGGACTGAACATAGGCATTTCAAATTTAATTAATCTGCTCTTGTCTTAATAATAAGTTGATAGAGTAAATTTATAAAATTGTACTAGAATAATCTTGGAGCTACATCAGGTGTCGAATTTGTATGAACTGGAGCATATCTAGAGTTGAACTTTAATAATTCTAGAAATTGGAAATTGCTGCTGGAGATACACTCATTTGGAATAATCAGGTGATAAACTTCATTGGAAAATAAAGAGGTTCATTACTCCAATCACTGCATTGGCCTATATATGCAGATAATAAAATGGATTTTTTTTTTGTGAAGAAAGAAACAAAACAGAAGAGAAATAATTGTATTTAGTTTTTCAGTACATGGTTAGATTATATATGTATATCTGTTTTACACAGATGCCTCAGTAAAGACCCATTCTTATTTATACATTAAAAAAAGTAGAATGCATTTCCATCTGACTGATTTTGAGAAATTGATAGTGAAAGCATGTAGTACAGAGTGTTCATGTTGGTTGTTTTTCAAGGAATAGTAAATTTCCTCACAAAGCCTTGTCTCTGAATGTAAATTTAATATTGGATGAAGCCACTGGTTGTAAGCAAGTGTGAAAATATGGATATAGAGCAAAACCCAGGTCCATCAAATCATATAAATCTACAAGAAAATGCATCTGTATTATTCCAAGGAAGTATCCATCAAGGAGATGAGATATTTAGTCATGATTCAAGAGAGCGTCAATGCCTACCATGTTGTTTAGTATTTTTGGTGAAAGCTGTACAGAAAAGGATCTGTACCAACATGTGGAATGTGAACAACATGAATGAAATTCTGTTTGCAGGAGATAAATTATACGAGTATCCTTTCCTTGATTTAGAGACAACACTCGCTATGACTTTCTCATTCAACCCATATGCAGTCTTTGCTTGACGTACATTTGATAGAGTTTTTAAAGAAAGTCTTCTTTTCAGGAAGTACAATGCCCAGATGCTTGATATATTCCATAGAGATCCATCTTATGGTGTAGTATTGGTAGCATTGGAATGCCACCTATCTACTTTGCATGTATTGTGTTTGCATAGAAGTTACACAGCACTCCACCAATACTTTACAAGCTAGCAGACTCTTAGGACTATCAGTCCTTTGATTTTATTTTTCTTTTCTTTTTTCATCTAAATCACCGCGATGTGAATACTCTTATGTGTTTTAACACTTACCACGCGATGGGCAGATTCAGCAGTCGACAAATTGATCTGATTTTTCTATTTTCTTTTCTCTCCAGAAAATTGCATTAAATGTCGAATTCTATTTTCTGAGGAAAATAAGGAAAATATTTCAAAATGTTGGCTACTGAAATGTTTACCCAACATGCTAAACGTTAATACGAAAACGTCTTTAACGCGTGTGATGGGAGGTCATATTGCATTCGAATAGAAAAGGTCTTGATCTGCCTGTGCATTATCACAGTCTTATCTGGATCATCTCTGGATTGTTTCTGTCCATTCATATATTCTATGGTATCAATTAATTTTGTAAGCGGACAAAGGTCCTGGTCAGACTGAATGATGATAAAGTGTTGAGATAACGACGTAATATCTTGTTGTTTATTGCCAAAAATAAAAGAAAGAAGAGAGAAACAAATACCATGTTTACCCTAAACATTCTGACACCTTACCATATTTGCCCAAAAAATTAACAAGGTCATTGAACTACCTGATTATTTATCTAAAATTGCCAGATGAGAGACATTCAGTAACAACTATGATCATTCCGCGTTCTGCTCAGGGTCCACATAGTTTACTCAGACTTCGGGTAAGTAAATGCCAATTAGCCGGGGACCTTTACAATGGTGTATGAAAAGCAGATGCAATAACGTCCCTTTAGCCTTTTTTTTGTTGTTGTTGTTGTTGTTTTGTAATTGGGGGTGAAAAAAAAAAACGATATAAAGATACATGATGTTTTAGTAAAATAAAATAAAAAAAAAAAAAAAAAAAAAAAAAAAAAAACAGAAGAGAGAGAGAGAGAGAGAGAGAGAGAGAGACATGCGGCAATATAATTTACTCTACTCAAAACAGTCATACCCCAGTGATGTATCCACAACAACACGCTGTCGGTTGATACAGAGTACTGTGTGTGTATGGCACTATCGCCGAACGCTTCACGGATAAGTCCATGCTTACCTAAAACGGATTTTGGATGAACTCGTCCGACCTTTGACACGACAGTAAACATTCATCGAGTTATAGCCTTTGCACTTTACAGAGAAGTTAAATGGTTTTATTTATGTCAAAGGACAAGCAAGGTAAGGGATTACAGGGTATTGGCGATAACGTTATGATTGAAATTAATACACTTTGAAGAAAGAAAACTCTATCAAAACTGTTTTATGCTTTCTTCAGAAAAAGGGGTCTACTAGAAAAAAAATAAACTAAAAAAAAAAATAAAATAAACAAAACAACCTTACTTAATGCGCAGAAAGTCAAACAAATGGTCACCAAAAATGTCTCTCTTGGCGGAATTGGCGGAAAATATATCAAGTGTATCCATTGTCCTTATAATAATCATTACGAAAACTCGCCCATTCAAATATATTGAACATTTCACCACCAAAATCTGAAAGTTTTCAGATAAAAAAGCTGATATTTTTCATATTTCTGCTCAAAACATAGATTGTGGGTATTCGTTACAACCGCCTAACGAATACCTACAATCCATGTTTTTGAGCAGAAATAAGGGAAAAAAATGTATACCCCTGTAAACCCCTGTTTTACTATATAAAAGTGGGTTTAAGGGGGTCAAAATTATATAGGTATGTTTTCGTGATGAAAAACACACTGCTGTTTACAAAATCTGCATGTTTGGCTGTCAGTCGAGAAAAAAAGTGTTCTGGAACTTCTATGGAAAAGTAATCACGCAACATGAAACGGCAGTTTAAAGAAAAAAAATGATACAAAGTGTCTAAAAAACGTAAGCGTTTCAAGGTTAAATGTCACATCTGCCATGTCATTTCTGTCTATATTCAGTGAAATAATAAATACCATATTTACCTAATTTTTCAGACACCTTACCTTCTTACCGTACGTGTCATAATATTAAATACATCCAGTTTTAACTGCATATGTGCCTAAACATTGCTCAAGGAAAGGCAAACAGTGTAGACCCTGGTCTGAATCCACTACCTTCTTAGGCTTGTCTGTTACAATTCCAAGTGTAAATACAGTAAAATGAAAAGCCTGCACTGTGAAAAAAATCCCGTAAATTTTCAGTCAAATACTGGCAGCTAATTGCATTTATCGTAAATTTTACGGGTGCCTGTAGAACTTTTGCAGGAATTAATCCGTAGCATGAGGTAAGGGCCAGTAAGCTTATGATACGGCGCGGTAGCTCACATACTTACTATGTCTTACGTTACCTACCTTGCCCTACTCTGCCCTGCCATGCGTGATTATTCCTGCAAATGATCTACAGGAGCCCCGTAAAATTTATGGTAAATACGCTGGCTTTTTCATGTCATATGCGGTCAGTAACGCCTTGCTCAATCTTTGCACTAATTAATCCTTCTAGCCCGGCAGACGATAGCGCTTACCTGTGCAAACAGTGTAGATCCAGATGACATGGCTCATAAGAGCCGTCATATCAGGATCTACATTGTTTGTCATTCTGTGTTCTTAATGTTTTGACTGAAACCCCTATCAGTCAATGGACATGTCCAATTCAAGGAATAAAGAGTCCACTTTAGAAAAAAAAGGTATGAGAAAAGTCCAGGGAATGCCACAATCACAAACCGCAGCCCTTCCCAAATACCAAGAGGAAGAGAAAACCGACAAAACCAAACAAGCACAAATCGAACAAACGTACGAAAAACACTAAGATTAGCTCTCTCTTCCCCGAGCGAGGTATTCGCAACGCTAAAAGGACTGAAAAACACAAGAACGAAATAACACAAGGTAAGTCATAAAACTTAGGAGTGAAAGTGTTGAAAAAGAAGAAAAAAAAATCCATTCCGTATATGCTTTTAAGAATTTGTTCAACCGAGGACCACTTATTTACACGTAGTTATTGCGATTAATATAGATTTTTCGTTTATTGAAAATCGCACAGATTATTATATAATTTCCGATAACAGTGACATACGAGTATGGCGTTTCCCGTCTTATAACCATTTCATTACCAAAACAAGCCTATTCAAATATAATGAAAATTTTACCATCAAAAAATGAAAATTTTCAGATAACAAAATTCTATATTTTACATATTTCTGATCAAAACATAGATTGTGGGTACTCGTTAGAACCGCCTCGGCGAGGCGGTTCTAACGAGTACCCACAATCTATGTTTTTGAGCAGAAATAAGAAAAATAATGTATACCCCTGTAAACCCCAGTTTTACTATATAAAACTGGGGTTTAAGGGGGTCAAAATTGTATAGGCATGTTTTCGTGATGTTAAGCTCCTTTGCTCTGCAGGCAAAATCACTGGATAAACAGCACTGAAACATGCATCTTTCTTATGTTCTGTTTTAAAGTAATTAAGGCTCAACATTTATTCATAGGGCCACCTTTGGGGACAATTTGAATAAACTGGTAAGTCTCATGTTCTTTCAGAATCAAGAGACGGCCTGATTTTAATTATAATAGTCAGATTAAATGTTAAACTTTGAACGTATACGTCCAATACTCGTGTCCAAGGTAAGTCTGTGGCAGTGTTTATTGTGCTAGTCAATGAACAAATATTTTCTCAATATATTTTATTTCTGAGATTTCAAACAAAATCATAAACATAAATGTTCATTTCTTTTTTTCACAATAATAGAAATCTAAAAGACTACCGTTGGAAACAAAGAATACTCACCTTATCAGGAGATGATTTATATAAGCTTTCAGCTTTTTATCAAATCCTGTACCATTTAACATTATGCGATGTATATATGTGAACTTAAATGAATAAAATATTGTTTAAACCAAAGAATACACTCATAAACATCCAAAAGGTTGCCTTTGGATACAAAGCACACACAAAAGAATGAAAATCAGAGACTTGGTTTTCTTAAGTTTCTTCATATGCAACATAAGTCCCCAGTCACCACAGTTGCAGTTCATCTTCTACTCTGTTTAACCCATGTAAGCCTGGCGTCATTTTGTGGAACATAGGCAAACAATGAAGACCTAGATCAGACGCCGCATGATGCGTACAGAACCTTAAATTTCAAAAAGAACAAAAATGAAAAAAAAAAAAAAAAAAAAAAAAAAAAAAAAAAAAATACCTGAAACCCCTTGAATGACAAATGGACTTACCAAATGTATAAGGATGAGAATGTCCATTAGGTTTATTTGGGTTAACCAGGGTTGCTTTTCGTAGTCATTTAATCTCATTCAATCCTAATCTTGGTAGACCAGCAGAAGATCTGATCAAGACCTATTTGCCTTGAACTTAGTACTTAGCAGTGACAGAACAATTAGGGCCGTTTTTATATATACCGCCTTATATATAGATAAAGGTTTACGAGGACATTTTTAGGAGATGTAGATGATGACTATTTTGTGATGATATTCTCCCTTTCTCCATAAAACATATCTTCAGGATACATTAGAATTGCCTTGCCGTGGCGCTTCTTAAGAAATACCAAAATATTTTCTGAGAACCATAAAAACATTTGTTGCTGATACTCATTAGGAATGTTTCGGCGAGGCACATCTAATGAATATCCGCAACATATGTCTGAAAGAGAATATATATTTTCCAGTATTTATAACCCAATACTTTTCCTTAAAAAGTCTTATTGGTTCTTTTTGGCATTAACGATGGTATTAATGGATATCCAACAGTGTATAGAGAAGGTTATTGACTGAAACATAAGGCTATAAACTAGTTCATAAGGTTACTTACTGGTGCATAAGATATTTAACCTGCAACGGATGCTGTTCTACACTGTGTCTTCCACTATGAATCCTTTTTCATCGCTGTTCAACTTGGCGATTCCGTTGTTTCATTTTTAGCGCGTTCATTGCTTTCAAGTTCCAGTCCATTTAGAATCTATTTATAACGAAGGTAATTCTGCAGTAGACATAGGCAAACGGATGTCCTTGCGTGCAGATTTACTTGTCATACTTTCTTTTCTGAATCTCATTTGAATGCTACCGTTGTAATTCTATATTATCATATATTAGTACATAAATATATGTCAGTGATAGGAAGAAACATGCTGCAAGCAAATAATGTGGTACTGACCGTTGCTATATGTATAAATTACCCTGACACCGGCCATAGCTACTTGAGTAGTATAGGCAGCTCATAGTGCCTACATATACTACTTACTTGGCACAGTGTTATTTAGTTCGATCATCACAAAGTGGCCTTAAAACGTCTCCCCGTTCTTTATTTTAGTACAAATTATGTTTTTATTTCCTTTGAACTGAGCCAACTCTACTTACGTTGAAAATCAAATACTGCTTAAGCCGGTGCTAGAGAATGTATGCAGCCCCGCTAAGTACATTGTTGCATATGAAGAGACTTTACAAAACGGAGCCTCCCATTACGAAAACACGCCTATTCAAATATATTGAAATTTTTACTTCCAAAAAACTGAAAATCTTCAGATAAAAATCTCCGATATTTTTCATATTTCTGCTCAAAACATAGATTGTGGGTACTCGTTAGAACCGCCTCGGCGAGGCGGTTCTAACGAGTACCCACAATCTATGTTTCTGAGCAGAAATAAGAAAAATAATGTATACCTCTGTAAACCCCAGTTTTACTATATAAAAGTGGGGTTTAAGGGGGTCAAATTATATAGGCATGGTTTCGTGATGGATTTTCGTTCTTTTGTTTGTTGTTTGTTTCAAAAGGCATTTTGTTAGATTTTATTATACAATCCATGCGGTTCTTGTTTGATTTAGGATTTGGCTGAGGTTCGGTCTAACCCAAGGCTGTATTTACACTACTGTCAGTCAACTGATATGTCATAGCTTTCTTACTTCGAATTGATAATCGTCAAATGAAATAATAGCTTCCTGCGTGACAATACGTCACTTTGACCCATATTTGTAGAAAACTGGATACCACTCACATGCTATTGGGTCCTAAACTGGACTTTTCTCCCAAAAAATTAGACATCACGAAAACATACTTATATAATTTTGACCCCCTTAAACCCAATTTTCATATAGTAAAACAGGGGTTTACAGAGGTAAATATTATTATTCTTAGTTCTGCTTAAAACATAGATTGTGGTACTCGTTAAAACCGACTCAGCGAGACGGTTCTAACGAGTACCCACAATCTATGTTTTGAGCAGAAAAGTGAAAACAATATCTGATTTTTTTTATCTGAAAACTTTCAGTTTTGGTGGCCAAATTTTCAATATATTGAATAGGCCTGTTATCGTAATTAGCACAATCGTGTCAGCACATTAAATACTGTAACCTACTGTTCTAGAATATCGGGTCATACTCGTACCTCTTTTCTTAAACATGTTCTAGGTTCACTATAGTGTAATTTATATGTGGATCGCTGATGAGGTCTAACTGGTCGATATTAGCTAGTCTGGCCCAGAGGACTTTCGCTATGTTTCAGTCGATCTTCACATCACGAAAACACGCCTATATAATTTTGACCCCCTTAAACCCCATTTTTTTATATAGTAAAACCGGGGTTTACAGGGGTATACTTTATTTTTCTTATTTCTGCTCTAAAATATAGATTGTGGGCGGTTCTAGCGAGTACCCACAATCTATGTTTTGAGCAGAAATATGAAAAATATCAGATTTTTTTATCTGAATATTTTTCAGTTTTTGGAGGTGAAATTTTCTATATATTTGAATAGGCTTGTTTTCGTAATGAGATTAAATAATGGCTTCTTCCCAATCTGTTACAGATGGTTGGCGACTGACTATCAATGTCTGCAGTCTGGCTTATCGTGGTCCTGTTTGTGGTTTTCTTCTATTCTGGCTTCGGATTGCCATTTGCCATTACGAAAACAGGCCTATTAAAAAAAATGCAAATTTTATCACCAAAAAATAAAATTTTCAGATAAAAAAATCTGATATTTTTCATGTTTCTGCCCAAAACATAGATTGTGGTACTCGTTAGAACAGCCTCGACGAGGCGGTTCTAACGAGTACCAACAATCTATGTTTTGATCAGAAATAAGATAAATAATGTATACCCCTATAAACCCCAGTTTTACTATATAAAAGTGGGGTTTAAGAGGTTCAAAATTATATAGGCATGTTTTCGTGATGCTTAGTTTCGTTAGTTGCTTTGATTATTTGTGCTTCACTGTGATGTTTAACAGATAAAGAAAATATCTTTAATGTGGACCAAACACATATTCCTAATTTGGAGCTGCATCAGAACTAAGGGTGAGGTTTCGCGCAAGGAAAACTGGTTTAAGACCGACCGCCCTCCCCATCTTCCGACCTTTCCCACTGTCACCACACGCTGGTTTTCTACTGACCGTTCCAAGGCGGCTACTCTGTTTAAGTTTTTCTGGGTTTGTGCGTCTGTGGTTTCATATGTGGCGTTTGTTTTTTCCTTACTTTTTTTTCCTCTTCTCTCTTCTGTTGGTGTCTCGGGAGGGCTATGATTCATAATTTTGGTATTTCCTGGGTACCTTTATTTACATTATTGTAAGTATGTTCACTGCTCTTAAAGGCCATTGCTTTCAAAATCTGTAAATCATAAATTAGTGTATAGTTTGGGGTGCTTTGTGGTCAATGAGCCCATTTCAGGATATTTGAAATTGTATATGGGAAAAAAAGATATTTCAAGAATATTCTGTTTGTGTATGCATTGCTCTTTAAGGTCATTTAGCTTAGAATTTAATTATTTCAGTACTTCGCGTTTGTGTAATTTATATTTCCTGGTCCTCTTTTTTACCACTGAGCATATTCATGGATAGTTGAAAAAATATACGAGATTCATTTATGAGGCCTAACTGGTCAAAACCAACAAGTATGGTAAAAAAATGGACATTTCTGGCATTACTAGTTCTGTTTGTATATTTATTGATCTCAATGGTCTTAGAACCAATTTATCATTGGAATGTTAACAACATAGGAGACAAAGCCATTGTAGGCTACCGTGATCTAAATTGCAAGAAATTTGGAGACTGGTTTGTAAACATGATAACAAGAGGCCCGCGAGGGCCTGAATTGCTCTACTGGCAAGTACAGCATTTGTTTTTCGCATTCCCTATCGGTAAAAAAATCCTTGCAGGTAAAACACATTTTCCACTTGAAAAATGCTTAGAATGACCTCACATGGGGTGGGGGTGCTGTATGGGTGGGTGGGGGAGGTTGGAGTTGGGGCTTAAATCGCTTTTACGCGACCACCACCCTCGCCATTAATTTTGTCGTGGTATACACAAGACATTTGTTCAATCCACGTGAAGGGTTTCTTACTCATCAGTGCAACGTTTCTGAGAACATAAAAACAAACGAATAAAGAGACGAAACAATGAATGAAGACTCGACAGCAAGACATAGCTGAAATGCTAAAGCAAAAACAAAACAGACAATCTATGCAAGTTTAATAAGAAAAAATATGACAAATGTCATATCTTGGGAGTTACTAGTGGAAATTGGGAATGCTATGCAGAAATTAATTGAAGCAAAAGACGTGTTTGTGGGAACGTAAAGAAGATGTGAACAGAAGAGTAACTATAATCTATTTTTTTTTTTTTTTTTTTTTTTTTTTTTTTTTATCAACATTTTTAATTTTGTTCATGCATGAACAAAATTAAAAATGTTGATAAAAAAAAAAAAAAAAAAAAAAAAAAAAATAGATCCGGCGCAAACTGATAATGATCTTCAATACTTTTGCTAGCATTTGTAAGAAAAAAAAACGACCAGGTTGTCAAAAGTATTGACTGAAATTTTAGGATATGTACAGAAAGGAAATTTAGGATGAATACAAAAAAAAAAAGGTTTTAATCAGAAGGAAATATTTTCTCGCATCCAGCTCCTCGTTATAGACAGATATAGGAACACTAGTAGTTTCGCTTCTGATAATATAGGTTTAAGTTCCTACCCACTTGCGTAATTATTTTGTAGTTGCCTGTTTACAATGTTAGACGTTAGGTATGTTCCCAGTAAGCATTCTTTATAAATCTACAAGCGGGCGTTTTCGGGCCATCAGGGTAGCTGACGGGCCGATAACGGCCCGCTGTAGATTTATAAAGAATGCTAGCTGGGTTTCAGATTTTATTGGTTTATTGGAGTCCTATGTCATCTCTTATTCTCATTTTATTATCATGTGTTGGATTGTTGGTATATCACGTTAGTCACATCAATTTCTGTATTAAAGCATAAGCGTGTTCTGCTAAGGTTGTGCGTAAATAATGCCATGTTTGGTTTCATAAAATTCATTTCTGACTGATCTTCTTTCTCAAGTGAGGCGTGCAGTCTGATTTTCCGTTCGTTTGTGTGTTCTTTGTTTCCAAAGGCAATCTTTTTAGATTTTTATTATATGGCAAAGTGCATCAATGCAACAGGATCAAGTGCTGTCACATATATAGCTGGAAAACTGTAGTGTGGACGCAACTTACTCATCATCATAAATATTGAATTCGGGATTGACATCGGAAAATATATGTATCGTATGGTAATCATTGAGTGTGTAACTGGACCTCAGAACTGGGAGGCAGAAAATCTCCGTTTATGTTCCACATATGTTCATCCGGATGATGGTCTTATGAATATTCCGGTTTAAAAGCGGTTTAGCATGAACACACACATGTATTTGGTGGACGTGGTTATTTTGCATATTTAAGAAAAACTTGAAGCGCGCCATAAGATATGTGTATCTAGAGCTGTCAATTTTAAACAACTATAAGTTTCTATGCCGCAATTCCTGACATCTTTGTTTAGAACAGAACACATCGAATAAAAACAAAACTAAACAATAAAAAAATCATTAGCAATTATTATATCTTATTTGACCCAAGTATCACATCGTCAGTACATGCACAATGCACGCACTATTTTCGAGATCAAACAGACGTATAAAACATCTGGGCCCAGCTGTTCAAAGCTAACGACGTCGTTAGTTAACGAATCATTAAAATTTACATCGAGTGATACGCAAATATGCTGAAATTTTTTGCTGAAAAAATGTGAGTAGCTTTTGCAGTGCAAAAGCTACTCATGTTTTTTTCAGCAAAAAATACCAGAATATTGTTTATTGAATCCGCTAAAACAGTTAACGAAATGACCCTTAACAAGCTCGTTAAGCTAACGACGCTTTGAACAACTCGCCCAGTACTGTATCCTGATACCATCAGTTAGGGCCGGAATTATTTAAAATGTTTATTGAATTTTCCAAAGGTATAAAGTAATATTGAATATCTCATAAACCAAGCCTTATTACAGAAAGAAAAAAAAACATGTGTGTGTGTGTGTGTGTGTGTAGTGGGGGTGGGGGTGGGGGAGGTTCTTCATTTTTACCCATTTATGCCGAATGAAATCTTCTACCTGAGGTTTTTGGACAGGTCCATTTCTAATAGAAGTGGTGTATGGTGAGTTATATTATTACTATGTTTTATAAAGAAATTCTGTATTTAATGCAAACAGTCTAGACCCTGATCATACGCCTCGTTGTGCGGCGTCTCGTCTGGGTCTACACTGTTTGCCAATGTCCCATTTATGGGATGCTAGGTTTAAATGAGTTAAAGTGTAGACCCACAATAGACCTTGTGCATACACATACATCAGCATCCGAGGATTGCAAACACACAATATTCAGTGAAAATTACAGACCTTAATTGCACTGCGTTTACCAACCTGGACTACTGCAGTTGGAAACTATCTATCATAAGTGAGTCAGGGCAGAGTATTTCTTCCGAGACTGCAAGTGCGCACAGCGAAGATTTAGACCAAGCGACGCGTCGGCATTAATCAGAGTTCTCGCTGTCCACCCGAAGACGCTTTGAATCCTTGTCTACCCACAGAGTGTCCTGATAAGACTTTAATAAGACTGCGCGAATGCGCAGGCTGATCTGAGTCTTCGCTTGGCGCACGTGTAATATTGTAGGAAAGCTGTGACCAGGTTCAGTTAGTAAGTTGTGTCGGCTCTTCATATGCCTCCCTGTCTGGAATTGCAGCGGTATAATATTTCCATTGTCTACACCATTATACTCTTACATTAAAACATGAACACTGTAAACGTCTTGATTTACTTACACAAAGATGAAGCTGTTTCCATGTCAATTACTAAATGAGCTGCATCATACGAAAAGAACCGTTAAAGAATACGCGAGCACCAAAGATTCAGGCGAGCTTGTGCATCAGCGCATTCTAGCCATAACATATTTTGTTCGCTCCCGTAAAGCCTCGAGGAAACTTTGGCCAAATGCTTGTCTATGGGGCACGGCATGCGCATTGAAATACTAATTCGCCTTTTTCTCGTAACAATGCTCAAATGAATTCTCACTTGTGATATTGCTTTAAAGTTTCCACTAGATATAAAGAGCGAACTAATCAAAAATAGTCGCAGCTCAACCAATCGTTGTGAGGTACTACGTGAGAAAACGTACCTTTTGACATGTGCGCCCAACTAAGGTTCAAATCAGCCTGCGCATAGTCGCAATCTGATCACAGTCTTCGTTGTTCGCATGAATACTGGACTATCTAAAATGCTCAATGAAGAGTCTGATTAGACTGCGCAAATGCACTGGCTGATTTGAATCTTCGCTGTGCGCACTTGTCCGAAAGCACATTTTCTAACAATGTGGCCAATTATTTTCAGTTTTCAGTAGAAGCCGCACCACCTTTACACCATTATAAGAAATATTCAGATGAAGCCGCACCACTTTCAAACAAACATAGGAAATATTCAGATGAAGCCGCACCACTTTTACACAAACATAGGAAATATTCAGATGAAGCCGCACCACTTTCACACAAACATAGGAAATATTCAGATGAAGCCGCACCACTTTCACACAAACATAGGAAATATGCAGATGAAGCCGCACCACTTTCACACAAACATAGGAAATATTCAGATGAAGCCGCACCACTTTCACACAAACATAGTATATTTGAAGACACCCAGGAAATGCCACAATCACGAAGCACAGCCTTGATGAGGAACAAATCCCCCACACATTCCGCTTTCGACCTTCGAAGTGTGAACATCACTAAATAACGAATAACCATGTCCGCTTCAGTTATGCCTGGTGTACTCCTCTGGGCTCTGAGCGAGTACAATTTTGTCGGCTCCCAACTCTGGAGGATGTCCGACGGAAAGGATTTAGTTCGGGTTGAACTAACCTTTCACAAGAATCTACCAACGCCTAGAATCTACAAGAAGGGGGCTGAAAGCAGGAGGCAGCCTGCACCCCCTGCTCGCGAGTGGCCTCGCCAGCCCGCTCCTGCTAGAAGACCGCCACGCCGAGAACCGACGCAGATGGAGAGGGAGACGCTACCACCACCACCACAGACTACAGTACAGACGCCGCATCAGATCATCAGACCACGCTACAAGACCACAGCTACCATCACCGCATCGCCGACTATCACCAGACCAGCACCAGCACCAGCGTCTCGCGTGACACCGCCTCCGAAGAAAGCCAGGAAAGAGTCTCCAGCACCAGAGCGCCCGATCCAGTACTGCTCGTACCACTACGAGGACGAGTACCCCATCCACGAGAAATACGACCTACAGGACGCTCTAAGTAACAAGCTACATGGACTTGACGTCGCGATAATCAAGGCTCAGAGAATACCTGAAGAAGATGAATGTTCACGTTTTCTTGTCGGCATTTGGAATTAATTTGTTTTAAAAACACAACTTCTGCTTGAAATTACTTCTGCAAAATCGGCTTATTGGGACTTGAGTTGTACTGGAACATACTCTGTAAATTAGAACGCATTTTAGTAGATTTTTGGTCAATTAGATTATAAACCAAAGTGTAATAATGTGGTTGGTGTTCAACAAAATGCATACATGAACTTTATTCCAATTAACGATTGACAATTTTGCAGTTGTACGACATCACGAAAACACGCCTATATAATTTTGACCCCCATAAACCCCACTTTTATAGATTAAAACTGGGGTTTACAGAGGTATACATTATTTCTCTTATATCTGCTCAAAACCATAGATTGTGGGTACTCGTTAGAACCGCCTCGCCGAGGCGGTTCTAACGGGTACCCACAATCTATGTTTTGAGCAGAAATCTGAAAAATATCAGAATTATTTATCTGAAAATTTTCAGTTTTTGGCGGTGAAATATTCAATATATTTGAATAGGCGTGTTTTCGTAATGTGGTGAACCGTGTCCAAAAGTAAATTATAGCTTCATCTCGTTACACTAGAACAGCTGTGTAAAATGTACATGTCTCAGCCATAGCTCTCGAAAACCCATTTTTCTATCCAAATCATTGACTGATTTTCTTATTTCTCTACAAACAAAAACATGTTGTGGATGCGAGGTGCATCTAATGGATACCTTCAATACCTGGTGTTATGAGAAAAACGAAAAATATTAATCTTGCATCCTCCATCATCTACTGCTTTTAAGTCATTGTATATTCAGCATATACTATGAGAAGTGAGCTTGAGTTTGTTTACTAAGCAAATGAAGATTAATGCAGTAATCGCGGTTGCTAGAAGTAAAATACAGATTGAAAATCTGGTTCAAGAATCTGCAATATGATGATTCCATCCTTTTCTCTGCAAATAATACAAACGTATTCCTGAACTTGTTATATATTATGGGGGAACAAGAGGTCACATATAACATTGAAGTTAACGTAATTTACATCAGATGGTTGGTGCCTGATTGCCTAAGTCTTTAGTAGGACCCACCATGGTCCTACTAAGTAAACCATATCTTGGCATTTTCTCTTTTTAATATATCACGAAAACATGCATGTATAATTTTGACCCACCTTAAACCCCACTTTTATATAGTAAAACTGGCGTTTACAGGGGTATACATTATTTTTCTTATTTCTGCTCAAAAACATAGATTGTGGGTACTCGTTAGAACCGCCTTGCCGAGGCGGTGCTAACGAGTTCCCACAATCTATATTTTGAGAATAAATATGAAAAGAAAAATCAGTTTTTTTTATCTGAAAATTTTCCTTTTTTTTTTTGATTGTAAAAGTTTCAATTTATTTGAAAAGGCGTGTTTTCGTAATATAGGGAAAGAAAAAACGTAGATTAAACAGGTTTTAACACAGTGATGCAGCTTAAAAGGTTACCAAAAAATAGCAATCAAATTGACAAACTTGTATAAAAAGTACAAAGCCATGAAACCGCTTAATTATGTATGGCGCTGTATAACCGTTTTAACTATATATTACGTGGGAAACAGAGATTATGTGCGACCAAGTAATCAGGGTGTGCAGATGTAGTGTTTCTGCAGTGGTAGTAGTTGGTTTTATTATACATCACTTTTCCAAGGAAATTACTCTTGGTCTGATCCCAGCTGTCGTTGGCAGACGTCGCCACGTAGCGCCGACAGTCTGGTGCTGACGCCTGGTGTTTGTGACGGCTAAAACTCGTAGAGTGGCAGTATACTCCAACAGGATACAATATAGGATTCCAATTTTGGTGAGTGATGGAATTAGCATTTGTTATCCTGTAACTTTCCTTTGTTTACAAGGTCCAGTCTGATTAAAATTGTTCTTTACTTGTTCTCACCAGTAAGACCATATGTAGATTCTACACACCAATATTCTGTTACTTGGATTAAGAATTTTATGTCTGCCAACATAAATGGAGAGTTTTATGTCTGCCGACGTAAATGGAATGTATTAAATTTCATACACAGTTTCTCTATGCTTAAGTGGATGCTGTCACTTCCGTAAAATTAAATATTTTTTTTTTTTTATTTTCTCGCACAAATAGCTTTTACAAGAATGAATTATGAAATTGAATTCCTATGCCGGCCTCGGTGGCTCAGTTGGATGTGCGTCGGACTGGAGACCAGGAGGTCGCGGTTTCGACCCCCGCCGAGGTCGGCAACACTCTTTCGTGACTATTGATCATGAAATATTTTCTACGGTCATTCTCTCCCTTCCGCTGATTCAAGAAGGGCAGTTGTCAGTTTCTGGCGAATGAATGTGCACAATACTGGTTAACCGCTAGGAGGACTAAGCCTGCCCAGTAAACGTGTGGTTAGGTAAACTGACCGCGCTCGACTTGACCCCATTGGGTTGACTGGGCCGTAAAACCTCAACACAAACAAACAATTGAATTCCTAATCGTCTCCTATATCCTCTCACATATGATAAAATATGAGACTACATCTACATTATCCATGTAATAATATGTATGTATTATAGGCCAGCCTATACTACTTATGTTACTATTACATGCACTTTATTGATAGTATGGGAGATTATGTGTATTGAAATTCTGCTTGAATTATTGATAAGAACCCCCGACAGTTTGACCAGACCCCAAGATTATAAAACTTTGTTTCGTGTTCAACTCAGATGAGCATAAAATTTGTCTTGCTAATAAGCCTTCTAACAATTGCAAATTATTTCTTGCTCAACATAGCAGGCCCTGAGGTTATAAAACCTTTTTCATGCTCAACTCAACTGAGCATGGAGTTTCACTTGGTCATAAACATAAAAGAAAATATCAAGAATTCAAACTTTTGTCTCAACTCAGCTGAGCATGCTCAGCTGAGTTGAGCATGAAAGAAGTTTTAAAACATTGTCAGTATTTTAAGATTTATAAGCCCCCCCCCCCCCCCCCCCCAAAAAAAAAAAAAAAAAAAAAAAAAAAAAAAAAAAAAAAAAATATGCAGAGCTGAGTTGAGCATGAAAAAAAGTTTTATAACCTCGGGGCCTGATCATATTTTTTTCATGCTAATATAAATATGAAAAAATACAGTTTAAATCGTACGACACTTCTTCAAATTGTTTTCCGCGGTTTGTAAAAATGAAAACAAAAAGGGGACAATTATCTAGACGAACAAAGGACTTAATGCAAAAATCGCGGAACACGCGCATTAAATAAATCCGGACTCGGATATAGTTTATAATTTATAATAGAACTGCCGCCAGACGAGTGCGTATATCCTACATGTAGAAAGAATATTCAATGTGTGTCCCGTTCTGGGGAGACCTTCAACATGTGGGCTGCTGTAAAGACACAAGTAGAAGGTGCCCGTATACTATTAAGGAATGTGTATATCTGGGTTTAATTCGCGAACTGTTTATTTTCAATATTGAAGCCAATGCTTTGGTTCAAGAAAGTTTGTGCTAGGTCGATACCTATTTATTAGCACCAGAGCAAACGATGGGCCGAGTATAGATATTCTCACTACTTCGTGCTATGTTTTATTTCAAGAGACCCCGCATGTCCGAGAAAAACTGACACGGGTGACGAAACCTATGTATATTTTGTGGTCCTGAGAATAAAAAAAAATAAAGAAAAAATATGGTTCTGTGAAAATGATAAGAGGCCTCAAATTGCAATGGAAGTAGAACTGGCAAGTGCGTTATGTACGTTATTTTATTTGTCCATAGCGGCATACTGGTGCGGAATCTGGTGCTTGAATACACACATATTACTGATCTATTTTGCTAATATTTCTGATATGATTTCAGTTACTCAATACTAAGCTACAGAATGCAGTTATTCAGCACGAACGTACTCGTAAATAAGGCCCATGGAACAGTGTACATGGTATTCACATTTTCCACGACACTGAAGGAGGATCGTGTTTAAGCTGTGCTATTCACGACCTATAGTACTGATCTTTATCCCTCTTTATTTTTATACAAATTCCATATCAAGGAATATATTAGCGGTCGTCATTTCGAGTCAGCTTGTAAAGTAGGTATTGGACCCTTTTTCCTGCCGAAAAACGGTATACCCATAGAAGCATTAAAAGTGCATTTGATTAAACGTGCCAAAAATGCATGAAGGCGCGCGGACAGTGTTTTGAAGGTCTGAAGTAAAGATTTTAACCAGGTTAAGAAAAGCCCTTACTGCCAAACTTCTTAGGCAGGGTTTTTATTATTTTAAACTTCGTAAGGCGTTTTCGAAATTTTATCGCAGACACAGTGCCTTGGTAGAAAAATATAGCGTCAGTCTGAAAACACTTCTGCAACAAGGTATATCGGAACCATAATGTTACGGTGACTTAGTGTACAGATTTAGAAAAAAATGTAGGAAAATCTAACTTGTCGGAGCAATTCAGAAAACTTATTAACCGTTTAGAATTGGCTTTAGCCTGGATAATATGCGGCAGACTGCACGCCTATTTGTCAAACCAGTCATTGTTGATGGCTATACTTCACTCTTTAATTGCACGACGGTGGTTCGGGCCTCAGACTCAATGACGGTCTCTTCGTAAAACTTTAACCAGTGGGTTTGGGCTTTCGATATGTCTTTGGCTTGGCCCGCCGTGGTTCAACTATTGGTTTTTATTTACTCTGGCATACAGTAGAATTAGCCATGAGTACTCGCCTTTGTTTATTATAGTGATTAATTTGAATTTTATGTTTTTGCTTTGATGCATTGACTGAGTTGGGAGCCTTTATGCGAACCGAAGTTTTATGTATTTCTGTATTAAGAGTTGCATCAGGACCCAGAGTGAAGTTGGCTAGCTGTAAAAGTGCTTTAAACCCCTCCCCCCCTCGCCCCCCGCCCACACACACACACCTTCCCCCCGGTGGTTTCTTGTGTTTTTCAGTCCTTTTAGTATTGCGATTACCTCGTTTGGGGAAGAGAGAGCTAATCTTAGTGCTTTTCGTACATTTGTTCGGTTTGTGCTTGTTTAGATTTGTCGGTTTCCTCTTCCTCTTGGGGTCTGCGAAGGGCTGCGGTTTGTGATTGCGGCACTTCCTGGACTTTTCTCTTACCTTGTTTTGCTCTACAGACCGTTCTAAGGCGATGGTCCCGGTGTTAGTCTTACTCTTTGTTGCTTTGTGGTTTATTCAACGAGGCGATTTGTTGTATATCTTTCCGTGTGTCATTTTGTTCTTGTGTTTTCAGTCCTTTTAGTATTGCGATTGCCTCGCTTGGGGAAGAGAGAGCTAATCGTAGTGCTTTTCGTACGTTTGTTTGGTTTGTGCTTGTTTAGATTTGTCGGTTTCCTCTTCCTCTTGGGGTCTGGGAAGAGCTGCGTTTTGTGATTGTGGCATTCCCTTGACGTTTCTTTTACCCTTTTTACTCTACTGATCGTTCTAAGGAGATGGTCACGGTGTTGTTCTTACTGTTTGTTGCTTTATGGTTTATTCTATGAGGCGATTTATGTCTTACCTTGTGTCATTTTGTTCTTGAGTTTTTCAGTCCTTTTAGCATTGCGATTACTTCGCTTGAGGAAGAGAGAGCTAATCTTAGTGCTTTTCGTACGTTTGTTCGATTTGTGCTTGTTTGGATTTGTCGGTTTCCTCTTCCTCTTGGTGTCTTGGAAGGGCTGCGGTTTGTGATTGTGGCACTCCCTGGACTATTACCTTTATTTTAGATTGCGTTAAACCTAACTCCGTCCGACAAAAAAAAAAAAAAAAATAACCAAGCATTGGTGACGTCAAGTACATTCAAGATCTTTATTTGTGTGCTCTGTTCGAGACCAAGATGCAAACTCCGGTCGAAGGTAGGAGAGCATATTAATCATTTTTGTCATAGTGTAAGCGACAATGGTTTTAATACGAATATGAGATATCCAGGAAAGAGACAAAAATTAATGAATACAGCCATACCGAGATATCAGTACCAAAACTCATTAAAACATACGCTATTAATCAATGAAGTCCCGTAAAAGGCCATATAAAGCATGGTTTATTGCAATATTTAGTTCATGCACTGCATACGATCACTTACGAATTATTAATTCCATGTCTTGCTGTTATAAAAATGTACTTAAATAGTGATATACGGTCTATGAAAGATCTGTTTAATACATCTTTTGATCAATTAAATTTTCTGGTTATGTTACGAATAAACACTGATCTAGATACGTCTGCTGGTCCTGTTTGTCTACATAAGATGTTTCTAAACGTTAGACAACGTTGTTATACACGCTGATTTGAGATAGCATGCCTTCTGAAATATTGTCAAAACGAAGACTCAAATAACCTTTTGCATCACAACATTCGCAGTCCTCATCATTACGAACACATGCCTATTCAAATATATAGAAGATTTCACCTCCAAAAGCTAAAAAAAAATTCAGATAAAAACTCTGGCATTTTTCGTATTTCTGCTCAAAACATCAATTGTGTGTACTCGTTAGAACCGCCTCGGCAAGGCGGTTCTAACGAGTATTCACAATCTATGTTATTTAGCAAAATAAGAAAAATAATGTATACCCCTGTAAACCCCAGTTTTACTATATAAAAGTGGGGCTGAAGGGGTCAAAATTATATAGGCATGTTTTCGTGATGTGTAGAAAATTTGTATTCATAGCTATCCAACATGCGGCCAGTGAAGATTCTAATACGACTGAGCAAATGCACATGTCCGAAGGTACGTTCTCTGACAATGTGCTAATATATCAGCGGGTCTAGATTGTCTGCATCAGATGTTTCTAAAAGTTGCCACAGAAACTGAAAAAGGTAAGCTGTTTAACTTAATTGAAGAAGCGGTCCAGTTGATTATTCTGTGTGCTGTGATATTTTAAGTGTGTGAAGACATGTTTATTCCATCAGAAGAATACCAATATTTTTATTTGTTTTATTTTACAGTGGCAGTAACTGAAGACTCTTTTCACCATAGAGTTTTTACATCTTACACGGTCATTCTTACCATACAAAATAATTTTAAATGAGTTCAGATTATATTACATTTCCTTTAGGATCATTGGGCCCGTGGTGGTGTATTTGAATATGGTGTTCTACTCATGTATACGCTAGAGGGCATAAGCAGTGTTGCAAACTTCATTACTGCTTATGAAGAGTCTCAATAAAACCAAGACTACCATTTTCACATCCGTAGTGTGTTCATTGTTTCCAAAGGCAATCTTTTGACGTTTATTTTACTACATTGCAGCTGGTGTTAGTGCGTTGGGCGGCGGTAGAACGTCTCCCGGTACATCACCATAGTGCAGATTATATTTCATTTCCTTTGGGATCATTGGTGAATGAAAAAAAAAAGGCAATAATGTGTGCAATGTAAAATGATTAGTAAGGACGAATTTAAAGTATTAAAGTTAAGTTTCTTTAACAGTTTAACAGTTTAACATGCTAAAAAAGACGCGTTCTTTGTTTTATTAGTACTTCCAAAGCGTTGGTTGCATCAGTTAGCTACGTATCAATCGTATCAAATAACAGCTTGTGAATGTCAGTTGAACAAGACTCGCATTTTGCCTATTTACTGAACTCTTAGAACTCTATGGATTTGAACAGATACGTCAGCAATCAGTGTAGAACCTTAGCAGACACCACAGACCAATTCACTAAATTTGTTCCACAGTCAGTACATTTAAAGAATCAAAATGTAGACCAAAATTATGTCCACAGGACACGTATGTACCCGCTATATGACATGGAACACAAAACCGAGTGTTGTATAACAGACATAATGTGAATACAACATTTTTCACCTTTGACCTTTAAGTGTGAGCTTTACCTGGTAACTACGGATCTGGGTACTGCGCATGACACCTTGCCTCATGATAGTTAACATTTCTGCAAAGTACTTTCTAAATTCATTAAGTAATGACAAGGTTATGGACCGGACACGAAAAATAAATCCTAGTTTGGGCATTTTATTTTGACCATATAGCTACTGACCTGGTTTATGTGTGCGACACATTTTTGATTGACATTTCTGCAAACTATTTTTAAGTTCAAAGGATGACAAAGTAATGGGCCGACACGAAAAAAAGACTCTGTTTGTTTTTCATTTGACCTTTAAGAGTGACCTTGAGCTTTAAAACTACAGATCCCGGTCTTGTGCGCGACACATATTTACATAATAATAAAACGTTTTGCCTAGTAGTTTTAAACTCCATAAAGGAATAACAAAGTTATGGACCGGACACTATTTTTGACATTTGACCTCTAAGTGTAACCTTGACCTTGGAGCTACGGACCTTGGTCTGGTGTGCGAGACGTTAACTGATGACTTTTAATATATCTTCCAAATAATTTTAAAATCTGTTCAGGAATACTAAAGTTATGTTTCGGACACGGGTTTTGACATTTGACCTCTAAGTGTGACCTTAACTTAGAGCTACGGACCTTGCATTTGAAGATTACATCGTCCTTTGATTGTAAACTATTCTGTCAAGTACTTTGTTTAAAGTCCATCAAGGAATAACAATATTATGAACAGGACGCGTTTTATTTTGTGACACACATATTGTCTCATCATGGTTAACAATTCTGCAAAGAAGATTTTCTTTTAATCCATCAAGGAATGACAACGTTTTGAAACGGACACAAAACATGGCCCTATTTTCGACTTTTGACCACTAAGTGTGATTTTGATCACCTGGGTCTTGCGCGCGAAACATCGTCTCATAATTATAAACATTTTTGCTAAGCAATTTTAAAATTTATCAAAGAATAACAAAGATATGGACCGGACACGATATCTGACATTTGACCTCTATGTGACCTGGATCTTGGAGCTACGGACCTAAGTCTTGCGCACAATACATCGTCCCATAATGGTGAATAATTCTGCCAAGTATTGTTAATTCCATCAAGGAGTAACAAAGTTATGGAACGGACACAATTTTTGTAACATACATACATACATACATACAGGGTTAACACTTCATGCTCGTCCTCTATAGGCGGATTTATATAAAACGAACCTGTGTTATAAAAATGAACCTGTTCAAATCGTGGAAGTGTGGTAAGAAGAAAAGGTATACATACCACTTTAAGACAAACACGATATATTGTTTGTGTTTTAATAGGAAATTGCTGTTATGTAAAATAAATGGTTAAGTTTAATGCCAGAGAATTTCTCGTGTATGCGTTTCCGATCAAAGTCTGGATCTCACTGTTCGTATTTCATTTAAGGTTAATGAATACGACTGGGGATATTGCCGCAATCTAACTTAAAGGAGACAACACGTGTGACGTCATGTTTGCTTTGCTGCAGATTAGTCCCCTTCTCTCAATTGTCCACTCTATCAGAAAAGAATGTGCTCACTGTAGAAGCGAATTCTTTCCGTAAAGAGTAGACGACTTTGGCGAAGGGGGAGAATACTGTTGAAAAAATGTCATGAAAGTAGATCCATTTTCCTTGATTAGACTCGGTTTTGCCTGGTGCGGCTAAATATTTGAAGTTACTTGATCCAAATAAAACCTTAGAAACCATCCTGTCCAACCATATGTCGGGACAACACTATAACGTAAGGAAAACGGACATTTTACGTAGGGCAACGACTTATTGTTCACTTCCGATGCTTTTAATGGCTGTGATTATGCGTTGGTAAGTAAATAGTGGTACTTCTCGGGCAATAATCGATGTCACCACGAAAGAATATGAGCATACTGCTATAAAAAGACTTAACTTTATGACTGTCAAGCAGTCAGACCAAATGTTTCTTTACTTTCGCAATCACTCGAGAAGACTGTGACCACAAATCACGAACATGTTTGATACCGCTCTTGTATGATCTATTGTTTTTCGTAATACAATGCAATCATGGACAGTGGAGCTTTATTTTTATATTGTTTAAACTTACTTTTAACCGATTTAAAGATGTTTGTATTTAAAGAAAATACAAGCACCGCATTAAGCGGGCTGTATGTTCAAAATGGAAAGTGAAATAGGTGACAACAAAACAAAGTACTTGGTTACGTAGGTGAAACGCACATTCATATGATGGCTTTCTTAAATGTTCGTTGATATGCCGATAATTTACCTCTAAACAGTCTATACATCGCCTTTCAAAACCGTTTTGTTTGCCTAGAGTACCCTATCTCTAACATGAAATCGGTTCCAAAGTTTTTCCCTTTAGCCACGAGGTCCAACACTGTTAATACCCTTTCTTTAATCCATTTGCCTCCAATATTGAAACTCTCTTTTCACACCTGTTGTGTTTGTCAACTTTGTGACACCTATTAGATTTTTCAATTAAAAATAATGACAAATCTTTTTTTTTTTTTTTTTTTTTTCCCAGTTGCTCTTTATCTATATATGTTCTAAGATTTTCTGTCTGTGTTTGAAGGCAAACGAAAACATCTTGCTAGTCTAATGTTATAAAGTCTCCTGTTTGTGATTTCTTTGACGGTTTCGATAGTGGTGTGACATGTCTCTTTTTCTTATTGGAATAAATACAGCGTTTGAATGGCGTTCCTGGTCGCTCCATTACGAAAACCTGCTTATTCAAATATACTGAAAAATTAATCACCGAAAAATTGAAAATTTTCAGAAAAATAATTCAAATATTTTTCATATTTCTGCTCAAAACATAGACTGTGGGTACTCGTTAGAACCGCCTCGGCGAGGCGGTTCTAACGAATACCCACAATCTATGTTTTGTGCAGAAATAAGAAAAATAATGTATACCCCTCTAAACCTCAGTTTTACTGTATAAAAGTGGGGTTAAAGGGGGTCAAAATTATATAGGCGTGTTTTCGTGATGCAAGAGTTTTCAATTTCTTGCTGCGTATATTCTTAAGTTTGGTTTCGTTTTCATTTTCCCTAATGACAAAAAGGTGTTATTATACATCACAACATGCATACAATGTTAAGCAAATGCGATCTTATACACTGTAAAGAAATTTTATGTAGATTTAAGGTAAAATCACCGGCAAGTAGAAGTCGGTACAGTCACCGTTAGCAGACAGGCACACGTTATTTATTTGCACAGCACGGCAGGCTAGGGCAAACTAAGGTAAGGTAAAACAGATTATGAGTAGTGACTACCGTATTCTAACTTAAGACTACATACCCTGCCCTGTACATCGAGATACCTACAAAGGTACTAAAGGCGCCTGTAAAAACACACGATTAATATACGGGCAGCTAAAATCAACGCTTAAGCTCTATACCAGTAATATCAAACTTTTTATCTGTGGGGATATAAAATGCAGACAGGAATATTTATTTGATTGTTGAAAGTTGTTGAAAATTTATTGCTGCTTTAAAATATCAGACTTCAGCTAAAGATAACTGTTACATGTTCTCTTACTTTGAACGTGTCTGCTTTTGCGTACTTGAATTTATGCGCTGTAAGATTATTATGACCCAATGGCAATTTGCCATTTGATTCCATTAAACAACAAGATTACTCTAAATAATCAGAAACCTTAACTGCTTACTAAATCGCTCTAAACTTTAACAAAAGAATGCGTGAATCATCTGAGGAAATGCCACAGTCACTGAGCTCCACCTTCTCAAGGCACCAAAAGCAGGACAGAAGAAATAACGACAAAACAAACGCCACATATGAAAGCAGCGACGCACGAACAAAGATGGACTGCAACAGAGGAACCGCCTTTGAACGACTGGTAAGAAACCTTCATTGAGTATGCTGTTTGTGTTTGTGTCGTGTGTGTGTGTGGTTGGGGGCGGGCGCGCGGGGGGGGGGGGGGGCGGGGGGGGGGGGCGAGGGGGAACCTCATCTTTAACCTTGATAAAACTCCAAAATTACAAAACTCTTAATTCTGTTGTTCTGTTCTAATTGTTCCTTGCTATTATTGATCACGTACTGGTATTTTCTTTATTCCGATGCTAGGGGCATACGTTGTCAAGGAAAATGAAAACAGACCAGAGGCTGGTTTTGTTTCATTTTTTTTCCCAAAAGGCAACCTTTGTAAAATTTACTAGACACTAATTTGATGTAGAATTTGGTGTTGTAATACATTAAAACATACCCGTGTGTAGATTGATGGCATTTTGTCATAGCCTCAATCGGAAATAAAATGGAATAAAAAATGTCGTCATCAAGCAACAGGCGTTATGTTTCCTGAAGTCAGAATATCACCAATAAAAATTAAAATATTTTAAACAAGTCAAGGATTACACAGCCGTATATGAGAAATGTTAATCTTGAGTGTTTTGGAAAGAACAGTTACACAAAGATAACATTTCATGTTTGAAGACTGAGTAGGAGCGAGCAGTAAATCAAGTGAAACAATATACTAATTTTGAAATATTGAACCCTGAAAGCGCTGAGCACAATTGCAGCGGACGACATTTTGACTTTTTAAATTGTTTCCGAGAAAAACAGCCTTGACATTTCTGGTAAATCATTTTCTAGACAGGTGATTTATATACTATGTCAATCCTAATTGTCTCTGAAAAAAATAAGAAGGAGAATCTCATCTGCCATAATTTTGCTTAGTGCTTGAAGGGTTAAGACAATCCTTGGAGTGTGGAAACTATTTCAGCGTTAGAGCAAAGTTTCGCAATCTAGCAATTTTGTCCGCAACGTCAGATTTTCTGTTTTGACGATTTGCACTGTTTTGTCTTATAGCACCATGAAATAAACACCATGTAGTTAAATGAAAACGCAATTCAAAAAGGATGAACACTAGCATTGCCACGTAAAACTGATTTTAGGTCGTTTTTTCTGTTGTCCGATTCAGGTGCTCTATGTACACTGGCTATCTTTAAAGCAGCTGTTTTCTATATTTCATACTGTATTAGTATAAAAAGCAACTATTTGCAAGTAACAGAATGATGTCTCTAATCTATTGTGACGTCATCAGTGTTAGGGTTACGTGACTCGGTGAATATCATACCAGGTCCTGAGGTTGTAAAACATGCTCAAATCATCTGAGCATGAAATATGTCCCGCTAATAAATATAAAATTTTCTAACAATTTAATATTCTTTTTTGTTAAACATAGCTGAGTATGACAATATTTCTGCTAATAAATATGAAAATGCCAACTATTGTTGGCATGAAAATTTCTCTGCTAATAGATATGAAAATGACAACTAATATTTATTAGCAGAGAAAATTTGATGCTCAATTGAATTGAGCACGAACAAAGTTTTATAACCTCGGGGCAAGGCAAGCTGCATGGATAATGTTATAAAAAATGTACTTTTAGTAAACAAAATTGACGATCATCGGGTTTGGTTTAAACATATTTTATTATCCAAATATTACATAACACTATACATTGTAGCACATAAGAAATAGAATCAGAACGAAAGTATGACTACTTATTTAGTTCTTCTCCTTAACAATTACAGTTGTACAAATAGTGACGGAAAAATGTTAAACAATATAGATCTCAATTTGTGGATGTGAATTAAGGATGCAGATTTGAAAGAAGAAAAAAAAAAACAAAAAAAAAAAACAAAAAACAAAAAAAAAAAAAAACACACACACAAAAAAAAAAAAAACAAAAAAAAAAAAAACAAATATATATATATAAAAATATATGTATATACATACATACATATATATATATATATATATATATATATATATATATATATATATATATATATATATATATATATATATATATATATATATATATATATATATATATATATAAAGAGCAATGATAAGATAACGAAAGGAATAAAAAAAAAATAATAATTCTATATATATACTTGAAATGACAGTAAGGTCAGAATATCAATTAAAGAGCCATAACTGTTAACTGGTTCATACTAATGCCACTTCTAAGGCTGATAAAATCAGTCGTAGAAGTCGCTTTAATATATCACAAGACCTTCAGGGATTTTAATAAAAACAATTGGGGGGGATAAGGGCAGCGCTTCCCTGGTAAGTTTCCCACAGAATCTACTAACGTTTCAATAGAGAGTTGCATGTACAGAACATTGTATTTAAATGGCTTCAACAGTTAAAAGCGTTTTGTGTCGCTTATATACTTTTGGACTTTTTCAAATATAAGAACATTTGTTGTGTATGGTAAAGAGGCATCTCCATATAGTAGAAGATTAAGCGATATTGTTTGATACTCTGATACAGCGTTAAAGAGTTCGTTTCTCTGTGCGGTGTACAAGGGACAACAAAGTAGATAATGGTGCGAATTTTCTACCTGTCCACAGTGGCAAAATGGAGATTCAGTTATATTTATGGAGTAGAGATCGCTGTTTAAGCTGCTACATTTTGTTCGGAGACGTGTATGCAAGATCTGTGTTTTCCTATTGCCTGTATAGAAATATTTTGGAATAGACGTTCTGTTGCGGTTTAAATAATTCTTGAAAGAAGTAACCGAACTGGAACGTTTTGCTTCATCGGACAAGTCGTTCCATTTTCTTACCACAGATGGTAGAAAAGACTGAAAATATAGATTAGTTCTAGCGTGAATAGATTGTAGGTTATCTGCATTTCGGAGGCTGTATTGGGATAGATTGTTTATTGACTGTGGTACTAAAGAAGAAAGATAAGACGGAGTTATGTCATTATACATTTTGTAGAACATGACGAGTTTATGATTTTCCCGTCTCTTTTCTAGTGTAACCCAGCCAGTTTCTTGGTACAGGGCATTAAGAGATACAAGTTTGGTTGTTCCAGTGGAAATTCGTGCGGCTTCGATTTGGATTTTCTCAATTTCTTGTTTTTCAAATTGTGTGCAGTTGTCCCATACTATATCCCCGTATTCAAGTAAGGGCCTTATAAAAGTTGTAAATATTTTTTCTAGAGAACTCCTGTCCAACTTAAACTTGAGTTTTCGCATAATATTAATCCTGTTCCATGCTTTTTTAGTTATGTAATCAATATGTTGGTGCCAAGTGCAGTCGTTGGACAGAATCAAGCCTAGGTGTTTATGAGATGACACTTCAGCTATTTGTACTTCTTGCATAAACAGGGGTGGGTGAACAGGCTTGTTTAGTTTTCGAGATATCAGCATTGATTCGGTTTTGATCGGATTGAAGTCAACTAACCAGTTGTTTGCCCAGATAGAAATTTTTGAAAGGTCTGAGTTGGCAAACAGCAGATGTAATAGGATTTTCAACAATAATGTAGAGGCTAGTATCGTCAGCGAACAGGCGAATGTTGGAGCCAATTTCAGCGACTATGTCATTAATGTAGATTAAGAAAAGTATTGGCCCGAGTATGGAGCCTTGCGGCACTCCAGCAAGAATATACGTCCAGTCTGACGCGACACCAGGAAGTATAACGCGTTGTTTTTCTTTCAGCTAAATAATTTGTAAACCATTTGAGAAGTTCTCCCTGAACACCTGCTGCCTTAAGTTTGTGTAAAAGCCCTGCGTGCCATACACGATCAAATGCTTTCCTGATGTCGCAGAAGACAACTCTAACTTCTTTGCCCATGTCTAAGGCTTGACAGAATGTATTGTACAAGAAACTGAGTTGGTTTACAGTGGAGTCTCCTTGTATGAACTCGGACTGTAAAGATGATAGAACGTTATTATCTCGAAGATGATTGTATAAGTGCTTGAATATAAGCCTTTCAAATACTTTGTCTTCAGAGTTTAGCAAAGAAATGGGTCTGTAATTACTTACTAATGAGGGATCATCTTTTTTATGAATAGGGCATATGTTTGCTTCTTTCCATTGTCTAGGTACTTCACCTTGACTGAGGGATCGGTTAAAGAGGACACATAGCGGAAAAGCTAGTTCTTTTGACAGTTCTTTAAGAATGCGATTGCTTAATCCGTTTGGACCAGATGCTTTTCCAATCGGTAGTGATTTTAGGACAGATTCAACTTCTAAGGGGGTGAGGATGATAGAATTTAAGGTAGATTCGATATTATATGGAGGTAAAGCTGGAAGTTCAGCGTTACTATCATCTAACAGTGTTTGTTCCTTAAAATAATTATTAAGTAGATTAGCCTTGTCTTGCTCATCAGTATATATACGTCCATTGCTATCCAGAGGTGGGATGGACGAGGTGGCAGTGGGAGATATCACAGTTTTTAGAGTGGACCACCAGTCTGAAGAAGTAAGGGAATCAGAGTCATCGGGTTTACAGAAATGTATATATAATAACATACATAACGGTGCAGTCCAGTGTCGTCCTCGGAACACTCACGATGACAAGCATTTTGTCGCAAAACTCAAGATAATATTTTTCCCGCGGTGTCATAACGAGACTGCGAAATATCATATAATTATCTTACTTCATTTGTAATTAAATATCGGTACAAACAATAAATATTAAGATCCAACAGGTATTTTCCACAGATTCTAAGTATATACTGACGAAACAAAGTGTCAAGTGTGATAAAGATGCACTGTAAGACAAGTTAATGCTTGCCTATCGTAATGCCAATGCACCTACAAAACCTACAATAACACTTGTGCGATCAGCGAAGAATCTGATCAGACTGCGCAGATGCGCAGTCTGATCAGAGTCTTCGCGGAAAGCATGTGCCTACTACAGCCTCCGGGCTATCCAAAGAGGAATAAGCGAGAACCCTTGTCATACTGGGTGGATGTACAGCCTGATCTTTGTCTTTGCTAGTCACACAGGTCATATTGTAGGTTCTGTCGTGCGCTGTCTCATTTATTAGCTCGCCGGGACTATGTCCTTGGAGAGCTTATGTTGTGACCCAGTTGTTGGCGTCGTCGTAAGGAGGAATGCCAGGACTACCATTGTTGGTGCTTGACTGAAAAAGCGTCAGAATTTTTTATGCGCTACTGATGGAAACAAGTGAGCACTGGACCTATTCCCGTCTTCTAAGGAGACTTGAGGAACGTTTTGGGATAAAGGAGGAAACTGCGGAGCACCGATTCCAACAGGCAACCCGGAACGACGGAGAGTCCTTGGAAGACTGGTCTGACAGAGTCCTGACTCTAACGATTAAAGCTTTCAAAACATTGCCAGGTTTTGTGAGGGTTTATTAGATAAGGAAGATAGGCTGTCTGTTTGTGTAGATATGCCATGCACAATAGAAATTGCTATAGATAAAGTGCGATGGTACCAATATGTGCAATCTTCCGTCTCTGGCTAATCCACAAAATGGGATAAAAATAGAGGAAGAGCAGTATTCTGTCAAAGCAATACAGGAAAGGACGGCACAAGACTCTGATGTTAAATGTCTGAGAGGGAGACTGCAAGTACTGTTAAGAATTCTTTGACAGAAACAGTTCAAGATTTGGCAAAGCAGATGGAGGAACTAAATAAAAAGATTTCCTCGGTTTCATGCAACGTACCAAAACCGAGGGTATTGCTTTAACTGTGGGGCTATAGGCCATTTTAGAAATGATTCTATATTTAAAATCCATACAATAATCTTGCAAGGATTTAAAAGAAAGGATCGGGGAAGAAGTTAAAAAAAAAAAAAGAAAAAAAAAAATAAGTCCAGGGAGTGCCACAATCACAAACCGCAGCCCTTCTCAGACACCAAGAGGAAGAGGAAACCGACAAATCCAAACCAGCACAAATCGAACAAACATACGAAAAGCACTAAGATTAGTTTTCTTCCCCAAACGAGGTAATCGCAATGCTAAAAAACACAAGAACAAAATGACACAAGGTAAGACATAAAACAAATCGCTTAGTAGAATAAACCACAAAGCAACAAAGAGTAAGACTATCACCGGGACCACCGCCTTTGAACGGTCAGTAGAGTAAACCACCGCGGGTGGGGATGGGGCGGAGGGGGCGGGGGGGGGGGGGGGCGTTTAAAGCACTTTTGCATCTAGCTAACTTCACCCTGGGTCCTGATCTACTCTTAATACAGAAATACATAAAAATCAACCCGATTAAACCGCAAATAGACCTACAAAAGAACAAAAAAAAAAAACAAATCCTCGGATGAAGAGTACCGAAAATTCAGGACAGTGATGGTGCGCCACAAATAGTAGAGTTAACCATCCAACTCAGTGGTGTGTATGAAGTGCCACATGCAGGGAGCGATGCCAAATTAGAGGATGCGAAGATGCTCATACCTAAATTATTGAGGGAAGCAGAGTCAGATCCAGTTATGTGTCATAGACAAGTATGGACTGCTGAAAAAGGAAAGTATCGCATAAGATGCATAAATAGTAGAGGAAATACAGACCACCAAAGCGGCTCTAGATAAGAGTGGTGATTTCAGCAATGAACCGAAAATGCAAGAGTATCTTCAACAGCTGTTACATGATAAGTCAAAGTCGCATCTCTCAATAAATCAATATAGCAGAGTGGCACAATTATTGATGGAGTTCCTAGACGTCTTTGCCAAAACAGAATTCGACTTGAGCGCATTCCATGATAAACAGCATGGAAACAATACAGCCAATGGCGAACCTGTGAAACAACACATGAGGCGAACTCCTGCTTATTTAAGGGGAAAGAGGAGGCCCTTAGGAGTAGACTTAGGCACCTGTACTGATTCGGAAGAGAGATGGATCCCCCAGGATGGATCAGTGAGGTGATGTATTGATTGTAGAGCACTAGATGGAGTCATTGTCTAAGACGTGTTTTCTCTTCCTTTAGTAGACAACTGTTTAGATAGATACACTGGCTGGCAGTATGTGGTTTTCACAGCTGGATGCGAATTGCGCATACTGGCAGGTAGGAACAAAGGAGGCGGATGGGCAGAAGAGAGCCTTTATTTCCTAGTACGGCTTATTTAGTTTGGGCTTTGAAATTAATACCGTATTCATCTGGCTATAAGACGATTTGATTGTAGGACTGGTGTTTATGACTTCTGTGGTGTAGTACATTGCTTGGGAGTGTTCATAACAAGCTTCTCCCTTGTATAAGATTCTCAAAAAATGCAAGTAAGAATTGTCTTTGACAGATGTTCGCTGCAAAAATGCTTGTATATTAATAAAATAATGCCCGCAACATTCGTAATATATGAACCTTGTATTAAGCGGCCTCACATGGAAAACGGGTTTGGCCTTCTTAGATGACATACTCGTCTAAGGGAAAAGAAAGTATGGTCAAAATTGAAGCCAACGAAGTACCTCTAGTTTCAACGGGAAGTGGTTCAGGTTTTACACGGCGATTGGAGCGAAGTTAATCCAGGTGCAGAATGACCAGGAAAAGGTGACTGGTAGTTTTGCGTTGGCCCAGATCAGAGGCGGTACTGTACGACAGGGAAAGAATAGCTGTAAGATTCGATGGTCAGTACCGGTATTAAGTTAGGGTGCCCGACGGTTTACGGATACAACTAATCAGGCTAGTCTCACATGGCTATTGTGGTTGAAAAATCCAGATGGTCAAATTGCTAGGTGGTAAGAAGAAGTATCTCAGCGTAATATAATCCTGGAGCACAGCTCTGGGGTTAGACACGGGAATGCGGAGGCTTTGAGTCTGGGTCAAATTCCTGTGTCTAGAGAATATTGCAAGGCCTTTAAGATGGGGTGAAACTTAGTAATCTGCCTTGTGGCGGCTCTGACTACTGTACAAGGACTGACAGGAATTGGGGAAGTTTTGCCAGGGTGAAAACTGCACAGTGACAATGGCATCACGAGGGTTGCATAGGATCATAGGTATCGATGTTGAATGCACAAAGGGTGATGCGACTGTGGAGTGTAAAATTGGTATCCAGAAAAAAGAGGGATTCAAACCGGGGAAAGTAGAAGCGCCATTGAAGATGCAGTCTGTCAAATCTGGGGATAGAGGCATTGGTATAAGAGTCAAGCACAGGTGTCAATTCAAGCTGCAGAAGAAAACTTGGAGAAGTGAAAGAATGACCAGGAAGCTGGTCATAGAGTGTTAGCAAAGGAGCAGCAAGAACGTTGGGTATGTGAATTTGGCTTGCCCTGGGGTCACAACCGTTGCAGGTCACAGGCAATAGCCCGCATGAAGAGGTAAAAAAATGTAAGATTAGGAGCAAAAACTACGCACAGGAATTGGGTATGTGGATGTGGTGGAGAGATAACGACACGGGTCGTTAATACTATGGTGGCTGAGAGACAATCATACTGGGGCTTCCCTCTCACCAATTTGAGAGAGGAACCAGCAAAAGATGCGGATCTTCCAGTTACTTGACCATTTGGCGGATGCTGTCGAGCCAGGGGCAAGAGCGTACTAGCTAAATAAGGAACAATTCACACTAATTGATGAAGTACTCTACCGGAATAGAGACCACTGTGACCAGGGTTGGGAGCAAAAGCTATACGGCTGAACCTTGATCTGTCATCTACAAATCACCAAGGAATGGCCAGAACAAAAGATCGAATGAAGCTGTTCTATTGGTTTGGGATTGGTGTGGAAGCCGTTTGTTAGTGTGTTGCTTCAGGATGTTTTAATGAATCTTGGACAGCCATGGGAGGTATTGAGCGGGTGCTCCCAGGGAAGGGTTCCGTACCGATTCGAACGTTTCCTCATGATGGTGGACCAGTACACAAAATGGGTAGAATGTGTGTTTCCATCACAGACAGTATAAGTCACAGCCAAAGCATCTGTGGATCTTGGAAGTTCGGATGTCCGTTCCTAATATTCTCAGACCAAGCCGCAAGTTTCCAAACTGCGTGCCGCCTCGTGGGAAACGTTCCAGATCCATAAATCCAGGATTTCACCATACGGGACCTTCTGGGTTATAGCGGCCAAGCCGAACATTAGAACAAGTCACTTATGGATGCTATTGTGCCTTAACATTGGCAAGTCGCGGAATCAGTGGAACCTTCATTTACAACCGATTGCTGTAGCCCTAAGATCATCTGTTGTCCATGGCACACTGCTAACGGGCTGATGTTAGGTAGGGATGTAACTTTCCCAGCTCACTTAATGTTCCCTCATCCTGCAACAAACCAACTGACGTAGAGTACTATGTTGCAATAGAGGCTAGAGATAGACAGGTATAAATGTTATGTAAGAATAAACCTTCATAAGCAAACTAGTGTACAATATCTATATTTCAACTCAGCTATGTTGTACTTCCAAGACTTCAACAACGAGGGATGTCCTGGAAGGAGGTAGAAGAGGCTGAAAGAAAATAGATTACTGCCGTACAGAAACTTTGTAAAACGGCTCTTGGGGTCATAGGGCAGTGAAACATAGATCAGTATTATTTTGATCAGTAACTCAACAGTAGCAGAAAACTGCAGTAAGCAATACAGATGGCCTCTTGGTCATTTGGCGATCATAGGATACTTCTTATTGCTATGAAAAGTAAGATATTTTACCGATTTGGCAATCATGTGGTTCTTTTTATTGCTTCAAGATGAAAAAGGTGATATAATGGTACTTCCACACATTGCTACAGGGTGACGGAAATATTCTGCTGATTAACAAACTGAGGGAGAACAGCTGCTAGCAATTTTGGTGGCCACGATTAATAAGATCATATGGTGCTTTGTAGCATTGCCCAAAATAAACAGAACAGCTGCCAGCAATGTAGATGGCCACTTGGTCTGCAAGATCATACGGTACTTCGTATCATTGCCTGTATAAAGTGTTCCCTGCCATCCCTCTGTTGACCTCGCACTATTACAACCTGATCATACCGAGCCTAAAACGTTTTACAATTCAATTTGAACTACCACTCTGTATTAGTCTCGAGTCAAATCCATACATCCGAGACACCTTGTCACTTGACGTCTCACGGAAGCAAAACAGTATCGAGTTAGACCTGACTGTGGTAAGGTATTGATACTGTGCGGTGTTCTGTGGTGTGAAAATGGTACTATGGTCAGACTGGCACTGGGGTATTGTGCAACTGATTCTGAACAGTCATAGTGCTAGGATAGAAAACAGTGAGATGACGTGACACGGTACCTACAAGGTGCATGATGTATATATACCATCTAACAAAACTAAAATAGTCCAATAATTACACGTCAGATTGTAAATGCTGCAAAACCGGTGTCTTATGCACAATAAGTTAAATATATTAAAATGCTTACTTAAGTTTTGCATCGGATGTCTCCTCAGTATTGATAAATCTTTATTGCAATAAGGTCATCCGTGAGTGAGGCTCATCAAGCCTACTTCTACCTAAAGCGCTGAGCTGTACGGACGTGTTTGGAAGCTCTGAGGGTCTCTCAGCAGCACAATATAGGACTTATAAAGGTAACCTTAGCGGTTTGCTTTAGTATTTAAGATACTGCTCTAATATTTGGCCAACACCTATGTTAGGTTAAGACCTTTCACTAGCACACACCCCTTACTCAGTTTGAGGTAAGATCATACTTTGCCATTTAAACCCATGTGTAAGTTCTGTGTTTAAGTTTTGAAATGTGTTCGTAACTGCTGAAGTATTCAAGATACAACTTTAATATTTGGCCCACGCCTACCTTACGGTAAGACCGTTCAGTAGCACACACCCTTTTCTCAGTTTGACCTTCTGCCTAGGTCAAGGTCAGGTCATACTATGTCATTTACAGCTGTGTATAAGTTTTGAAAAGTGTACATGACTGCTGAAATATGTAAGATATAGTTTTCATAGTTCATCAACACAAACCTAAGGAATTCATCATGTAAGATATAGCGTTCATATTTTGTCCACACCAACCTAAGGGAAGACATTTCAGTGGCATGTACCTCATTACTCAGTTTGACATTCTTCCTCATCAAAGTCAGGTCATACTCTGTCATTTACAGCTATGTTTAAGTTTCAGTTCTGCATTTAATCTTTAATATTTAATGATTGTTATCATAACGGAACACCCTTTTTAGGCGAGGTGTGTTGTCGTCTGATAATTGTTATATGAGTAATCAACTTAAGCCTATTTAAGGTGACTGGATACACCTTGTTTGTTTTTGTATGTTATTTCGACCAAGGGATATAACATCCTGTTTGTTTTCCTGTACATCGAGGCCTTTCTCGGGAAACGCCGGGGATATACTCTTAAAGGAAGGATATATGTCTAAAACGGGCTCGACCTTAATAGAACAAATTGTATTCCCATTGAGAGCAAAGTTTTTTCTGTTAGAGTAAATCGCGTTTTAAAAGGTAGCCAAAACAATATTAAAAGAAATGTACCCCTACCCCTCCCTGAATGTGTATCTTTTCCCCTTTCCCTTATATCATGTACGAAATGCACTGTGCATCCAACCGTGCATCAAAAGGTCTCATTAGGCTCTTTGTCTACAGTCGAACTTCAATAGCTCGAAAATCATTGGGACCATAGAAATTTGTTCGAGATATGGGTAGTTCGACTTTTTTCGATCTTCTATGCAATTTCATGATAATATCAGAACATTTACCTAAATATTTGTTTTCTGGACCTATCGGAAGAATTTCATAGGGGACTCAAAAACGAGTTCGAATGATCCATGGTAAACGAGCCATTGGTGTTCGAGATATTGAGGTTTTTACTGTATCTTCCTTGATACATTCTACTTTATTCAGTCCAGAAAGTGGATAGCGGAGGTGCTTACAGATTGCGCGGGTGCACAGCATAGCTAATTTGACAAAACTAGGCTATCGTTTTTTGCAAACTTCACAGATAAAGCCTTCACTACTTAGAAGTGTAATAGGTATTTTCCTTAATTAACGTTTTTCGCACATTATATCTATAACTGTGAAAAGCATGATGAATGTGAGAAATGATATATAGTTTATTAAATATAACGCGTCAGAATCGGTAAGACACACGGAATAAGTACAAAAATACCTCTTACTTCACAATTCGAACATTTTATGAGCCTTTTCAAACGAAAAATGTTTCATGACTTTACAAAACCTTACTCAGTTGGATGCGCCGTTTGACTTGAGACCAGGAGGTCACGGGTTCAACCCCCGTCGAGGTCGGCAACATTCTTTCGCGGAGATTGATCATGAAATATTTTCTATGGTCATTCTCTTCCTTCCGCTGATTCAAGAAGGGCAGTTGTCAGTTTCTGGCGAAAGAATGTGCACAATACTGGTTAACCGCTTAGAGGACTAAGCCTGTCCAGTAAAAGTGTGGTTAGGTAAACTGACCGCGCTCAACATGACCCCATTGGGTTGACTTGGCCGTAAAACCTCAACGCAAACAAAGCATGCACTCAAACTGAACTTACGTCTTTCGTGACAAATTACTACTTTCGTGCCAACAACATTCTAATATCATTTTAATTTGATATTTATATCAGTCAATGTTTTGCTTTGTTGATATGACATAATGAAGATATCCAAAATAGAAAACGACATTAGTCGGGCGAGATTTGGAGACCTCATCAGAAACGTTTGAGCCTCCCACTATTCTTGCTGTTGCCTATTCTAGGATGTTGATTCAGTTTTTGGCGCTATCATTTATTTGTTTGGTCTGTTTTTAAAGGCGTGTTTGTTTTGTTCTGTTATTTTACATCTTTAAGCCAGTCACTTCCTATTCTCTTCTGACTGTGATCCATAACTGTATTCGTTTCTGTGTATTTTCATTTCGTCTGTTCGTCTGAACATTCTGATTCGTCATTCGTTTACGGATTTATGAGTTTGGATTATGGCTTAGGTACCATGACCGCAACTTCTTTTATCGAAACTGCCCGCAAGTAGATGAATAGATACTGAACGGTAACGAATCGAAACGGAAGTATTTTGCAGCTGTAAAATGTACCTTAGGCATATAGATTGAACACTGTCCATTCTTGTATTATATGAACGTGTTCGTATAAGCAACAGGCAATATCGGTGGCTAGTTTTCTCCGCCTCAAACATTCCTAAACTGTCATAAAGTATTCTGTAAAGTACTGCCATATACAGTTCTCTTCTGTTTTGTCCTCTTACATCACGAAAACATACCTATATAATTTTGACCCCCTTAAACCCCACTTTTATAAAGTAAAACTGGGGTTTATAGGGGAATACATTATTTTTCTTATTTCTGCTCAAAAACATAGATTGTGGGTACTCGTTAGAACCGCCTCACCGAGGCGGTTCTAACGAATACCCACAATCTATGTTTTGAGCAGAAATATTAAATATATCAGAGTTTTTTTATCTGAAAATGTTCCGTTTTTGGAGTTGAAATTTTCTATATATTTGAATAGGCGTGTTTTCGTAATGACATAACATTTGGCTTATTTGTTATTGTTGTCTTAACACAATTTTTCCATGGTTTGGTTTGTTTAAAATACTTTTGAGAATGTCGTTTTCGATAGAACGTCATTTACAGTTATGCTTGAATCAAAAGTACAAGAGACGCATAATTAAGTTTAGGTTTTGATTCTTATGTATGTGTTGTCTTAGTAGATCTATGGCTGATAAAAATGCTCTTAATACGCAGAAAATAAATAGTTATAGTTACTGTATTTCAGAATTTTGCAATTTGCCTTGCAATCTTACATTTTTTTTAATTTAGACTGAAAATAAAGGGCAATATATCTTGAAGATGCCTTACAGGGGTCATTTTAATTTCGTTTCAATATTCGAAATGTAATTAAATACATAGCACATCCTTGAAGTTGGTGTCAAATAATGTTTGCTACTTTTTTGCAACTGGACATGTTGTCTAAAAAATGTACATTTCCATCTAATTGAATATCCTGTGGTCTCCGCGAAATAACAATTATCGTGGTGCTCATCATGGTTTCTAAATAGCCAATATGTAATAACCAGAGTGAAAATCCATTTAACGTACTCGTATGTCCAACAGACATATAGCAAAATCGTGTAATAGGGAGGCACATAGAAATGTCCACCGATATTGCCTGCTGCATAATGGAACACGCGCTTATAAATCAGGAATGAACAGGTTTCACTCTATACGCCTGTTAGGTACATCAAATGTACATTAAATAAATATATATAAATATTTAAGGTTATCAAATTCAAATCACAAATTTTCTGACTAATGACCGAGGAAATGAAATAGGTCATTGTATGCTAAATATGCGTGACTCCGCAAAAACGAACATCCAGTTGTGCGACACATAACTCATTGTAAAAATCATAATCTATGCCAATAACTACTATGCGATTACTACGAAACTGAAGCCTGTTGATTTTTGTTTACTGTTTTCCTTTTAGAAAATTTAAGCCTTTTGTACATGTATGGATGTAACAGGCAGGAATCGATATTTGTGTGAATCCCACAATAATTTATTACTGACTGTTCCATGGCGGTACTTGCATTGTGGCACTTTTTGTTAAATGTTCTATATTGTTTCACTTACAAATGCTTTGTTTTAGCAGTTATGCAAATAAAAGTGAAAAAAGATTGCCTTTGAAAACAAAGAAGACACAAAATCACGAAAATCGGAGACTCGGTTTGATTGAGTATCTTCATATGCAACACTGTAGTTTGTGAGGCTGCATATGCCCCTTCCCCCCACACCCTAGCGCCGGCTTAAGCGGTATTAGATTTTCAAACTAAACAGAATGGGCTGAATGATTTCAAAGGAAAAAAAAAACATAATCTGCACTATGATGATGTACAGGGAGACTTTTTACGGCCGCCCGACGGGACAACACCAGCTACAGTAAAGTAAAATAAAAGTCAAAAAGGTTTGGCTTTGGAAACAAAGAAAACACAAAATCACGAAAGTCGGAGACTCGGTTTGATTGAGTCTCTTCATATGCAACACTGTAGTTTGCGAGGCAGCATACGCCTCCTAGCGCCGGCTGAAGCGATATTCGATTTTTAAAATAACCAGAATGGGCTCAATGATCCCAAAGGAAATAAAATATAACCTGCACTATGATGATGTACGGGGAAACTTTTTACGGCCGCCACACGGCACAACACCAGCTACAGCAGAGAAACATAAAAGTAAAAAAGAATTGCCTTTGGAAACAAAGAAAACACAAAATCACGAAAATCGGAGACTCTGTTTGATTGAGTGTCTTCATATAAATCATTGTAGTTTGCAAGGCAGCATACGCCTCCTAGCGCCGGCTGAAGCGATATTTGATTTTTAAAATAACAAGAAAGGGCTCAATGATCCCAAAGGAAATAAAATATTACCTGAACTATGATGATATACGGGGAGACTTATATACGGCCACCACACGGCACAACACCAGCTACAGTAGAGAAAAATAAAAGTAAAAAAGAATTGCATTTGGAAACAAAAAACATACAAAATCACGAAAATCGGAGACTGTTTGAATGAGTCTCTTCATATGTAACACTGTAGTTTGCGAGGCTGCATACGCCCCCTAGCACCGGCGTAAGCGGTATTCGATTTTCAAAAATTACCAGAATGGACTCAATGATCGCAAAGGAAACAAAATATAACCTGCTCTATGATTATGTACGAGGAGACTTAAGTTTAAGATAAATTCAGTTAAGTTTCGGTTACAGAGTCGCCACCTCTTTCAGAAAAAGTAGCCTACTCTGCTAGGCCCAGCTGTTCAAAGCGTCGTTAGCTTAATGAGCTCATTAACGGTCATTTCGTTAATTGTTTTAGCGGATTCAATACACAATATTCTGATATAATTTGCTGAAAAAAAATGTGAGTAGCTTTTGCAGTGCAAAAGCTACTCACATTTTTTCAGCAAAACGTTTCAGCATATTTGCGTATCACCCGATGTAAATTTTAAGGAATCGTTAACTAACGACGTCGTTAGCTTTGAACAATTGGGCCCTGGTCATTTTTTTTTTTTTTTTTTTTTTTTTTATTTTGTTTTTGTTGTTGTTTACTTGTATTTGTTTGTCTTTCCCTTTGATGTTGAGATATTGAGATGGCTCTGATTGTATCAGTTTCTGAGTTCACATATTTACATTTAGTAAATCAAAGATTACTTGATACGTATTGCCAAGCTTTATTTTCAAATATCAACAGCTCTAATAGACTACACTCTGATGCAAGATTTAACACAATTCCAATGCGAAGAATATCTAGTTTGTTAGAAAGACCAAACGGATTGTTTGAAAGTTAGTCTTGAACAGATCTTAGTAGATTCTGATACTCATCTCATAATCAACATATAGACCATGGAAGCTATGGAAATATATCTACACACGACATACTCTGTAGAAATAACAACACGAATATTATAGAAGATCAACACCATTTTCTGTGTGTATGTCATTCTATATGGATTTAATACGAAAGAGTTTCAAGCCACTTTATTGTCATTAGCCAAATACTAATAAATTTGACAATTTGATGACAACTTTTTCCAAACAAATCATTGCCAAATTAGCAAAATGTATAAATACTTCTCAGTAAATATATTGTTGGTCTTTCTAGTTGACTATAATGGTATGATGTTTTAAATGTATATGTTTCACTTCACATTTCTGTGGATGTGTAGGCTAAAACATTGTTTGTGATGTTTAATGTTGAATAGGTTTATGTTATGTTATGATATTGTGTTCCGACACAGTTGTAAGAATTTTCCAACAATCCTCCTTGCCAAAGCTTTGGACAGAACAAATTGTAACCGAATTTTCTCAATTTATCAACTATGGCAAAATACGCAACAGCTATTGAAAACGACAGCATCAATTGCCTCCTTTAGTAAATGCATTATATAAAGCGCAGTTTACACCGTTTAATATAAAAGTATTTTTAGCCATCTGTTTATTCCAACAAAAGATGGATAATGCATCGAAAATACATTAATGCCATCTGCTAACAGCAAATCCGTGCGCTGTGCAAATCCATATTACCACTGTCTGATCGGAGATATATAGGAAAGGATTTTGCGTAACCTTCTTTCCTGCATATGACATAAAACCTTTTTAGAGGATAGTATGTTTGATCTCTATACTCTGGTCACTTCTCAATAGGAGCCAATAACGTATTTCTAATGAAAACGGATTGCAATGTGGTTCCATTTAGTCAATTTATGAACTATAATGAACATGTCAGATGTTTCCGTCTTTGCTTAAGTCTCAGTATTTAGGTTTGTACTTTTATCTCTGGAGTCTTACAGGAGACAAAATCAGCAAAGACTAAGCAAGTTATCAACCTATTGTCTGATGGATAGACGAATCTCGTCATAAACTGTTTGCAAAAAGAAGTTTATAGTATTAATAGTCTATCTTTCATTAGGAACATTCCATACGCTGCTTTCCATCACGAAAACACGCCTATATAATGTTGACCCCCTTAAACCCCACTTTTATATAGTAAAACTGGGGTTTGCAGGGGTAAACATTATTTTTCTTATTTCTGTTCAAAAACATAGATTGTGGGTACTCGTTAGAACCGCCTCGCCGAGGCGGTTCTAACGAGTACCGACAATTTATGTTTTGAGCAGAAATATAAAAAATATCAGAATTTTTATCTGAAAACTTTCAGTTTTTGGAGGTGAAATTTTCAACATAGGCGTGTTTTCGTAATGATTTTATTATTGAGCAAGCGCATGACAAAACCTACAATAAGACCTGTGTGACCAAATACTCAGATCAGCCTGTACATCCACCCAGTATGGCAAGGGTTCTCGTGTATCCCTCTTTGGATTCCCCGGACGCAGAAAAAAGGCATATGCGATCAGCGAATACTCAGATAAGACTGCGCGGATGCGCAGGTTATCTGAGCATTTGCTGGTCGCACAGGTCTTATTGTAGGTTTTGTCGTGCGCTGGTTATAATGGACTATGTTAATAAAAATACCTATGTGTTCTCATAATGTTCTCTGTTTAAAAAAAAGTAGTTATTGGACATAGTCATTTTGAACCGTGTCGTGAGAAAAAGACGCTTCGGACTTTCCGTCGAATCATTTTTTTTAATGCGCATCCTCGGTCCTTAAGCATGGCCACGTTTCTTGTTCTTTGGCTGAAGTTTTGCCCTTGGTCTAACGCGTACATGGTTCTGGAACCTTTGCTGATCGCATATGCTATAATGTTTGTTTTTCCTATCACACGGCTCATTTAAACCGGACATATAAACCTCACATTACTCAATGGTGAATATGATATTTCACCATACTAAATTGTGATCACTGACATTCGTATCATCTCACTAGGAAAGCGGGCGCTAGTTGCGTTGTTTATCGTTCGTTTGTAAAGTATGTCGCTGTTTGTTTACTCATACTCTTTGCGTTATTGTTAGCCAAGCAGGAACTCTACCAAAATCCATATTGGACCGGATTCATGTCGGTCCAATATCGGTTCGATATAGACAAGTATAATGCTAGCTGGGAGGCTATGTTCTGTGATTGTGGCTCTTCCTGGACATAGGTTTTGCCATTTTGTTATTGTTTCGTGTGTGCCAATTCCTAAATACAATCCAAATGGTTTGAATATCTTTTGGGACCATAAGACTTTCTTTTAAACATGGGTTGCTCGAGCCACTGAGGGTTAACCGCAGCACCATGACTGAAGGCAAGTGGCAATAATTTAGGGACGTCTTTTCGATCACCTAAAAAAAGATTGTCTATTGAATGTACTCCTTAGAATCATCTCATCGAGGTGACTCTGATGAGGGCAATTAACATACATTTTTTTACTGATAAATTAAACACAATCCCCTAAAATATCTCAAAATATTAGATTTCTTGAATTATTGGAAGAATTTCCTAGGAACTCAAACAAGTTCGAACCAGCCATCGTAAACGACTGTGTCGTCGGTGTTAACCCATTTGTGCCTAGCGTACCATAAATGGGACATTGGCAAATAGTGTAGACCCAGATCAGACGCTGCAGAACGCGGATCTACACTGGTTGCATTAATAACAGACATTTCAATAAAACATGGTAATAATGAAAACAAACCAGACACCCCTTTTACTGGAAATTGACCGGTCAAAAGGTAGAAGAGTCCACTCGGCATAAATGGGTTAATGTCATTGAGTTTATACTGCATATCTTTCTCAGTTATGCTATGTTCCCATTATCACGATTCGCGGCACGATTGAAATCGTGATCTTAATCGTGGACTAATTGTGGGGATCCTATCAGATCTTTAGGTCAGTCGTGGCAGTCGTGTTAATCGTAGAAACTTTTTGAACGGTTCAAAATTTTTCTACGATCAACACGATCAATTCTCAAATCGGGATCATCGTATCAGATCGTATTGCATCGTAACAAAGCGTGACAGATCGTATCTAATCGTTCTTCCAAATCGTGGTGATCGGGATCGATCTTTGACAAGACAAACGCCACGTTCTATTGAGATGTGTTGCGATCTCCCACGATCTGTCACGATTTGTCACTCTCTGTCGGGTCCCATTGCTCAAGATCTGACACGAATGACTCACGATCAGACACGAGTTGATACAAGAAGATACGAATAAATGCGAGTAGATACGAGTGGTAAGGTTTTTACACGAACGCTCACGATCTGCTACGAGTTCTCGTGCCCATAGATTTCTCCTCTCCTCTCTGAGCCATCGTCGCACCCAGAACTGCCTGACTGCAGCTCTACTGGCCCTTTGTGGTTGGGGTTGTAGCTGGTCTGTCTGCTGCTCGTCTTCTTCCTCCCTGGCGATAATGTAACTATACAGTAATAATGAAAATGTCACGTTGTCATCATCCGCAACTCCTGCCATCATCAAGGGTTGAGGGTAAGTGTTTATGCTGTACATGTAAAAGTTCAAGAAACAATGAAGCCCATGGTCAGTCCGGCTGCATATATATATATATATATATATATATATATATATATATATATATATATATATATATATATATATATATATATATATATATATATATACTAGCGGTAAAAAGAAACTGTGCATGTATAAAAAATAAATTTTCTATAATTCTAAAATCCATTTATGCTTGAAACTTTACACAAACATGATGTGTATACTCCTTAACAATATTGATTGGTAAATAAGGTCCTTGCACGTGGATTGCGTTGTCCTTGTGCACGTGCAGGATTAAGCATATTCGTGGCAATTAAATGTGAACGTCTTTACAATCTTTTTTACTCTTGTGTAAAACCGTTTTATCCAAGTGAAACAGAAAAACAAATTTATTCCTCCTGAATGTGTTGGTAAGCAATGCCTAGACTCAACGAAGCTCAGCGCAACCAAGCGGTTGGCATGATTCGGGCTGGTGTATCCCAAAATGAGGTTAGCAGACGGTTTGGCGTGCATAGGAACACGATTTCTGCTTTATGGAGACGTTATCAGCAATCTGGTAACACCAGGACCGTCGCAAATCGGGACGTCCACGTGTGACGTCATTACGTCAAGACACTTACATACGTGTGACGCATCTTCGTAACCGACTTCAAACTGCTGCGTTGACGGCTAGAAGCATTCCTGGCTTGAGGAACATTAGTCCAAGAACCGTGAGAAACCGCTTGCGTGAACGGAACATTCGCCCTCGGCGTCCAGCAATCCGTCCCATCCTACAGCGACGTCACCGTGTTGCTCGCCTTGCATGGTGCAGGGCCTATCTTCGCTTTACTAGACAAGATTGGCGTGTATCCTGTTCTCAGACGAGTCACGTTTCCACTTGGATAGCAGTGGTGGTCGTTCCAGGGTATACTGTCGAGTTGGAGAACGGTACCAGGATAACTGTGTTGTTGGACGTCGTCTCTCTTTGGCGGGGGCAGTATAATGATATGGGGCGAATAACAGGAAACGCAAGAACGCCTCTTGTGGTCATTAACGGAAATTTGACTGGTGCACGCTACTGCGATGAGATTCTGCAAGCCCTGGTCGTCCCGTTTGTGCGTCAACATGCCGTTACGCTGTCAACACGACAACGCCAGACCACATGTAGCACGCGTTGTGACTGGTTTCTTACTCAGCAGAATGTTAATGTGTTGCCATGGCCTGCGGTATCACCAGACTTATCGCCGATAGAGCACGCATGGGATGAGATGGAACGTCGTCTACGTCAGTTGCCAAATCAGCCAGTGACGTTGGCTGAGCTTTCCCGCGCGTTAGTTCGCATCTGGAACGGCATTCCTCAGGCGCTTTTCACCAATCTTGTCGGATCCATGCGGCGGCGATGCAACGCATGCATTACTGCTAACGGTGGACACACCAGATATTGACTTTGTGACATGGTGCTTGAGACATTTTTGATTTGTTGAGCCTTGGTGATGAAATGGGACTTCTTTTCGCACTTTTGAATCCCTTGAACTCCGATGAAATGTGTATTGTTACAAATCTGAAATATATTATTACTGTCTGCTACGATGTTATTATTTTGTATAACTTTTTACCAATGCACAGTTTCTTTTTTCCGCTAGTATATAAATATATATGTATATATATATATATATATATATATATATATATATATATATATATATATATATATATATATATATATATATATATATATATATATATATATATATATATATATACCCGTCGGGGTCCAGTCGTAGCTCAAATCGTGATTTCCTTCGATCATGATCGTGGAAAAACATCGAGACCACAATCGTATGCCATCGTAACGGAGCGCATCGGTTCGTAATGAACGTATCGGAACGTATCTGCATGTATCAGATCGTCCCAGTTCGGGGAACCCGATCGTGATGATCGTGTCAGATCCAGAACCCAATCGTAGACTCGATCGCAACAATCCTATCGGAACGTATGTGATCGTATCTGAACGGGAGATCAGACCGTGACTGATCGTGACACCTGAAATTGACAAATCGTGATTGGATCGCATCCGAGCGCAACAAATCGTATCAGAACGTATCGACTCGCATCACCTCGTATCCAAACCTGAAATTTCCGAGAAAATTCCAAGACCAGCTACGAATGGCCAATCGTGCATTCGTAACGGATTGCACGACAGTGGGAACCTAGCATTACACTGAACCCAAGAGAGTAAAGTAAAGTGGAGTGCAGATGCAGACAAGAATTGCACATTGCACAACCAGCTCATATCAATGACAATGTGCAACCACATATACAGGGCAGGAACTGCTTACTCATGTGGTTGAACATCAAACTGGCCCACTGCATTTACCTCAGCCTACGAAGCAAACAGCTGCAAGAATCAGGCCGGAGGTGCTAGCAAAGCCGAGCATACGCGAGTCAATCTAACAAATTCGACACGAAGTAAAGCTGGAATCCGCCAAGTATACTTCTGTGAGATGATCAATTCGGTTATATATATATATATATATATATATATATATATATATATATATATATATATATATATTTATATATATATAAATATATATATATATATATATATATATATATATATATATATATATATATATATATATATATATATATATATATATATATGAATTATTATATATAACAAATTCGACACGAAGTAAAGCTGGAATCCGCCAAGTATACTTCTGTGAGATGATGAATTTGGTTATATATATATATATATATATATATATATATATATATATATATATATATATATATATTTTTTTTTTTTTTTTTTTTTTTTTTTTTTTTTGACAGCCCCTATCGGAAATAGACTTATTTCTCTCTCTTGAGCTCATTGTCCATGCTAGTTACCTTCAAAATCGAATACCGCTTAAGCAAGTGCTGCGGGGTGGGGGATGGAAGGAGAGGGCGGGAGGAAGAGAGAGATGGGGATGAGGAGGTGAGGAGGTGAAGCGTATGCAGTCTTGTAGACGACGTTTCTGTATAGGAAGAATTTTAATAAAACCGAGTTTAAGATGTTCGTTCTTTTATGTTTCAAAATTGCAACCTCTTAGATATTTACTGTGTCAGTTTTAAATCTATCATACAGTATTGGAATCAGTGCCAAACTATAGTTTTCTTTTGAGCGCAGGCAGTCTTTCTGTCTGTCTATTGGCATGAAAGAAAATCAGACAAATTGTATATCAATGTATTTATCTGTGAATGATTGAGTAGGTCCATTAGTAAATGTGTCAAGATGTTGATGACCATTAGGAATATTCTGTATGGTCATTTACTCAGTACAATATAAAAATATAGGCTAATTTAGAGTTTATACATATCCCCGCGACACCATGTCATAGATCTGTCATATGAGTTCTATTGAGCATGTCTTTTTTTTTCATTTCGATTGATGTTTCTACCGGAATTGTAGACTAAAAATTCTATAAATGGTGTCAAAAGATTCGTTTCCATATGAATCGTGTATAAAATCTCTACGATCATATCGACGAATTTATCCAAGCTACATTCATTCAGCCACATGCGATATTCATTGATTAGATTTACTTTTTTTTTTTTACATTTTAGTCGGTGTCTTGTCCTGCTTTAAAATACTTTTAAGCTCACACTACTAAAGAACAAAATTATATCATATAAACGAAACATAAAATAAAATGGTCGATATAGTCACCGTGTTATTAACTGACCCAGTGCACGACGAACCTACAATAAGACTTGTGCGACCAGGGATGACTAGATCATCCTGCGCATTCACGCATTCTGATTAGAGTCTTCGCTAATCGCATATACTTTTCAAAACCTCCTGACTATCCAAAATGGCTTAAACGAGAATCCTTGCCGTACTGGTTGGATGCACAGGCTGATCTGAGTATTTACTGGCCACACAGGTCTTATTGTTGGTTTATCGTGCACTGACCCATTTAATATGGAGATGCCCATGAATGGCTACAATCACCGACAACAACGATCCTAAGGCACCGAATAAGATTTATTTGCATGTAATGACCACACATAGCAATAACGGAAACGTCCTTGAAGTGCCACAGTCACCGAACGTAGCCTGTCAATGACACCATGTGAAAGGGTAAACGAACTATGAAGGTTACAATAGACAAAACAAAACCGCGAACAGCAAAGAAACCAGTTTTCTCATTTCCATCGAAAGTGATATAGTGCTGGACAGAAGCACTTGACAAAACAAGACATTAAATCCCCATAAGGTCCCACAGAGAAGGACAAAAAACACCTTGCTCTGAGGTTATTAAGTTTTATTCATGCTCAGCTCAGCTTAAGATGAACTTTTCTCTGCTTACAAATATAAACATGTCAACAATAGTTAGTATTTTTATTAACAGTTAATTGTTATGCTCAGCTACGTTTATCTAGAAAAAAATGCAACTTTTTAGTAATCTGGGAATCATTAGCAGATAAATTTCATGTTAAGCTGCACTGAACATGGAAACAGTTTTATATCCTCGGGGCCTTGTCTGAAAAAAACGATCAAACAAAGACAGATTGAACAAACAGAAACGAAATGCAACAGAAGTACCAACATAGAATGTTCAACAGCATGGCGGGAAGGGTGGCAGTGTATGTGTAGGGGTGGGGCTGGAAAGAGGTACGCTTATATAGTTAATAACGCTATCCGCATCACACTAAGCCACTGTGCCAAACAGCAGGCCATAATATCTGACACAAGTAACAATATAGCTGATATCAATATCATCCTCCATTTAAACTGCTGTATATTCTGAGCATACAATAAACAATGCTAATTCTATGAAGTTTCATGACAATATCTTTAACGTTTTTCAAGTTATAGAGCGGACACGAAATTACCATTATCTTTCAAAGGGGAATAACTCCAAATATATATGGACAAGAGTTATGATTCTTGTAGTCTGCACGATCATCTTACGATGCTTTATATTTCTATTAAGTTTCATGAAAATACCTTGAAGGATACAAAATAACCATCGTCAAATTTCAAAGGGAAATAACTACAAAAGTGTATAGACAAGCTTTACAGTTGTTGTGTTCTACACGTCGTTTGATGATGGTTTATATTTCTGTGAAGTTTCATGACAATATCTTGAACGGTTTTCAAGTTTCCGAGCGGACACGACTGCGTGACGGACGGACAGACAGACGGACAGACGAAGCAAAAACAATACGTCTCCACCCCTGTCAGGGGGAAACATAATTATTTATATGTCTATGACGTTTAATGAAAATATCTTGAACGTTTTTTTTAAGTTATACAGGGGATACAAAATTACTATTACCAAATTTCAAAGGGGAATAACTCTAAAGCTGTACTGACAAGTGTTACGGTTCTTGTTCTCTGCACATAATCTGATAATGCTTGATATTTCTATGTAGTTTCATTAAAATGTCTAAAACGGTTTGCGAGTTACAGAACGGACATTAAATTACCATTGTCGAATTTCAAAGGGGAACAACTCAACAATGTATGAACAAGAGTTACAGTTCTTGTTTTCTGCACGTTGTCTGATGATGCATTATATTTCCATAAAGTTTCATGAAAATATCTTGAACAATTTTCGAATTATAGAGCGGACACGAAATTACCTTTTGGATTTCAAAGGGAAATAACTTCAAAACAATATAGACAATAGTTACGGTTCTAGTGCTCTGCACTTTGTCTGATTATGCACAATATTTCTATAAAGTTTCATGAAAAATATCTTGAACGGTTTTCGAGTTATAGAGCGGACACGAAATTAACATTCGGATTTCAAAGGGAAATAACTCCAAACCTATATAGACAAGAGTTACGGTTCTAGTGCTCTGCATGTCGTCTGATGATGCGCAATATTTCTATAAATTTTCATGAAAATATCTTGAAAGGATTTCAATTCATGGAGCGGACACGAATTTACCATTGTCGAATTCCAAAAGGAAATAACTCAAAAAACTCTATGGACAGGAGTTAAGATTCTTGTGTTGTGCACGTTGCCTGATGATGCTTTATATTTGTATGAAGTTTCGTGAAAATATCTTGAACGGTTTTCAAGTTATAGAGCCGACACGATTGCGTGAAGGACAGACAGACGGACAGACAACAAAGGCAAAAACAATATGTCTATACCCTGTCAGGAGGGGGACATAATGCGGAAGTATATAGTCACAAACGGACCAGGGCTATTGCTGTTCGCACCTTTTCTCTAATCGTGTTTATTTTTTTATTTATATATTTTTTTTTTGTTCTTCTTCTTTCTAATCTAAAAGTAATAATTAACCTATCCATAAAGCAAACGACCGTATGATATATACGTTCAGAGCAGACCTAGATCAGTCTGTGTTTCCAGGAAGTTTGAGTCTATACTGGTCACAAATTTTAGCTTATTAGATTAAAGTTTATATAAGTGAATAGTGTAGATCCTGATCAGACTGCAAAGTTATTAATGCCGATGTGGGTCTATGCTGGTCGCTGGTCCCAGGACGCATATATCGTAAGATAGATTTCTATTCGGAGATTTCAAATCAAGCCAGCTGCCTTATGCCATCACAGAAACATGCCTATACAATTTTGACCCCCTTAAACCCCACTTTTATACAGTAAAACTGGGGTTTACAGGTATATACATTATTTTTCTTATTTCTGTTCAAAACATAGATTGTGGGTACCTCATCGAGGCGGTTCTAACGAGTACCCACAATCGATGTTTTGAGCAGAAATGTGAAAAATATCAGAATTTTTCATCTGAAAATTTTCACTTTTTGGTGGTAAAATTTTCAGTATATTTGAATAGGTATGTTTTCGTAATGCCTTTATCAAACAGTGATGCTATGAGGTAAGTAAAGCTAATCTTTATCTTGAACTCCCACCTGGTACTTTATATTACCAACCAGAATATCTACGTGATGAAATGTACTATAAGCGAATATTATTTGCAATAAATATCCTTAAAAAAATACACAATTAAACAAACAAAACAAAATTAAAAGAAAAAAAAAAAAAAAAAAAAAAAAAACGAAAGAAATTTTCGATGTGTTTTTCGTTCATTTCATTTTTTATTTGCGTGCGTCGTGCGTGCGTGCGTACGTGTGTGTGTGAGTGCGTGCGTGCGTGCGCGCTTGTGTGTTTTTGATTGTTGTTTTGTTCATGCCTCCGAGTCCATGGATAATATGTAGAATATTCTATTTTCAAATAAATTCGTTTGATCTTGATGATCATAAACGCTCAGAAAATAGTTTATATGTGTTTAAGGTCCGCGGGGTTGTAAGAGGATTGTTTATGTAATATTGTTGTTTCTAAAACTGTTTCTGAAATTGAGGATGTCAAACTCATGCGCATAAAACGGTGCTATAGATAACTTTCTGTGTAGAATTAGAACAAAAAGTATCATTAAAAATTTAATTCTCACTGTATGATACGTGCTCTCAGTAAGGACTCCGATCAGTTTCTGTATCCGTGTAATCTTATCAAGGACATCACTGGGGTCTCTCGGAAAAGACATGGATCTAGATTTTCTTTAAACCATTAAAGCATAGCGTCCCATAAAAGGGGGAATGGCAAACAGTGTAGACCCAGATCAGACGCCGCAGAACGCGGTGTCTGATCAGAGTCTACACTGTTTGCATTAAGTTCAGTAATTTCCACAAAACATGATAATAAAAAAAAAGAAAAAAAAAAGAACTAATCACACATCACACACCCCTTATATTGAAAATGGACCTGTCCAAAGGGTGGAAGTAGAAGAGTCCACACGGCATAAATGGGTTATGACATTGAAAGCGCTGGCATGACTGCAGACTGGACTGAGTATTCGTTGGACGCACAAGAAAAATTATCCAGGGCACAACATTCCTGCAAGATTTCATATATGCCCAGCTAAGACTCATATTAGCTTGTGCATCCATCCACGCAGGCTGATCAGTCTTCGCTGTCCGCCCAAAGACGCTTTGGATCCTTGGCTACTCACAGTGTGCCCTGCGAAGGCTCTGATCAGACTGCGCGGATGCACAGGCTGATCTGAGTTCGTTGGGCACACATGCAAATTTGTAGGAAATCTTGTTTCCCGGCTAAAGTTATTATTGTTTTAAGTGTCATGATACAGTCGAACCTCGGTAGCTCGAACACCGATGGCTCGTTTACCATGGCTAATTCGAACTCGTTTTTGAGTCCCTAAGAAGTTCTTCCTACAGCACAAGAAAACAAATATTAGGGAAATTTTCTTATTTTATCGTGAAATTGTATGTTGCGTGTACTCCTTAGAATCGCATCATCGAGGCAATTCTAAAAAGTACACTCAACATACAAGTATTGTGTAGAAAATCGAAAAACAAATCCCTAAATTATCGCTATTTGCTTCCTGACCTGGCACCATAATTAACCCTCAGTGGCTCGAACCACCCATGTCGCGAACAATGTTCTATGGTCCCAAAGATGTTCGAGCCATCGAAGTTCGACTGTACGTTTCAGTTTTTGTCTGCTCTTTCGTCATCAGCAGGATTAAGATAAATATCAAAATGCATGGCCATTAATCTTGTTCCGTTCTTGATGGTCTGGATTTTACTTTTATCTCTACATATTTCCTCCTCAGACGCAACTGATTAAATCCTGCCGTAAAATTACATCAACCTTTTGCAAACTGAAGTTCACCGTTCGCAAACGGAAGTTAAATTCAATAGACACGATTTTAAATATACATTTGGGTCGCGGCACGAATAAAAAAAAGAAAAAAAAAAAAAAAAAAAAAAAAAAAAAAGACTCTAGGGTATACAGTCGAACGATGGCTCGAACATCTTTGGGACCATAGAAAATTGTTCGAGACATGGGTGGTTCGAGCCACTGGGGGTTAATGATGGTGCCCAGTCAGGAAACAAATGGCGATAATTTAGGGATTTTTTTTTTTTTTTTTAATGTTCTACACAATAATTGTATGTTGAGTGTATTCATTAGAATCGCCTCGATGAGGCGATTCTATGAGTGTACACAGCATACACTTTTACGATAAAATAAGAAAATTTCCCGAAACACTTGTTTTCTTGAGCTATCGGAAGAACTTCGTAGGGGCTCAAAAAAGAGTTCGAATTAGCCATGGTAAGCGATCAATCGGTGTTCGAGCTATCGCGGTTCGACTGTATATGGACATGGAAGGACGACCATACCAATTAGTAAAGCCCTTTCTCTAATCTTGTGGTTCATTTCTTATTTGGCCCAAAAGAAGAGTTTGAACCTTCTACATGTAGTATTTATATTTTAACGTCAAGATATATAAAATGATGCGGGGACTGTCACCATTTCGTGCAATATTGATTGGTCGGCTAGCGAAGATTCGGGTCAGCCTGCGCCTCCGCGCAGACTGATCATACTACTAACAGAGCACCTTGTGGGCTGCAGAGGATCCACAGCGTGCGTGCTTGCAATCTTGTAGACATTACGAAAACACACCTATTCAAATATGCTCTTTACGACGATAACATTGACACATACTCTGTAAATATAACTTCAAAAATAATCGACCTAGCCAAAGATAACATTCCAAATAGAAATATTACAATCCATCCTTCAGATCCTCCATGGATAACGTCAGAATTAAAAAGATATATTCGCAAACGCAAACGGTCATATCATAGAGCAAAACGAACAGGAAATGAAACAGACTGGAGTAAGTTTAAGAAATTACGAAATCAAACAGTTAAAATGACACGCAAATGTAAACAGTTTTACAATGACAAAATAGCAGACAAATTGCGGTCTGAATCCCTTTCTTCAAAAGACTGGTGGTCTACATTAAAACAAATAATCGCCCCAAACTCAAGAATATCTGTTCCGCCACTTGAGGTCAATAATAACATAATCACAGACGAGCATGACAAAGCAAATGTTTTAAACAATTTCTTCCAAAGTCAAACACTCCTGGATGAACAAAATGCTGTTCTTCCTGATTTAACTCCAGCTACTGTTGATTCTTTATTGGATCGTATCGTTTTGACTCCTCATGAGGTTGAATTAGTACTCGAGGTATTGCCTGTAGGTAAAGCTTCTGGACCAAATGGGCTGAGTAATCGTATTCTAAAGGAACTTTCGCATCAACTAGCTTCTCCTTTTTGTTCACTCTTCAATGACTCATTGCACAAAGGTGTTGTGCCCGTTTCTTACAAAGAGGCTCATGTTTGCCCTGTTCCGAAGAAAGATGACTTGTCTGCTGTAAATAATTATCGACCAATATCTCTTCTAAACTCTGAAGACAAGCTTTTTGAACGTCTTGTCTTCAAACATCTGTATAATCATTTACAAACTTATAACTTGCTCTCTTCGCTCCAGTCCGGTTTTATACCTGGCGATTCAACTGTCAACCAACTTACATATTTATATAATACTTTTTGTCAGGCCTTAGATTCTGGCAAAGAAGTGCGGGTTGTCTTCTGTGACATCGGCAAAGCTTTTGACAGGGTTTGGCATGCAGGACTACTTTTGAAACTTGAAGCAGCTGGTGTCACAGGACAAGTCCTAGAATGGTTTAAGAGTTATTTAACTAATCGAAAGCAAAGAGTTGTTCTGCCTGGTGCTGTCTCAGATTGGATTTTTATACATGCTGGAGTCCCTCAAGGTTCGATCTTAGGACCCCTTTTATTTCTTGTGTATATCAATGATATTGTTCTTGATATAGGTTCCAATATTCGACTTTTTGCAGATGATACAAGTGTTTATATTGTTGTCGATGACCCCGTCACTGCAGCTGCTTGTATTAACGCTGACTTAGGAAGAATAACACAATGGGCTGCTAAGTGGTTAGTCACTTTTAACCCTCCAAAAACTGAATCTATGTTAATTTCGCGTAAATTAAATAGAAACCTTCACCCCCCATTATTTATGCAAAATGTACAAATAACTGAAGTGGACTCTCATAAACACTTAGGAATAGTATTCTCACAAGACTGCTCATGGCACAAACATATAAACTACATATCTGAAAAAGCGTGGACAAGAATAAATATCATGAGAAAACTTAAATTTCAACTCGACCGAAAATCTCTTGAAACCATTTATATTGTATTTATAAGACCGTTGCTTGAGTATGGTGATGTCATATGGGATAATTGTACCCAGTACGAAAAACGAGAACTGGACAAAATACAAAATGAAGCTGCCAGAATAGTTACGGGAGCAACAAAGTTAGTTTCGTTAGACACACTCTATTCTGAAATTCGATGGGAAACTCTCGAACAGAGACGCAAAAACCACAGGCTAACTCTTTTCTATAAAATGAGATACAGTTTAACTCCACAGTATCTATCCTCTTTGGTACCTGAATCTATTAGTAATGTTTTTAATTATAATTTAAGGCATTCAAGTAATCTACGAGGAATCAATGCTAGAACCACTCAGTATCAACAATCTTTTCTGCCAACGGCCATCAAAGAATGGAATAATCTGCCATTAGAACTCCAGCAAAGTAATACTGTTAACTCTTTTAAATATAACTTAACTAAAGACAAGGAACAAATACCGAAACACTATTATACTGGCAGTCGCCGCCTCCAGATCTTACACACTCGTTTGCGTACTCACTGCAGTGCTTTGAATCTGGATCTGTTCCTGAAAAATGTCTCTGAAACTCCACTGTGTAGTTGTGGTAGTATCGAGGATTCGCAGCATTATTTTTTCCATTGCTCACATTACCAAACTCAACGCACAGCTTTAATGAATGCTATATCTACAATTCAGACACCTACTTTAAATCTGTTGCTATACGGCAGCTCAAACCTCTCTGTTGACATAAACAAAGCCATTTTTGATAAAGTTCATAAATTTATATTGGACACTAAACGGTTTTAAATCTGTAGTAAATGCATGTTGCAGGTACAACTTGTCCTGAACAATATCTGCATTGTCTGCCTGTGGATGCAAACTCAGTTGTTCCTCTCCAAGAATGCTATTTTCATATACCTTGTTACACACTGTTTGATTCCTACTACTGTTTTCTTAATACAAACACTTATTGAATTATTTGTTTATTATTTATCTATTTATTTTTATTTTTTTTTATAATTTTTCTTTATTCTTATTTCTTTTTTGTATTCTATATTTTTTGTGTGTGTTTTGTCAACTAATTTATTTTACCTTCTTACATGATATAAACCACAACATTTTGCCTTGATCTGTGAAACGATCTGCCTTCAAGTCAACAACGAAATATACACCGTAGAGGAGAAGAACTCTATAAGTATTTATATGCTTTCGTTCTAATCCTATATCGTTTGTATGTCAAATTTGTTACTTTGTTGCACTTGTATTATGTAATAAAATATGTTTAAACCAAATATACTGAAACATTTACCACCAAAAAATGAAAATTTTCAGATAAAAAAATTTGACATTCTTCATATTCCTGCTTAATAAATTGTGGGTACTCGTTAGAACCGCCTCGGCGAGGCGGTTCTAACGCGTGCCCACAATCGATGTTGTTAGCAGAAATCAGAAAAATAAAGTATACCCCTGTTTTACTATATAAAAATGGGGTTTTAGGGGGTCAAAATTATATAGGCATGTTTTCGTGATGTAATGTTCACCGGCTCAAATGTTAGCATTATACGAGTTGAAATATCACGACCTTTGAAATTTTGAACAATACGATTCCCCATATATTTACTAAGGGAAGTGATGAAGTGTTGGAATTGTCACAGCCCTAAATGAACCTTTACAACTCCCTTGGCAAATTTAGCAGCAGGCCACAAATTGATGATATTTATCTTACTTTTTTTTCAGAAAATAAACTTTGACATTTAATGCCAAATTGTCTCCCGAGGAGACGATTTGCATGAAATGTCAAAGTCTATTTCAAGGGAAACATATGACAAACTTTCCAATATTTCAGTCGTCTTCTGAACAATTTATTAAGCATTATTAATGATTACATGTATCTTAATGATTTGCAAATAATCTTTATTACCATAGTTGCTCTAAAATTTGAACTAGTACAATTTACTACCCCATTGTGTCATAACGTACGTGGCTGAGTGGCAAACAGTGTAGACCCTGGGGAGACGCCGAGTCTGATCTGTGTCTACACTGTTTGCTCAAGCCTCTCGGTCCGAATACATGCGGTAAATTATAACATATAGTAAGTCATGCTCAGATAGTAAGCCGAAAGGTATAATTATGACCAATCTTCAAGGTTACTAATCGATTATCGACCAAAATGACAGGACTGATAATCGATTATCTTTTTAGCTCTGATTAGTCAGTCCTACAGAAAACCCACGAAACAACAATAAGACAGCGAACAGGACAAAATATGAATAAAGCCAACAAGAAACGAACAACTATAAAACCCCTGCCTCAGAACGGTGACTACTAAAATCTGCAGTGGGGATGGGGTGTTGTGTTAAATCGGTTTAACTGGCACCACATTTTATATATTAAAACTGGGGTTTACAGGGATATAAATTATTTTTCTCATTTTGCTAAAACAACATAAATTGTGGGTACTCATAAAAACCGCATCGCTGAGGCGGTTCTAATAAGCACCGATAATCTATGTTTTGAGCAGAAATATGAAAAATATGAGAGTTTTTTTTTGTTTTTTTTTTTTTTTTTTTTGGAGGTGAAATTTTCTATATATTTGAAGAGGTGTGTTTTGGTAATGAAGTCTCAATTCTAGGTTCTGATGCAGTACAAATACAAATCACAAAATTCAAATAAAAATCTCGGTACAGTCAGTCGAATACAAAATGTACCACTTCAAGAAGGGTAAAGTACTCTAAACCACAATTATTTGAGTTAAGTTACCCGGACACACGGTTCTGCAGGCATGTCATGGTACTCAAATCGGCCGCCATACACTTTTTGATCGCTCATCTGTAATCTCAGATGTTCATCGCATGAACTCCCGTCGTAATTGTTAAAGTGGTGAATGGGGTTTGCCTGAATTCTGAATGAATGATTATTTTATTCTTAGGACATGAAAGTCGCAACAAAGGAATAAAGCACAGCTAAAAAAAAATCCGCCTGCCGTGGGATTCGAACCCGGTCTTTGTTTGTGTTGAGGTTTTACGGCCCAGTCAACCCAGAGGGGTCAAGTCGAGCGCGGTCAGTTTACCTAACCACACGTTTACTGGGCAGGCTTAGTCCTCTAAGCGGTTAACCAGTATTGTGCACATTCTTTCGCCAAAAACTGACAACTGCCCTTCTTGAATCAGCGGAAGGGAGAGAATGACCATGCTCTAACGACTCCCTGACGCAGTTGTCAGAGATTGAATATACCTACAAGCTATGTGTAATCTGCAAAGGTAGATTATCGAAGGTAGGAGTGCTAGGTCGTAACATTATATATTTGTTTTAAAACCTCTAAATTTGTTTATTTCTTTTTTTCTGTTTTCGTTTATCAAACCGCCCACTGAGTTGAGGCGGGTTCTTACCTTTGCAAATCATATCAGTGAAGTTCCAAAGTGAATATTTAATCTAATTTAATCTTTAACCTACTGATTTCAAATCAAAGCAGATATTAAAAACAAAAAAAAAAAAAAAAAAAAAAAAAAAAGAAAGATGAAAGATATTTAATGCGCAACGCACGGGAAGGGCCCTTATGCAGTGTGTAAACAATACTGGGCCTACGTTTTTCGCTTGCAGAATCAGTCGATACTTTTGTATACGTTGACGATCACAGAGTGTCCAGACCAGACTGCATGGATGTGCACCCTGAGTTGTTCACATATGATATAAGTGCTTTGTATACAGGGTTGATAAAAACCTCAGCTTATGACATTCTCTGGATGTTTAATTACGGAAACATGCCCATTCAAATATACTGAAATTTTTACCACCAAAAAAATAAAATTTTTAGAAAAAAAACAAAAATCTGATATTTTTCATATTTCTGCTCAAAACATAGATTGTGGGTACTCGTTAGAATTGCCTCGGTGAGGCAGTTTTAAGGAGTACCTACAATCTATGATTTAGAGAAGAAATAAGAAGAAAAAAAATAATTTATACCTCTGTAAACCCCAATTTTACTATATAAAAGTGGGGTTAAATGGGGTCAAAATTATATAGGCAAGTTTTCTTGATATATAGAATTAAAAAAAAAAATTATACTGACAGTCAAAGAAAAAAATACTACAAACTGGCCTTATATACGTATTTCAAATTTTCGGTTATTATTTATTTTATTATTGGTCATTGCTTTTCGTAAGATGAACGCCACTGCAGCACAAAAGACGCCGCGTGGACATGTTCCGAAAATGGGACGTAAAAACATTCTCGTTTATGTGAAACAGGGTTGACTGCAAGAGCCAATGTCTGTATAGCATTTAGACGCATGGAGTTAATTATTTGGTTTAAAAACATATATGAGCCTTCCCGTCTGAGCACGTACATCCTGACTTGTGCACCCTCATCACGGAAACGTGCCCATTCAAATATATAGAAAATTTCATTTCCAAAAACTGAAAATTTTCAGATAGAAAACTTTGATATTTTTTTCATATTTCTGCTCAAAACATAGATTGTAGGTACTCTTTAGAACCGCCTCGGCGAAGCGATTCTAACGAGTACCCACGATCTATATTCTTGAGCAGAAATAAAAAAACAATAGTGTGTACCCCTGTAAACCCCAGTTTTACTATGTTAAAGTGGGTTTTAGGGGGTCAATATTATATAGGTATGTTTTCGTGATGCAGCATGCATTTTCGCGAAGTCTGATCAAAGTTTTTTGTTGTTCGCATGCAGAATAATTCATCCTTGGCTATCTGAACTGCGTCCAGTTGGTGACTGTGATCAGACAGCACAGACTGATCTAGATCTTCGCTGCGGGCACATGTCAGAAGGTACGCTGTCTGACGTTGCGGTACCAGGAACTACATATACCGTAATGACCCGAAATGTTTGGAAAATCAGACGCCACAGAAAACGGCGTCTGGTCAGGACCTACACTGTTTGCCATTCATAAAATGTACAGGTTTTTAAAAAGACATTTTTTTTTAAATTTTAGGACAAGTATGGTAAGTAGTTAAAGTGTCTCAATACTTGGCGTAAATGCGGTATATTAGGTGCTCAGGCCTGTGTGCCTCAATACTTAGTGGGAATACAGTACTTTCTATATTAACCTATTTATGCCTAGTGGACCCTTCCACTAAAACTCTTTGGACCCGTCTATTTCCAATAGCAGGATGTCTGGTTGTTTTTATTATTAGCATGTTTTAAAGAAAAATTATATATATTATGCGAAGTGCGGCGTCTCATCTGGGTCTACACTGTTCGCCAATGTCCCTTTTTATGAGACGTCAGATATAAATGGGTTAATCTTGCGGTATTTCTGCAGTTCAGTCACCCCTTATAAATACTGTTTAAAGACGAGTTTAGTTTATTCTATAACTTCTACTTCTACTTCTAATTCTACTTGTTGCTCCCAACGATCAATCACTGATCTTTACTAGGAGTGTGCTGTCGGGAAGCAGCTAGAAAAAAAATGCCATGTAAATGGAAACGGTACATGTTAGTTGAAGATGAACGATCGGAATGATGATTTGTTAAAAACAAACTACACTGACTAAAGTTAAACGGATACAATCATTTTAGATTTCAAATTTGAAAGTGGCCAGCCCAGCAGTAAATTCACTGAGGCTGGAGCTGGCCTTGACACTGAAGGGGAGGGTGTTACAATAGCTAATGGTTCTAGAGAAGTATGAGTTCATGTGGTACTGTGTCCGTGAATAGGGTATATAAAAATCTAAATTTCTAATTTCTGTGAGATGATTGTGATCATAAATATATAATGCCCTGTATAAAACGCTAAAGCAAATTTTCCTAAAATAAGTTCCTTCTTGTGACGGGCCGTTTCAGATTTTCAGTTCTTACATACATTACCATGAATTTTGCAAGGACAAATATATCTCAAGAAATTCATTGGATATAATATAATTCTTCAATGCTTAGGTTTCTCAATCTTATAAGGTTTCCGAGGAAAGACTGCAAACATAGCCTATTCTCGGCACCAAAAGAGAAATGGATGAAAATAAAATGGCAAAACAAAAAATGACAGCACATTTCAGCACATTTCATTTATCGACATGGGAACTGTGAACTGCACTAGAGGAACCGCAATGAAATGATGGCGGGTTGGACTAAACTGGTTTTGTTTGGATAAATCCTCGCTCTTATTTGTAATGCAATTCAAACAGTACAAATACATGTATGTGTTCTACGTTCTCCCTCATCAGTGCACATTAGAAAATCAGATATATCACAAATTAGTTTTTTACTGCCTGAAATGAAGTTATGGTTTCGCCATCACCGAGTTTATCATATATTTATATCTTCAATAACAATTGCCGGTAATATGATGGATTCCATGCATTAATCGTGCAAGGAATATGAAAAGAAAAGTCCAGGCAACACTGTGAACAAGGTGGACACTACAAGCACATACATACTTATAAATCGATTGGTAATTATTTATTCGACGTAGTCGTTCAAGCTCATCGTCTTGAGCAGCTCTATGAAATCACGAATATGTCATTCAATCGAAAAGAATCTGCACAACGACCTTTCCTGTTATTACCGTAAAAGAGCACGCCATCTTAATCATTGTACATTATGCTTTGACAAGTGTTTTCAAGAGCATAGCCGTAAAACTGCGAGGTAAGGACAAACCTAAACAGGAAAATACTAAAAAATAAAAACAGGATACTTATAATTCTTTTCGAACGATACTGTATTCTTTGTCCTTCCATACGCACGTTATTATGTTTATTTTTAGCTGTAGAAAAATGTAGCTGCAAAGCAATAAATAATTATTTTTCGTGGGGCATCGAAACAGCCCCATAGCTTAGTCGGGAGAGGGTTCGCCTACCACGCGGAAGGTTGCGGGTTCGAAACCATGGATTTTTTTTTTTTTTTTTTTTTTTTATGATTTTGTCCCGTTCCTTTTTTTCATTGTTATAAGTATGTAAATATACTTTCCTTCCTACGTCGTGTACCTGTTTTTTTTTTTTTTTTTTTTTTTTTTTTTTTTTTTTTTTTTTTTACAGATAAAAGAATGATACGTAGTGCCTATACGATTAGTTGATGGATTGATTACATGACTAAAAGCATGCAATACACAACACTCTTACGACATGAAAATCGTAACAAAGGAATGAAACATAGCTGAAAAAATTTCCCGCCTCTCGTGGGAATCGAACCCGGTCCCCCCGGTTAAAATTCCAATGCTCTAACCACTGAGCCAAAGAGTCGACTCCCTGACGCAGGTGTCAGAGATTGAATATATACTTAGAAGCTTTGCATAATCTGCCAAGGCAGATGATCGAAGGTAGGAGTGCTCGGTCGTAACACTCCCTCTTTTCAAGCAAGTCATCATTTATGATGACATGAAGCCATTTTCGGCGTACAAAATCCTATCCCGGACCAGCCCCCATCTTACGACATGAAAATCGTAACAAAGGAATAAAGCATAGCTGAAAAAAAATTCCGGCCTCCCGTGGGAATCGAACCCGGTCCTCCCGGTTAAAAAGCCAATACTCTAACTACTAAGCCAAAAAGAGTTGACTCCCTGACGCAGGTGTCAGAGATTGAATATATTCTTTGAAGCTATGCATAATCTGCCAAGGCAGATAATCGAAGGTAAGCGTGCTCGGTCGTAACAACACACTCGCAGAAGAAAAAAAAAAAAAAAAAAAAAAAAAAAAAAAAAACAACACTCTTTTGCCTTTTGTCAAATGAGGATTCAGAGGAGGACGTGGTGGTCAGCTGAAATCCTTTTGATTCAACATTCCATTGTCATGAAAATTGTGCTTAAATTTGTTGGTGTTTAAATACCAGATTTATTCTAAATATTCGCATACCTTGCTTTTCACCATATACTTCCTTAAAATTTCAACAAGTCCATTTGACTATCTGCGCATGTGTCTCAAATTTCGGGAGAGTGGCGTTTAGTGTCGGCTGTCTTCAATATTTTGCATATTGCATCATACATGTACTTTTGTCAATTCTGCTAAAAGCACTTTATAAACTTGATAGATTGTCCACCATTTTGTTCATATTCATGCGCCAACTGTTTTGCCTTCCTTTTACGCCCTTTCTGACAAGGTATCTTGTTTTAAGGGACAGAATGTTTCCTAAAGGAAGCATTTTTTTTATTGGTGTGTGTGTGTGTGGCGGGGGGGGGGGGGAGGGGGGGGCGGGGGGCCGGGGGGGGGGGGACGATTCCTTTTTAAAGTTGATCGTTTTAGAAGGAAGGCAAAACAGTTTTGACAGAGTTGACTCCAATGGAATGGTACTGATTCCCCTGAAGGTATAATTTACTTATTGTGATGACAAAATGTCTCGACGGTCTAATCACAGTAATGCAAAGCGTCTTTAACCAATTTATGCCTGACGTCCCATAAAAGGGACACTGGAAACCAGTGTAGACCCAGATCAGACGCCACAGAATGCGGCGTCTGATCAGGGTCTACACGGTTTGAAATAAGTAGAGTACTCTTTTTTTTTTATAAAATATGGTAAAAGTAAACCTAATCAGACATCCCTTTACTTGGAAATGGACCGGTTCAAAGAGTTATGGTAGAAGATTCCACTCGGCGCAAATGGATTAACAACGTCTTTAAAGTAATATAACCTTAAATAGTAGAAATACAACCAATCCTTGATGATATGTTTTATCTTGATCATTGGATACTACAGAATGTATCCCAGCGGGCACATGACGTTAATACACAAGACGTTGCATCGACGTTGAGCCGACGTTGTATAAACGTCATGTGCCCCCTGGGTATGGATGAAGAGTTAAGGCCCGGGTGATTTGCAAATACACAGGATGGCCTACATCTGCGCTTTTTGCGCTGCTCGAAGGTACATTTTCGCTAAAAGCAGCCCAGGTTTTCTCGTAATCGTTATTTCGGTTCATGCCACTCATTTGTGGAATAAAAGAGAAGATGTTTGAGCGGCGCCATGTAACCATGTACCTTCGGGATACTTCGGACAGTGGAGGCCCAGCTAAGCCTATACAGCTGCACAGTAATTGTATAGAATCAATTATATACCACGGAATATAGACATGTGTGTAAAACCTAGAAATATCTCCAAAGTACAAAAATGAACCCACCCGTTGCTCTTTGCCCACATGGCAAAGACAACTACATGCATACATTGTAACAACTATTTTCAACTGCTTAATCTGATCTATTATGCATTTTGATACCTAACTTCACCATGGGCATGGCTACGTGGAACTCTAGCACATTGTTGTAGTTTTAGGTTTAGATAAGTAGCATACCATATTCTAGTCCTAGCAACGTCCTAGCATAAAGGATACCTAAGTTATTCTGATTACGAACGTGATATACGCACGTACGGACGAAACAGCACTGCAAAACGCTATATGTCCCATAGATGCATTTGACATGCAGGGGCATAACTAGATAACTAGATTTTCAAAATGGCGGGTATCGCGGGAAACTTGGATTTCCGATCGGAATGACGATTTTAGCAATGTTTGATCTACGTCCTCCCGTACTTCCTACCAAGTGTCGAGTAAATTGGCCTTTCGATTCAGGATAAGAGGTTCAAAATAGATTTTCAAGATGGCGGCCAAGGCAGACAATTTCCGATTGGAGCCATTTAATTGGCCTGTCTCTTAGATCTTAAAGATGGCAGCAATAGGGGTCATCTTTAATTTCGGTTCAAAAGAAGTGTACTGCCAACAAAAGTTTGAGTCAATTGGCCTTTCGGTTCAGAAGAAGTTCATAATAGATTTTCAAGATGGCGGCCATGGTGACCATTTTGGATTTCCAATCGGAATGATTTAAGCTATTTTCTGATGTACAAAAAAGGTAAAAGAATAGTCCAGGGAGTGGCACATTCACAAGCCGCAGCCTATCCCAGAAACGAAGAGGAAGAGGAAACAGACAAAACCAAACAAGCGTAAATTGAACAAACGTACGAAAAGCACTAAGTTTAGTTCTCTCTTCCCTCAATACTGTCAATGAGGTTCCGTGTCATTTGGGCCCTTCATTATGGAGAAGTATTTCTGAAACTATTCTGAATACAGCTGTCGTAGCGGTAATCCTGGATTTACGATCTTAACGATTTTAGATACTTTCTTTGAGGGACATATTGGTGTGGCCTTGTTTGTCTGCACATTACGCTTTTAGGTGCTTGTGAAACTAGAGAATGGCTTATGGTAGAAGCTTGAAATTTTATACATAGCATTAGCACAAACGATAAGCGAAGCTATATTTTTTTATTCCGTCGGACTTACTATAGCAGAGTTCTGACCTGGTTTTCGACTGTATTCTATTCTATTGTCATTATAGCAATAGAAAAATCTTCTCAACACGACATGTAAAAACCGTTTAAGTTGGGATTCTTATATTTGGCATACATTTTAGGATTAATGTGTAGACGACCTGATTAACTCTTGAGCGAATTTCGTAAAATATTGAGGGAGCTATGTTATTATAACAATAGGAAAACCCTGTCAACACGAGATACAGAGAACCGTTTGGACTAGGATCCTGATAGTCGTTGTAGGATCAATGTTTAGATGACCTAATTAACAAGCAAAATTTGTAAAAAAAAAACGAAAAAAAAAAAAAAAAAAAAAAAGAAAAAAAAAAAATGGCAGTGTTATGCCCCTTTCAACTTTGCCTGTATTACAAGGGTAAAACGTTGTCAACACGATATCTAGAAAACCATATGAGCTAGGATTTTGACATTTAGCATACAGTTTAGGATCAGTGTATAGACGACCTGATTTTCCGTGAAATATTGTCGGAGCTTTGCGGACTGACGCGATATCTAGAAAACCGCGAGCTAGGGTCCTGGTATTCTGGTTAAGATGACCTGGTTAACATTTGAGCGAAATTCGTTAAAAAAAAAATAAAAATAAAAAAAAAATGGCAGATCAAATGTTTATTTTGGATAGCCGTTTGACCAATTTTGGGAAAAGAAACCTTTGGCTCTCTTCTTATAGTGTTTTGATTTTGATGCCATTGTTTTAAGTGTGTTCTTCTTTCCCTTTGGTGTCTTTGACGGAAGGTTTTAGGTAATTGTATTGATTCCTGATTATTGCCTTCCCTTCTGTTTATGTCCCTATCGCGTCTGTCTGTATTACAATGGGAAAACGTTGTCAGCATGTCTGGAAAACCGCACAAGCTAGGATTCTGATATTTGTCATACAATTTTGGATCAATGTGTAAACGACTTAACTTTTAAGAAAATATCATAAAATATTGACTCAGATTTACCCGTTTTTAGGACTTTGCTATTAAAGCATTTGCAAAACAATGTTAACACAATATCTAGAGAACCGCGTACAGTAGGATCCTGATATTTTGCCATCTACATGTATTTGGGATCAATATTTAGATGACATTCTTCACTTTTGAGATAAGTCTGTAATAAATTTGCATAGTTATTCGCCTTTCGACTTTGCTTTTATAACAGTGAGAAAAATTGTTAACACGATGTCTAGAAAACAGCTTCAGCTAGGATACTGATATTTTGCACACGGATCAGAATGAATGTGCAGATGACCTGAATAACTTTTGACCTAATTCCGTGTAAAAAATATATGTCAGAAATCTGCCTCTTTAGACTTTGCATGTATTATAATGGGAAAACATTTTCTATATGATATCTAGAAACCGCTTGAGCTGGGATTCTGATATTTTGCATACAGTTTAGGATCGATCTGAAGATCTGAAGACGACCAGATTGGCCTTCAAAGCGAATTCCATAAATATAAAGGATGTTAGGGCCGTTTTCGGAGTTTACTTTCTTAACGACAGAAAAACTATTTACTGAGTTAAGCCAATTTTCGAACTTTGCGATTATAGAAGCTGGAAAACCTTATCAACTCAATATCAAACTCGATATCTTAAAAAAATAAATAAATAAAAAATAAAAAAAAAATAAATAAGTAAATAAAAACGCATGAGCTGGGATTCTGATATTTTGCACACAGTTTAGGATCAATGTGTAGACGACCTGATTAATTCTTGAGCAATTTCCATAAAATATTAACTCATTTATGATTTTTTTGTTTCGGAAGTCATTATAGCAGTTGGAAAATCTTGTCAACACAAGATCTAGACGACTGCTAAAGAAAGGATCCTGACATATGGTCAACTACATGTATTTGGGATCAATATTAAGATGACAGATTAACTTCTGACTTTTCGACTTTACTTTTATAACAGTTTGGAAAACCTTGTCAACCAAATGTCTAGAAATTCAGTGGAGGACGTGGTGGTCAGCTGAAATCCTTTTGATTCAACATTCCATTGTCCTGAGCTAAGATTCTGATATTTTTGTAGACAGTTTAGAATGAACGTTTACATGACTGATATTTGCACATAATTTAGGATCAATATATAAATGACCTGATCAAATTTTTAGCAAGTTCCGTAAAAATGTTAACTGAGTCATGCCAATTTTCGGATTTTGCCATTATAGCTCTGGATAACCTTGTCAACACGATATCTAGAAAACCGCTTAAAGTAGAATCCTGATATTTTGCCAACTTTCTGGAATCAATGTTAAGATGACACATTTATGACCCCAACTTCGAAGAAGTTGAGGAGGTATATTGGTTTAAGCCTATCCGTCCGTCCTTTTGTTCGTCAGTCCGTCCGTAACACTTGCAAACACTTGCATACGGTCAGCTAAGATCCTGAAATTTTATATATAGCAGCATGAAAAATAAGTGGACCAACATTTTTTTTTTTTTTTTTTTTTTTTTTTTGTGCGGGGGGTGGGGGTGGGGGGGGGGGTTTCCGCCGTGAGCTCTTTCCGGAGACATATGCTTTTTTCAACTAAGCACTAAGTGCTTAAATATTACTATCAAAGCATGTTTAAGAAGTGGAGGCATATTGGTTTACAAACACATTTCCTAGTTTTATCTACAATGCATACCCAATACTTCTTACCAAGTTTCGAGTCAGTTGGGCCGCGCAGTACGCACCAGGCTAAATCTTAAATCTCCTAGCTGAGTCAGTCCATTTGCTCAGTCTAGTCTGTTAAAATTTTGACCCCTAGCCCAATCTAAGGAAAGAAAACCTCAAGACAAACCTAGCAAATTTGAAGAATTAGGTATGTGTAAGTATCATACCAAATTTTAATTTCCTAGTATAAAAAATATCCATGTCCTCAATAAAAACAAATAGAAATTTAAGCACGTTTTTGTATTGCCTCTACCATTAGTCCAACTCCAAAGCCCAAGACAATTGTCCAATCAATTTTTTTTTTTTTTTTTTTTTTTTTTTTTTTTTTTTTTTTATTTTATTTTTCTTTTTTTTTATTTTATTTATTTATTTATTTATTTTTTTTTTTTGTCATAGAAGATGAATTTTATTTCAGTAACCATCAAGCTAAATCTTAACTCTCCAAACTTGAAAGCTGAACCAGAGCCATAATTTCAACAACTATTTTTCAAATCCAAAATCTACCCTGTAATGCTTTTGACCCTCAGTCCTGCCCAAGGGCATGACCAGAAACAACTGTAGCATAGAGGTAAGGTTAAGGTCTGGATAAGAAGCGTATCAAAATGCAACTTCCTTGCATGAACGGTACACAAGCTATCTCCCAGAGAAACGCGGACGTAAATTTCAGCGTTAATTTGAATGTAAACGTAAACATTTTTTTTTACTCTGGTTATGAATATGACATTCATGGGCACGTACGCGCGTATCAACTTAATATCACGCCGTCACGCTATATGTCCCATTGCTGATTTCGGCATCCAGAGCCAAAGAAAACCTTTTTAAAATCTTCTTGTCCGAAACCAGAAGGCCAAGGTCTTTGATATTTGGTTTGTAGCTTCACCTAATGGACCATTAGAAAGTTGTTCAAATTATAGCCCTGGGTCCAAAATTGGCCCGCCCTAAGGGGTCACATGTTTTACAAAGACCCTTATAGGGAAAAACATTTAAAAATCTTCTTCTCTGAAACCAGAAGGCCCAGGTCTTTGATATTTGGTATATAGCTTCACATAATGGACCATTACCAAAATTGTTCAAATTATAGCCCTGGTTACATAGACCCTTATAGGGAAAACCCTTTAAAAATCTTCTTGTCTGAAACCAGAAGGGCCAGGTCTTTGATATTTAGTACACAGCTTTACTAGTGGACCTCTACCAAGATTGTTTAAAGTATAGCCCTGAGATCAAAATTGGCCCCGTCCTAGTGGTCACATATTATACATAGTCCCTTATAGGGAAAAAAACCTTTAAAAATCTTCTTGTTTGAAATCAGAAGGCACATGCCTTTGATATTTGGTACACAGCTTTGTCTAGTAGACCTCTGCCAAGATTATTGAAGCTATGACCCTGAGGCCAAAAAATGGCCCCGCCCTAGGGGTCACATTTTTTTTACATAGACCCTTAAACCCTTATCAGAAGCTTGTGACCGCTCTGCTGACTGATCTGTATCTTTATTTTTCAAATATATCCAATGGATACCTTTTCTCATGGCGCGGTTCGAGAATACCCACATTAATTTCTTTCAACCCATAAGATAGTGTCATAATATCCTTACTAATGTTTCGACGGTTTTTCCAGATTGTGGAAACAAGAGACGGAAAGAACTCCGTTATGGAGTCCCAGAATTTCGATTTATTGATACAGTCTTACAAAAATGCGCCCTACGATAATGGCGGTAACGTTCAACTCTACCTAGCAAATGACGTTATGTAACACCGTCGCAAAGGCGTTATGTTTTAGCCGCAACGTCCAATTATGAGAGTGATATTTAACGGTACAAAAGTCCTCCTTTCAACTAAAATATAAGTGAAGACAATATTACGGTCCAAAGAACAGTAGTCCAATAAATATTTGAAAAAAAAAAATGCATTCCTTGGCTTCATTTCTGCTTTTGTTTCAAATTTATAAAGTCACGCCGTGTTTTATTAACACAAGAGTGTCTCGGGGATACCCTGGTGTTTTGTACGGCACAAAACCCAACTGGTGCGTTGCTCCGATGCTTAGTAAAGGTAAGGAATACAACTGGTATTGTATATTTATGGACAAGTGGCAAATACTGTTTTCTCCTTCAACGGACTATATCTATGGGCCGCGGTCTGACAAAAGTGACCTTACGACCTTGATCATTTTTTACTTTTATGTAATGTGATAAATCCATCCACATATAGTAATTCTGAAAAATTCGAGTATCTATCATAAACATTACAGAGATACACGGAGATAAATGCATTTAGGTGTGTCAAGTCTACGAACCTTATTTTTACAACCTCAGCAAACACATGTACAAAGTAGTAACTTTGATATATGGGTTGCCATGTTTCCTAAATAATACTTATACATAAATATAGGTCATAATTACTGAAATATGGACGATGTTATTTATATGCTTTGTTTCTATGACAACACAAGGGTTTATACGTGGCAAAAAAAGTTAGGGATATTTCATTCTTGTGTGAAATGCATAACAGGTATTAATCCAATCTATTATATTATGGTGTAATAATAAAGGTTATTCAATAACAATAGAATTTGTAGAACTGAAATCAGTTCACTCTCTTGTACAGAAAAAAAAAATGCACAATACAACAGTAGGGTTGAGTGAAAAATGTCACAAATACACAATGCTCAATTTTCACCTGTGAGCTCTGCTCATCACCTGAATTTGATCGCCAATCCTTTCAAAAGTGAACAAATTTCTGGTTAACAAATTTATTGCTTTACTATTGACAACATCTATTCTACTAGCGTTAAAATGCCACAACGTCGACATCTGCCAAACGACGCGCGCTTACGCGCTATTGGAATGCTCGAAGCTGGCATGAGGCAAGTCGAAGTTGCTAGACGTTTGGGTGTTTCACAGAGTGTGATCAGCCGCCTACGAACTCGGTTGGCACAAACCAACAGCACGTTAGATCGACGTCGAAGTGGGCGCCCGGGGTCTACGTCGCAAGCCCAGGATCGGTTCCTGCGTACGTCAGCCTTGAGATCACGATCAGTAAGCGCCAAACAACTGCGCGGACGTCTCTCAAAAACTGGAACAAGAGTGTCTGTTCAAACCATGCGGAATCGACTTCACAGCGCTGAACTTAGAGCTCGGCGAACTTGCGACCTTACAACGGGGTGCCAATTTCCCAGAGACATAGACAAGCCAGGCTAGCATGGACAAGGCAGCATCGTCGATTGATTGACTAACCAACAATGGGCGACTGTACTCTTTACCGACGAGTCACGGTTTCTGCTGGACATGGAGTGACAGACGACGTCGAGTTTGGCGTCGCAGAGGTGAGAGGTACGCTAACTGCGCCATTGTTGAACATGACCGGTATGGAGGAGGAAGTCTTACGGTATGGGGCGGCATACGTTCCCGTACAGAGCTGCTTGTGCTTAACGGAACTCTGACAGGCCAACGCTACATCAATAAAGTGCTACAGCCGGTTGTTCTGCCTTTTGTTCAACAACACCACGTAGTGCTGCAGGATGACAACGCAAGACCTCATCGGGCGAGGAGAGTACAGCAGTTCCTGCAGCATAACAATGTGGATCATCTCGATTGGCCTGCTCGATCCCCTGACTTGTCGCCAATCGAGCATGTTTGGGACTTTCTCGGCCAGCATGTACGACAGAGCGTTCCACGACCAAGAACGCTCCAAGCTTTGGGCGCAGCCTTGCAGGAGGAGTGGAGGAGACCCAAGCTACAGATTGCCAGACTCATCAGGAGTATTCGTCGTCGTTGTGTGGCCTGCATAGATGCAACAGGTGGACATACGCGATATTGACAGATTTGTTAGGTTTTATTGGTGACCCTAGTGATCTTCCATACAAATTTTCTCATTCACATCTAGTGCTACAGACTCTAACGGATGGATTTTTGTCTGTAAATCTGTAAATGAAATGATGTAATCAAATATATCAATTTCAGATTTCAGATATGTATTGGTTTCCTTTTATTACACTGTAAATACAAATATTCCTAACTTCTTTTGCCACGTATATATTGATATGTAAGTGATATTCTTGCCATGAAATCGATCTCGTGAATTTTAAGCAAAGTGTCCACAAATTTAGAAAATAGGATGTGCTACTTTGCATTGCTCATAAACAAAAACAATATTTGAATATAATTGCAAAAAATACGATGTTTAATTGTATTAAACACATATATGTTTAAAACACTACAGAATTAACTAGGGGCCAATACATAGCTTGCAATACATATGTGTTATATTCAGGTACATATCTGTTCGCGATTTAAAAAGAAATTTTAAGTCTGGCAAAGTTGAGAAACAATCAAAAAAGTAACGTGTATTTTCTGGGACGTTTAATAATCCAGGAATGTAATCGGAGTCTCGTTGCGTCACAAATGACCATATGGCTTAGAAAAAAAACAAAAAAAAACTAATACTATATGTTTCAATGACCCAAAATTTCCCTCAGTAGCGTTGCGTATGGCTTTACGTATATAAATGAAGTTTGGTGATTGACATTCTTTAGTTTAATGTTTAGTCTACTGATGTAATAAATATTGTGAATCATTATAATTCTATATTTGTATGACACTTTGTCAATAACAATCAGATGTGTGTATCTGTATTGCTGTTTCTATCAATACTTTTAGCTTTTATGTAGCGCAGGATTGACGAATTTACTATTGTTTGAAAAGCATTTGAGATCCAGTTTTGAACATTAGCTTGTAAAATTCTCGTCCCCACCACGATCAAACGAACCGATTATGATCTACCTGACCCGAATATGTCTTCGTGCGTGCGTGCGTGCGTGCGTGTGTGCGTGTTGTTGATGTTAAACCACATAATCGCTGTCGGAAAAATACGCATTTACGTAAAGGATGCAATGGACAGTAATACAAATAAATTCTTAAAAAGACGAGTCATGAACCCTTGTCATGCTGAATAAATTAATAAGCCGCGTCCACTTTCAATTTCAGATTACTTGATCCAGGTTTTTGATAGATATCACATATTTAATAACAAACAGTACAGATCCAGATCAGATGGCTTATTCAGAAGCCAACTGACCTGGATCTACACTGTTTGCTAAGACAGAGCATGTCGTGTTCAGCAAGAGAAGGATTGTTTCAGTCAGTATTAGTGCAATATCAGTCAGACTGCTGATTTTCGAGACAAGTCTTTGTTTGCAGTAATGACCTGTTTCCTCTTGTAGCGCTTTCTGTAAACATGAGGTTTGAATTATAAATGATGTCAACGCGCGCGAAAAGGCCATTTTGCAATGTACGGACAACGCAGACCTCGATCAGCATGCGCAGTCCCGCAGGCTGATCTGTGCCTGCGTTGTCCGCATACAGATTTAATGAATACTGTAATAGATGTCGACGAACAAAGAATGCTAATATCTTACTGCACCGATTAGCAGGTTGAGCTGGGCCTTTGCTGTTCGCGTATGGCATAAAAGCCTTTATACAACATTGAACATAATATTTTTTTATATACTACTCCATTTTAGTATGGCTACATGTGTAATGTAAGGAAGTCCAAAGTGCTTGTTAGTCCGTTCTGCTTGACTTAAAACCAAAATAATTATATGTGGAGAAGTGAATTGGCTGAATTATGTTTGAACTCACAGAGTTAATCTCTTGGACATTTGCGACGGATAAGATCGCCATTGAACCCCCTGCTTTGTTTTATTTTATCATTTGTAAGTATGTTTTACCCTGATGCTTAACTGATGAAGATGGAGAATCTACGCAGACACAAACATGTCTGTAACTTGGAGCTGCATCGGATTTAATATGCAGCATGCGTATAAATAGTATAAGCTGCACCCGACGCCCTGCCCCAAGCCCTAGCCTAACCGCCAATCATATGACAGGATGGATCATCACGAAAACATGCCTATATAATTTTGACCCCCTTAAACCCCACTTTTATATAGTAAAACTGGGGTTTACAGGGGTATACATTATTTTGCTTATTTCTGCTTAAAAACATATATTGTGGGTACTCGTTAGAACCGCCTCGGCGAGGCGGTTCTAACGAGTACCCACAATCTATGTTTTGAGCAGAAACATGAAAAAGATCAGATTTTTTTTATCTGAAAATTAATAGTTTTTGGAGGTGAAATTTTCTATATATTTGAATAGGCGTGTTTTCGTAATGTTTATTTCCCGACTATTCCAAGCCGGTTCCTCTTTCTCAGACGCCATATTTACTCTAAGTACTAGACACCTTATCTACATACAATACGTTTCCAAAAATTGTAAACGTCACTGCCACTTTCTGTTGATGTTTTTGTGATATTACTGGACGAATGACAAACAGTGTAAACCCTGATCAGATGCCGCTTCCTGCGGCGTCTGATCTGGGTCTACACGGTTTGCTCAGGACTGTTTGTCCCAATACTTAGCGTTATTACGGTTTTTTTATTAGTATGTCAATCACTGCTAATCAGCTGTTTTCCTTTGTCGTTGTGCCTCATCTCTCCTCTATCAGTTATTCTGTTAGGCTGCTTTTCGTATCCGTGGAATGTCATATATTGTTTCAAAAGGCAAATTCGCTTAGTGCACTGTCGCCTAGAGCCACACTAAAATGAATCTACAGATAAACAACCTGTGTTAAAGCACCCCCTCCTCCTGCTCTCCCCCCCCCCCCCTCCCCACTCACCCCCCCCCCCCCCACACACACACACACCCCGCCTCTCTGTATATAGCAATCACCTTTATTAAGACGTCATGTTTTCAGTTCTCTTTATAGTCAATTAAGTATAAACTTTCTTGTACTAAGAAAGTATCTGCCTTAAAAACATTTTTAGGTATTCACTAAAGTGCTTGCTTTATAGAGGTTTGACTGTATTTGAAACATGTTATCCCTGTACAGTTGTCTTTCAGTAACAACTGAAAGGAAGGCAAAGACACATACAATTACCTATCACTTTCCGTCCAAGACACAAAAGGGAAAGAAGGACGTGCTTAGAACAACGCTACCACAATCAAAGCACTACAAGCAGAAAGTCAAACAGACAGTTTATTTTCCCAAAACTTGGTCAAACGGCTATCCAAAATATATACAATGAAACGATCACCAGGACCATACATGCAATAACGTACAATGACAGAAACAGTAAACCACATCAGAAGCACCGCCTTGGAATGTTCAGTAAAAATCTTCCCTTCGGGGCTTAAAATTTTGGGGCTTAAATCGATTTTACGTAGCCGCAACCCTCGCCTTTATTTCTGTCGTGGAATACACAAGACATTTGTTCAGTCCGCGTGAAGGGTTTCTCACTCATCAGTGCAACATCTCCGAGAACATAAAAAACAAACTAATACAGAGATTAAACAACGATGAAGACGCGACAGCAAGAAACAACTGAAATGCTGAAGCAAACGAAAACCAACAGTTGGACTCCGGTGGGCCCGACCAGAGCCAGAGCATCAGGAACCAACCGACTTACTTAAAAAATATTTAGGCCGGAGCCGTTATTGACTTTGAGGCTCGACCCGCCGTCGTGCAACCAAAGAGGGAAGCAAAGTTATTAACTATGATTGGGTTAACTACCACAATGTAGTCTGTCATATTACATTTATGTTGTACCAAATGTTTATATATCAAAGAATGGCTTTACAAAATTGAGTGCTAAAGTCATTGCAAGCACACATTTGTTTTCTTAATTCATATACTAAATCACCCTAAAATTCAGGTTCCGATAGGCCTTGTTGCAGGGAAGATAAAGTCAAACATTAAATTGTAAGAAACTAAATCGAAATGACGTTTATAAAATTTAGAAAAAGGTTTTGCGGAGTTTATGGTACCGGTTCTGTGTAAAGCCTGTTTCATACAACAGCTTTTGAAATATTATACCTTTAATATGCATTAATTGTTATTTCAAAGCGTTGCCTGCCTAGCAACAGCTTATATGATACGTTGTGCAGTTGCTGAAAGATAATGTTTATTCTGAATAATGAAGCCTAGAAAAAAGGAGTTATCGCATTTTCGTACGGCTACGGTGTCTGTCATCACTCTTATCCGCGCGAGGTAATGGCATAATCCTGGACAAAATTGCTCATACAGGTACAAATTGATCAGGGTCTACAATAATTGCCAATAAGTGAGTTAGTATGCTTTACACATGAAAGCAGGCTGTTCCGGACATATTCGAATATTATACAAACTGCAATACGAATCAAGCGCAATAGATACAACTGACAGATTTTGCGCAATGTTAGCAAGGGGGACGACTTTAAATGACTTCCTGTTTGGTTTCCTGCGCACCATTTTTGGCTCGTATAAGGGGTCTATTCTGAACAGGAAGAATTTGTTCCCCCAAGGCGAGTAAATGCTTTCCCTTTAGAGCAAACCCGTTTTCAAAAAAAAAAAAAAAAAAAAAAAAAAAAAGGCAAACCTTTTTCTCCCATGAAAGTATATCCATCAATTCTATCTGAATTAGACATTCTGCACGTTTGCGTTATATTGTCTGTCATTTCAGGTAAAGTAGTAGCAGTCTGCGATGCCACTGGTTATGCACAATTTCACAGCCAACGCACGAGCTGAAACGCAGTCTGATTAAACGTGCCCTATTCGGCTGTGGTGTAACGCATATAAGCCATATCTGCATATCCGCGGCCCTTCAGGGGCACTTCCATTTATCAATTTATTTATTCATTTTTTACAACTGAGCAACAGCATGTGAAAACTTGTTTTTAAAGGCCAAGATTATATCGCACATTCTCGCAGTCTGCTCAGGACTGACTTCCGCCATCCGTATACAGATGCACTGGATACTGTAAACTTTATCGATTCGATACAAGGCCCAGATCGGACTTTGCTTCTTTGTTGGCTGAAATCCGCGCCTAAGGTACTAGCAGTTAACCGTGCCATTAAACAAAGACAAAAAAAGCGTGAATCTGTTTAATCATAGAGGCGATTTGTTTAATGTCTTACCTTGGGTTATTTTGTTCTTGTGTTTTTTCAGTCCTTTTAGCATTGTGATTACCTCGCTTGGGGAAGAGAGAGCTAATCTTAGTGTTTTTCGTATGTTTGTTCGATTTATGCATGTTTGGTTTTGTCAGTTTCCTCTTCCGCTTGGTGTCTGGGAAGGGCTGCGGTTTGTGAATGTGGCATTCCCTGAACTTTTCTCTTACCTTTTTGTTTACCAACTAAAAGTAAATAACTTTCCTGCTTTCTTTAACACGGTGATTGGTCAAGCCGCAATTCCTTGAAGGCTAGTCTGCAAGCTTTTGGAATCCACATGTGCTTATCTATGGGTACGAATTGCTTCCCCACCCCGCACACACACACCCTGCCCCTTATTGCCGACCTTTCCGTTTTGCTACGAACTATGCTTTATGTTTTCCATAGCTTACGAAAATCAGGCCAATAATATTGAAACATTCAATTCAACGCCTGGATATTTGGATGACTTACATGCAATTGATCATGAATATTTTAACAAATGGTTAATACATTTTATCCAAAAGAATTTCAGTTAAATATACTAATGCCTCTCACACCAAAGCGTCGTTTCTGGATGTACACCTATCAATATCTAATGACATAATCTCCCCAACAATTTATATAAAAAAAAAACCAAAAAGCAGGACGACTTTGATATTGATATTGTAACTTCTTCATCTTTGGATGGAGATGTACCTCATGCTACATCCTATGGTGTGCATATTTCTCAATTAATTCGTTTTGTCATAGCATAGCCGAAATGAAATTTAACTGCTAAACTTCGTACGCAAGGATAATTTTATAATATACTGTCTCTAATATTTTATAAGTTTTCTCGCCTTGATATCCAAATACAACAATCTACGTACAATCTATTCACGCTAGAACTAATCTATATTTTCATTTTTTTTTCTACCTTCTGTTTAAAGGGAATGGAACAACTTGTCCGATGAAGCAAAACGCTCCACTTAGGTTACTTCTTTCAAGAATTATTGAAACCGCAAAAGAACGTCTGTTCCAAAATATTTCTATACAGGCAACAGGAAAACACACATCTTGCATGCACGTCTCCGAACAAATGCAGCAGTCATAACAACGATCACTATATATATATATATATATATATATATATATATATATATATATATATATATATATATATATATATATATATATAACTGAATCGTCATTTTGCCGCTGCGGACAAGTAGAAAATTCTCACCACTATCTACTTTGTTGTCCATTTACACCGCATATAGAAACGAACTCACAGTATCACAGAATATCGCATAATTTTCTGCATCTTTCCATACACAACAAATGTTCTAATATTTGAAAAAGTCTAAAAGTATATAAGCGGCATAGAACGATTTTAACTGTTGAAGCGATTTGAATAAAATGTTATGTACATGCAACTCTCTTTATTAAAAAGTTAATTGATTCTGTGTAATACTCGCCCGGGATGCGCTGCCCTTTTGCCTCAGTTAGTCTTTTTACTAAAATCCTGTAAGGTCTTGTGATAATATCAAAGCGACTTGCTGCGGTTTGTGATTGTGGCACTCCCTGGACTTTTCTCTTACCTTTTTTTTCTACGTCTGAAATTATCAGCTCCAGATGTGGCGTTAGTATGAACAAGTTATCAGTTGTGGGTTTTAATTCATAATCTGACTTTATTATAAATTCCAGTATTTTCTTCTCATTGCCCTATATGTATCTATATGTTAGTTTTTTTCTTTCTTCTTTTTTTAATTCTGTATCTTTAATTCACATTGACAAATTAAGATCCATATTGTATAACATCTTTTCCGTCACCGTTTGTACAACTGTAATTGTTAAGGAGAAGAACTGAATAAGCAATCGTACTTTCGTTCTCATCTTATTTCTTATGTATTACAAAGTATACTGTTATGTAATATTTGGTAAATTAAAATATGTTTAACCAAATACAACGTGGGTTTGAAAAGACTGCTGCAAGAAGGCATTTCCGAACCTGACTTTCATGACGACTTGTTGATTTGGTGTCTGATTATCAATGTCTATGGTCGGTCTCGTCGGGTAGTGTTTGTAGTTTGTTATTTTTTTTTGTGTGTGTGTGTTCTGGCTTCAGATCGCCATAGTTTCATCGCATTGTGATTTTGTTTTATTACATGTGTTTTATAGATGAGGTGGAAGACCCCTATGCCGACCGATTATGTATTTGTAATTTCAAGCTGCGTCAGAATGAAGGGTGAAGTTTCGAGCAAATAAAACCCCCACCCCACCAGTAGTTTCCTACTGACAATCCCGAGGCGGTTCTCCTGTTGCAGTTCTTCTGTGTTTGTGCATCGTAGGTTTCAATTATGGCCTTTATATTTTTCTTTCATTGGTCCTCATATCTCTTTCTTTTGGTGTCCCAGTAGGGCTGTGCCTCGTGATTGTTGCATTTCCTGGGTATCTTCACTTACATTTTTTGTACCTGACCATACTACTCCGTGGTCAGGCAATCGCGGTTCTTCTTGTTGTTTTGGTTTAGTTAGACTATCAAAATCAATGATGAGATTTAATTAGCCGAAACGAGCAGGCGGTGCCGTGTGACGGCCGGTATACCTCACTGAGCCCACTTTTTTTTTTTTCCTTTTTTTTTTTTTTTTTTTTTTTTTTTTTTTTTTGAATAATTCTATGAGGTCACTGATGAGGACTCATTATCCCAAACTAAATAGTTTCGACCGGACGAATTGGTCGAAAATAGATAGTCTGGCCCAGAATAAAGTGACAGTTCAGCTGTTTTCAGTTTGTATGTTCATTGCCCTGACGGGTTCCTCCTGATAGAATGTATTGTAGTAAAGTCGACCCTTCATATTTATTTCATCATAGTAATAAGTAGTAATCTGTGTTGATCTGTTGATACTTATGTGTACCGTACGCGGACAGAGCACATATTTATGATACCACGAAAATGCTACGATTACAAACCACAGCCTTCGCGAGGCACAAACAGACCTCGTCCTTAATTCTTATAAAGCTCTAAACTACCAGCAAATAACTGACATATCACAGTGTAACACATATACGAGTAATTACAAACTCTCTGATGGATCAAACTAACGGGCTTAATAAACCCAAGTTTAAGTATTGATATTTTTTCTTTTTCTACAGTTCTAAGGCGGCATTTTTGTTGCATTTTATCGTCACTTGTGTTCGTTCTGTTCTTGATGAAGTTATGTTTTGTATTACTGTTTCAAATTATTCAACACTTTCTCGACGCCATTAGAAGACTGTATTCCATAATTATAGATTACCTGGGTATTGTGAATCATGCTGTTTTAATATGCATTGGTCTAGCTTATAGCTGATTGCATCTTATAAACTGAGTACAAACTGACTACAGCTATTCTAATATTAGGTTTAAGTATAACATTAACTCTGATATTGAACATTGACTGTTGTTGTTGTTGTCATTTGGATTTTCTATCTATGAAAGACTATGCGTCATAATTGGTCATCCGTGGTCAGTTCGCTCATCTTATTGGTTGTTCCTCAACTCTCCTTTTGTCGGCCTCTGCGTCTTTTTGGTTGTGTCTGTTTCTAAGTTACTTCTTTTCTGTTCTAATTAGTTTGATCCGAAAACGGAGGCTGGTATTTTATACAGGTTTCATAGTGCAAGCATATTTTCTGCCGAAAATATTTACATTTATCATAAGCATGTTATTTTGCAATGACTAATCATCCATTCCCTCTCCAAGTAATGGTAGCTCCGTAGACAAATTTTCTCCTGAAGAAAAGTCAGCCGGCAAGCCTGGAGTAGAGCCTTCCCATCTCCGCCTAAATAAAAGACCAACTAACACTGTGGAATCAGGTATTTTCAACCACAGTCTGATAGAAATAGCCTTGATCAGCCTAGGACATGTGTTGTCTCATCAGACCGTATATACAGACGCGTTGTCAGATTAGAGCTTGCTGAACCCTTGTATACTACATTTACATCTCTGAATACCATTGTAGAATCACTGTGTACTGTACAATATATTTTATTAAACGAACTTCTTGATACAAAGGATTTGCGGGAAATTCTGAGTCGGGGGAGACAACTCTGTCGAAAGAGATTGTTATCCTTCTGGAAAAATGTCTACTCTAAATAGAAAGAATTTGCTACCACTGATTGCAAATTCATTTTGTTTCGAGTAGAACTCCCTTTCAGAAGGGATTTAATGTGCAGGAAAGCAAACAGGAAGTCACAAGAGTCGCATACCTTATAACCACGCTAAAACTCTTCCAAATGTATCAAGTGCCCCTAATGTACACCGAAGATGCATTGTCGCGTGACTATGTCAAATTAGCTTTTGCTTAATTATCGTCGGAACAGCTTATAAAACAAAACCTGTGCATAATCACACACATGCCATAGTTATGACACATATATTGCATCACAAAATCGCAAAGAACGTAGAAAACTAAAATAGACTACAATGTATCATGCGTTCAGGAAATTAATTACCGGATTAGCCTTTTCATTCTGACACCTCAACTCCTTACCATACGTATCCTTCAAAATGAACAAGTATATTTTTCTACTTGTTGTTGTTTCTTTTATCTGCGATATGAATGCCTAGTCGTGTAATGTAACCGCTGATCAGACGCGACAGATCAGGCTCTACTAAGTTTGTTCTGACCTCTTTGTCCGTATACGGTAATAATTCTAAATACTGGGACAGACAGACCTGAAGGCCTGAGCAAACAATGTAGACTTAGATGTGACGCCGCAATACGCGGCGTCTGACCAGGGTCTACAATGTGTGCACTCATCCAGCACTATCTTAGACACATCAACAGGTAATGAAATATACTCTTCTTGTAAAATTTTAGGACAGTTATGGTCAGGAGTTAAGGTGTGCGCCAATACTTAGAATAAATACGGTGCACAGCCTACATGCGTTGTAATTAACATTGGTCATCCTCCATGTTATCTACTGGATCGTGAGGAATCTTTCTGTTTTACAAGAATAAATGTCACGAACATTGTTACTCAAAACTTCGTCAGCCGAGACGCTCCATGTACAAAATCAATCCTATGACAGGTTTGATTATTAAAAGCGTTTTTGTTGTTAGGATGAGCGTAATGCAAAGAAAAAAGGTAAGAGAAAAGTCCAGGGAGTGCTAAAATCACAAACCGCAGCCATTTCCAGACACCAAGAGGAAGAAGAAACAGACAAAACCAAACAAGCGCAAATCGAATAAACGTACGAAAAGACATAAAAGAACAGGAGGAAACGTTTGGACGAAGTCTATGGCTAGTAATTCAGAAAACTATAAAACTTTAGATTAAACGCCCTAACCATGTGGTGTGTTGCATAACAACTATCTTAGATCTTATCATTTTTATCAATGCTACATAAGTGATTGATTGACAATTATTCTTGACAACCACGCGCCATGCAACACGGGCACCGAAAGGCCTTGATGAAGAGTATTTCATCCAGTCAGTGTTTAATACGAGAACTTGAAGAGAGTTGACGATATACCTTCGGAATTTATATATAGTGTTGACGACTATAATAAGAATATTATTTACGAAATCTATGATACAGATATTCCTGTTTAAGACGTTCGCAGTTGAAACTTTATGTAAAGTGGAGCGCTGTGGTGCAGTGGTAAAGCATCGGACTCGAGATCGAGAGGTACCGGGTACGATCCCCACGAACAGCAAGTGTTGTTTCCTTGAGCAAGAGACTTTATCCACATTGCTTAGTACTGGTTTCTACCCAGGAAAAAAGAGGGCCACATGGAAGATTAGTACTACATTACTAAATGTGTTACCCTCTATAAATAAAGTCGATTATTATTATTATTATTATTATTATTTATGTTGAAGTCACTAACGTGCTTACCTGCTGTGTTACCTATGTAAGTTTTTATAATTTTTAGATAACTTCAAATATGAAGCCTTTGTATCCAATTTTGCACACGTTCATCTGGATTAATTTATCAAACATGTTTTCAATACATATGTTACTATTATAAGTTATACATGTACGGTATAGCATCCGTTTCTTCTTACAATTTCCTTCACATGATAGTCTTAGCAAATTACAATAAGACTAGAACAGTTAACGCTCGACTATTGACTGAAACTGAGACTAAGACTAAACAGATCAGATGGTGTATGCCATGAGTAAGCAACGACAATGATACATATAGGTTTTGGGGAAAGTAACTGTCCTTTGGCTTTCTGCTTGTAGTATTTTGATTGTGGTGCCGTTGCTTTAAGTGTGTCCTTCTTTCCCTTTGGTGTCTCGGACGGAAGGTGTAAGGTAATTGTATCGATTCCTAATCATCACCTTCCTTTCGATTTGATAACGATTGGTAACACCTCTTTCAAAGCAACATCACTGCTGTCCTTTAGTTTATGACAGACATGTAGACAGATAAACAGGTAGGTATCGGTGACACTATATCCATTAGCTGATATTGCGTAAGTATTATGGTTAACCGACGCCATCTATGGACTATAACGTGTACCTCGTGATCGACACTGCCGATTTTTAGATTTAGGATTTTGCAAATTACGTACTAAATAGATCTCATGGCAACTGAATTAAAGGGATCTGGTGTATTTTTTTTTATTAAAGCCACACATAGTCGTGAGACTTTTCGATGAAATTTGTTGTAAGTAGCAACCCGAAGCAATCTGTTGGTATAAATATCTGTACACGAGATACTAGATGTTTTACAGTGGCGATGGATTTGATGGGGCCAAAAGGGGCTCAACCTACAGGCCAAATCTCTACAGAAACATGAAAGTCGGAAGCTCGGCCTAGGTTATTTTATAACTGTTTGAAGTTTACGATCATGTTACAATGTAATGTATAGATACATAAGGCATGTAATGTATAACACTAACGGCAGCGCAAAGGTCAGTTTAAAGGGGATGAGTGGTGTGTGGGGTTGAGGGGGAGTGGGAGCAAATAGGGTTAGAACGGCATACCCTATCATTATGCATTAAGAACTCAAACGGATTACGTCATAGGCCTTGAAAATCATTAACATTACCGACTAGATGTAGCCTTAGGCAATGGGTTAAAGTCGAGTTGGGGCTTCCACTTGGATATTTGGTTGTTGTTAGATATATTCGTCCCTGGCAATGTATGAATGCCAACATTCTGCACGTTTCCAATTAAGTGTATCAAGGGAGTCAACCTCGAAATACAAGTGGTATCGCAATATAATAAATTTCAGGGCCCAGTTGTTTAAAGCGTCGTTATCTTAACGAGCTCGTTAAGGGTCATTTGGTTAACTGTTTTAGCAGATTCAATATACAATATTCTGATGTTTTTTGCATATTTGCGTATCACTTGATGTAAATTTTAACGAATCGTTAACTAACGATGTCGTTAGCTTTGAACAACTGGGCCCAGTAGTTTAGCGGCAAATTGGATGACTGCTTAATAATCCAATCATATTTGATAACTTTAGTTCCTCTTTTACTGACGATGTTGAGTAGGGCTAAATGACGGCTGCCTCCTCGATATGTTTTAGAACGATGGTGCCCGACTTCTGAAGTCTGAGATCGGACCCATCGTGGCCCTGTATGAGGTTTCTTTGTTGTTTCACTGATTATAAAGAAGGCCTCGACGCGGACCGAACGCATATTTGTATCTTGTGACAAAAAGTTCAGAAAACGGATGCAGCAGATATTGATTGCTGCAAAACGAGTAGTATCTTGTAATCAAAACCAAAGCCAAAACCATGTCACAGTATACATACTATTTCTTGAGGCAGCGGTTATACATTTCATTCTTTTTTTTTTTTTTTTTTTTTTTTTGAAGAAGAAAATCCCGCATTTTCATTTTTTAGGCAGACAACATTGTATACTTGTTTACAGGCAATTTATATAGCATAAACAATACCGTATACGATAGGTATATGTGTCGTATATGCAATGTGGATGCACCTTCGCTGGATAGAAATATTTACTCGACTTATTTGAAACACATTAACATCTTTTACTGTTACAGATGTGTCACAAAAGATGTGTGCAAAATGATTTTCCTTTCTTTGAGGTCTCCTTCGGAGTATCATGGTACTATTGATGTAAAATATGACTCTTATAAATATTCACACCATCCCAAAAGCACCTGTTCATACATGGATGGGAGATGATGTTAAGACATTTTTTGTTTCAAATTTGCTTATTCATTTAGGGAGCAGCTATTCACAAGGGTGGAAATGGAACTTTTTATAAGATTGACACATTTTCGGTTCAGAGGTGGAGTCAGTTCGCACAATTGTTTCATATCAAAACTTTTATTAAAAAATTTGACATTGATTCAATAATTTAATCAATTAAGACAAGCTGCCCTCGAACCACTTCACATTAATCAAACGAACCTCTTGACGCTGTGTGTCTTTCTGTTTTTGTAAACATTTATGTATGTCGTGTGAATCTGCAACGTTAAGGTTTTAACGGATGTTTCTTATTTTAGTTTTAGTCGATAGTCGGACGTTAACTGTACTGGTCTAATTTACAGAAGGTGCCAAAAGTGATCAAACCATGCCCATTAACCTGACAGAAGTTTTAGAAGAAACATTTCTAAGACAAAACTCGTGACAATAATATGGGCCACGTCAAGCGAAAATGTGTCTCCGAGCATGCGCATAATGCACAGAGTCAGATTCGTCCCATGCATGCGCAAAACCTCGTCCGGACATTTTTTTTCCATTGATACATCCTAAGTGTTCAATGGTTTTGTTAGTGGACAGTGAAGGCCTTGATCAGGCTGCGTAGGCTAGTCTGGGCATTCGCTGTCCACATATGCCCGATGACGCATTTTCGCGCGACCCATATGTTCGTGACAATTTATTTTATAACAACACGCTTAATGAATTTCATAACAAATTATCACTGGAAATAAAATTCGAAGCTGTTAACTTTACACCATCAATCATTTGAGCATGAACACAAGGAAAAGTACCATCGGAAATTTGTGCCAAACGAAGGCTCAAACCAGACTGCGCTTTCGCACAAATTCATCAGAGTTTTTGCTGTCCGCGTGAACAAACGTTATGTCCATTGCTATTCAAAATGTGATCAGACTACGCAAACACGCAGGTTGATCTGAATGATCGCCGAACGTACATGTCCGAATGTACGTTTTCGGATGTTGTGGGTCATTTTATGAAAGTGCAGTATTTTATAGAACTGTCTACAGCGCTGCTTCGTAAACAAATGATCGTTAATTTGAATTCCAACCCATAATAAATTCTCGTTATTATGTAGCCATTTTTTAAGTAGTTGAGTAGTTTGACATACAGTTTGTTTAAAGCCCGATTCCAGAAAACAACAAAAATTGCATATTAAAAAAAAAAAAAAGAAAAGAAAAATCATGGTAGGTGCAACAGATTTTACAGACATTATCCATGTAAGTGTCTGTGTGATGGAAACATATACAGAGCAGGTGCCTTATTGGGCTAAGAAGCTTTTTAGGCGCGCATCTCAGATGTTCAAATCTGTCCATAGTGACGTCATGATTCATGTATGAGTGAAAGACCTCAACTCGGACCGGGTAGGGATTTCTTAAAAGCGCTAGCTTAAGCCTCTTTACCAAATTGTATCAATTTCTGAGTTCACTTTTTTACTTTTATTGTAAAATGCCACCAAAGTACAACGGTCGCTCTTACAATGTAGGAAATAACAAAACTGTTGTAGTGAGGCGGGTGTTGCAGAGAGATTAAATACAAGTTGTAGTAAAAACTTCACTTTGAGAAATCCGAAAAGTGGCTGCTATTTGAAAAGGGCTGTTGCAGCTAGTGACTATCTATGGAGGCGCCACTGTAGGAGGGCTGCCCCAAGGTATCATAGACATACAATGTACTAGCATAGTTATAACAAGGAGAAGAAGGAACTTTTCTGAACGAGTTCACATAGCAAACCTGCGATTTTGTTTGAAATTAAAACAAATAACTGTATACAACAAGAACAGACATGTTGATCGATTATCGGTTTGCTTTGATCGTTCTGAGACCCTGCATTTTCATCAATCCATATGCCATAGAACCGCTTGTCCCACTTGAAAATAAGTGCATGCAATGTTGGCTGATCTTTTAAACAGCCTATATTTATGTAACGACTGCGAAAAAATCATTATTATTGCATAAAATGCAGTGTCGCACGCTATTAACAGCCGTGCATTAACCGGCGAAAAGTCGTGTATTAACAAGGCAATTCACGCGCTGTTAATGCACGGCTACGCAACTTTCAATATGATCGTACCGGGGCCACAGATTTGCTGCCGTTACGAGATGTGTACTGCCCGGCCCTAGAACGAGCATAGTCCGTGGAAATTGCGTTCGCGAGACATCGGTGAAAAGGCAAAACAAAATAGTGCAAGAAATAACGCGAAATGTAGCAAATGTTTTCAGTTTGTTTGTTTTTTGCAATAATAACGATCGGACATGGTTTTTCATTGCATTAACATTCGCCAGGTCCTAGCCTTGCCCAAGGCTTAGAAATATACATATATATTTTTTGGCTTATTGAGCTCTGTGGCTAGTCTACAGATAATATGGTCTGGATTTCTAATATTTCAGAGACAACAACAGAAGAAAAGTTCACCATAGACTAGCTAAACATTGACTCAAAAAGTAGAATGTAAATGAAAAAAAAAAATAAATAAGTAAACAAAAAGTGACAAACATACTTATATATTGGCCTAGTAACTAAGCTAGCCAGGTCCCTAAGGAGGTGTTGAAAACCGCGGCCTCCGGCCTCGGTTTTCAACACCTCCCTCGGGACCTGGCGAATGTTAATGTATGAAAAACCATGTTTGATCCCTATATAAATTAAACACAGTATTAAACATTTTTCTATGCGTCGCCTATCATTGGGGGATGTATTCAATGTGTGCTTCTGTTAATGATACAGCTGCGAAATGTAAACAAAATCTCTTAAAGTGATTTAGAACAATTAAATTCAAACACTGCGTTAAAGCATGCTGACCTTGAAGCGTCTTCAAAACGAAATGAGTTACAAAATGAGAAAACGTACCTACTAACATACTCGCCCACTAGAGACTCAAATCAGCATGCGCATTATCAGTCTGATCAAAGTCTTCGTTGTCCACATGAAGAAACTTTTCTCTTACCTGTTTTTCATCCTTGACTATGCGCAAGCTGATCTGAATTTTCGCTCGGCACACAGGTCTAAAAGTACGTACTCTGACGTTGCATCTCAGATATTTTATGGTTTGCACTGGTCGTCGAGGCCTACGATTTATGAGAATGGGTATACTTTGAAAGGAGATAACTCTCTCAAAGTCTGTTTCTTTCTTACATGGGAGCAAAGTCGTTCCTTTCAAAGTACATGTAGAATATGTTTTCCGGAAGGGAGCAGTGTAGAGGAGGAAAACTAACAGAAAATCACAATATTATCTCCCTTTGTGGAAAGTAAACTGGAATGCATTAACATTCGCCAGGTCCGTCGGTCTCGGTTTTTAACACCTCCTACGGGACCTGGTGAATGTTAATGCATGAAAAACCATGTTTGATCCCTATATTAAAGCGCAGATGATGACGTTCATTGTATACTCCACACTGCGCTCATATCATCTGTCATGAAGGTACGTTTTCTGACCTTGCGGCGCATATAGTCTTCCGCATATCAATTAAATTTATATCGCATCAGCTGCCAATGCATTTATTGGCAGTTATTGTTTATTTTATGTTATTTCGGTTTAGATTTAATGTCGCTTATCTTGCAGGCATACCACGACGCCATAGTTGTATATCCTTTACAATGAAAACATTCTTATTGGATTAAACGCCCATTGTTCTTTAGAATTTAGAAACTATAATAGACTTTACGTGTGAAACGTACCTTCCGAAATCTGCACTAACGAAGACACTAGTCAGCAATTGCAGCCGCGAAATGCTGATAAATCGTCGTTATCCACATGAACAATAATACATCCTTGGCTATCCTAAAAATGCCCGGTGAAAATTCTGTCCAAATTGTGAATGTTGAAGTTGATCTGAATCTTCGCTGAATCCGCATGTCTGACGGTACGTTTTCTGACGGGGTTTGGATACCATCTCTCTTTTGAATGAAATGTAGCACTCATGGTGTCCAGGAATAGCCAGAACAACAAATCATAGCATACCAGTGACACCAAGAGGAAGTGCAAACAAACCATGTCAGACAGTACACAATCCACAGATCATATAGCCAGGCTAAACTAAACAATAAGAACGACCATAAACAAAGATGAAAAAGCCCCGTAGCGAGCAGATACAGGACAAATTATGAACAACCCACACCAGAACCACCGGTAGTCCGGCTAGATATCCAACTACAAACAAGAACCCAACCATTTCATTCCTGCGTGTTTAACTCCTTCAGCGCTATTTCAGACGACATTTGTCGTCTGTTTTTTTTTGTTTTTTTTTTTTTAAGAAACTATCGTATGGAAAAACGTTTATATGTAAAGTTGAAAGACTGACTGTCAAACAGCGTAGATCCAGATGAGACGGCTTATTGATCCGTCTCATCTAGATCTATGCTGTTTGCAAAAGCCTATCATTATCGTCTGTGGCAGTGAAAGATTTAAAATGTAGTGGACTCTTATTGTTTTGTATCAGGACATGCCCATTGTTGCAAACAGGATTTCAATAAGACATGCAAACAGAGCGACAAAGTAGATCCTGATCAGACAGTTCGTAAAGAGACATTCCATCTGGATGTACAACGCTTTTGAAGATTTGTTCGGCAGGCCTGAAGAAGCTAAAGGACTACTATGCAGAGCGATACCAGAAAAGCATTCGACGCACTTTATTTGTAATATCGACAAATAACCTTTTTTATCAGAGCATTTCAGTTATTAAATTAGCGTTATTACTGGAAACGTTTATACGGTTTGGCTTCCTTGATTTTCTATACACATTGTTTTTATGATAGTCTTCCCAATGGACTGCCTAATATGAATTTAATAGGTGCTAACTATATCCGTGCTTCCAAATTATCATTACATGCTTCATAGGTGGGTGGCCAGATGTAACTGACTTGATTTCAGACCACGCTTGACTCCTGAATCCACTGTATGAATTGCTATATAACGTCCAAGTCAACAATTTTTCAGTAGTTTAGAGACATTGCCTCCAAATTTGTGGGACTTTTACCCGACCCGATCACATGAATTCGGGTCCTGCTTAGTTACTAGCAGCTCTGCCATGGAGGCTTTAGGCAGCCCATCTATTTCGCGGGCCCCGATGGGCAGGGGCCATGCTTTCCGAAAACCGAAAACAAGTGTATGCCGGTAACAGGCACAACGGCATACACTATCGTTCGCTACCTGAAATCCATTTTACTGCTTCAGGATTTTTACTTAAGACTTTTGACCATTTGTGCGTTTTTTTTTTGTTTTTTTTTTTTTTTTTTTTTTGTTGACTCTTCACATTATGAAAAGCAGAAAAAAACAATATAAAAATAACAACAATTTACGTGATTTACAAACCGGTCGAACAAGCACATTATTGTGTCGAAGTTTTTCAGATTATCACGTGAAAAGAGCGTACAGTCTATGGGTTATCGAAAAATCTACATCAAAGTGTACCTTATGCACAAAACGAATCATGCTTAGCTTATAAAGAGACTGAGATTGGATAGAAATAAAATTCGAAGTGGAGACAAAATTCAAAATGGTGGTGATCACAAATTTTGTAGGCTGACGTCATGAGTCGCGTGATTCAACCCCCTGCAATGGGAATAATTTGCATTATTGCCTGTTTTGTTTCTATTGTCGGCACGACCGCCATGTCAATGGTCTCTACAAAATCACGGAACGCTTATTGTTTTTCAAGATAAACACCGAACCACCAAAGCTTTTGTTGGACCAGTACTTTTGTGGTCACACACGTACTGGTCACATAGGTAGTCTATAGTAGTGCATCTGCACGCAGAACCGCTTCGCGGTTCGGGTTGGACGCACTTATTATGACGACTGTAAAACTTCGAATCAGAATTAATTAAACGAAGTGTTTGGAAATGGTAGTTCTATCTAGGAAGGTGTTCTAGTAGCTGTAAAGGCAGGTCGCCACGATGAAATGCATGTCCTTTTGAATTGAATTTGCGTCATTGTCTTTCGTTAATTGTCAAGCGCTTGTTTTTTTTTTTTTTTTTTTTTTGAATGCAGAACCCTTGTTTTAATCTGAAGCCGATAATTATTGCCATTTGGTGTCGTACCGGTATGGTGAGTTTAGTACTTATCTAGTCCTAAAATAACTATGTTGCTAATGATACTACAAATGTGTGAGGACATAAATACCGATAAATACCGATAATAATCATTATGTCTACTTGTCAAGTCTTGAAATAACTACTAATTTAATTGCACGACGGCGGGTTGAGCTGTCGACTCTTTGACGCATCTGTCCTATTTTTATTTTTTAGAAGGTGTGTATCTGATCTTCCTCGTCTGATTTGATCTGACTCAACGTGATTCTACTAGAGGATTTCTTTTGTTTTGACTTTACTTTGGCTTTACTTTAACATACTCGGGCCTTTACCGTGCTCACAAGTTAACTCTTTCGCTGCCACAGGCGATAATAATAGGCTTTTGCAAACATCATAGATCCAAACTAGACGGCTTATAATGAGCCGTCTCATCTAGATCTACGCTGTTTGACAGTCAGTTTTTCAACTTTACATATAAAAACTTCTTTCCAAGCGATAGTTTGTTAAAAAAAGAAACATAAGAAAAGAAAAGCAGACTGCAACGCAACTGTCGTCTGAAATTTGGCACCAAAAGAGTTAATGTATATGTATTTTTTTTTCTGTGTTGAACCACTGATCAATTCGGAAATGAGCCAGCTACAAACTACAATATCTTACTCAGATCAGCCTGCGCAGCCGAGCAATATAGTCAGAACATTCACTGATCTCATACGCCTTCTGCAGCTTCCGTCCTATCCAGAGGGATAAACTTGAACCCTTGGTGGATGTACAGGCGGATCTGAGTGTTAACTGGTGACACAGGTCTTATTGTAGGTTTTGTCGTACGCTGGCTAAAAATCCGTGTGCGGATTATATATGGCTGGAACAGTATTTGGATACCGCCCTGGCCCCGAGGTTATACAACTATTTTTTATGCTGAACTCAGCTGAGCATGAATTTTGTTTTGTTTATAAATCTTAAAATACTGCCTCAGCTGAGTTGAGCATGCTCAGCTGAGTTGAGCATGAAAAAGTTTCAAAATTTTGTTGAGCATAAAAACAATTTTAACTGTTGGTATTTTTATTTCTATGACCAAGTGAAATTTCATGCCCAGTTGAGTTGAGCATGAAAAAAGTTTTATATCCTCGGGGCCTGGAGTGTGATATCCATATAATCAGGATTAAACCTCACCCCCTCCGCACACAGACACATGTGCATGCACGCGTGCACATTCCCTGTCTGTCTCTGTCTATCTATCTATCTATCTATCTATCTATCTATCTGTCTGTCTGTCTGTCTGTCTGTCTGTCTGTCTGTCTCTCTCTCTCTCTCTCTCCCTCACACACACACACACACACACACACACAAACACACAAACACACACACACACACTAATGATTTTTCTGATGACCCTCCAACCTGGTAGTTCTGTTGCAATTCTTTTTGGCTTCTTAGTCCTCTTCCCATTGGTTGGTTCATTCTTCGGAGAACTGCTGTTTTCTGGGTGTTTTTTTTTTTTTTTTTTTTTTTTTTTTGTCGTAACATTCATGTATTTTAATCCCTGTCCAATGTTTTCCGTGATTGCGACTTTTCCTAAGTATCACCGTATATATTTTTTTCACATCAAAGAAAGAACTAACTTGTGTGTGAGTACAATAGCGATCTTTGATTTAAACCAAAGAGGTTCGGGTCTCTTGTCATTCATCATTTGTTAAAAAAAAAAAAAAAAACACAAAAAAACTAGCTACATGTGTATTTGAAGTATGCTGAAGAAATGTAACTACAACTTGGCAAAATCGTGATATTATCATACATATCAGAAGTATCCTTTAAAACTACTTATAGCACACAGCTTTTATCACTAATTGATCCGCAACACGCGAAAACGTACCTTCTAACATGAGTACCTATCCGGGCAGTCTTATCAGAGTCTTCGTTGTCCGTATTCCTGGCCATTCTAAATAAGCACAGTGAAGATTCACAGTGAGTATTTTCTGATTCGTCGCTGGGCGAACATATCCGAGTGACTAAGTGTTCCCATACCATGTTAACCCATAAATGATTGGCAACTTGCTGTTGCCTCTGACCCTGCATCAGCAACGCAATTGCCCTACCCCTCTGAACATCAGTCAATCGTATCATGATTGAAAAAAAGTTCAAAGTAGCGTAAAAAAGAAAAGAAAAATCGGTAAAAGAATCGAAGAGCGTTGTGTATCGTTGAAGTGTACCAAATGGTGTGAGGAAATCTTGTGCTGAAGGTTTAAACATGCTTGTTTTGCACGAAATTTTGGCTTTCCATATTGTCCGTGCAATGCACTGTGTAGTGCACGGTTGAATGATTTCACACACTGGGTAGATAGCACATCGACCAAAGACTCGTATACCCGCGGTTCACATTCACAGGACAATCTGTAAAAGTGTATGGCTATAGAAAACACCGTAAAAAATGGTTAAAATAAGAAGGAAAAAACTCTACCCTGCGTTTCTTTTTCCTTTCAGTATATGTCGGGAATCATATAACTTTCACAGTTAATCCGTTATGCCAGAACTTGTTCAAATTATCAGGACTTCATGGAGCGTGGGAAAGTGCTCACTCAAAAGTTGTTGAGCCAGGGGTATCAAAAAACCAAACTGGTAGCAACACTTAAGAAGTTCTATGGGAGACATCATGATCTAGTCAATTCCTACAATGTGGCAGTTTCCAGAATTGTTTCTGATGTTTTTGCCAGTGACGCGCCATAAGTAGACTTCCCAAATCCCGGACATACGCTTCTACCGATATTTCCTTCGTTCAGGCCCATGGGCATGGTGGGCGAAGCTTGCTTACCAAGTAATGCTTACTATCCGCGGACGCCTGATTACACCCTTTGTTCTGGGGTCCATGTCTGTTGGTCTGAACATTCTGATTCGTCATTCGTTTATGGATTTATGATTTTGGATTACGGCTTTGGTACCATGACCGCAACTACTTTGCAGTCGCTTATGCATCAGTTTTCAGAAATGATAACTGGTATTGCATTTGTGCAAGCTATTTCAGAGATTATTTGGGGTATACCTAATGCAAATATTTTCCTTAATTCTTCAAACCTGATATGTCGAAGTACGGATATCTCGAAGTATTTCAGAGAGTCCCTTGGAATTCGAGATAAGGAGAGTCGATTGTAATTAATTATAAGTGGCTGGTGTGCTTGACATGCAGCCTCGTCCTTGTTTCATCATGGTGATTTAATTTATTTTGATCACACGTTTTATGGCCGTAACCCGGCATCTGGCACCAGCTTCAGTTGAGTAAAATAAAAAGCTAAAATAAACTACAGTCGAACGTCAATGGCTCGAACATCTTCGGGACCATGGAAATTCGTTCGAGACATGGGTAGTTCGAGCCATTGAGGGTAATCATGGCACCTGTTCAGGAAGCAAATAGCGATAATTTAGGGAAATCTTTTCGATTTTCTACACAATGATTGATTGTATGTTGTGTGTACTCATTAGAATCGCCTCGATGAGGCGATTCTAATGAGTATACACAACATACAATTCCATGATGAAATAAGAAAAACAATCATTAAATATTTGTTTTCTTGAGCTATTGGAAGATTTTTGTATGGACTGAAAAAAGAGTTCGAATCATCCACGGTAAACGAGCCATCCGTGTTCCAGCCATTGAGGTTATACTGTATGAATGTGCATTTGGGGCTTTGCGGACAATGAAGGTTATTCTTTACATTTCTATGGAGAACCTTTTGTTTTCCTCTCACTTGGCCCGTATGTAGAGCCCATATAGACGGTCAACCTGCTCAGTGGGAATTCTGACCCAGTTGGATCAAAGGTGGCAACTTTTATTGCATAACGAACGCCAAAAAGAAAGTTATAGAGAGATGCCTCTTTTGCTCAGACACGATCGTATTCATATCAACTTACCGGGATTTTCGCTTTTTACAGAAAGAACGCAACGAAAGCAGAGCTAACTGATCAGATAACGTAGAAATGGATGTTTGTTTTGGTACGCGTTGCATGCGTACGAAAGTGATAGGACTTCATCTTTCTATTTGCAAAACTCTATTGCCAAACGTTAGCCTTTTTTCTCTAAATTCAAGTTGCCTTATATGTAGTTTAAAAACGAAAAAAATAACTGCATTGCGTCTCTCCACCGCTTTCAGTAAATCAAAGAGCACTTTTATGAAACTAACTGAACGGGTTCAGTAGAAAACTAATTTTCTTAGTATGAGTGTACTTAGTAAAGTTGGAATAGCCGCATTCAAAGTATCCGGAATCGTTTTGTACAACGTCACCACTGAGGTCAATGAAAATGAATTTCTGTATAATTGACGACGTATTTGATGTTTCATAATCTATGGATGCATGTACTTCAGTAATGAACAAGTTGTGTATTTGTTGATTGAGAAACTTTCTACCAGTATACATTTTGTTGTAATCCGTAAAAAACAATACATTTACCAGTATTCCACTAAAACTTTAGATACATGTAAGTCAATGCGATTTTTGATGTTGACTAAATTTTGGCACCGGAGAGTACTATTATAAGTTAACTTGCGAATTTGGTTCTGCCTACTCAAATGGGAACATGACGTTATGCAATGTCATTTTAACGTCGATGCAACGTAAGCACGTTATTACAACGATAAGATACGACGTTTTGCATGAGTCATCCCTGGCAAAAATGTGCCTTCGGGGCATGAACGATCCGTGAAGGCCTAGATCAGATAGCGCGGATGTGCAGTGATCAGGGCCTTCGCGATCTGCCGCCAGAATCAGGGGATATTATAGAATGTATCAATGTTGAGCAAAAACCCGGATGAACCTTGCTTATACGCAGGATGATGTGAATACACACATTTTGTAGCATGCTCGAATGCTCTGCTGCACGGCGCGGCCCATATAACCTCGCATTAACAGTGATACAACGTCATGACATTTATTAAACGTCGTATTAACGTTGATATCCAGTCCTGACGTCAATTTCACTATACACAGACATTCCTCTTTATACCGAATCTCGATACAACGACACAATTCGTTATAACGACAATTTGTTTGTCACGAAACCTTCGCTTAAGCGGTAATAATTAGACACAAATTATGCAAGAATATTGTATTTAATACTTTAAGAAACATACGTTTTGGATATTTGTTAGTATCACCTCAATGATGCGATTCTAACAAATATTCAAAACATATCTCCTATGAGGAAATAATAACAAAACAAGACCTTTACTGCATTTCAATCTGCTCATATAGTATTCTGCACAACAGCGAATTCTTCTTAATGGTAGAGTCCTTTGGAACAACCGCTGTCGTTGTAACGAGGGTTCATTGTGTTGATATTTCTAAAAAACGTCACTTGATCAAAAACCGAACAAACACACTAAAGCACTGGACCCAGTTATTCAAAGCATCGTTCGCTTAACGAGCTCGTTAGTGGTCAAAATGTTAACTATTCTCTAATTCACAGGTACTTATACTGAATAAATATGATTTGCTTGCCAAAGCTACTCATTAATCAAAGTTTTAACGATACGTTAACTGACGACATCGTTAGTTTTGAACAACTGGGCCCTGGAAAATATATACAAAATACTACATTTTGTATATTTATAAATGCTTTTTTGAAATTTACACAGAAACTTTAAATTTCTGGCGGCTGTATAAAGAATAATTGAATTCAATTTCTTAAGCAATACGAATCAATTCTGTAACATTTGTTAGTATAGTAAATCCTTAATAGCTCGAACACGGATGGCTCGTTTGCCGTGGATGATTCGAACTCGTTTTTGAGTCCCAAAAATTCCTCCGATAACTCAAGGAAACAAATATGTTTTAGGAATGTTTTAGGGGTTCTCTTATTTCAGCATGAAAATGTATGTCATGTTGGCGATTCTAATGAGTACACTCACATACCATTAGTTCAAAGAAGGTGGAAAAGATATTCTTAAATTTTCCCCATTCGCCTATGATTAACCCTCAGTGGCTCGAACTACTCGTGTCCAGAACAAAGTTTCGTGGTCCAAAAGCTGTTTTAGCCATTGACGTTTGACTGTATTTGGGAATATTGCAAAGTCAAAATGAAATTCATGACGGTTTGATCAAACCATCAAAGTCCAGATCTAGATACCGCTTAATCCTTCCCGAGGCCCAGCATTAAGCTGCACATTTGAGTTATTTTTGGTCTTCTTAAAATACCGAAATTACCAGAAGTAATGGGACAGGCAGGTCTAATTATACAGTGTAGACCCAGACCAGACGCAGCAAAACGCCGCGTCTGATCAGGGTCTATACTGTTTGCCACTTATCTGGCAGTGTTATAGACATATCGACAGGTACCCAGTAGGCATTCTACATAAATCTATAGCGGGTCGTTATCGGCCCATCAGGGTAGCTGACGGGCCGATAACGGCCCGCTGTAGATTTATGTAGAATGCTACAAAAGGCATGTTCAAGCAAACTATTGATGTATGTTAAAGAGTTAAGGTGTCTCAGTACTTAGGGTAAATACCTTATATAATGCTCAACTTACAAAAAGGGACCTTATGCAATTAGTGGACAATGTAGGCACTGATCAGCCAGTGCATTTGATCAGTCTGTGCATGTGCACAGGCTAATCTCGGCCTTTGATGTCCGCTTACAGAATAAATGGATATTGTAGTAGATTCAATGGATAGTGTAGTTTTTGCCGACTAACACAGAAGGGTCAGATCAGACTGCACGGATACACATGCTGATCTGGACCTACATTGTCCGCAAACTACATAAGGGCCATTTTAGTGCGTTGCGCATCAATTATGTTTTTTTATGCATTAAGAGATATTAAAGGCACAAATCGGATCTTTAGATTTGTATTAGCCTTCGATGCTGGACTATAAGATCCGATTTGGTTGATGCTGCTAAGCTCGTGGTTCTATAAGCTCGTGGTAGTGGAAACTGAATGCACTTTACAAGCCATAAATTCTTTTTTTTTTTTGTGCAATTATTAAAAGATGAAGTGCTTTGATATTATCAGATATTGGAGTCTTTAGGGTAACAATGAACACAGACGTCATATCAGTCTGTCATGATAATAATTTCCTGTCCGTAAGAGCGTGTAGTTTGGACTTGCATGGTTATGGTGTTTGCTGATCTGATCTTCTTAGCAAACCAAGGCTTCGTGGCTACCCGACAGCTTAAAGAGATCCGTAAAATATAAGTGAAGATACCCAATCACGAAGCACAGCCCTCCCGAGGCACCAACAGAAGGAGAGATGAGGACAAAAATGACAAAATAAATGGCACATATAAAACCGTCGATGCACAAACAAAGAAGACTGGACTGAAAACTTTCCCACATAATATTTCTAGACCTTCACGAAAATATGCCTGTATAATGTTGAGCCTGTTAAACCCCACTTTTGTATAGTAAAACTGGGATTCACAGGGGTATACATTATTTTTTCTTATTTCTGCCAAAATAATAGATTGTGGGTACTCGTCAAATGCTTTTGAGAATTCAAGCAAGACAAGGTCAGTTTGGCTACCTGCTAGGGAGTTCCTCATGAGATCTTCTATCAGTGTCACAAGTTGGGTCTCACATGAACGTTTGCTTCGAAAACCATGCTGTAAGTCGTACAACAGGTTGTACTGGTCGATGTGAGAAACCACGTGTTTGGTGAATCTGTGCTCTAGCACCTTGCATAAGATGCTAGTCAGTGATATTGACTGTAATTAGATGCAAGACTAGTATCTCCTTTTTTGAAAAGAGGGCAGACATAAGCAGTGTTCCAGTCTTTGGGGACCCTACCAGTGTCAAGAGATTGTTGGAATATGACCTGTAGGATCGGCGCAGTTACGTCACGGAGTCTTTGGAGCACAAGAGGTTTCAGTTGGTCAGGTCCTGTGGCCTTGTGGGGGTTGAGGTCTTTTAATAGTTTCAATATGCCATTTAGGGAGACTGTGATGTTTGACATTTGGGGAACAGAACTTAGGGTTTCTCTGTGGCTTCGATAAGAAGGCATGTTCCTGAAGTAGTGAAGTCTCGAATAGTCTGATCCTAAAATGACAATGGCGTCTGAAAGATGCAGTTTGATTATTTTATTGTTGTTGTTGTTGGTGGTGGTGGTGGTGGTGGTGATGATGTTGTTGTTGTTGTTTTCAAACGTATAGACGTTTACAAGTCTGTACTATATAATTAAGCCATTGGTATGTACCCAGCTAGCATTCTACGTAAATCTACATCGGGCCGTCATCGGCCCGTCAGCTACCTTGACGGGCCGATGACGGCCCGATATAGATTTACGTAGAATGCTGACTGGGTAGGTGTCTAGAGGGCTCAGAGTTTTGCAGTTTTAAAATCACTTTTTCATTTGTTATAACAGCCTCTTTTACTGCATAATTTACTGATTAGCCAAATCCTTTCTCAATGCCCATCGCTTATAAAGCTCTGAGAAAGACAAATTCTGTATACTCGATGGAAGCGTTTCTGTAGGGCGCTTCTGATGAGTACCCTGAACTTTTTTTTTTTTTTTTTTTTTTCTAATGAATATATATAACATTTTTTGTTCCGAAGAAGTAGTTGCGGTCATGGTACCAAAGCCGTAATTCAAAATCATAAATCCATAAACGAATGACGAATCAGAATGTTCAGACCAACAGACATGGACCCCAGAACAAAGGGTGTAATCAGGCGTCCGCGGATAGTAAGCATTACTTGGTAAGCAAGCTTCGCCCACCATGCCCATGGGCCTGAACGAAGGAAATATCGGTAGAAGCGTATGTCCGGGATTTGGGAAGTCTACTTATGGCGCGTCACTGGTAAGAAACGCGTCACTGAAATAAGAAAAGAAAAATATCAATAATTTAGGTCGTTTTTTTTTGTTTTTTTTTTTTTTGTTTTGTTTTGTGTGTGTGTGTGTGTGTGTGTGTGTGTGTGTGTGTGTGTGTGTGTGTGTGTGTGTGTGTGTGTAAATAACGAGTAAAGTGAGAGTTGCCTCTTTTGCATGTGAAACATCTACTTGTCCTCCTCTTCATCCCTACCAAAGATGAAAGCAATCCACTGAAGAATAAAGGTAACATATAATTTTGAAAAAAAAAAAAGTAAACCAAAAGATTTAACATGCGATGCCCGCCGTTCGATTCAGATCATCCGGCGCATGCGCAAATCATCATCCGAACCTATTCTCTCCATTTTTACGTTCTGTAGTATCCCACGACTCTGTTACCGGACCGTGAATGTCCTGATCAAACTGCGCGGATGCCAATACATTCGAGACCACATTTTGTATCCGAGCTGTTTGATTAGGGTATCGACCTTTCGAACTAGATTCTTAGCATTAACCCTTGTCCTGCTGAATAAATTAAGATGCCATGCCCACTTCTAATTTTCAGCCATTCAGATTGCTTGATCTGGATTGTTGCTATAAAATCACATACTTAATGGCAAACAGTGCAGATCCAGATCAGTTGGCTTCTTCAGAAGCCAACTGATCTGGATCTACACTGTTTGCAAAGATAGGATATATCCGGGTTCAGCAGGACAAGGGTTAAGGTTGTTTCAGGTCAAACAGAGTAAACTCAGATCTGATACGCTAATGGATACGCCAAGCCAAATTCCACAGATCAGCTAAAACCCATTTTGCATGGAGTGGTACATATACTATCTGTTTTTTGCTAATTGCAGCGCATGTCATCTCAAATGAGCTTTGAGTCAATAGTGCTATCAGTCAGAAAGCATCACATATATCTACGTAGGGCACTTGGAAACTTTTTCTAGTACAACTGGTTCTTGTTTAGAATCTGATTCTGAAAACAAAATTATTTTGTCGTGTTACCTAAATACTAGAACACCTCAACAGTTTACCGTACATTCCCTAGCATTTTATGTCCTGTTCATATGTCTAAAACCTGCTCATGTTTTGTATGAACCAATATCCAAGCTTGATATATACAAAAAACTCAGCCGAATATTTTTCCGATTGTAGGGTTACGCTTTTTTGCACGATACAGGAATTGAGAAAAAAAAACGACTATACAGACTCTGATCAAATGCCAGGCTTTGCGGCATGTAATATGGGTCTACGCTAAGTGTCTGTCCAAACACTTAGAGTCTAACGATAACTGTAGTTGAGCAAACCGGATATGCGAATATAGCTAACGTTACAAAGTTAAACAATACAGGCAAAGTCTCCCACAATGCCCATCGCTTATAAAACTCTGGAAAAGAAGAATTCTGTATACTCGTCGGCAGCGTTTCTGTAAGGCGCTTCTAATGAGTACCCTGAACTTTTTTTTCTAATGAAAACATTTCTTGTTTTGTAGAGGTAAGAAAATAAAATATCAATATTTTAGGTTGAATCAAGAAAAACGCCTAACGGCATTATAAATGTATTTTTTTTTTTTTTTTTTTTTTTTTTTTTTTTTTAATAACGAACAAAGTGAGTTGTCTCTTTTACACGTGAAACACAAACTTGTCCTCCTCTTCATCCCTACCAAATATGAAAGCAATCCACTGAAGAATTAAGGTAACATATAATTTCGAAAAAAAAAAGTTATTCAAAAGTTTAACATGGGAAGCAATGGTAAAACATACGCCACATATGAAACCACAAAAAAAACGCCTTGGAAGTAGAGTAAAATGTTATCATATCTGAAAATTTCGGTTCTGCGTTACAACAATTGGCCATAAACATATTTGGCTAATAAAACTTATTGTAGAAAAATCGAAATCCATTTAGAAAATAAATAGTAAACAGGTCAAAAGCACCTAATCAATCCACAATGTACCGTATGCTAGCGACAAAGAGTGCGATCACTCAGTGGGATCAGTGTACTTATAGTTTCTATCTAATGCAAGGGACAACAACTGTGTAGCTTAAGATGAATATAATTTTCATTCTTAAGAGTGCACGGACGTTCAAACTTGACCAGATATTGGCTTTTTAAAATAGTCAAAGGTAGTATTTAACCGTTCGAAGCGTACATGAATCCTATTAGGCGAAACTATATCTTTGGAAGAAAAGAAAACATAACATGTTGTTTCTCTACAGAATCTGACCGTTCTCTTTGTTTGTTATCAAAAAATTCCATCTAATCAGCTAGAGATAATAAACACTGATCAGATTTCAGAGTGCGCAGGCCAATGTTAAAGTTTTCCTTCTTTGATCGGAAATGTGCAAAGGGCCTATTAGCCATGGATAGACACGAGTAATAACAGTATTTCATTTGTATTACAGAGAGTTTAAGAGAGACTGTTACTGCCATTAATACCCTTAAAACCCTATTACCGCTCTAAACTACGTAAACAATATAGACCTCGTGTCGAGCGAAAAAGGTGCCTCCGAACAGGAGAAGAACGCCAGATTCAGATCATCCTGCGCATGCGCAAATCACCACTTTGCTCTCCATTTATACATTTCGTAGTATCCAATAATTATGCTAGCGGACAGTGAATACCCTGATCAGACTGCGCGGATGCCAAGGCTGATCTGGGCCTTCGCTAGCCGCGTATGTTCGAAGACATGTTTGTGCATGGCGAGGCCCTTTCCAGCGGGCACATGACGTTAATACAACGTCGCCTCAACGTCGATGCAACGTCATAACGTTGCATCGACGTTGAGCCGACGTTGTATAAACGTCATGCGCCCGCTGGGTTATAACCCGCGTCTGTGCAAAAACAAGCGCTTACAAAAAAAACAAAAAAAATTAATAAAAAAAAAAAAAAAAAAAAAAGAAAAAAACATTCGAGACCAAATCTCGTGTCCGTTCTGTTTGATAGGGTATCGACTTTTAGAACTAGATTCCAAGTAATAAGTCTGTTTCAGGTCAAACAGCGAAGACTCAGATCTGATACGCTTATGGATACTCCAAGCCTAATTCCACGGATCAGCTAAATCCCATTTTGCATGGTGTGGTACATATTGTATCTCTTTTGCTAATTGCCGCGCTTGTCATCTCGAATGCTCTTTGGGTCAATAGTGATATCATTCAGAAAGCATCACAAATATCTACGTAGGGAACTCGAAAACTTTTTCTTGTACAACTGGTTCCTGTTTAGATCCTGATTCTGAAAACAAAATTATATTGTTGTGTTTTCTAAGTAATAGCACACCTTAATAGTTTACCGTACATTCCCTAGCATTTTTACGTCCTGTTCATATGTCAAAAACCTGCTGTTGATTCGCAAACACTATAGACTCGGATCAAATGCGATGATGTGCGGCATGTAATCTGGGTCTACGCTAAGTGTCTTTCCAAACACTTAGAGTTTAACGATAACTACAGTTGAGCAAACCGGATAGGAGAATATAGCTAACGTTACAAAGTTAAACAGTGCAGCCTTTCCAAGGCTCAGTCGCAAGGAATACGTCTCATATATACATATACGCATACAATACTGCATATTGGACCGCGCCATGCAAAAGTGTGTCCTCGGACATATGCGGGCAGCAAAGATCTAAATCAGCCTGCGCATCTGCGCAGTGTGATCGGGGCCTTTGCTGTCCACTAACGGAATTATTAGCTACATGTCTATTATAGAATGTATCAACGGAGAGCGTCCGGATGAGACTTTGTGCTTGCGTGTGATGAGTCGGAATCATCACGAAAACATGCCTATATAATTTTGACACCCTAAAACCCCACTTTTATATAGTAAAACTGGGGTTTACAAGGGTATACATTATTTTTCATATTTCTGCTCAAAAACATAGATTGTGAGTACTCGTTAGAACCGCCTCGAGGCGGTTCTAACGAGTACCCACAATCTATGTTTTGAGCAGAAATATGAAAAATATCATTTTTTTTTTTTTTTATCTGAAAATTTTCATTTTTTGGTGGTAAAATTTTCAGTATATTTGAAAAGGCTTGTTTTCGTAATGATTTGCATTTTGCGCATGCTTGAAGACGCCATTTTACTTGGCGGGGCCTATATTGTCTAATGTATGTTTTCTGGTCCTTTAGAATCACTGAGCTTACTGGCGTGTACGGTATTGCAGTGTTCCTTCATCAGGGTTTGTCTAAACGTGGCTTTTATGTAGACTTACTTTGTAAATCTAGAAGACCTGTGGGTATGTCTGTTGCTTTTATTTCTGATCTTTTACAGTCGCTATAAAAGGATAGGATGTAACATAACTGTAATTCTCAGACTATGAACAGTCATCTTTGTTTGTTCTTTCTCTTGCTGTCATTAGTAGGCTACGTTTTGTAATTGTGGCTTTTCCTGTACACCTTCTATTCTTCTTTTACAAGCGCTGTTCTCTCGTTCTGACCTCCAGTTTATAGTTTCACTAATGTACTGGGCCAAGTTAATAAAAACTAACGATGTCGTTAGTTAACGCAACGTTAAAACTTTGATCATCCAATATGGGATATAAGCTAATATGTTTGCTAAAAAAAATGTGAGTACATGTAGCTACTCACATATTTTCAGCAAAAATACCTGGGAATTAGATATTGTACTACATGTAACTACAGCAGTTAACATTTTGACCACTAACAAGCTTGTTAAGCTAACGATTCTTTGAACAACTGGACCCTGGACATCTTCTATCCTCTTTTTACAAGCGATGTTCTCTCTTTCTGACCTCCAGTTTGCAGTTGCAGTTTCATTAATGTACTGGGTCCAGTTGTTCAAAACTAACGATGTTATTAGTTAACGTATCTTTAAAACTTTGATCATTAAATATGGGATATGAGCTAATATTTTGCTGAGAAAATGTGAGTAGCTTTTGCTTTTGCAATAGCTACCCACATTTTTTTCAGCAAAAATACCTGTGAATTAGATATTGGTCTTACTAAAACAGATAACATTTTGACCATTACGAGCTAGTTAAGCCAACACGGTTTTGAACGACTGGACCCTGGACATCTTCTATACTCTTTTTACATGCGATGTTCTCTCGTTCTGACCTCGCGTTTGTAGTTTCATTAATGTAGTGGGCCCAGTTGTTCAAAACTAACGATGTCCTTAGTGAACGTATCGCTAAAACTTTGATCATAAAATATGGGATATATTATCCAATATGTTTACTGAAAAAATGTGAGTAGCTTTGGCATTTGCAATAGCTACTCACATTTTTTCAGCAAAAATACCTATGAATTAGACATTGTACTTACTACAACAGTTAACATTATGACCACTGACGAGTTTGTTTAGCTAACGATGCTTTGAACAACTGAGCCCTTCTATTCTCTTTTTACAAGCCATGTTCTCTCGTTCTGACCTCAGGTTGTAGTTTCATTTATATACTGGGCCCAGTTGTTCATAACTAACAATGCCGTTAGTTAACGCGTCGATAAACTTTCGATCATTAAATATGGCATATACGCAAATATTTTTACTGAAAAAAATGTGAGTACTTTTTCCATTTGCAAAAGCTACTCACATTTTTCAGCAAAACAATACCTGTGGATTAGATATTGTTCTTACTAGAACAGTTAACATTTTGACCACTAACGAGCTCGTTAATCTGACGATGCTTTGAACAACTGGGCCTTGGAAAATTTTTTTTTTTCTATACGATTTTAGTATATTTGTATTGATCCACTAATGAGTTAGGAAACCCGCACGCGGATGGAATAAGCCAGAGCACGACAACACCTACAATAAACTGTGTGACCAGCAAAGACTCAGCTCAAACTGTACATCCACCCAGTATTACAGGAGTTCTCGTTCACTCTTCTTTGTATAGTCTGGAGGCTGTAGAAGGCGCTTGATCAGCGAAGACTGTGATCAAACTGCGGATGCGCATGCTGATCTGAATCCTCGCTGGTAAGACCGCACATGCTGATCTGAGTCCTCGCTGGTAAGACTTCGCGCATACTGATCTGTGTCCTCGCTGGTCAGACTTCGCGCATGCTGATCTGAGTCCTCGCTGGTAAGACTTCGCGCATACTGATCTGAGTCCTCGCTGGTAAGACTTCGCGCATGCTGATCTGTCCTCGATGGTAAGACTTCGCGCATGCTGATCTGAGTTGCGCTGGTAAGACTTCGTACATGCTGATCTGAGTCCTCGCTGGTAAGACTTCGCGCATACTGATCTGAGTCCTCGCTGGTCAGACTTCGCACATGCTGATCTGAGACCCTCGCAGGTTAGACTTCGCGCATACTGATCTGAGTCCTCGCTGGTCAGACTTCGCGCATACTGATCTAAGTCTTCGCTGGTAAGACTTCGCGCATGCTGATCTGAGTCCTCGCTGGTAAGACTTCGCGCATGCTGATCTGAGTCCTCGCTGGTAAGACTTCGCGCATACTGATCTGAGTCCTCGCTGGTAAGACTTCGCGCATGCTGATCTGAGACCTTGCTGGTAAGACTTCGCGCATACTGATCTGAGTCCTCGCTGGTAAGACTTCGCGCATGCTGATCTGAGTCCTCGCTGGTCAGACTTCGCGCATACTGATCTGAGTCCTCGCTGGTAAGACTTCGCGCATGCTGATCTGAGTCGTCGCTGGTAAGACTTCGCGCATACTGATCTGAGTCCTCGCTGGTAAGACTTAGCGCATACTGATCTGAGTCCTCGCTGGTAAGACTTCGCGCATGCTGATCTGAGTGCTCGCTGGTAAGACTTTGCGCATGCAGATCTGAGTCCTCGCTGGAAAGACTTCGCGCATGCTGATCTGAGTCCTCGCTGGTAAGACTTCGCGCATACTGATCTGAGTCCTCGCTGGTAAGACTTCGCGCATGCTGATCTGAGTCCTCGCTGGTAAGATTTCGCGCATGCTGATCTGAGTCCTCGCTGGTAAGACTTCGCGCATGCTGATCTGAGTTCTCGCTGGTAAGACTTCGCGCATACTGATCTGAGTCGTCGCTGGTAAGACTTCGCGCATGCTGATCTGAGTCCTCGCTGGAAGGCATCGCGCATACTGATCTGAATCCTCGCTGGTAAGACTTCGCGCATGCTGATCTAAGTCCTCGCTGGTAAGACTTCGCGCATGCTGATCTGAGTCCTCGCTGGTAAGACTTCGCACATGCTGATCTGAGTCCTCGCTGGTAAGACTTTGCGCATGCTGATCTGAGTCCTCGCTGGGATGATTTCATGCATACTGATCTGAGTTGCGCTGGTAAGACTTCGCGCATACTGATCTGAGTCCTCGCTGGTCAGACTTCGCGCATGCTGATCTGAGTCCTCGCTGGTAAGACTTCGCGCATACTGATCTGAGTCCTCGCTGGTAAGACCCTGCACATGCTGATCTGAGTCCTCGCTGGTAAGACTTTGCGCATACTGATCTGAGTCCTCGCTGGTAAGACTTTGCGCATACTGATCTGAGTCCTCGCTGGTAAGACTTCGCGCATACTGATCTGAGTCCTCGCTGGTAAGACTTCGCGCATACTGATCTGAGTCCTCGCTGGTAAGACTTCGCACATACTGATCTGTGTCCTCGCTGGTAAGACTTCGCACATACTGATCTTAGTCCTCGCTGGTCAGACCGCACATACTGATCTGAGTCCTCGCTGGTCAGACCACGCATGCTGATCTGAGTCCTCGCTGGTAAGGCTTCGGGCATGCTGATCTGAGTCCTCGCTGGTAAGACTTCGCGAATACTGATCTGAGTCCTCGCTGGTAAGACTTCGCACATACTGATCTGAGTCCTCGCTGGTCAGACTTCGCGCATACTGATCTGAGTCCTCGCTGGTAAGACTTCGCACATGCTGATCTGAGTCCTCGCTGGTAAGTCTTCGCGCATACTGATCTGAGTCCTCGCTGGTAAGACTTCGCACATGCTGATCTGAGTCCTCGCTGGTAAAACTTTGCGCATACTGATCTGAGTGCTCGCTGGTAAGACTTCGCGCATGCTGATCTGAGTCCTCGTTGGTAAGACTTCGCGTATACTGATCTGTGTCCTCGCTGGTAAGACTTCGCGCATACTGATCTGAGTCCTCGCTGGTAAGACCCTGCACATGCTGATCTGATTCCTCACTGGTAAGACTTCGCGCATAATGATCAGAGTCCTCGCTGGTTAGACTTCGCGCATGCTGATCTGAGTCCTCGCTGGGCAGACGTCGCGCATACTGATCTGAGTCCTCGCTGGTCAGACTTCGCGCATGTTGATCTGAGTCCTCGCTGGTTAGACTTCGCGCATGCTGATCTGAGTCCTCGCTGGTCAGACTTCGCTCATGCTGATCTGAGTCCTCGCTGGTAAGACTTCGCACATGCTGATCTGAGTCCTCACTGGTCAGACTTCGCGCATACTGATCTGAGTCTTCGCTGGTCAGACTTCGCTCATGCTGATTTGAGTCCTCGCTGGTCACACAAGTGTTATTGTAAGTTTTTGTCATGCTCAAATGTTACGTGAAATTAAGGTTTTTTTAGTTTTTATTTATTATTTTTATTTTTTTTTATTTTTTTTTTTTTTTTGTTTCGATGTTGTTAATGTCATCCAAACCTTATCCGGTCCCTTGAGAGGCAGTGATCCGTGATTATAACCTTACCTTGATATAGTTGACTCTCGCTAGCTCATCCTCGCTTATCTCGAATAACCGCTTATCTCGAGTTGAAAATCTGGCCCCTGCCTAAACATGAAAATCTAACAACATTTAAAAATATTGTGGAAAAGAGGAGAAATTGCTCCTCAGGAGCAATTTCTTCTCTTTTCAACAATATGAGTATTTTCAACATATCTCGAACCAAGAGTCTAATTCATATATATTTATTGAATATGGGTAATCGAATTGTTTTTCCTGAACTCTGTATATCTGATATATCGAGGTGTGGATATTACGAAGTATTTCAGAAAGCCCCTTGGAATTCGAGATAACGAGAGTCGACTGTATATCCTTATTTATTGTTCCCGTTACACTCCTGTTCATGAACAGATAATAAAATCGAGTCTGTCATTTTCGTTTTATTGATGTATTTCGTGCTTCGAAAATATCCTCCTTTTTTCAAAGGCTAATTGATTATTCTTTTTGATCATTAATGCAATATGCATAACAGTTTACGCCTTCTTGCCCATGGTTGATCAACAGTCTAGTTTCAAAGATACAAATGAGCTGAGAAATGCCAAAGGTCTAGCATATATGAACTATACTAAATGGAAGCACGGAAAGCCATTTGACGTTTGCCACAGAGCTGTAAGTAAATACAATATAAGCAAAGACGGGCTGATTACAAATATATAATTGAAGATGCCCGGAAATGCAACAGTCACGAAGCACATGCACCAAAAATGAGAAATGGGGAGCAACTATTGACAATACAAACGTTATACATAAAACCACCGACGCACGCACAAAGATGAACTAGTTACACTCGTGTAAGTCCAAACCACCATCCCCGCCCCTTCCTGTCTTAACTCTGATCGAACTCCAAATTACAAACATATGTTCGGTCCGCAAATACTTTGACAAAACAAAGGAAAGGGCTAAATGGCGATCTAGCGACCTCAGTGTCTCAGTTTTATGCGAATTCTAATGGTGATCAGGAGGTCGCGGATTCGTTCCCCGCCGGGTCCAGCAACATTCTTTCGTAGAGAATTATCATGAAATATTTTCTACCGTTGTTCTATCCCTCCCGATGTTTGAAGAAAGGCAGTTGTCAGTTTCTGGCGAATGAATGGGCGCACGAACTGGTTAACCGCTTTGAGGATAAACCCACCCAGGTAAAATTGGTTAGGTAATCTGACTAATTTGACATCTTAACAGTGTTGACTGGGCCTTTAAACCGAAACACATTCAAGCAATCACTGGCAATCTGGGCCCAGTTGTTCATAGCGTCGTTAGCTTAACGAGCTCGTTAAGGGTCATTTCGTTAACTGTTTTAGCGGACTCAATATACAATATTCTGATATTTTTTGGTGAAAAATTGTGAGTGTTTTTTCAGCAAAAAATTTCAGCATATTTGCGTATCACTCGATGTAAATTTAATGAATCGTTAACTAACGACATCGTTAGCTTTGAACAACTGGGCCCTGAATACAGAACACAAGAAAGCATTAGAAAAGGACCATGATGCGCCAAGCCACAAGACATATAATGCATGTGTTGCTTTTAAAAAAGTTGTTTCAATTCACCTGATACGATATAAGTTGACATACAAGACGGGTTCTTAACTGTCAAAAAAGGTAATGTTAAAAGACATAATTGACTGTATCAGAGTCATTTTAATAGGCATATCTATGATTGTGGTTTATGTAGTTTGCATATGAGTGTGTCCAACGTACTGATCCTTAAATATCATATGTACGATCAGATAAACTCAGATATGCTTACACTTATTATATGGGCCACGCCATACAAAAGCGTGTCTGCGGGCATATGCGGACAGCGAAGGATGCACAGTCTGATCAGGGCCTTCGTTATCCATTAATATAACTTTGGATACTGCAGAATGTATGTGGAGAGCGAAGGCCCGGATGAGAATGAACCCAGTAAGCATTCTACATAAATCTATAACGGGCCGTTATCGGCTCGTCAGGGTAGCTAATGGGCCGATGGCGGCCCGCTGTAGATTTATAAAGAATACTTGCTGAGATTTCTGAATCTGTGCCCTGTGCTCATTTTCGAAGACACCTTTCCGCTTGGCGAGGCCAAATAAAGTACCAACTGTGGAAGTGCATGTCATGCTTTATTTAATCATATACATGTACACAGAAGGCATGTTAGATTTCGTAAAATAATTGGCACATACTTTTAGATTGGAACTGCATCAGACCTAAGGGCTAGGTTTCGATCGAGTAAAAAAGGATTCAGCCCCGACATTTTTATTATTTATTATAATTATTATTATTATTTATTTTGCTGCCGACCGTTGTATAGCGGTGTCTCTGTTGCAGTTGCAGTTCTTCTTTGTCCGTATGTCGGTAACTGCAATCGTGCGTACTCTGCTTATTTTGCATCCACGGTAACCCAGCTGTGACCCATTACATTACACTTCATTAATTACACGTGATGAATGAAGAATAACGTAATGGGTCACACCTGGGTTACGGAGGATGCTTATTTTGGTACCTCAGAAAAGTTGTGCTTGGTGACTAGGACATTTCCTGGACAACTCATTCTAGAGTTGTTCATTGAAGTTTAGCGTTTGTTATTCTGGTTTCATACATACAAAACAAACAACGATAATAAACCGGAGCACATTATTTCCTACAAGAGTGCATATGCGCCAAACGAAGACTAAATCAGAAGCGCATCCGCACAGGCTGGTCAGAGTCTTCCCTTTCTGCCCGAAGATGCTTTGAATCCTTGGCTACGTTCCATTACGAAAACATGCCAATTCAAATATATAGAAAATTTCAATTGCAAAAACTGAAAATTTTCAGATAAAAAACTGATATTTGTCAAATTTCTCATCAAAACATAGATTGTGGGTATTCGTTAAAACCGCCTCGACGAGGCGGTTCTAACGAGTACCCACAATCTATGTTTTTGAGCAGAAATATGAAAAATAATGTATACCCCTATAAACCCCAGTTTTACTATATAAAAGTGGGGTTTAAGGGGTTCAAAATTATATAGGCATGTTTTAGTGATGCAGAGTTTCCTGCTATGACTAATAAAACTGTGCGCATGTACAGGCTTATCAGCGTCTTTGCGACGTTCATATTAAAAATGCTGTGGTGCGTCTCAACTGCAATATAACTGCAATCTCAGCGATAACTTTTTTTATTTTTAACATTCACTCGATTTCTGAATATGAATCTTTATTGCAGTGTTGACTGTTTGGTGGGTGCTATTATCAGTTATCCTGTCGCCCTTGTATGTTTCAATAATATTAAAATTCACAAGAAAATTTGGCTTTCAAAAGCATAAAGTATTTTCAAGAATTAAAAGTACTGTACTACTGTAACAGATCTTCAGTTTCGTACTGCCACCGCTTTTGCATTCGCCTTTTCGACAATGACATTTACATCACGGTCAAGTGAAACGTGTTATATTGTTGTAGTTTATGATAGAGCTCTTTAAATCATGTATGCCTGCATGTGTGTGTTTGTTTGTATTTGCGCGCGTGTGTGTAACGTAGTACATGTAGCATAACACTTATAAAGGCACGAATGTTTATCTTCAGGTACGTATTTATGTTAATATGCGATACGCAAGTTAGCAACCACCTTTATCAGCAAGTGTGATTGTTGGAATACATTTTATATCGGCTATCTCCTTTTGTATTCGAGTCTCCCCCATTATTTCGTTATAGTACTGACCAAATGTTTTATATGCTGTTGATATCTGTGTTGATCCAGGATGAGTTAGGCAGACCAAACTGTTGTAGTTAAAACACTGTCGGGATCAAGGGCGAGTCTGGATATCTATGAAATCAAGATTAAGCCCTGCAAACTTTTAACTGATAACCGTTCCAAGGCGGTGTTTCTGTTGCTCTTCTCGTTCGTTTTTGTTTTGTTTGTTCTCTGTGCGCTTGTTTTAGACGCAGTTCTTTTGTTTCGTTACTTTTCTATGAAATTAAATCATAGAGTGGGAGGTCTGGTTCCGTGATTGTGACCGTTTCTTGGTATCTCCATGTTTATGTATTAAAGAGTATGACATAGTACGTGTTTGCTTTTGCGTTTTAGGTTGTCTCAAAATGAAAAACATGCAGTTAGTGGGTCGTTTAAAGCTCAAACCTTGAACACTTAGAATTTGTTGCAAAAGACCGTGATGTTTTATTGTATATAAAGTGAACCGCAACGTAAGAAGACGTTCGTTATACCTTCAGACAAGTGCGCTAGCGAAGATTCAGATCTGCCCACTCATTCGCTCAGTCTGATCAGATTCTTCATTGGGTGCATTTTGGTTAACTAATGATGCAAAGGTTCTTTATATGGACAGCGAAGACTCTGGTCAGGCTGTTTTAGGTCTCCGTTGGGCACACATCTCAGATGGTACTTTCTTAATTCTTTTTTGCTACTCTGCTGCACTTGTGTCCAATTTGCATCGGAATTAATGGTGAGGTTTCGCGGGACTATAACTGGGTTGAGCTTCCCCCCAACCACCTTCCCCCTCCAGTAGTTTTCTACTTACTCTTACATGTCGGTTCCTCTGTTTCGTTTTTTCTTTGTTTGTACGTCTGTGGTGTAACATTTTGAGTTTATTGTGTCATTATTTGTTTTCTCATTGCCCATTCTTTGGTATCCCATGAGCTGTGCTTCGTTTCTGTGGCCTTTCCTGGATATCTTTGCTTATATTATTGGTATCAGCAAGTTTAACCCTTGTCATGCTGAATAAATTAATATGCCACCTCCACTTCTAATTTCCAGCCAATCAGATTACTTGATCCTGGTTTTTGATAGACATTCACATAATTATTTAAACAGCGTAGATCCAGATCTGTTGGTGTCTTCAGAATCTACACTGTTTGTTATGACAGTGCATGTCGTGTTCAGCAAGAGATGGGTTAAGCGTCCGCTTTATCCAACTTCTGTACTGCTGGCCTTTCCAAGGCGATATTTCTGTTGCTATTTCTTTCGTTTTGTTTTTGATGAAATGTTATCTTTTGTTTTTATATTTTGTACCTGACCATTTTCATTGTCTGCATTATTAATAACGTGGCTCTACTAGTGGTTTCCTTATGCTCTAGCAGTGGATTGTAGTTGAGCTCTCACCTTTATTTCATAAGTGTACTTTAATGTTCATTTATGTTTTTTGTTCTGTGTTGATCCACTAATGAGTTAGGAAATTCAGAGGCGGACCGAATAATTAAGCTGGAAATATATCATGATGAAAGGCGTCGTGCGTAACATCGGGTTCAAGCTCTCTTCCTCCTACCAGTTTTACTGTGACGGTTCCAATGCGATATTTGTGTTGCAGTTTCTCTTATTTTTTGTCTATTGTTTTCTTTCTTTGTTTGTTTGTTTTTGTTTTTGTTTTTGTTTTTGTTCTATTTTCGACATCGTGTTGCTTTGTGAGGTCCTTTCATGCAGTTAAAGCCTTTTCGTTCCGTGATCTTAAGAGTGTTGTGCTTCATGATTGCAACCGATTTGTGGTATCCTTATATTTAGTATAGGGATCAAACATGGTTTTTAATGCATTAACATTCGCTAGGTCCCGAGGGTGGTGTTGAAAACCGAGGCCGGCCGTGGATTTCATCACCTCCATAGGGAGCTGATGAATGTTAATGCATTGAAAAACAATGTTCGCTCGCTATTATTGCATGAACATTGAAAACATTTGATACATTTCGCGTTATTTCTAGCACTATTTTGTTTCGCCTTTTCACTGATGTCTCGCGAACGCAATTTCCACCGACTATGCTCGTTCTAGGGCCGGGCAGTACCCATCTCGTAACGGCAGCAAATCTGTGGCCCCGGTACGAGCATATTGAAAGTTGCGTAGCCCTGCATTAACAGCGCGTGATTTGCCTTGTTAATACACGGCTTTTCGCCGGTTAATGCACGGCTGTTAATAACGTGCGACACTGATTTTATGCAATAATGAGTTTTAACAACCATATGACCTGTGTGCCCAAGGCTGCATGTAAGAAGAGCGTTATGAAGAATCTACCGTATAAATGCATATGTCAAAATACAAATACATGTTAAGTAGAAAGTAGCTGCAACTACAATCATATGTGGAATAAAAAAAATATATTCAAATTAAACTCTTCAAAGGCCTGACGTTTCCAATAGCAGTACACTTATTACTGCTTATGAAGAGTCTCAATAAAACCGAGACTCCCATTTTCTAATTCGTAGTGTTTTCTTTGCTTCCAAGGGCAATCTTATTTACGTTTATTTTACTACACTGCAGTTGGTGTTAGTGCCGTATGTCGACGGTAGAACGTGCAGATTATATTTCATTTCCTTTGGGTTAACTGGGCTCATTGTGGTATGTTTGAAAATGGAGTTCTGCTCATGTATACGCCAGAGGTCGTGGGCAGTGTTGCAAACTTCTTTACTGCTTATGAAGAGTCTCAATAAAACCGAGACTTTCATTTTCTAATCCGTAGTGTGTTTTTTTTTTGTTTTTTTTTTTCCAATGGCAATCTTTTTGACGTTTATTCTGTGTAGCCTATCACACAGAGATTGTTTAAACACGTTCTATAATAAACCTGTTACCATCGTTGTAATATAATACAGGCATACACCCTTCCAGAGAAAAGGAAAGAAGAGACGAGGATCAAAAAACGACAATACTGGATTACACAGCTGTTACAGCCGACATACAAACCAAATAGATCTGTAAAAATAAAAGTTTCCTTTCAAAGGAATAGGCTTGCCAAGTTTTATCAGTGACCTCTCTCTGTTATGTTTATAGGAAATCGAATGCTACAAAGCATGATCCTGGTTTGATCATCGTGACAGTTCCCTATATTCAAAATAGAGGCGACACCTTTATAACCTGTCCCACATACCAATAAAGTACCATCAAACTATCTCAAAGTGTACCGCAGTTATCGAGCGTACACAATTTCATAACTAAACATTCCAAGGGAAAGTAACTCGCAATGTGAAATACCATTCTTGAACACGACATTTGGTTTGTCCTACATGCATACCAAATATCATCAAACTATCTCAAAGTATGTAATTAAATATCACCAGGAGATGTCAAAAGTTTTGTTATGATTCAACCAGACATTCATGCAAAGAAGTTGATGGACATGGTCCAATCTTTCCATTCTACTGCAATATGATTTCCCTTCTGCATGATTAAGCCGCAATCCCTATTTCCGAGTTTGATAGATTTTACAGCCTGTGTCATACCTTTCCTACTTCTACGTACAGTACAAAGCAGGACTCGAGAAGAAAGCAACAACAACAACAACAACAACAAACATCCGTACACATGTAAGACTTTCCTTTCTTTTTGTTTGTCAGATCGTGTACCACTCGAGCGCCCGTTCTGCTCCCCCGTATTTGCCAGTATAAATCTAGGCCCAGTTGTTCAAAGCGTCGTTAGGTTAACGAGCTCGTTAAGGGTCATTTCGTTAACTGTTTAGCGGATTCAATATACAATATTCTGATACTTTTGCTGAAACAATGTGGGTAGCTTTTGCAGTGCAAAAGCTACTCACATTTTTTCAGCAAAGTGCAAAAGCTACTCACATTTTTCGGCAAAAAATTTCAGCATATTTGCGTATCACTCGATGTAAATTTTAACGAATCGTTAACTAACGACATCGTTAGCTTTGAACAACTGGGCCCTGAACTTCATGCACGCAGCCATTTTGCGCACTGGCTCCTCCCTATACGTTAATTCCAAATTTTGCCGGTTTTGCCGGAAATACTACTTGAACGTAAGTCTGCCATTTAATGCTATCATCCTTTCGAAAGCTGACTGGTCTCTGTGTCGTATCCCGTACATTACGAAAACACGCCTATTCAAATATACTGAAAATTTTACCACCAAAAAAAGGTAAATTTTCGGATAAAATTTTTGATATTTTTTTTCATATTTCTGCTCAAAACATAGATTGTGGGTACTCGTTAGAACCGCCTCGGCGAGGCGGTTCTAAAGAGTACCCACAATCTATGTTTTTGAGCAGAAATAAGTAAAATAACGTATACCCCTGTAAACTCCAGTTTTACTATATAAAAGTGGGGTTTAAGGGGGTCAACATTATATAGGCATGTTTTCGTGATGAGTTATGTAAACTTGACCTTATAAACTGTATCCAGTAATGTCCTTATGCGACAAAGCTTGTCATTGCCAGGCTGGTACACGAAGAGAATTTCACTTGTGTCATTCTTGGGCATCCATTTCTTTTCAAAGCATGTCCTTTTTGTTTTCTGGGGTATACTGGGAATAGCAAATAGGTAAATGAATGTCACTTGTATTGTTAAAGGACAGAAATTCACCCAAACAGTATGTCCAAGTCGAGATATTTTGTACCGATGAAAGAATGTGTTTAGCTGTCCGATAACCCCACAACGACCGTCACATTAAAACCAGCCAATATACCGGCTCTTTGATATAAAAATTATCGAAACTTTGTCTCTCCAGGTACATTCGAAGTATATTTACAATGTTTTAGCTCATCGAGACCTTGAAAATATTACGCAAAGGTTCTAAGGGAAAGTTTTTCGAAAGGTGGCTGATATTTCCCGGTCCTTCTCTCCTTTTTCCGATAGCATGCGTTCTAGTCGATCCGTTCTCAGAGTGAGTAATGGGTTTTACTACAGTAAACATGATAAAAACGGACACACTATGTAACGAAAGTAATTATGGAACATAAAAACAACGAGAAAAAAGAAAAAGTATAGCAAGACACATCATGTTATACAAAGGCGTTGCTGATAGTAAATTCATTTTTTAAATGCCTTAAGTATTTGGTAAAATCTACAGGGAAAAACTATTTATTAGATAAATTAAGGGCAGATAACATATGAACTTAAATGACAAGTGTAGTGGCCCTTGGCCTTAGTATTCTTCACAGCGTAAAATTTTAAGCACTTCCATAAAAGAACTTTGGCCAAACTTGATTTTTTCTCATATATCAAGGGCAGATAACTCAAAAACCAGATAATGCAACTTATAGTATTATTAACATCTGTAAAATTTCATCAATATATTCTATAATAGTAATCGAGCTACTGATCAAAATTTTATGTTTCATATACGGCCCTCGTGACAGCAGCCGCTGGTTATTCACCCGTCCGCCAATTGTTTGACATCTTATACAACCGGCAGCTGTGTACATATACACGGCCGCCGTATCAATGACCTTTGACGGCAGTAGACGGGTTTTCCAACTATTCTCGTTTCTAAAGATGACTGAGCCCTGAAAACGAGGACAAATACAGACTAAAACCGAAGCGAGCTTTCCATTCTAAATTGCTTGCGCGCGTACGCGTACATGTAAACCAACAATACAGCAAAAGTACACCGTAACAAGTTTATTGATCCCAGGTTCGAATCAGCTTAGGCTTGTATTCGTTCTTTTGCCACATTCTGCGCAACAACAATTAGCGTCTCAACGTAAGAAACTGTACCTTCAGACCTCTGCGCCCAGCCAATATTGAGATCAGCAAATGCATTCGCGCAGTCTGATCAGAATCATCACTGGGCGCATTTTGAATAATAAAAGATGCAAAATTTCTTCATGCGGACAATGAATACTCTAATTAGATTGCGCAGATGCGCAGGCTGATTTGAGTCTTTGTTGGCGCACATGTCAGAAGGTACGTTTACTCACTGCCAGGTTCACATAGAAGTTGCAAACGCTAAGTAATGGTATTTAAACATACATATTAGTATAAACGAGACAATGCCAAATCTATCAGATTCCGGTAAATAACTAATGACTAAGACAAATTTGTTGTAATTGCTGGTATCACTTTTCAACAGTACACCTTTGCAAATTACCAAATACATTTAAAAGTCAACTGAAACATGCTATTATTAAATCATTTCCATGACTACTGTTGGCTTACTCTGTCTAACCCAGGACAATTTTTAGTATGTAAGACCTTTGGTAAAACATAAAATTAAACAAGCAGTATCACGCAATACAGATTTGTCTCTTTTTCTGAGATCGGTGATGAAACATTAATGATGCAGAGCAGTAAAACGCCTACACTACATGCATACTTCTTAGCCGTATTTCTTGATAAGCCACGAAATCACATCACGAAAACATGCCTATATAATTTTGACCCCCATAAACCCCACTTTCATATAGTAAAACTGGGGTTTACAGGGGTATACATTATTTTTCTTATGTCTGCTCAAAAACATAGATTGTGGGTACTCGTTAGAACCGCCTCATCGAGGCGGTTCTAACGAGTACCTACAATCTATGTTTTGAGCAGAAATAAAAAAAATATCAGAATTTTTCATCTGAAAATTTTTATTTTTTTTTTGGTGTTTAAATTCTCAATATATATTTGAATAGGCGTGTTTTCGTAATGTCAGTTTTGTGTGGAGATATACAAAAAATACTAATCTTAATATCGTTCGTATCTAGAATTATTACATGTACTGGGTCAGCGGTTGAGAAAAGGGACCCTAGAATATATGCGACTAGAGAAGATCCTGACCAGCCTGCGCATTCGCACAGTCTAGTTAGGATCTTCGCTGTTCGCCTACATAAAAGGGACCTTACTGATGATATAGAATTAATAGCAAAGGTTTACATACTCGTGTTTTCACATTATATCATAGAGAACATGGGAATATGCTCCTTGCATAGACATTAATCCCCCTCACTTTCTGAGGGAGTGACGCTGACAGAGTACATGTAATTTGAAAAGCACGGTAAACCGGGTTTTAAACAAAGTCTGTCAATTAACATTCGCATACGAAAATAAGTCAGAGTTCTTAAAATTTATATTACGAGGTCTTTTTGGCGTATTAGTTGCTCGTGTTTGTTACCTTATTGTGTGTATGACTCTTCCGTCTCTGAAAATTGGACACACCCATTTATTCAAATGGGGGTGGAGTCAAAATGCAACTACTGCATTGCAAACAGTGTAAATCCTGGTAAGATGGCTCATCCAATGTTGTAACTCCAAAGTATAACATACTGCATTCACTTATAATGATACCAGCTCCGACTTTTAGTTCCAGTGCTATCCCTATATAGCAGTGTAATAAAAACACTTTCATTTTTAGACATGTTTTTAGAAGTTAAATATAGGGTATATATGGCAACTTAAATTACGATAAAATAGTTTACAGGGCCATACACACAATAAGGTAACAAACACAAGTAATTTTGAAATTGTCCTGCTCATATATTATATATATGGCATAAAGATTTATCCGTCCCATTTCTATGAAATAAGCTTCAGTTCGGAGTGAAACTATTGCAATTGATATTGTTAGGAATTCAAGGGATGTGTCTATTAAAATGTAATTCTATTAAAAAATGTAAAATAACTTGGTTAGAATCAACTTTTATTGAATTAAGGAATGCATTGACGTCTATTATATTAATATGTATTTGACGACAACTATTACGCCAAAAACACCTCCGCGTAATATAAAATTTAAGAGGTCTGACTTATTTTCGTATGCGGATGTTAATTGACAGACTTTTTTTTAAAACCCGGTTTACCGTGCTTTTCAACACATGTACTCTGATAGCGTCATTCCCTACCGTACTTAGTCTAAAGATTAAAAGGACCGGCTTCCGTGAAACGAGACCTAAGAATATGCGAACAGAGAAGAACTAGACCAGCCTGCGTCACCGCGCAGTCTGGTCAACATCTTATCTGTTTGACTACACAATGTATGAATCGTGTTGAAGATACAGAACTAATGGCGAAGATCTTGACCCGACGCGTGGCAGTACAAAATGGTCTTGGGTCTTGTCATTCGTATATGTCCTAAGGATCTCATCACAAAAACATGCCTATATAGTTTTGACCCCCTTATACCCCACTGTTATACAGTAAAACTGGGGTTTACAGGGGCATACCTATTATTTTATTTCTACTCAAAAACATAGATTGTGGGTACACGTTAAAACCGCCTCGTCGAGGCGGTTCAAACATGTACCCACAATATATGTTTTGACCAGAAATTTGAAAACTACCAGAATTTTTTATCTGAAAGTTTTCACTTTTTAGTGGTAAAATTCTCAATATATTTGAATAAGCGTGTTTTCGTAATGTTTTGACAGCCGGCGGCCCTAAAAGATATGTCTATAAAGTTGGTGGATGAATGCCAAACAGTGTATCACTGATGAAATACTGCACATTTTATCTTCGTTTATATTGTTTCCCCAGGCCTGTATGTCCATTCACGTTGGGTTAAAACAGCACTGAAATATTGTCGTCAGTTAAGAGCCTTATGAACCTCTAACACTATCTTGGCTTATACTGGTGATTTTTCTTCCTTTTTTCTCTACGGAAAATAGGCTTTTATTGGTGATTTTTTCTTATTTTTCTCCGGAAAATAGGCTTGGACATTTCATGCAAATTGTCTCCTGAGGAGACAATTTGCATGAAATGTCAAAGCCTATTTTCTGAAAAAAAAAATAATAATAAAAATAAAAATATGTAAATAAAAAATAGAAATAGAAAACAAATTCAAATTGTTCTATACTGGAGTTTGACCCACTAATGATGCTGACTTTGGCGTTTCCTATATGCTTTGTTTTGCGTGATGCAGCTCATGTCACTGCTTATTCGTACGTGACACTATCTGCGAAAAACCGTGTACTTTATTCCATTTGCACCTAATGTTAAACCTAGGTTAACAGTGTAGAGCCTGTTCGAACGCTGTATTCTGTGACGTTCGATCATGATTTATGGGCATTTGCCTAGAACGAGACAAAATATTCCACTAGTGATTCATAAGTAGAGCTTCGGTAGTAGTGAACATCAATTTAGTATTTTCCCATAAAGTTAAAACAAACTACAGTAGAACTTCAATGGCTCGAACCCCGATGGCTCGTTTACCATGGATGAGTCGAACACGTTCTTGAGTCCGCCGGGATTTCCTCCAAATACGATAAAGGGATAATTTAGGGAGATTTTCATCTTTTATCTTGCAAATGTATGTAGTGTGCACTCATTAGAATCGCCTCGATGAAGCGATTCTAATGAGTACACACAACATACGTTTATATTATAGAACACCGAAAAGATATCCCACAATTATCTCCTATTATGCATTCTGGTATGGCACTAATAGTAACCCTCCGTGGCTCGAACTACCGCTGTCTCGAACAAATTTTCATGGTCTCAAAGGGGTTCGAGCCATTGAAGTTCGACTGTATATAATATCAGAGAAAAGGATGTGTTTCAAAATTCATTGCAAACCCATCATTCAACGACAAAAGTGATAATAGCATTAAAATATGTGTATTTTCCAGAAATAAAAAGTCTTGCTAAAATATTTTTGTGTCTTTCGTTTTACACACGGATGACGTGTCACTGATGAGGCATATTTTATGCCTAGTGTCGCATTAAAAGGAGATTGGCAAACAGTGGTGACCCGGATCAGAAACTTCTGGACGCTGCGTCTGATCAGGGTCTAAACTTTATTAGAAACAAGAATTTCTATAAAACATAGTAATTATACAGTAACACAAAACAAACAAACAAAAACAGACATTCTTTGGAAAAGGACCTGCCCAAAGAGTTGAGGGAGCAGAGTCCACTCGGCATAAATGGTTTTACATCTTCTTTCTCATTTTTTTTTTTTTTTTTTTTTTTTTATCGGGAGTTATTCTGCCTGCGTGTACAATTTTCCAATTTGTTGGACTTAATTCATTACTGGATTTTAAGTATATGAGCGGCAGTTTCCGTCAGATCAGAAAATACAATTATGCAGTAAATAGTATCTAGCATCAGGAAAACACGCCTATATAATTTTGATCCCCTGAAACCCCACTTTTATATAGTAAAACTGGGGTTTACAGGGGTGTACATTATTTTTCTTATTTCTGCACAAAACATAGATTGTGGGTACTCTTTAGAACCGCCTCGACGAGGCGGTTCTAACGAGTACCTACAATATATGTTTTGAGCAGAAATTTGAAAAATATCATAATTTTATCTGGAAATTTTCCCGTTTTTGGTTGTAAAATTTTCAATATATTTAAATAGGCATGTTTTCGTTATGGGATGGCGAATTCAAAAACATATTGACTGTTTACTGTTTCAAAGTTAGCGTTACACGCATTTTTGATAGCAAAAAAACTAAAAACAATAAATAAATAAATGAATAAATAAATAAATAAATAAATAAAAATGAAAAAAATAATGTAACGCTTACGGGAAACAAGTATTCGCTTTCACAAAAAGCTCTGTCTACGCTAAGCATAGACCAGGCTTTTTTTTTTTTTTTTTTTTGTTTGTGAAAAATAATACCTTGTAATGATAATGTTTAGCAGAGCAAGTCATGGAAAATTGCATTGGCTCAGTCCATGGCCTTTCATAAATTATTTCTTGAGTAATGATAAGCACTAAGATTGCCTACGCCCATGGGCTTAGATAACAGAATTGCATGGTGACTTTACAGTCAACTGTCTGATGATGTGAACGACAGAGAATAAAAATGGCAATTTAAAAACTGTTTGTCGATCGTCAATGTTTCCAGTTATTATTTATTTCAAGTGCCTTTGAACTTTCTGACCTGCTGAATAACTTTTAAGTTTTACGCAAAACTATTTGAACAGTTCATTGATTTAATATAATAATAGCTATTTCTCCTGCCAAGTAGAAAGACACTGATTGGGAACTAAAATATCTATTGAGTCTGTCACTCGACCACAACAAGTACTTTAGCTTTCTGTGTGAGCCAAATCACTTCAAAACCTCTCTACGTGAAATGTACGCTCTTTGCATGGATATATGAGACCAATCACGTGCAAACTATTGTGACCACATGTGCAAGCCGTCCAGAAACATCTATGTATTTTGAACATTAACCATTTTCAGCTCGGTAGACAACACAAATAATTATACAACAGTGCAGATTCAGATTTAGATGAGACGACTCTAAATGAGCCATTTAATCTGAATCTACACTGTTTGCTTTTCAGTTGTAGATTTTAATATATATTCCTATTTGAAACAATGAACATGTCCAAAATCAAAGACGGAAGACTCCATTGCAGACAGTTAGGGATGAAAGAGTTAATATGTGCACTGTGCATACTCCGATATGAATTTACTTATGAGAAATGTAACCTGAGACCGCCTGGTAAACTATCACAGGTACCTCCGCGGAGGTACGAATTAAATAGTTGTGACAGATATCCGAAGCTACCTGTGATGGTCAAAAACTAGACATAAAAAGCTAGGTGTTCGTCATTTTTGATAAAATACGCAATAACCAGAGAGTTTAATGAAAATCAAAGAGTGCTGTTCGACCCCTTTTGGTATAAAGTTTAGTCACACATCATATCCCCCAGAACTTTCCATATTTGTCAAAAATACAACATTTGAAGTTGCTTCGAAGTCAGCCCGAACACACGAAACAGAAGAACATCGATCATTTTTGGTTCTAAATGCGGGCATCTTGCATACGAATATGTTTATCTCTGTACACTGATGTAAAGTAAACCTGCTTGCCAGAATACAGATATCGATAAACTCCAAATAAGGCTGGATTCTTCAAAAAACAGCTGGAGGTGCCTGTGACGTCGTGGAGGTGCCTGTGATGTAAAGAAATATAGTGAAAATCTGAAGAGTTATTGCAGCTGCAAATATTGATATAAATTCTTCTCTACATTATCGTATGCAATATAACCGCATTTAGAACCAAAAACGATCGATCTTTTTCTGTTTCGAGTACTTCGGACTAACTTCGAAGCCACTTCAAAGGTCGTATCTTTGGTAAATATTAAAAGTTCTGGGGGATATGACGTGTGACAAAACGTTATGCCTATACGGGTCGAATAGCACTCTTTGATTTTCAGTAAACTATCTGGTTATTGTGTATTTTATCAAAAAAGACGAACACCTAGCTTTTTATATCTAGTTTTTGACCATCACAGGTAGCTCCGGATATCTGTCACAACCATTTAATCAGTACCTTCGCGGAGGTACCTGTGATAGTTTACCAGGCGTGCTGAGAAATATTTAAACGCTTCAAGCGCTTAGAATAAAATTGTAGCAGACAACGTTCAGAGAAAATAAGACTTGGCATTTAATGTGAATCGTCGTGTTCTTACTGCGGTTTTCCTTTGTACTGCTTTAAGATCGTCATTGGGCGCCTCAACTCTGTTTGCGATTCCTCTGTTGCAAGGTGGTCATCACGAAAACATGTCTATATAATTTTGACCAACTGAAACTCCACTTTCATATAGTAAAACTGGGGTTTACAGGGGAATACATTATTTTCTTATTTCTGCTCAAAAACATAGATTGTGGGTACTAGTTAGAACTGCCTCGCTGAGGCGGTTCTCACAAGTACCCACAATCTATGTTTTGAGCAGAAATATGAAAAATATCAGAATGTTTATCTGAAAATTTTCATTATTTTTTTGTGGTAAAATTTTCAGTATTTTTGATTAGGCGTGTTTTCGTAATGATTAGGCTAGTACAATTTGTATATTAATCATTTCAGATTAAGTTTAGTCATTACTTTTCACTCATCTCTTATTCTTTCGTTGCCTCGAGAAGTCTGTACTTCGTGGATATGGCCTTTCCGGAAACCTTTCTATTATAGATTTTCACCACAAACCAAACTACAGGTGAGCCAGCGCATGACAAAACCAACAAAAGGGCATACGAAGAGGCTTAATCAATCCGATTAATCCGATTAATCAATCTGGTTTTCCTCCGTTTGCGCGTTCTTTGTTTCGAAAGGCAACATTTTAGATTTGTGTTTATGTTGTTTGCTGAGATATGTCTGGCTGAATGTTTACTTGTAGAATAGCTCTGATTTATGTATTTACGCTAGATATTCGAAGAAAGATGTCTTGGCAAGGGGTACCGACCACAATTAAACTGCTCCTACCAAAGAACCAGTTTGATCAGAGTTTGCACTGTTTGACCTTCAGTCAGCACTTTTCAGGTATACAGACAATCCTATTTATACCAAACGACAAAATTCGTTATAATGACAATTTGAGTGTCACGAAACCTTCGCTTAAGATTAAAAAATAGTTACAAATTATGCAAGAATATTGTATTTAACATTTTAAAGACATATATGTTTTTGATATTTATTAAAATCGCCTCAGTGGATGTTCTATGATGAACAACAAAACAAGACCTTTCTTACATATCAATCTGCTCATTAAATATTCTGTACAACAGCAAATTCATTTTAATGGCAACGTCTTTGAAAACAAATGATGTCGTTGTAACGAGGGTTGAGTGTACAAGCAAGTAGTAAACGGAAAGTACAAACTATGCAAAATTAGGCGTGACGGTGTGCAATATACACATGTAAATTATGATATCTGCTACCAAGCTTATCTAGCTTTACGTTAGTGACACATTACGAAAACACGCCTATTCAAATATACTGAAAATTTTACCACCAAAAAAATGGCAATTTTTCAGATAAAAAATTCTGATATTTTTCATATTTCTGCTCAAAACATAGGTTAGGGGTACTCGTTAGAACCGCCTCATCGAGGCGGTTCTAACGAGTATCCACAATCTATGTTTTTGAGCAGAAATAAGAAAAATAATGTTTACCCCTGTAAACCCCAGTTTTACTATATAAAAGTGGGGTTTAAGGGGGTCAAAATTATATAGATATGTTTTCATGATGAATTGTGGTAATTTGTTAAGGAAACGTTTTCTGTAAGAAAGAGATTTCCTTACGATGGAAGGAGATTTTTGCAGCTTTTTACATGCACTTTGATAGTTTTATATCAAACATTGTTCACCATTCTATATATTACTTTGTTAAAGTATAATGACAGTGTTTCTTCACACCATCACAGAACTATTTTAACTCGTGCAAAAGAACAATAAACCACATCAGAAATACATTTTTTTATCTGGCATATTCTTTTGCAACGCATCACGAAATCATATCTATATAATTTCGACCCCCTTAAACCCCACTTTAATATAGTCAAACTGGGATATACATTTTTTTCCTTATTTCTGCTCAAAAACATAGATCGTGGGTACTCGCTAGAACCGCCTCAGTGAGGCGGTTCTAACCAGTACCCACATTCTATGTTTTGGGCAGAAATATGAAATAAAAAAAAAGAATTTTTATCTGAAAATTTTCTTCTTTTTTTTTTTTTTTTTTTTTTTGTGGTAAAATATTCAATATATTTGAATAGGCGTGTTTTCGTAATGGTCAAGGTCCTCTTCATGAAGTAACGGTTATATAATATTCAACTGGTCTGGCTACAAAGCAGTCTGTGAAAAAAAAATAATAAGACGCATCGAATTGATTCACTAGTTGCTGACATATCAAAGCACTGGCAACACTGGTGGGTCGTTTGTCTCTGAGTGTAGGCTGAAACAATGGCTCTGAATGGGACTACAGTCGACTCTCGTTATCTCAAATTCCAAATGACTGTCTGAAATACTTCGAGATAATCGTATCTCGACATATCTGATTTGCAGAATTTAGGAACAAATGAATCGAACAGCCACATTTAACAAATGTATATGTAATTTGACTCCTGAGGTTAGAGATATATTGAAAATATTGTGGAAAAGAGGAGAAATTTCTCTTCTTGTGTACAATATTTTGTTACCTGTTGTTAGAGTTTTTATGTTTAAGCAGGGACCGGATTATCGCTTCGGATAAGCGATTATTCGAAATAAGCGAGGTCGAGATAACGAGAGTCAAGTGTATTTCATTCAAATTTTTCTGTAATTAATGCAAAGAGTGCAAACAGCGATCAGACGCCGTGTTTTGCGGCGTCTGATCTGTGTCTGCACTGTTTGCCAATATGCCAAATGCCCCAGTCTTGGTTTTACAGGTAACCTTCTGTCAACAGCACTCTAAATTCACAGCGACAAACATAGCGCGGCTATAAATAAGCGTTACCTGGATTTCGTCTAACGCGCGGTTTTGTTACATTGGTCAATCATAATCGTGTGGACAACTATCTCCAGGAAATTTTAGCGTTTGTATTTACTCCTCTCAGTCGCTGTTAGACAAATATGCTGTTTTCCAATACAAAACGGTACATTTTGGTAAATTTAGGTCGTAGTGACCTGCTTTTTAGTTTGATAGCACAGCGTGTGCTTCATACATTCACAGAGCTGTAATGCTTTGGAGTCTGTCGGCGCCGCGGTACATGCACGACACTGAAATTTTGACTTGTGGTTCAATTCAGACAATGTAGGTTGCAGTGATCCCAGTTTGTGGTAGGAAACGTAGCATGCTGTAATATATGCGCTCATGCAGTTTGAGACATGAGACCGGTAAGTAGACCAAGACCTGTCACAAAAACCTAGGTTTGGGATTGTGGCACTCCCTGGACTTTTCTCTTACCTTTTTTGGGGTGTCCGGATATATGCAGCGATGAAGTTGATAACGTTACGTAGCAACGCAAACAGGGATATGAATCTGATACCAGAAACATGTTCAGGTGCGTTTTGTCAAAGGTAGATCATGACGGCCGACACTTAATATTGATATTTTCCATTCATCGATATACTGTACAACAGTCAATAATTATAAGACCGGGCAGCAAAGGCCATGACAAGCTTGCGCGAATAGGCATTCGCTGTGCTGTCCGCGCTCCTCCGATCACAGTTTCCCTTAGATTGGCAAAGATATGTTTTCTTCGAACATAAGATAACGTGTTCATATCTCATTTTTTATAATACTTTATCTGGGAGTATTTATTATGGCGCTGTGGCCTTCGAAAGGCTGTGCATCGTGACTGGCCTTTCCTGTGTAACATCATTTATATTGTTTTATGTTTGCTCTCCATTACCCGTATTAATACTGCTCATAGACCATTGTCATTAATGTTGTATTGGATCATTGACCGATCCTGTGATTTCATCGCAAGAAAAGAGATTTGATCTGTTGCAGTTATTTTTTTATTTGTGCGCTGTGGTTTCATATGTGGAGTTTGTATTGTCCTTATTTGTTCCTAATCTCTCCTTCTTTTGGTGTCTCGGTATGGCTGTGTTTGTGACATTTTCTGAATATCTTCACTTATTGTTTTGTCTCACACCGGAATGGTCAACGTTTGTGGATCTGTGTTTCGCGACCTGAGTGAAACAAACGTAGCACCTATGCAACATTTGTAATATTTGTTTGCAACACACATGACACACAATTAGCAAAGTAGGCACAACGTAGAATATATCTTCAGGCATGTGCGCACAGCATTTGCACAATCTAATCAGAATCTTCATTGGCCGCACTTTGAATAGCTAATGATGCAATGTTTCTTCATGCCGACAACAACGACTGATCAGACTGCGCGGATGTGCAGGATGATTGGAGCCTTCATCGGATGCACATCTCCGAAGGTATGTTTCTTGCGTTGCGGTATTTTCGACACGTGGCCTGATGTGGTATTTATTGTGGCTTACCTTAACAAAACGCTAATGACCAAGCTAACCTCTTGCCCTCCTAAGCATTCATGCAAGGTTTTAACAAAATGGATTAAAAATGGAAGTATGGAGTTATGCTGCAATTGCTACAAGCACGGAACACAGCAGAGGTGAATGACATTAAATAACATTGCAAAAAGACAACGCTCCAATGAACAAAAAAAACTTGAAAAACCAGTTTACTTGCTTATTTATTTATTTATTTATTTATTTATTTTGATACGTATAATAGCCAAGGGCATGAGTACATATGTCCAAGATTTCAGATGCTGATGTTTCAGAACAGCTTTTCATTACGAAAACATGCCTGTTCAAATATATAGAAAAATCTCACCTCCAAAAACTGAAAATTTTCAGATAAAAAACTCTGAAAGTTTTCGTATTTCAGCTCAAAACATAGATTGTGGGTACTCGTTAGAACCGCCTCGGTTCGGCGAGGCGGTTCTAACGAGTACCCACAATATATGTTTTTGAGCAGAAATAAGAAAAATAATGTATAGCCCCGTAAACCCCAGTTTTACTATATAAAAGTGGGGTTTACGGGGGTCAGAATTATATAGGTATGTTTTCGTGATGTCTCTGTGCAAACGCACATGCAAAGCTCCTCGAATATAGCATCAAACCATGTTTTTTATATAATCTTTTTTTTTTTTTTTTTTTTTTTTTTTTTTTTAATTTTGTGATATGAACACAATGTAAATAACCCTAGCGCAGCACTACATGTCTCCTATGGTAATAGATTTCTATTTGTGATGTAGGCACTTGTCCCGTAAAGTTGGCCCAGTGATAGCAGAGGATATGTCCTTCAGTTGTTTGGACGGACGACAGACGGATGGACAGGGGACCGTAGGTAAACAAGTCAGCTTATCCTGATCGTATTACGCATGTGAGCCAACAGCCATTGGGCATAAAGAAAGAGGACTTGTTTGAGTTCATTTCGAGAAACAGTTATGCCAAGCATTCTTTTACTGGTTTTACTGCTTATAATGAGGAGTAGTTTTTACTATTTCCATCGTATCGTATGTTTAGTTTGCATTGATAACAACCTATCAAAACTGCTAACAAGCATCATATTAACAAACCTGGAAAACACAAAACATCGAGTTTGTCTCAACTTGCTTCTCTTGTTTAAGCGTAAGTGTAATTTTACTTTTTTGAAGACCGACAATTTCAAAATTAGTGGATGTCAAACGAAAACGATATGCATAAAATAACAAATATTAATATTGTTGCGGAATAGCAAACAAACATTGATACCAGGTGTACTTAAAAAAAAGCTTCACTCATGAAAATATGTACAAAGCAAGACTATGTTTTGCTCATAGCTTTGATGTATAATGGCTCTAAATCGATCTCTATTTTCGTTGTCCTCGTATTTTCCGAAGAATAGTATCTCAACTAACTATAAGCTCCTAAAATTGGCATCTGTCGTTTTCTAGTACCTGGGTCAAAAGACATTCAGTAATGCTAAGACTAATTGTTACATCTAGTGCACTTGGTATTATCGTTTAGACATGAATAGGCGTCAGAATGAAGTAGACGTTAGCTGCCAAGAAAGCAGTTGTAAACTTGAGAGTGATCACCAGGTGTACTATTGCCTGTTTTGTGAGAAAATATGATATCAGATGATACTTTCATGACACAATATTTTATGGAATCATTGTATCTAATTTTGGAATAATTCTGCACATAACGTGGTGCTTTAATATGCTTATCGTATTCTACTTTATTATAAGATAAAAAAAAATAACAAAATATTATTAGTTAATAGAATTAGAAAAATAATAATATTAATTGATCGATGACTTTCATACATTATATATGTTCATTTTTTCTTCAAATTTACTTATACTTGCAAACCTTTTGAAAACAGACACATTAAAAAATAAATAAATAAATGTATAAATAAATGAATAAATAAATAAATAAATAAAACTCCCAATCAACCTGTACAAAAGCGAGAATGAGTCAATATATCAGGCGCTTCTTTAATTAGTTTTTATCCTATAGCTTAGAACATGATAAAACATTACAAACCATGCATCAACATTTGTATATTACAAATCAGGCACCAACATTTGTATATTAACTATATCAGCAGTTAATAAATAAATGGATATAAAATAGAAACATTTGAAAAAAATGTTGATTATTTGCTTGCAGCAACTTAAGAGGGACTATCAAAAGTTATCGGCCCCTGTACTTTGGGAATGACCAAGAGCAGAAATTGTGGAACTAGTTCTTAATATAATCTCCCTTTCCCTCGATGCACTTTTTCCAACGCTGTTCCAGTTTGCTTATACCTTCAAAACAAAAGCCTTCTTCATTTTCCCCTAAGTATATATCAACAGCATCTATGACGCCTTCTTTGCGTCAAAAATCTTACCGCGGAGGTTCGATTTCAGATTTGGAAACAGATAGGTCCGATGGGGCTGAATCTGGAGAATACGGGGAATTAGGAAGGACCTCGAAACTGCATTTAGTCGCAGCAGTCATAATACTTTGATAGATGTGGGACTGTGCATTATCTTGCAAAAGCAGAACACCTCGAGTCCTCTTCTTTTCTTCACAATTTTCAAACGCAGTCGCCTTAGTTCTTTTGCATAATATGCACAATCTGTCGTGTGACCTTCCTCAAAATAATACACCATGATAACGCCCTGTCTATCCTACAAACAAAAGATACAGACCATCACATTTCCTGCAGAAGAAACTATGTTACATTGCTTTGGAGGAATTAGCCAGGGTGATTCCATTGCATTTTTAGCTTTTTGGCCTCAAAATCAAAGCAATGGACACATCTCATCTCTGGTCACACCTAGAGGTATTATTTTCTCAGTGTCATCTTCATAGAGAGACGATACTGAGAAATACGAAACCTGCTCTTCTATTGCTATTTTGTCAGCATTCTGGGGACCTATCTAATTGAGATCTTAGACATCCTTAAGATATCGATTCAGACAAACTGATCTGCCTATTTGTCAAGCTATATCCAGCAGGCGTCTTCTGCCACGCATGATCAGACTTGCACTAGCATCTGTAGTAGCCTCTTCAGGGGGCCCAGACCGTTCAAATTCCTCCACGCACTCCCTCCCCTAACCTAAATTCAGCAGCCCATTTTTTCACGGTTCTGTAAGAAACAGACACGTCTCCAAGGATGTTAATATAAACATTGAACACTTGTTAAATATGTAGTTGGTCAGCGGCTTTGTTTGGGAATAGCCTATCTCTGTTTACATACAGGCTTAGTTTACATTAACATAGTAAACAATTAAATAAATCGTTTCAAATAAAATACTAGGCTGCGAAGCCGGTAGCACGCCATCACAAAATCCCCATGTTCTGTACTAATGCTGCTAATAGTGTGACGGACGGCTGGACAGATGTACGGACAAATAATGTTGCTCTTGCACGTCCCTTACCATTAGAGGAAGTCATGTAGCAAGTTTGGTTACATTAAAACCTGTGGAGGAGATATCGTGACGAACCGACAGAGGCATTTACAATATCCGCATTGCCAAAGCGTGGGGATAAAACGTGTAATTTTTGTTTTGACTGACAACATATTTAATATGCATGGTATAAAAATGTAGGCAATATACCGTTGTTAGTATGTTAAATTCTGAATAAAGATATTTGTACCTGCATTTAAATTCAGCAGGTCTAGCTCTAAATGGTGTTTGGACACATTTACGAATTGTGATATTCTCATTTACAAGGTGTTATTATCTTATTAATGACTACAACTGACCAACCCCCTCCTGTCAGCACCCGTGGGAAACAGACGATGATCAATCTGGTCAATCCCTGAGCAGAAAAGTATCAGAGAGTTATGCCGTCTCTTTGCAATCAGCGTTCAACACACTAATACAGCCCTAATCCCAGCTAGCATTCTTTATAAATCTATAGCGGACCGTTAGCGGCCCGTCAGTTAGCCTGACGGGCCGCTAACGGCCCGCTATAGATTTATAAAGAATGCTCACAGGGATTGGCAATGAAGGCCCAGCTCATCCTACGCATTCACAGTCAGGTGAGGTTCTTCATTGCCTATGCGCAGGTATACCGATAAGCAAGTGATCTGAATTGTTGATGTTTGTGCCTTGGAAGTGTAACAAGAAGAAGAACAGGACTTAAATAGATAAATTAATAAGTAAATAAATACATCAGTCAATAAGTAAATAAAATAAACATTTTACTGCATAAGACTTACTAAACCCAAACCTATGGAAAAAGATATAGGCTGTTATTATTATTATTGTTATTATTATTATTATTATTATTACTGTTGTTGTTGTTGTTAGATGTTGTTGTTAGTTGTTTTTGTTGCTATTGTTGTTGTTATTGTATCAACGCACACAGAGACGACTACGATTAGATAGTTCGGATGCTAATTGTATGCTATGGAATACAGAGAGGGACCTACAATATATACCCGGAGTGTTTGGATAGATAAACGTAATCAATTATATTACTCAGAGTAGACATCGCTGAATAATCAGTGTCTGCACTGTTTGCAACTAATTAAGAAATTTTAGACAAGCCCTAAAACGGATTTGTTCAAACTTTGCGATAAGTATGGAAAAGAGTTAAGGAGTCTAAATACTTTGTGTAAATATAACATTTCTATTTTAATATGTGCTTTAAAGGCCCATATAGAAATATTTCAAAGTTGACACCTAGTGAAATACATCGCAAAGACTAATATGTATACATTTATTTATTTATTTATTTTTTTTTTTTTATTTTTTGTTTCTTTATCTTGTCAGATTGACATGCAAGGCTCTTAATTACTCAAATTGCCCCATTTGCTTTCATTCATTGATTTTCTTTCTTCGGTTATTCAATAATTGTTTCCATTCATTCATTCGTTCATTCATATTCGTTCGGTCGCTCATTCATTCATTTATTCATCAATTTATTAATTCATTTGTTAGTACATTTTTTTTTTTTTTTAATTTTCGTTTATTTCTTCCTTCGTTTCTCACAATTTGTACTTCTTTATTCCGGTCTTTCTTTATCACAGTTTGTATTTTGTTATTTGGTTTGGAAATATAACGAAACGTAGTGTTATATTTATAACTAAAAGTTTGTTTTTTTTTTCTTTCGAATTCATACATTTATTCAAAATTTATATATCTTTCTGCATTTCTTTCTCTCAACTTATTCTCACAATGTCATCCTTTCTGTTTCATAGTTTGTATTTCTTTCATTTTCTTTCATGCTTTTCTTTCAACCTTTGATTACATCATCCAGTTACACATTTATTACAAACAGGTATTGTTGAATTCATTCATGCATTTATTCGTTGAAAGCATACATTATGTCACATTTATTCGTCAGATTTGTTTTGTAGTAGTCTGCAAGTCTGACATAGTATGCATCATACAGGAATACATGGAGGGAACAGCAAGTAATCAAATCAAGACTTTGTGGTAAACTGTAGTCTACCCCTGAGTTTTACTATTAGTGAACGCCATGTCTAAATGCAGAGAAACCCATGTTTACTAAAGTGTTACTTGCAGCCTTAGCAGAACTGTATTCATCAGGTCATATTGCAGTAGTCTGCTAGTTTGAAATGCAATATATCTTCTAAGAAGACATGGAGTGAAAAATCCGGGTTTTGCAGTGAACTGTAGTATACTCTGAGTTTCGCTCAGCATCATATTTATATGTAGTGATACCCGTGTTCATAAGTTGATACCTTTAGTCTTAGCAGCACTGTAGGATGTTGCGATACATTATCTGCAAAATAAGCTGCAGCGTGTGAAAACGTACCTTCTGAGAGGTGCGTAGTCTGATAATCTCGCACGAAGAGACTGCGTATCTCTAGCTATACAAAATGCGCCTAGTTCCCAGAGGAGTGAATGCACAGCATCACGAGAACAGGCCTATATAATTTTGACCCCCTTAAACCCAACTTTTATACAGTAAAAGTTGGCTAGCTGTAAAAGTGCTTTAAACCCCCCGGTAGTTTACTCTACTGACCGTTCTAAGGCGGTGGTCCCGGTGTTAGTCTTACTCTTTGGTGCTTTGTGGTTTATTCAACGAGGCGATTGGTTGTATGTCTTACCTTGTTCCATTTTGTTCTTGTAACAAACAATATTTTAAATCGAGAAAAAAATATTTATTTCCTGATTGCGAAATTTACATTTGAAATATTTCTGGTAATATATCAATAATTTTCTGGCAAGAAAATACAAAAAACACATGAATATTAGAAATGTATATTAACAAACACTTTCCTAATCGCTATAGTTTGGGCACGATCCCCTGTTTACAGTATGTTTGAATCATAAATACATGTATTATAGACTGTGTAAGTTGTATATAATATGCGTTTCGGGATCGATCCCAAATTATTGAAGTCTATTGAAATACCTTCTGATTAAAAGTTCATGTTTTGGGATCGATCCCAAAGAGCAATTGTTTCAGCTTTTGATATGGAATATATTTTATATTGTGTTAACCTTGCTTTTGGGCACGATCCCAAAAATCATTTGTCAAAGTTCCTGAGATTTTGTTTGGGCACAATCCCAAATGATTATTTGGGACCGATCCCGAGAATAATTCAAAGTTGCTTTCGGGCACGATCCCAAAACTTTCCTCGAGAACTTTTCAAACTAGTTTTGAGCATGATCCCTATTTTCGTTTTGTATCCATCCTGTAAAGTTTTCAAATTAGTTTTGGGCAGGATCCCAACACAACTTCTTCGGTCTGTTCCTTTAACTTTATAAACTAACTTTTGTGCACAGTCCCAAACATTTTCTTGGATAAGCACCAAAAACTTGAAGTTTTGGAACAAATGTTTGGACACTGTCGAAGGTCACTTCATCTTTTAATATAGGGAAATTGTTGGTTTGCATTAATATACATTATGTTTTGAGGATATATCCGTATTTTTGTTTTCGGACGATAACTTGAGTAAATATCAATGGATTTTTACCAAATTCGGTCTGAACATTGATATTGTAAAGATCTGGTTTGGGAATTTTAATAAACAAATTTCGTTATTTTTTGACAGATTTATATGCAAGCAGTACGTCCTTATTTTCATTTCCGATGATAACTTAAGTAAAATTCAATGAATTTTGGTGTGTGCATTGATATTGCGGAGGCCTGGTTTGGGGTTGCTGATGGGCAAATTTCGTCCATTTTTGACAGACTTATCTACCCGAAACATGATAGTGGCGGGGTATTATCGTTTCATGTTTTGTTGTTTATAAGTTCATCGCTATATAAGTAGGTTCTGAATAAGCGAGGGCATTTTGAAGCATGAAATCACTTATTTTTTTTAATAATCCCTGTTCTATGCCAGGCCATTACCGTTAAAATTGATGATCACTATAAACAATAAGCTAACAACATTCAGAAGTCGTTCTCCTTAAACTGCTCTAAGAAGGTTCATATGTTTTTGACTGCAGATTTCGCGGCCTGCTCTCGACTAGCACTCTGAAAAGCCGTTATTAATGGACGAGCGAATCCCAGTTCATTAGTTTTAAGGGGAATTTAAACCAGTTAAACCCATCACCACATTGAAACAGCAATATGAATCGAAGTCTATTCAACGTAATGGCCTCAACGTCTATTCAATGTTGTCGACATTAATTCGAATTTGTTCGTAAATGCGTATCCACTGTGTCTAAAGTATTGAGTTATTAAAATAGCAAGAAATGCTCCTTCCTAGAACATTTTGCAAAGGCGTGTGTGTGTGTGTGTGTGTGTGTGTGTGTATGTGTGTGTGTGTTCAATTTTACACATGTATTAGTGTGTGTGTGTGTGTGTGTGTTCAATTTTACACGTGTGTGTGTGTTTGTGTGTGTGTATGTGTGTGTGTGTGTGTGTGTTAAATTTTATACATATTTGTGTGTGTGTGTGTGTGTATGTGTGTGTGTGTGTGTGTGTGTGTGTGTGTGTGTATGTGTGTGTGTGTATACACATGGTTAATGTAAATGAAGAATAACAAAACATGTTCCCGGGTTCGATTCCCGGCCGATGCACCATATTGTCGTATAGCCTGGTAGTCAGGGCAGACAAAGAAAACGAAGACTCTTTTATATCTCGGTTTTTAAAAAGGTGTCCTACAAATAAAATACACAAACACATAGAACAAGACCTTACACAATATACAAATGTACAGATACAAATACATAGGACATAACTTGCACATCTTGACAGACATGTAATTAAATTTGGTTCTAGCGACCTTAATAGTTAGACATGGGTTTGCTTATGACGGATGGAAGTCATGAATATTTATAGATTATGTATGTATCTTTGTGCATAAATTAAGTGATGTAACTGTGCAGAATTACTCTATTAATGTAATACTAACACCGATGCATATCAATACTATGACCTGATACAGGAAAGCGCATTTCTTCACAAGACGAGGTTTGTTTACATTCAGCACGATGACGGACATGTATGACAAAGGTGTGTAAAATAATCAATACTGACGGAACGTAAACAAACAACCCTTATCAACATACCTGGCTGTACAATAAATTCATTCTGTGAATATCAGTGAAGATATAAACTTCAGAAGGTGAATGAAAGAAATAATTTCTCCGTTGAATGGAGGATGACCTTCTGCCACTAAGATGGCCACCGGCTGAATGCAAAGAGCGCGCATAAAAATACAGGTGCATAAACAACAGGTACATGCATTGGTTATTTGTGTTAGTAATCACCCTGACGTCACACACACTAAGAATAGAGAAAATTATAGAGTAAGAAAAGTTATCATTGGACTGCGCTATTTACATGCGAGTAAAAATACTACATAGAGGAATCCCGGGTTTCCCTTATGTAGGTGAAGGTTACTTTCACTTTACACTTTAAGGTAGCGTATCACAGATTGTTAAATAGAAACTACCTAAATTTAAGTAAAGTAATTATTTGTCATGAAATGACCTGAGTGACATTCTCCCCTGCTAGGGAAAATGTCTCCCGACATTTCCTTAAAACACGGACACAGCTGATTCTATTTACATTACTTTATATGATATCATGTATGTATATTACTATACATGAAACATCATGTATATGCTTGAATTATTCCACTATATTATATCACGTATGCATAATGCTATACATGAAACATCATGTATATGCTTACAATACATGAAAAACAACTACATTTTACTTCATCTGCTTTTGGACTCACATTGCCATATATTTTTCTCATACATGAACATACATGTACATACGTCTTGCAATACATGACAACAAACGATATACACAATAAGAATCTCAGACTACAGCTTTAAACGTGTACATCTTAATTGCCTGTGTATATACTTTGAAACTATAATAAATGGCATATACACATATAAATCATGAAGAAACAATAATTACACTACTACAATATTGCCATTTTATCAGCTGTAAATGTATTTTCTGAATTACAGGAAAGTATTTTCTTTACAATTTAAAACTTCTGTGACATTCTCCCCTGTATAGGTCAAAATAAAATACTGATATTCAGAAAATAAAACTAAGTTAAACATCAAATATAACAGTAAGGTCATCATTGATGAACTCTGGTGACCAATATAATTCTGCCGGCATATCAGCTGTTTGTTGACTGCATACCCAGTCACCATATCTGTCAGGTGGCTTCCGAGCTCGACCTGTTCGACGGGCCGCTTGTACAACATTCGGAGACTCATGGAGAGACGGCATATTTACGTTTGACTGATACCGAGTACTACGGTCAACACTAGTTGACATAGTAGGTAATACTGAATTACCTGACTCTGTACTGCTAATATTAGCAGTTGGTTCACTGGAATTAACAGAAATATGTTTCCGTGAGGAAATATTGTTACCAGTAGGAACAGAAACATGTCTATTCCTAGTCCGTCTTTGCGGAATAACATATCTGGCTATGCTGTCTGAGTCGGTATCAGAATCAGACGTTTCATCAGATTTTGATGATGGAGCTGGAATATGCTTCCTTGTTTGCATCTTTTTTCTGAGGTATCTTGTTCGACGACAAAGACTCATTTACCTCAGAAATTGAAGGAATTGAAGAAAATGGCAGAAGCATATTTCTGTGTAAAGTTTTCACAGTGCCATCACCAGATGCCTTTGAAAACTGGGATATTTTTATCAGGTTTGTCAATGACAATATATGGATGTCTATCCCATTTGTCGGCTAATATATTTTTACCTTTGAGGCTGACATTTCTGATCAGAACTCTGTCTCCAATATCTAAAGTCGATTCTCTGACTTTAGTATCATAACGAGCTTTATGTCGTTGGGCTGATTTTTGAGCCTCCTTTGAAGCTACTTTATATGCAAATTGCAACCTTTTTCTCAGTTTGGTTGCATAATGGTCTTTACTTTTGACTGACGCTTCCTCTGATGATTTAAGCCCTAGATATGCATCAACAGCTAGTCTAGGATGACGTCCAAACATTAAAAAGTACGGAGAATATCCAGTACTGTCATGCCTAGTAGCATTATATGAATGCACTAAAGGTGCTACATATGATTTCCAGTCTTGTTTCTTATGATCTTCAAGAGTCCCTAACATATTTAAAAGTGTCTGATTAAAACGCTCCACCATACCATTCCCCATAGGGTCATATGGCGTAGTACGTGTCTTTTCAACACCAGCCAAAGAACATAATTCCTTTATGACACTGCTTTCAAAATTTCTCCCCTGGTCGCTATGTAAACGAGCAGGGAAGCCATAATGAACAATGAAATTGTCAACAAGAATTCTTGCAGTGGTCTTTGCAAGTTGATTTCTTGTAGGGAAAGCCTGAGCATATCTTGTGAAGTGATCTGTAATCACCAGAATATTCTCAAACCCTCCTTTGGATCTTTCTAAAGACAAGAAATCAATACAGACAAGTTCCATTGGCTCACTGCTTACTATATTTACAAGTTCCGTACTAGTTTTTGGAAAGGTTTTGCGTTTGATACACCTTTCACACGTTTTAACCTTTTTCTCAACATCTGACTCAAAACCTGGCCAAAAGAAACGAGATCTTACTAAAGAAAGAGTTCTATCTTGACCTTGATGGCCAACATTATCATGAAGTTGTTTTAATACAAATTCACGATAAGAATATGGTAAAACTAACTGTTTTACATTCTCACCATTTAAAACTGTATTCCGGTATAAAATACCGTTTTCTAAAGACATACTTTTCCAGTGGCGCAAATATTTGCTAACCTCTGGATGCTCAGCCTTTAACTCTTCTTTCTGTGGACAATATCCACTTTTGACAAAATAAATTACTCTGTCAATAAACTGATCTCTACTTTGTTCTTTGGCCCAGTCTACAGTATTTATATTTGTAGACTCTATGTCTGTTCTGATATCAGGATCAACAGATTCCATATTGGAATCAACAGATTCCGCAAGTTGAGAAGCACTAGTAACAACTAGAGTTTCAGCGTAGGGACATGTCTCTCTTTTGACTGTATAGGCATCACAAATAGCCTTTACAACTTCAAGAAAGATCTCAGTCTTCTCCTGTGGTCTCCTTGAAAGACCATCAGCATCACAGTTAGATTTTCCTGTCTTGTATTTCAATGTAAAATTGTAAGTACCAAGAGCTGCAAGCCAACAATGACCCGTAGCATCTAACTTTGCTGAAGTAAGTACATATGTAAGCGGATTGTTATCCGTTAAAACTGTAAAATTATTACCATATAGGTAATCATGAAATTTATCCGTAATAGCCCATTTTAAGCACAAAAATTCAAGTTTGTGGGCAGGATAATTTCTCTCACTTTTACGTAGTCCACGACTAGCATATGCAATCACCCTTTCAATACCATCTTGTTCCTGATATAGCACCGCACCAAGCCCTTCTACAGACGCATCGGTATGTAGGATAAAAGGTTTGTTAAAATCGGCATATGCCAAAACTGGAGGTGTACTCAGTTTTAATTTAAGCATATCGAAAGCATCTTGCTGTGCTTTCCCCCATTGCCAGGGTATACTCTTCTTCTTTTTCTTAACTTCAGGGGTATATCCATTTGTAGAGTGACCAACAAGCAGATCATTCAATGGTTTTACAATTCTGGCATAATCTTTGATATAGCGCCGGTAATAACCGGTAAATCCAAGGAATGACCTGAGTGTTTTAACATTATGAGGGACTGGCCATTCGGACAAAGCTTTAATTTTATCCGGGTCCGTTTCCACGCCTCGGTCACTGACTACATGACCAAGGTATGCAACGCTGCTTTTAAAAAACTCACATTTTGACGTCTTGAGTTTGAGGCCATGTTCCTGCAAACGACTGAAAACTGCCTCTATCCTTTTTATATGTTCCTCAAACGTAACAGAAAAAATAAGAATATCATCTAGAAAAATTAAACATTCCTTAAGATTTAACTCGCCCATGCAACGTTCCATCAAACGCTGAAACGTTGCAGGCGCATTAGTCAAACCAAAAGCCATTCTGTTACATTCAAAGAACCCGAGATTACCAACAGTGAAAGCCGTTTTATGTTTATCTTCTTCGTTCATTTCCACCTGCCAGTAACCACTTTTCAAATCTAATTTTGAAAAGTATTTTGCACCTATCAAGGTATCAATGGTATCGTCTATACGTGGGAGTGTATAAGCATCCTTGATAGTGCGATTATTCAACTTTCTGAAGTCAATGCAAAACCTTAAACTACCGTCCTTTTTTCTTACTAACACTACGTTAGAAGAATACGGACTTTGTGAAGGTCTAATAGCATCTGCCTCCAGCATTTCCTTCAAATGTTGGCGGACCTCTTCAAACATGGCAGGTGGAATTCTTCTGTACGGTTCCTTGAAGGGAGTGCTGTCAGTTAATTTGATTTCGTGCTTGACAGTATTTGTTTTCCAAGGTCTGTGGGTCCCTTGGAAAATATATGTGACCATTTACCAAGCACTTCTTTTACTTCCTGAAATTGTTCATGTGATAAATTATTTTTATCAACTGAAATACCCAAGTCTTCAAGTGTAGAAAATGAGGACTTATTACCTGGCTTTTGTGTTAAATCAGGAGTCCAAGAGTCAATAACTGAAACACTGTTAAGAGAGCATAAAACTGATTTGGGTGGTATTTCTATTGTATGTGCTGACAGGTTACACACTCGAACGGGAACACGTACAGTATTTCCAGGGGATTTTAGGGAAACAACTCTGGGACAAATGGTCAAGTCTCCTGGCAATGAAGTATCCCTATGTTCAGTAACAGCTGTTTCATAATCACCTGTTTTTCTTACTATACCATGTACAATTTGAAATTCATTTGGAGCAATACGTATTGCAAAATTGTTTGTTGTTTTTACAGGTATAGCATCATCACACATGCTATCAAAAGCAGTCTGCCATTCAACCGGCACGTAACTTGTGGGAACACTAGCCTTACAAAGGCGAATCACATTTGTCCCTACAATTATGGGAACATCTTTGTTGTATTCTGTATCAGAAACAACTAACAATGGTACATTAAAAACACTGTTTGATAAAAATGGAGCTGAAATTTCTGCTTCTATATAACCTTTGTATGGTAACTTTGCTCCACCAGCACTTTGTATTGACAGGCCAAATTCAGTAATATTACGAAGCTCAGGCAAAGGATTTAACGAGTGATAAAAACTCTCAGAAATGGAGGTTATCATAGATCCGGAATCGATCAAACCTGAGGTTTTAACACCATTTATAATAATATAACTTTCATTGGAAGAACCCACCATTCTCTCCAACAAAGTAGGCTTAACAGATTTACTCATGTTAGGGCGATATTCAAAACCAACTTGGTACTCTTCCTCTGTTTGCCCTACAACAGAGGAAGTTAGTGGTTTAAATGCTGAGAGCTATTCCCACGACCTCTAGCACGGTTAGCACCCCGGCCGGTAGTGCCACCGCGATAACTGCCGTAAGTGTTGCCAGCTTTATAACCATCTGAAGATTGGCTCTGATCACTATTACTACTATAGAAATTTCTACCATAATTGCCTCTATTAGCTTGTCTTACATAGCCTCTATTATAACCTCTGCCTCTACCTCGGCTGTACTGTGGTCTAAAGGACTGTTGGACAGAAGCATGGCTATCAGCACCCAAACTGGATTGTTGACTGTCAAACCTCTGTTCCAAAGCTTCCATACGACCCATCAATTCAGACAATTGTTTTAACAATTGTTTATTTGTATCATCTGCTTCTGCTGAAGCTTGGCCTATATGTTGTTGAGCAACTTTCTGCTTTGGGTCAGGTCTGCTATTACTGGCTTCTTCTTGCTCAACCTTTCTAATTTCTTTCAATAATAGCTGAAAATCTTTAATGCTATCATATAAATGCCGTGTTGAATGTTTTAACTGTTGGCTTTTCAGACCTGTCCAAAATTTGCTTCTTAACATGGCATCTTTTGCGACAAATGCAATGTGTCCATAGCGAACTGCTCTTGATAGAGTTTGTTCTAATCTCGAACCATACTCTACGATAGATTCACTATCTTTTTGATAATCACTATAAAATGTTTGAATGTGAGTCTCACTAGAACTCACATTCCCATAAAAACCATCAAGTTTATTTAATATGTCAGCTACAGTAGCATTTTCCCCTAAAGGGACTAGCATAGCTCTGGCTGACCCTTTAAGTGAGGTTCTAATAGACTGTAGGACCACATGTTCAGGTAACAAGGGATTTTGTTGGAGGCATTTCACCTCAAAACTCCAAACTTCATATGTTGTTTCACCTTTCTGTGGTTCCTCTGAGCCACTAAAGAAAGGTAACTTTGGTACATTGTAGGGCGGTGCCATAAAGGAGGTGTTATACAACTGGGAATTGTTCAGCTGCAGTCTAGGTGGAACTGGTGACATACCTGGAAATGCAAATGTTGTTTTAGGTTTTGTTCCACCAGTTGCACAAACTGTTTTTGGTGTGCTAGACACAGAACTTGCTGTACCAGCTGAAGTTATAATTTTATCAGGGTTAATACCCAAAAGTATATCATACTCTTCTTTAGTGAGAACTTTGTATTGTTTTTCCTCCAAACATTTAACCATGTTTGAAAGCTTTTCATCAGAGGGACCTTTGTCAGCCATTTTGAACTATTATTAAGACACTAATATTGCAACAACTATTAACTATATCGAATGACAATACACTTGTACTGTCAGAAAAATATATTCACACAAAAATGACTATTTCACAATTAAGTTCTGAATCAAATATACTGAAATATCTGCACTACAATTTAATAACAAGATATGTGGAGCAGCAACACAAGTGAAAGTAGTTAACAATCATACAATGCTATGAAAATGAATCAACACAGGCATCCACTATGATCTAGCCTATCTAAACCTGGTGTAGCCAGCATCTATCATAACACAACAAAGCATGAATGCTAAACACAATCTACCAAAATGTGTGCTACAATTCTTTTTGTCCAATATCTTGCCAATGTTAGTTTTGGATGTATTCCATCTTTAAAATTTGCAAAACTAATTTTGGCTCTCTTGTGATCATCTCCTTTAGATTTGTGAAAACGTATTAAATCCAAATTAAAGCGGGGAGAGATCACAGAGGTAAACTGGTTCACTTCTTTAATATATTCATTCATAAGAGCTATTCTTTCTTTAAGAACAAGATCCTGTGAACGAAAGATGGTCGGATCCCTATGTCCTTTACTTGAATAATAAGCTTCAAGAGAATAGTAAGGAATTTCCAGAAAGATAATAGAAACAGTAGGAAAATTTGCAACAAAATCATAATATCTGTCAATTTGAAATTTCAAATAAGAAACTGCTGCATTATCATCAGCATGGCGTAAATTAATTTCTCTACCTTTTTTATAAGTAAAGTCACATGTGCCAAGCCAAATATATAAAACAATTTGACCAAACTGCCTAACTTTCTTAGGCAAATTATTTTTCAACCAAAAATAATAATCAGAAAACCTGGCACCTGGAAAACACTGAAAATCAATTGAATAGCCAAACTGCCTTATCAAATCTTCATGTGGCTTGAGATAATTGCCTTTACTGTCAGCAATCAAAATTGGCTGTTTTGTAAGTTTCCCATGGAAATTAAATGGTCTATTGATATACCTGTTTAAAGCAGTCTCATTCATTTGACTATTCTGCACTACTGATGACAATCACTAAGTAATATGCTATAACTGACTTTTGTTGGTAGGTTGAAAAGCCTATATAATCAAATAACAACAAAAATGGTAAAATTAAAGTGCCTACCTCAACACAGGAGCTCTTCAACTGAAACAGCACAACTGTATAGTCACAATATCTTGTCAGGATACTGTACTGTATTTTCAACACAATGACAGCCTATAATGTTAATAGTAATAACATATTAGATTTTACAGTTTAAGAATATCACAGATTTTCTTTTAAAAGTTATAAAAGTCTCCATTCAAACAGGATCCATTCTGGCTGCTGAAACTAAACAATGTTATTGTTAGTAATGTGATAACATGGAAAATTGTTAGTAATGTGATAACATGGAAATTTTTTTTCAAAAAAAATTTAGGCCATTACAACTGCATAATATAAGTTTGACTCCATAGTGCCAAATCAAATGCAAAATAAATGGACCTACAGTGCCAGACTCCACTATTCACATGACAAAAATACACAAGTTAACTAATATGACAGAAAATTGTCAACAATGGCATACTTTCTCATATATATGACTGAATATTGTTGATAGTCGACATTATTATATACAATTTCTGCACCTATGTATGCTTCTATATGCAGTAATTATCTGAACATAGAAATCTACATAACTATAATGTACATAGTTTATGTCTACAGACTACAGTGTCTGTCTACATAAACAATTGTACGTACCGGTACTATATATTTTTACAACCAATCATATTGTATATATTCACCAGCTTATCAACACATATATTCAACAAAACACAAAATAGCAAATTTATAGTTTGTAATTTCCCATGTCGCGAAGTCGCAGTTTATAGACATCTGTGGAAGTTGACATTCCCCAAGTTAATGATTAATATCTACGCGTTACGCGAAATCCAAAGAATTCTGAATTTCTAATCATTAAATAGAAAATAGCAAATAGCAAGCTTGCACACTTTATAATAATTATTTAACACATATGGCCATTTTTAACACGCGTACTGCAGTATAAACACTAATGAAAACCACAGACACATGTACAAATATCTATGATGATGATGAATGATGACGAACAGAATCCATGATCATTTCTGTATAGCAGGTATGTGATATAGCCAGGTACACCTATATGCTGGATTCCACCATTAGTTGGGCGCCATTGTCGTATAGCCTGGTAGTCAGGGCAGACAAAGAAAACGAAGACTCTTTTATATCTCGGTTTTTAAAAAGGTGTCCTACAAATAAAATACACAAACACATAGAACAAGACCTTACACAATATACAAATGTACAGATACAAATACATAGGACATAACTTGCACATCTTGACAGACATGTAATTAAATTTGGTTCTAGCGACCTTAATAGTTAGACATGGGTTTGCTTATGACGGATGGAAGTCATGAATATTTATAGATTATGTATGTATCTTTGTGCATAAATTAAGTGATGAAACTGTGCAGAATTACTCTATTAATGTAATACTAACACCGATGCATATCAATACTATGACCTGATACAGGAAAGCGCATTTCTTCACAAGACGAGGTTTGTTTACATTCAGCACGATGACGGACATGTATGACAAAGGTGTGTAAAATAATCAATACTGACGGAACGTAAACATACAACCCTTATCAACATACCTGGCTGTACAATAAATTCATTCTGTGAATATCAGTGAAGATATAAACTTCAGAAGGTGAATGAAAGAAATAATTTCTCCGTTGAATGGAGGATGACCTTCTGCCACTAAGATGGCCACCGGCTGAATGCAAAGAGCGCGCATAAAAATACAGGTGCATAAACAACAGGTACATGCATTGGTTATTTGTGTTAGTAATCACCCTGACGTCACACACACTAAGAATAGAGAGAATTATAGAGTAAGAAAAGTTATCATTGGACTGCGCTATTTACATGCGAGTAAAAATACTACATAGAGGAATCCCGGGTTTCCCTTATGTAGGTGAAGGTTACTTTCACTTTACACTTTAAGGTAGCGTATCACAGATTGTTAAATAGAAACTACCTAAATTTAAGTAAAATAATTATTTGTCATGAAATGACCTGTGTGACAAAGTTATATGTGCTCTTATAACTTGATTATCAAGTCATCGATAGCATCGACAATATTGTACAAACAGAGGGCAAACAAAATTTCAATGCAGATTTAACGTCTGTGGGCGATATTTAGGGCCCAGGCGTTAAATGTGTCGTTCTTTCATTACGAAACTAACAGTACACGCTATTCTAATAGTGTGGATAGAACAAATACATGTATGAACCCACAGTGAAAGTAAGGGTGACAACTGAGGTGTTTAATTTTCCTTTAATCTATGTAACTTTTATTCAGTCACGTCCAGGTTCCTCACCTTCACTATGGTTCAAAACATGTATGTGTTCCGTCCATGTCACATTTTGTAACACCAAATGAATAAACATTAATAACAAGTTAATCACAGATAAAGCCATAATAAAGATAAAATGATTCAGAACCACTGCCAGTTATGTCAAATATTACAAAACACGCTTATTCGATATCATAGGGTCTTTATGGCTGTAATTTTCTCATGAATAATAGCGATATCTTTCCTATTTCTGGTTGTTTCCAGGACCCACAATCTACGTTTTAGAGTAGAATTAGAAGAATAACGTTTACCCCTTCTCACTTCAGTTTTAATATATAAAATTGTGCTGTGATGGGCACAAAGTCGCAAAAGTGTGTTTTTGTGAAGACCCTGAATGCCCTTCTACACATATGATACAGACATTGAATTTTGATGATCTGCCACATAAACAATATGTCGTATCAAGTTCCAACAAATGTAAAAAGTCAGTATGTATGAAAATTTAAAACTGGACATCTGTGGACTAAAAGGCAATGTTATTAATTTAGCATATTAATAGAAGAACAACTTTAGTCCATCTTACTGCAGATAGTATAGAAGCCTCTGTGACATTGTGTTTTTTGTAATGGTGTTTGGACTTTTATGGCCTTAATTTGTGACTTGTGTATTTTGACATTTTAATTTTGTGTTCTGTGTGTAGAAGTATAGAGTTTTGAAGAAAAAAAAAGCTTTAAGGTTATCTTGATTACAATGCGAAATAATCGGGAAATGCACATAAACTTTCAAAGAATTACAAAATAAAAAAAAAAAAAAAAAAAAAAAAAAAAAAAAAAAAAAACGTTGCTATAATGTATCATTACTACTAGCGTATAAGTATACAGTAGCTTCTTAATTATCTTTTCCTCTTTTTTTTTCGAAAAACAAACTTAACATAAAACTGAAAACACAAATTTAAAGCTAAAGTCAAAATACCAAACGAAACCCAAACCCCAAATTATCTTTGTACGATAGGCTGGGCAATATGGTTCATATGCCAGGAGTATAAGTAGAAGACAAGTTATTCATATTATCAGCTAATTGTTCAAACTAATAACTGTACATGTAATGGTTCAGCTTTGGTGTGATGAATTACGGCGACGAGCAGATTACCTGAAAAACTTGGCTTCTATTTATACCCCTGACGCACAAACCATATTGCACTAGCCCATCGTACAAAGATAATTCAGATACCATGAGAGAAATAAACATTTCTGAATTTCATGTTTTGTATTTTGAGTTTTGGGTTCTGTGTTTCTCTTGTTCTTTTGTTTGAAACAAAATGCCAGTGAATAGTCGTGCGTCCTACTAGTAATGTGACGTATGTCACGAGAGCCATATTTGTTCATTTTTTTTTTTGAAAATAAAATTATGTGTCTGCAATATTTACTTTATAAGAAAGGTAAAATCAAGGCCAACATTTTTTTTCAAAATCCAAAAGATTTATTCATAAATGCAGTGAAAACTCAAAACTCAGTAGTCAAAACACACACGTAACAAGTTATTGACGCAAAAGTCAACACAGCATTTCACATAACAGAAATGCCTCATATAGGCGTCCGTAAGATAGACGCCATCTTTTTTTATTTGGGTTTTTCGGCCCTTCATGTTAATAAAGATATCTTATATGCTATAGAAGATATCTGAATATCTTAAATAGGATATAGATATAAGATATCTTATTTACTAAAGAAGATAAAGAAGAAGTATCTTATATCCTATATAAGTTATCTGATATAATATATATCTACATTGCATAATAAATAGTAAAACAGCTTGCCATACAAAACGGTACAATTTCGCAAGCAGTAAAATGTTCATTTCATTTAGTTAGGTATCATGTTGACAGTTAAAAATGTGATTGTATGCTTTACAGGTAGTCCTTTTGTATACGTGAAGTACTAATCAAATGCAACGTTTATGTCTTGTAAAAACAAAATTCTGATCTTAATATAGCAATGGTCAGTAGATAAATTGATGATGTTTAATTGTGTCCATTAAATTGTACACGACATAGCCATTTTACAAAATTATTTCTAGGTTTGTCACAGGTTCGTGCCCACCTGTGGTGACGCAATGTCTTTCATCCATTATCATCCTTTGATACTTATTGGAATCTAGCACCATTTTACATAGTAAAGAAGGCTTCGAATCTGGTCTTGTATTAAAGATGGCTTCTAAACCAAGTTCTATACACAGGTTAGGGAACAGCAGTTGTGGAAGAGCATTTCTCACTCTAATTGATAATGATGTACAAGCAATGTAGAGCCACAATGTGCTCCTTAAAACAAAATACTACGTCGAGGACACATGGCATGTAATCATATCATGGTAGCGTATGGAAACTCATCAGCTAGGGGACATATATGGAAGCGTATTGGTACCCCCCATATATGTTTTTCTCGCTCCAATTTTTTTGTCATGAAAATGCAAAAATATCGAGGTTTTACTATATACTGTTTTCCATAAAAGTTAGATAAAAACAATGTTTTCACGTGTTCGTTATTTCATTTTAATTTTATTTCGTTATAGATATTCTCGTAATTAAATAAAAACGACAACATTATGTGGTAATCTGTATTGTTTGAATATTTTGTAATGCACATTACAACATATGTTTTACGAAACAACGCTATGTTTTTTGCGGAACTGAAGTTAAAGATCTTGATATCTGTATTGTTTTATCGCCATACGCACGATCAAAAATCAAAAGGGGAACACTGACATCATTTGCCAATCAAAAGAGGCTACCAGGGGGACCGAATGCTTAGTGTCGGCGAGAAAATCCTGCAAGTGTCCCAATACCCCAAGTAATTTAAGCGGTCTCATCTATTGCGGTATACATTTGTTGTGGCTCAGCTCTATTAAATGGTTTGTCTCTTCGTCAGTATCAAGTTTTAGCTGGTGTAACAGTTTATCTTGCCAAAGCCCCACACCAAACCCGGGCAAGATAACCCGGGGTATTTTGCCCCCCCCCCCCCCCCCCCCCACACACACACACACACACAGAGGAAAACCTCGCAAACTCAGTTCAAAACAATATTTATATTTCATAACAAATTTATAACGCTCAATTATCAGAACAGTGCTATTGTATTGTTTTCATTATTTTTTTTTATATTTCTGCATTAAGTTCTGTCAGGTGTTCTCGGGTGGGGGACAAGCTCCTCAGGCCAGGGTAGCTTCACCCCCTGGGGAGAGGGGCAAGCTGCCCAGGGTGTGGAGCATACCCCAGGGTATCTTCACCCCGGAGGGGTGACAAACTGCACAAAGGCAGCTTCATTCCCCGTGTGGGGAGAGAGGAGGGGCAAGCTACCCAGGTTTCAAGAGAAACCGGTACACCGGTTCGGTATGTTTATTTGTACAAATTGTATCTTGGTACACGCGAGGGTACATGTACATTTTTACATCTTAGTTTTGAAAAAGGGATAATCATTCGGCCGACTTGTTCATAAAAATTGTGTATATGTATTTCAAAGCAAGGTTGAGCATGTAAGTCAGACATTTTTCTTTCCGTTATGGTGACTGAGTACCGATGAAAGCCCCGTGTCTTTTAATTGCTTTTTAACCTATTTTGTTCGGCCAAGTTTTCCCTTCAGTGGCCTATGTGACATTACTTATTTCTACCAATAGATATTATGACGACAAAATGGTCTGCGATAATGAAATAACTCTTTGAAGTGCACGAAAAAACCTACTGGTATTGCGTATAAAAATAAAGCGTGATAAACATTCTGCGCAGTAAAGAAAATGTCATACACGATCAAATATTTCGTGAACAATATACAGATATGTAGCGAATATGATATGTTATAACATTATCATATTGACTTATCACGATTTGTCGACAAAATTTTGTCGCCATATCATGTTATTATTATGTTCCTCTACATAAATTTATGTTGTGAAAAAAATATAAGAAGGTACCAATACGCTTCCATAGACATATTGTTTAAATAGCATGCATAATAGACCAAAATATATGCAAAGAACGCAAAATGTTCCTCGAGAGAGCACAATGTAGACGGAGCACAATGTGGCTCTATTATACACATAATTGGTATATTGTTTGTATACTAGTCTAAGCCAAAGTAAATATCTTAGGGCAGGGCAGCTGATGAATTTAACCACATTTTTCCTGGGCTAATTTAGGTTGTCTAAGCGGATAACCAGCACTCAGTACCCATCATTTCCCAAGCCACGAGCATCTGCCAGACTTGCTAGAAGGACGTATAATAATTCATGATTTCAAAGTAAGGAAGTTGCCGAACCAGATGATCGAACCACACATCGGTTCGCAGAACGTACGTAGGTATGATACTTAAAACAAGGATGCGTATCTGCCGCCTTTCTGAATATTCACTGAAAGATGTCACGGTATTTCAGTTTCTCTTCTTCAGTCGGATCTCGTATGCCTTTCTTCCAAGGGTATACCTCGCTTGGGGAAGAGAGAGCTAATCTTAGTGCTTTTTGTACGTTTGATCGATTTGTGTTTGTTTGGATTGTCGGTTTCCTCTACCTCTTGATGTCTAGGAAGGGCTGCGGTTTGTGATTGTTGCACTCCCTGGACTTTCCTCTTAACTTTTTGGGTTTACTGGGGTATACATTATTTTTCTTATTTTTGTTCAAAACATAGATTGTTGGTACTCGTTAGAACAGCCTCGGCGAGGTGGTTCTAACGAATACGCACAATCTATGTTTCGAGCAGAAATATGAAAACTATCAGACATTTTTTATCTGAAAATTTTCAGATTTTGGAGGTAGAATTTTCTATGTATTTGAATAGGCGTGTTTTTTGTAATGGGCTGGTCTGACTCTTCATTAGGTGCAGATGTCCGAATGTATATTCCCTGACGTTGCGGCTCAAACGGTAAACTGAATGATTTAGCCGCATGATAAAGGAAATCTGTCAAGTGGTCAAGAAAGCATAATGCATTGCTCAGAATAAGGAAAATATATGTTGTTGGAATGATCCCAGACCAAATTCTTAAGCTCTTAATGCTCAGTATATTTTTGGGTGAATTAATTAACTTAAAAAGCTCAGAGAGATTATTTAGTTGTATGGTTGCTGTCAGCTAAATATCATACAATAAGACAAGATTGATTTATTGTCTTGACCATTCTTTTGTGACTTTCTCTTTCTCTCTGGGCCTTTGAGTGATTTATAAATCTTTTTCCCTAAACTTTCATGTATTTGTACGTTTGGTGACTAAATAGCTATTGGATTTCTCCTGTCGGATTGTAATGTGTACCAGTGTAATTAAAGACTGCAGATATGCTTTATACTCTTATATTATGCTCAATTTTAGTTATTATGATTAGATAATTAAAGCTATGCGATAAAATCCGAGTAGTGGGCGGCTAGATTTCAAATGATATCGGCGCCTTTACTTGATATTGATCGCTTACTCGTATGCCTTCGAATGTTACCGTTTGTTTTGATTCACGTTTTATGGTAATAACGCCAGGCCAAAATTCGTTACGCATTATTGCAGGCTCTGAATTTTACACAGTAAAATGTATATTTGAGTCTTCAGACAGCTGAAAGTGACGGAAAGTATTTTAACTGTATAATAAAACGGTTACGAGGGTCCAGCAAAAAGGTCTGTCACTAAAAGACTTCTTTAGTTTTATCCCAGGTATATTTTAAAATGCTTCACTTCACTTGAATGGTGTGTTGAATAGCTAACAATACTGGTTTATTTCGTTCAAATTGCTTTCCAACTGACCGAGTTATTTTACATTGAAATAGATGCAGTCATATACACTGACCAATTTACTTGTTACATTGGAACATGGACCAAGCAAAGGGTGGTCAGGAGTCCGCCTTTTACATGACAACGCTTCCTCTCATAAGTGTTAGATGTTAAGTTTCTTTTTTGGCTTCTGAAAAGGTGAAAGTTTTAAACCATCCACCTTATTCACCTGACCTGAGTCCCTGTGACTTCTTTTTTATTTCCAAGGCCTAAGAAAATGCTTTCTGGAAATAAGTGTACGTCTATAAGTTCTTTTGGCAGCGCTATTTATCAATGTCTCAAACAGATACCAAAAGAAGACTATTTATCTGCTTTTCGCGACTGGGTAAAAAGGTTACACAAATGTGTTTCTGTAAAGGGGGAATACTTTGAAGGTTTGTAATAAAAATATGTTTGATAAAACATAGCACTGAAGTAATCCGAACCCAGTGACAAAACTTTTTGCAGGACCCTCGTATTGTACTGGAGTTGGTGAATAGATTTGCCAGCTACTTTGTAGAAAGGATCAGTAGTTAAAACTACCAAGTTGGATACAAATCGTTTACTGTCACCAAATCTCCAGCCTAGGTCTAATATTGCAACATAATACAAAATACTTGTTCGGCTCGCATGGAGGTTCCGTAACTCAACCAATGACACATCACAGAAACAAGAGGCCCATGGGTCACAAGTCGCTCACCTGCATATTTGCAAATGCCATGCAGTAGTCTTCCAGTATTGCTACAGTAACCGGGACACAAATTTTACCATACCATAAAACAGCCAAAGTTCATCCTAGTCTCTCATTTTAACAAACTTGGTAGACCTTGAATCCCCGATGCTGTATACCAAGATTCCGCCAAGGCTTTCGTAGTACTGGAAAAGACGACATTTTAAGTGTTTTTACCATATATGGGAATGAAAGTCATCTTGTTCAATGATCCAGAACCATTTGAACAACGTGTCAACATCCCTTCGACAGAAGGCCCCATGAAAACTGGTCGTTTTAGAGAAGAAGACGTTTAAAGATTTCATGGTTTTATACCTGTATAAAGCACAGAACTAAGGGCGGATAACCCCCAGGAGGCAAAACGTTGATCCTAACTAAAACATTTTACTACTGTAATCATACATTGTAAGTTTCAGCCATTAGTCTTAAATACATATTGAAAAAAAATCAACTTTTCCCCCAATACAAATGTATAGAGACGCAAAATTGACCTTGCCGTAAAACAATCAAAGATGAACCTATGATCATCATTTGAACAAATAGACCTTGAGTCCTTGATGCTATATACCAAGATTCAGCTCCAAAGCTTATTTGATTCTGGCGAAGAAGATTTTTCAGTGTTCCTACCATATATGGGCATGGCGGCCGTTTTGCTTGATGTTGCAGGACATGTGAACAAATTGGCAATACCCTTTTGACAGAGGGTCCCATGTGAAATCTGGTAAAAATTGCTCAAACACTTTCAGAGAAGAAGACATTTAAAAATTACACAATTTTATACATGTACATAGCACGGGGACAATGGCTGATAATCCTATGGGAACGAAATTTTGATTATAACTAAAGCCGGCCTCGATGGCTCAGTTGGATGCGCAGTCCAACTGGAGACCAGGAGGTCGCGGGTTCAACCCTCGCCGAGGTCGGCAACATTCTTTCGTGGAGATTCGATCATGAAATATTTTCTACGGTCACTATCTCCCTTCCGTTGATTCAAGAAGGGCACTTGTTAGTTTCTGGCGAAAGAATGTGCACAATACTGGTTAACCGCTTAGAGGACTAAGCCGGTAAACGTGTGGTTAGGTAAACTGACCGCGCTCGATATGACCCCATTTGTTTGACTGGGCCGTAAAACCTCATACAAAATTATAACTAAAATGTTTTACTTCTTTAATCATACATTATAAGTTTCAGCCATTAGTTTTTGATACAATTTGATAAAAAGACTTTTCAACATTTTCCCAATATAAATGTATAGAGATGCAAATTTGACCTTGCCGTAAAAAAGTCAAAGGTCAACCTACGATCATCATTTGAAAAAACTTGGTAGACCTTGATTTTCTTGGTTCTGCAGAAGAAGAATTTTAAGTGTTGTTTTTTTAACACTATATGGGCATGGCGGCCCTTTTATTTAATTGTTGCGAACCATTTGAACAAATTGGCAATACCCTTTTGACAGAAGGCCTCTTGCGAAATCTGGTGAAAATTGCTCAAGCAGTTTAAGAGAAGAAGACATTTAAAAACTACACAATAATATAGAATTATATTGCCCAGGGGAAGGGCAATTAATACCCTGGGGACAAAATTTTGATTACAACTAAAATGATTTACTACTTCAATCCCTCATTGTAAGTTTAAGCCATAAGTCTTTAATACATTTTGAGAAAATGATTTTTCAACATTTTCCCCATACAAATGCATGGGGACGCTTATTTGACCTTGCCGTTAAAAGGTCAAAGATCAACCTAGGGTCTCATTTGAACAAACATGGGTGACCTTGGGTCACTTATGCTATCTATATACCACGATTCAGCCTTGGAGCTTTCTTGGTTCTGGAGAAGATGATTTGTAAGTGTTTTACCATATATGGACATGGCGGCTATCTTGAATTACGGACCGTGACCATTTGAACAACTTTCCACTCCCCAGGCCCCCACCCTTTAACAGAAAGCTCCACATGAAGTTTGAAAATAACATGTCCAGGGGTTACAGAGGAGAAATCATTCAAATGTGTGGACGGACGGACGACGACGGGCGGCAAGTGAGCATAATAGCTCATCCTGAGCCTTGCTCAAGTGAGCTAAAACAGTGTAAAGTTTCAAAAAATTAAATATTCCGGAAACAATTATACAGTCTCAAAATTAGAAATGTTTAGAGATATAGGCCTAAAATAAATTGACTATAATGTAATCAGGCGTCCATGGAATGTATGCATTACTTTGCCCACTATGTCTATCTACCTGAACAGAGATTTAGGAAAATACAGGAAAGAATAGCGGGGATAAGGAAGTCTATTATTGGCTTGGCTCTTAAAAAACAAAAACAAACAAACAAAACATCAGATATAAATCGGATATAAGTCAGTAAACAGTCACATTGTAGGGACAAGTTTATGATGCCTCCCATAAAACGTCTTAAGTGTTGACACCAGTTTATTTTTATTCTTTATCTTTTATTTTAGTTATTCAGTTTTGTTTTATTTTATCTTTCTTTTAGTTTATTTATTTATTTATTTATTTATTTTACCCAGAGCCGGCTCTTGCGTAACGGATTAATTGTGCAACGTAAAAACTGTAATGCAGTACAGAAGGAATATTGCTGCTCAGAAACGAAAAAGTAAATATGAGTATATATGGGGAAGTCGAAGTCATACCGTTTGTCGTAAAGCCCAGTAGTGAGTTTTTTTTTTTTTTTTTTTTTTTTTTTTTTTTTTTCATTGTCAATATAGAGGTTTTTTTTCCATTGTCAATATAGAGTTATAAATCCAAGTATAAGAAAGAAAATCGTCTCAGATTTTTCTTTAATTTCAAGTTCACGTGGGTAGAAGAATTCGAGGTACTCTCAATACTCTGAATTCTTCAGAGATAACATTAACAATTTATCTGTAGGGAAATTGAATTGTTGGGCAAGGCGTGTTTTGCCATAGGACTGCCCCAGCAGACACATGACGTCTAGACAACGTCGCCTCAACGTCGATGCAACGTCATGAGGTTGCATCAACGTTGAGACGACGTTATATAAACGTCATGTGCCCGCTGGGGCCGATTGTTTTATTATTATTATTTCAATTTATTATCAATACTTTTATTATCATTACTATTTTTGTTATTATTATTATTATTATTATTAAGTATTTTTGTCATTGCTTATGTCATTGCAGTACAGAACTTTCTTTTACTTTAACATTGTTGACAAAGGTCAATCTGAGGCTAAGTATTTATAATTAATATGGCTTGAGGGCGTATGCAGCCTTACGTTGCTATATATGAAGAGACTTAATAAAACCGAGTCTCCGATTTTAGTTCTGTTGTGTGTACTTTGTTTCCAAAGCAAACCTTTTCTGATTTTTAGTATCTCTGCGACAGAACATTTCCTTCACTTCTTGACTTTCACCATTCTTACTACTGTATAACACCAAAAAAAAAAAAAAAAAAAAAAAAAAAAAGAATACAAACTTGGGTTGAGTTCCGCATGCAAAATTACCAATTGGAATAGATACATTGGTATTTATGTCTTCTTTTGCCATCGCAACATTGTGTAACATAAACTTTGTAATCAAGGATTCATGTAAATTTTCGCATATGTTGCTGACAGTTGACGAGAGATAAATAGACCACAATCAAGATTGCAATATCGGCTCGATATGTTCAATAATATAATCCTCTTTTTTCAGCAAAATAGATACATTAATTCGGATATAATGTTTGCTTAATGATTAAATCGTCTAGCGGAAGCGGCTTTATCTAAAACTAGGGTAAGGAAGATAAATGAGTGACTGGTTTAGATAGAGAGAGACTGAAAAAAGCAACAACAAAAAAAAAAACAAATAAAAAAAACAAAAAAAAACAAAAAAAAAAACATACATTTTTATTCTATGAGTTTGGGCAATATATTATAGGAGAGGTGAAGTTGGCCTGAAGCCTTATTAATTATAAGCTGATTAGTGATCTAAGTAACATAGAAATCCGATCAATTTGGTATAATTCTGGGTCTAAAACAAAGGAGTTTCTTAGAAATTTATAAATTCCTCCTCCTTTCCGTTAATGTGTTGTATATTTGATCTAATAGTATTTACTCAATTAAACCGAAACTCCGATTGTCGTCCTTTGAGATGTTCTTTGTTTCAAGCGCAACCTTTATAGATTTTATTTGACTACCCTACAGCATGTGTAGACTGGCTTCAGTCTCAAACTTAATATTTATTCTTATAATCGGGTTTGATAATCCGCTAAAATAAAACTAGAATAATATCATGATTATAAAGACTGGTCACACAGTGACCAGTCTTTATAGTCATGATATTATTTTAGTGGATTATCAAACATGATTAAAATAATAAATCTTTAGTCACTAGAGACTCGAGCCAGTCTACAGCATGTGTTTAGTGTCGTTAAACGTCTGTCTAAATTCATCGTAATGCAGTTATTATATATTCTGTTTCTTTGGCCTCATTCAACCCCTTTTGACATTTTGGCAAACTGAATACCTCTGAAGCCGGTACTAGGGAGAATATGCAGTTTCGACAACTACATTGTTGTCATATGAAGAGTCTTAATCAGACCGAGACTTTGTGTCTAAAGAATCTTCAACGTTTTGGCTTTTTGGAATTTCCGATATATGTAATTGAACTGGAGTGTACATTTTTCAATGTAGCAATTTCCATAGGTACTTGCTCGAATTAGTCCCGTGCCGGTTGAGTGATCAGAGCTCAAGGTATTGTTGCACCGATGTGTGTATACATTTAAAGGTACAATGGCACCGGTGTGCGTATAGATACCAAAGTATAGTTGCACCCGTGCACGTATAGATAGTAAGGTACAGTTGCACCTGCATATACATAAATAGCAAGGTACACTTGCACCGATGCATGCATTGCTAGCAAGGTACAATTGCACTGGTGCGTGTATAGATAGCATAGTACAACGAGAAAACATTGATGCAAAGCATCAATACACTGGAAAACTAATCTGTCATGCATTACTTAGCTCCCGATTGTAGTATTGTGAAAAAATTTTATAATTTATTAAAGGTTGTAATTATATTAATTATCGCATTACTCAACGATAAAATCATTAAAGACGTTATCAGAGCTATGTAAAAAAAACAACAACAACAACTATGATCGTCTGTTTTCTAGCCCGCATATATAACTACATGTCGCCATCTATTACCTAGGCCGAACATACTATATCCGAAATCATCTATGTAGCAGTGTTTCGTTCTTTTCTCCACTCATAATGTTTTCTTTCGGCCCAAATCTGTCCACGCTTGAATATCAAATTAAACTGTATTATTAAACCAGCTTATAGTCCGTTTGATTTAAGAATGCATATTTCCAATCGTAACAAAGAAAAATGTCTTTTGTATCTTCTTCGTAGTACGACGAAAAAAAAAACGAAATGAAAAAAAATCAAATGTGTACGAATATTGACAGCAACAAGCTCATTTCAGGTCGAATGGTCAAATTGGGGCTCCTAAGGGAAAACTGCTCATTTCTCTTTTATGAGCAAAACCCACTTTGCTACATTCATTCTACACAGTACTTCCCATATTTTTTTTTATTTCACTATGTTACCAATAGCATTGTTCACTGCTGCAAAAGTGTGACTTTGAATAATAAAAAAGTGGGGGTGAATAGTTATATATAACCCAACTAAGAACCCCATAAAACTGGAAAAAAACGATGTTCTCAAAATGCATACACATTTTACAAAAACAACCCCAAATAGATACGCCGAGGAGAAGATAATCTAGGAGAAGATTTCACATAAGCTTTAATTAGCTTGTTATCTGATCCTTCATGTCATTTTTGATTGTTTGTGTTTTACACATTATATTTAATAAACTATTGTTTAAACCAAACCAAATAGATACGCCGGGCTGGAGCCCGGCGTAAATTACACCGATGTGCATCTAAATAGAAAGGCGCAGTTTCAACGGTGCATGTATAGATAGCAAGTTAAATTTGCACCAGACAAGTTTGCACTTAGTTGTGTGTGTGTGTGTGTGTGTGTGTGTGTGTGTGTGTGTGTGTGTGTGTGTGTGTGTGTGTGTTTCTGTTCTTTGGGGTAGAATAGCATAATGGGACATTTGTTACAATACATTGGTGAACCATTTTTTTTATTTTATTTTATTTTTTTTTTCTACTTTTGTAAATTTTGTTTTGTGACACATTATAATGCACAATACAAAGCTATTGTAGCAAACTTATTATGCCATTTTTTTTCTCGATATCTGAATTTCGATTTGATAAAGGTCTGTGAAAACGCAGCACATGTTAACGCAGTGTGGGAGTTTTCGATGATAACCATTAACCCAAGGGGATATCTTACCCAGAATCCATCTCATACATGAAACAATTGTACGTGAAAACCCATTTTCATATATAGCCCTTCTTTGACGACAACATGCTGAAAAACAATCACCAGATAACATTTACTTGTCTTATTGTTTTGTTTTTTTTTTCCAGAATATAGGCATAAGTTCACTTATTTTACATTTCATGCAAATTGTCTTCTTAAGAAAATGCCAAACTCATTTCCTGGGGAAGAATGAAAAATATCATCATTTTCTCGTTCGATGAATATGCCCACATAATGGTAAAAATAGTATGCATCATTAACTAACTGCCAATAGCCGTATTCAGATTAACGGACAAAATAAATTTCTACTAGTTACATGAGAAAAAAAAACGAATGAAAAAAAATCCCAAATGCACATAGTTTATCTATAAGGAAAACCTATATTTTAAACTTCTTCGCTAAACTGCACACCCTTATTTCCGATTTTTGTAACTGGAAACAGGTACAAACTTTTTCCCAAACTGCAAACAATCCATTGAGAAGTTAACGACCACCCAACATCAGCCTATCCGGGAAAAGGGGGCAACACGTACCATAATGTATGAATACCATATCCAGGCCTGCCAAGTCTCACGCGATTCGCGTGTGACACACGCGAATACGTCTTTTCACACGCTCACACGCAGATGAACGAAAATCACACGCGAATCGGAAAATTAGCCGAAAAATGTTAAAATTTGTCTTGTTTCCATTAGTCTTAATCTAACAGACGCTAATGTTTTGTTTTTACTGGATCATCAGGCGCTTGTCCAGTATAAAAGCCAATGAAACGGACAGGAAAAACGTCCAAACGTACGAATAGTCACCTTCTCGTTGTAATTCACACCCGAGCCAGGGAGCTGGAACCCGGTTTACGAGATGAATTTTGGGTATCAACAGGAATCCAGGCTGTAAACCGCTTCTATGATGAATGCCAACCAACCCAACGAATGCTTGAGCAACCAACCAACCGAGCTAAGTGAGAGCTGGTAAATGCTTGTGGATAAATGGGTATATTACATTAATTAAACATGAACAAAACGTACGAATGTTCAGACCTTATTTTACCGTTACGCACATTATATAATGTGTCAGGAGCCAACACTGAAATTGTCCTATCACAATAGTTAACATGTCATAATACCGACAATAACATAGATTCGACATTCTCATCATTTCATGATCTGAATGGCAGTGCACTTCACCTAGGCTAACCTTGACCCTGGCTATGAGGAGATATCAGGCATATTAAGGAATTTAGAAAAATATGTTTGTATATTTCATGTGAAATTAGTAAAAATCTAGGTTTAAGATTGTCTAAGTAAATGGTATAAAATAAGGTTTCCAGAGCCTCAGAATGCAGGAAATGGCACCTAGATTTTCAAAATTTTCCGGGGGGGCATGCCCACGGACCCCCCTAGCAAACTCCCTCGCTTCGCTCGGTCGGTCCCTCGCTGCGCTCGGTCGTGCTCCGCGGATAATCACACTCCAATCCATTTTTGAAACTTGGCAGGCCTGCATATCAAGCGAATAGTAATGCTCCGAATCTAGTTGTTCGTTTGTCAGGCTGCTTGAGGACCTGTAGCAGTTACTATATATTTTAGATGTACAACAAAGATGCATAACATTTTCAGGGGACCAAACCCTGTCAAAATTGTTTTTCATCCCTTCGAACGGAGCCTTTTTTTTTTCCTTTTTATCATATGTTTTCTTTTCAAATATCTTTAGTATGCAGAAAATAAAAAAAAGGAAGTCCCAAAAGTTGTCTGCCTGATATAACTTAACGTAAAACCCAGCAAGTGTACCCAGTTCTTTTTAATGTTATTGAATAATGATGCAGCATATACATCAGGAAAGCATACCTATATAATTTTGACCCCTTTAAACCCCACTTTTATATAATAAAACTGGAATTTACAGGGGTATACATTATTTTTCTTATTTCTGCTCAAAAACATACATTGTGGGTACTCGTTAAAACCGCCTCGGCGAGGCGTTTCTAACGAGTACCTACAATCTATATTTTGAGCAGAAATAAGAAAATATCGAAATTTTTATCTGAAAACGTTCAATTCGTTAGCGGTAAAATTTTCAATATATTTGAAAAGGCGTGTTTTCGTAATGTAGTTATTGTATTTGCCTCAACATTGGGATACCTAAACTCCGTATGCTTCTATTTAAGTTTAAACAAGTCCATTTGTTCATTTCGCGTCCTGGTAATGTGTCGAAAAACAGTGGCGAAAATGTCATGGCTTACAAAGCTCTGCATAAGAAAGTTATCACGATAAAATGAAGAAAGAAACATAACCAGACGAACCTTAATGACTCGAACATCTTTGGGACCAAGTAAATTTGTTGTATCCATTGGTAGGTCGAACCACTAAGGGTTAAACATAACGACAGGTCAGGAGGCAAATAAATATAACTTAAGGGATGTCCGATCTTCTCTATAATAAAGGTATGTTGACTGTACTAATTAGAATTGCCTCGATGAGGCGATTCTAATGCGTACACATCACATACATTTCATGATATAATAAGCTTGTAGGAAAATGCCACAATAACGAAACATAATACTCCCGAGGCACCTTAAGGAGAGATGAGACGCCGCATATTAAACCAGAAACACACGAACAAAGAAGAAATGCAATACAAGATTCGCATTGGAACGGCCAGTAGACAGCTACATGTTGGGGTGCTTAAGCAGTTCTAGTCGTACGAAACCTCACCCTTAATTCTGATGCAGTTCCAAAGTACAAATGTATCGGTCCGCATATGGATCTTCTAGCTCATCTGAGAGCCAACACATTGAAACACATACAATCAAAAACACTGTGATGAAACAAAGGAAAAGACTGAATGGCGATCAGAAACCAGAGCCCAAGAAAACCACAGACAGGACCACGATGAGCTTCACCACAGTCACTGACAGTCAGGCGCCAACCATTAAAAATAGATTGAAGAGAAAGCTTTCATTTAGTCAGAGGACCGATCCGCCGTCGTGAAAATTAAAGAGGGAAGCGAAGCTATAAATTCGGTCAACAACAACGCATGCAGTTTGTATGTCTTTTTGTATTGCAAGTTACAATTTTTATTTAGCCACGAGCAAAGAAATGTCAGCTGCCTATTCCACAACAAGGTAATCACAGTGCTAGACAGCATCACGAAAACATATATAATTTTGACCCTATAAACCCCACTTTTTTATACAAAAATGGGGTTTGCTGGTATATAAATTATTTTTTCTTATTTCTGCTCAAAAATATTAATTGTGGTACTTGTTTGATATAAGCACTGGTCAATAATAATCATTTGGACAAAAATCGTACGAAATTCAGGTATGAACAACCGACCAAAAAACTACTCTTAGAACCGTACTAAGCTCGAGCATAGACGATAATGGTCAGACACAATAAGACTTATACTTAGCTGCGGTATCTGAAGAGGTTCAATAAAACAAAGTCTCGGTTTTTCGTTCATTTGAGTGTTCTTTTTTTGTGCAGCCGTTTAGATTTTTATTATACCAGAAGAAGAGCGCCCTATCGTCCAGAAATATGAGGACAGATATACAAATTCACCAGTCGTTTAAAACCACCGTCCCTACGGAGCTGGGGACATAACAGGGCTAAAGTGCCGTGATTCAACCTCCAATGAGTGCCGGCAGTGTCGTAGCTGTGCCGGGGTTTAATTACCTGCAAAAATGGAAGGGAAAAAGAGCGGGGCTTTGAGCCGGGTTTTACCGGGATACAGTACGATGTGTTTTCGCCGGTATTTTTTTTTTTTTCTTGTGAATCTTTCTACAGTTTTAGCGTACCCTGTGATGAATATTATTATATAGTGAAAACAGAGGCTCTGTAGAAACTTTTTGCAAAAAACTTAATCAAGAACCATCGACATTTTAATGTTTGATTTGTATGATTGCACAAGATGAATGTCATTGTTTTTGTGCTGTTTCACGAAGGCCTGCAAAATATTTTTTTTTTCACCATTTGTTTTGACTTCATGACCACCAGGGAGGTGAAAGGATAAGCAAATACTTTTTTTTGCCAAATACAGTTGTCTAGAGACAATATAACATTTGGTACACAGTCTAGAAACAATATAACATTTGGTACACAGTCTAGAAACAATATAATCTTTGGTACACAGTCTAGAAACAATATAACATTTGGTACACAGTCTAGAAACGATGTAATCTTTGGTACACAGTCTAGAAACAATATAACATTTGGTACACATTTGGTACACAGTCTAGAAACAATATAATCTTTGGTACACAGTCTAGAAACAATATAACATTTGGCACACAGTCTAGAAACAATATAACATTTGGTACACAGTCTAGAAACAATATAACATTTGGTACACAGTCTAGAAACAATATAACATTTGGTACACAGTCTAGAAACAATATAATCTTTGGTATACATTGCCGTTTTTAAACAATTTAAACCGTACACTACAGGACTTTAGAATACTCAAGATATGAGTTATGTTGTGTACAAATACAGGTTACGTGTGTGTGTGTGTGTGTGTGTGTGTGTGTGTGTGTGTGTGTGTGTGTGTGTGTGTGTGTGTGTGTGTGGATTATGTAGGTTTCCTCATAGTGTGTGTGTGTGTGTCTGCGTGTCTGTGTATGTGTTTTATAAAACACCTCTGACCCAATTAAAGCCAAATTAAAGAAGAGCTCTCCAGGGACAGGTTAAGAAAGTTTATCCAAATGGATCTGTTCGTTTGTTGTTCTTTATTATTTTCAAACCCCGCAGCGCAGGGCGTCTACACTGTTATCATTCTATTTTCATTTTGCTTACACAAGTACTCAAACGTACTTAATAAATTTTAGAATTAGTATAGTGAGCAGATTAAGCGGGCGAATATTTAAGATAATTACATACTTCATATCCTACATACCAATAATAGAGTCAACATGCAAGGATATATCAAGGTTAAGTAGCAGGGAACAATACATATAATATTTGTTTTTCTCCTACTCTACTGAAGATAACTTGCCATAATTCCGTACCCTAAGGAAAAGTGTTTCTGAGCAGACTTGAAAAAACGAATATAAATTGTAGGTAGGACATTAACATAAAATGAAGCAGATAATTATGCACAAACGTTTTATTTCATCAAACTCTTGTAGATTATTGTTAACAGTTTCATCGGGGTGGTTGTCTCTGCAGCTGGCGTCAGATTAAATATATGTATTTCAATAATTTGTTAAGGAACTACTTTTTTGGCGCAAAAATAATAAACTACCGACGCATTAACATAGACGAACTGCAACAGAGTACCTACTTAAAATGGTCAGTAGAAGCCTACTGGGAGTTTTAACCAGCTCTGAATTATAAACAAACATAAATTTGGTCCGCAAAGCGGTCTCCTACCTCATCTGAAAACCCTTGACTTGAAAAAGAAGATTTATCATTGTTTCCCGTTGACTTATTTTGCTATGTGATCGAATAAACTGAACAAATAATTATCGATTTCATAAGGGATCAAATATATCATATCAACGCAGAAAGCTTGGATTTGCTACAAAACAAACATATGGACATGGAAACGCAGGCAATGATCAGGAATCGATACAATTACGTAACATTCTCCGTCCAGGACACCAAGGGGAAGGAAGGACGCACTTAAAACACTGGCACAACAATCAAAACATTACAAGCAGAAAGCCAAAAGGACAGTTTTCTTTAGTAAAGCTTTTCGCATAGGCCGCCATATCCGTTAGGCCAAACGCCAACCCAATGAATAGTTCTCGGATGCTCTCTACTGCTCAGTAAAGTTATTAAAACTGAACGACAGGTCTCTTTTTCTTGACCGCATGAAAGATCACATTCTCTTAGACTTACTTTTTCCGAAATTTATTATTTTGTTTCATACATATATCTCATCTGTTAATTCTTATTTGTCCCCATAAAACGTGTCATGTCTGTTCATATTCTACATGTTCATACAAATGTTTATGCTTACCATGTTGAGACTGTTGTATGTACTCAATATCTACCAATGAGGAAACAGATTCGAACACCTTAAAACTCCCACCCAGATTATCTTTCTGTCATTGAATGTTTATCTCAATCGTATGTCTTTATGTTTATGCAGAGAGACAGAAATATTATTTAAACCGAGTTTGAAATACCTCGTGAGTGTCAGCGAAAGTTTTGCGTTATTGAACGCAGTGTTGCGTTCAGAAAAATCATTGAAGATATCTTAAGGGAAATTGTTTCTGAACAGACTGAAAAATGAAAGTTTTAGGCACGTCTTTGATATGAAATAAAGCGGCTGTTTACAGGACACTCGCGAACAGTTTGTAATGATCCCAATCACGAAAACATGCCTATATAATTTTGACCCCCTTAAACCCCAATTTATATAGTAAAACTGGGCTTACAGGGGTATACATTTTTTTCTTATTTCTGCTCAAAAACATAGATTGTGGTACTCATTAGAACCGCCTCGACGAGGCGATTCTAACGAGTACCCACAATCTATGTTTTGAGCAGAAATATAAAAATATCAGAATTTTTCTCTGAAAGCTGTCAGGTTTCTGGTGGTGACATTTTCAATATACTTGAATAGGCGTGTTTTCGTTATGCTGTTCCTGTTTGTGCCCTCCATTAGCTAGAGAAATCCATTGCAAAGCGTACGCGGTTTTCGGGTATAAAACCGAACCTAACAATATCTAACGACAAAACATGTTATGGATAGTAGCTGAATAGAACTGAACTGGACTACAAATTCGGTTACTAATACAGAAAATATAAGGACATACTAATTCGTCCAGATATAAATGCCGTTTGAATTATTATGACATCAACAGGCATGGACCCAGGATTTCACAAATTGCAGATCGACCGTTAAAAGGGGTGCATCGATTTAGAAAATGAACACAAATCATGTTTCTATTTTAGACCAGTATACGCCGAATAGCTTGTTGAGTAATAAAAATAACAGGAAAGGTAAATTGAGCAAGCTAATAATCCTCTGTAAATGTACAAACAGAAAGAAGACTTGACGAATCTCAACAACTTCTACATGTTCGTGCGGCAATCAACAACTTCGACTAATTACACAGTGTGCATGTTAATGGCTTCCTATTTCACAGATATTTCTCGATGTGCCCATAAAATACCACCAAAAATGATTTTACTTCGTGCAATATAATGCTAAAAGATAACGCCCACACAAAGCAAGAACAGGAATCTCAAGTTTTACGCTCGTATGTCTTTATTTGGTAAGTCGTCAGAAATTATTGTCTTTCCTGTCTTCATTTGAAAGATTTTGTATCAGAATCTGCATCGAAACGTGGTTAAGTAAATTCTTCGTTTTATATTTGCATTTTACTCACTGTCGAATAGCTGTAGAATTTTATCGGCAACAAATGAAGAAAATCGAATGAAAGATTGACAGAAATGGTAAATGAAAGACAATTTGAAAGAATGAAGTTATTTTTACCTAGAATATGTTCGATATTAATTCTAATTTTTAAGACTTGACAAAAGTAGCTTCGCAACATTTACTCTGATGTTTGTAAACCATTGCAGAGAGTTGCAGCAAACACACTGCCTAAAATCTAAGTAATCTAGGTAATAGTTCGGTAATATCGTGACACTTATAGTCGGCAAGCGGACTCCTTAGTGCCTCTTGTTTGTGTGCGCGATAAGTGTTTTAGAACCGGGGAGAAATTCCGTATTAGCTATTTGCTGCCCGATGTTGGTGCAGTTCGAATCGGTGCATATATGGAAAAAGGTAATAGAAATGTCCAGGGAATGCCACAATCACAAACCGCAGCAAGACGTGTGCACAAATGATAGATGCCAGGGAGATTTATAGCATACCGTGTCAAAATCTCAGAAGAAATGAAACATTTTCTTTAATGTAATGTCTATAACAAGCAATTTACTTAGTTATTGAAAACTAATTAAAATTGTGAAATTCAGCGTTTTGTAACAAGATAACTCAACTTACATGGATATATTACAATAATTCATCCCAAAAATGTAGGAGAAAAGTCCGAGGAATACCACAATTACAAGCCGCAGCCCCTCCTAGAAACCAAGAGGAAGAGGAAACAGACAAAACCAAACACGTGCAAATCAAATAGACGTACGAAAAGCACATAAATATTCCCAAATTGCACATAAATATTCTTTTTGCTCACCATGCAATGTTATAATTATTTTGTTTGTATACTGATCGCATATAATTTTGAATGTTTATTTTTCACATAAACCAATGTTTGCCTTGTTGTTCCACGAGGGAAAGCAAATGTGTTACTTATCTTGTTATGGAATTATACTATATCAACATATGCAATCCGCATCAATGAAACAACTCCGTTTCCCAATTTGTTGCTTTATGGTTTATTCTACGGGGCGATTTGTTTTATGTCTTGCCTTGTGTTATTTTGTTCTTGTGTTTTACAGTCCTTTCACCATTGCGAGTACCTCGCTTTAGGAAGAGAGAGCTCGGCTTGGTGCTTTTCGTACGTCTGTTCGATTTGCGCTTGTTTTGTTTTGTTTGTTTCCTCCTTTTGGTGTCTGTGAAGGCCTGCGGTTTGTGATTGTGGCACTCCCTGGACTTTTCGAATACCCCTTTTTTGCATACCATTATAGAGGTCCAAGTCAAAAGTCAAATCATCTATTTGAAACAAACTGCATATAGTTTACTATAACATTCAAAGTTTAAGTAATAAAATTGTCCTAATTGAGTCCGAATTAAGAAATTTTGATATGCTTAACTGAGACATGGCTTGATCGCCGTATCTATAAAGAAATGATCAAAATAAACGGGTTTAATTTATATTGTCATGATTGTGGTGATGATCACGGATGCATATGTTTATACAAACCAGTCTCTATTTTCATGTAGAAGGCATGACCTAGAGCTTCCAGAACTTGAATGCGTCTGGGTTGAGATCTCTTTGCATAACAGGAAAGAAATGCTCGGCACATTTTATAGACCGCCAAGCTCAATCAACTTAATTTACTAAGTACTGAAGACAGCTGGCCTTGCATTTGATACGATTATTACTAATATTACAACAACCGGTGATTTTAATTTTGATATTTCTAAACCAGCCTCATACAGTAAAAATAATAATTATGTCAACATTTCAGTATGGAGCAAATAATAACCGAACCAAATCTTTATACAGACATTCTTATTCTATCTAAGACTTATTTCTGGTATCAAACAAGAACAGGGTACTTATTAGCGGTGTTGGCAGCCATTTCTAGGCCAAAATATAAGATATCACAGTCCTATTTATTGTGTTTATTATTTTGACAAACGTATAACTCCATCATTGTCTAGACACATGTACTTATATCACAGGGGTGGTTTTCAGTCGCTCTCTCAGGAGTTAGCTGAAGTTGACTGGAGTGGAAAAAAAACTAAAATATTTTATAAATCCCAATCAAAGTTCTTCTATTCCCCCTCTGAAAGGTGATGGTATTATTTATTGAAACAAATGTCAAAAAGCTGATTAACCATTTCTTTACACATCAGACAATTTTTGCCTCGAACAATAAATGCGCCTCCAAATAATCTCGAGTCTTTCAGAATTGCATCTGATGAAGTTAAATCTACGCTTCTTTCTCTTCCTACGGGTAAAGCATCAGGGCCTTACTTAATCAGCAACAAAATTCCCAAAGAGCTTGCACAGCCTCTATCTTCTCCTTTAAAAGACCTGTAACTTCTCTCTTGACAAAGACAAAGTTCCATCTATCTTGAAACAAGCTAATGTTACTCCAATCTTTAAAGAAGACGACCCTTCAGAAGTATCTAGCTATAGGCTTATTTCTCTACTTAGTACTGTTTGAAAGGTCTTTGACAAATTTGTTCATAAACATATTTTTATCTTCTTTCAAGAAAACCAAATTATAACTACCATACAGCCTGGCTTTGTGCCGGGTAATTCAACAGTAAACCAGCTAACTGATCTCTATAATACGTTAAGCCAAGCGCTAGATGGAGGAAAAGAAATAAGAGCTACATTTTGTGCCATCAGTTAAACGCTTGATAGGGTATGGCACAAGGGTCTTCTCCAAAAACTTTCTTCGATTGGAATTTCTGGATCTCTTCATCAACGGTTTACTTATTAATAATAACAATAGAAAGTAACGTTTTGTGCAACCTGGTACAGACTCAAGTTGGACTACCGTCAAAGCAGGAGCCCCTCAAGGTTCTATACTTAGACCTCTCGTCTTCTTAGTTTATATTAATGATGTTGTTGAATATCCATTCTTCTTTCAAGCTCTTTGCGGACGAGGCAAGTCTGGACATAATTGTTGATGATCCTACTGATGCAACCAGTCAGTTAGAGGACGATCTACGTAAACATACGCTTATTGGCTAAACCATAGCTTGTGACATTTAATCCAACCAAATCAGTATCAAATACTCTTTTCAAGAATAAAAAAAACAAACCATGTCATCTTTTGGTCTTCATGGATCAAACTCAAATAGAAGAAGTAACGTCTAATAAAAGCCTGGTTGTAATATTGTAAAACTTATTGTTCTTGGCACGATAATCTGGAACATGTCAAATCTAAGCCCTGGGCCCGCATAAATATCATAAGGAAGCCTAACTCGAACCTGACAAACGTTCGTCACAGGCCATCTACTTTTCTTTTAGCAGACCAATGATTGAGTGCTTTGACGTCGTTTGGGATAATTGTGCCTTGCGTGACGCAAATCAGTCAGAGAAAATATAAATAGAAGCCGCACGTATTGCAACAGGTGCTACAAAGTTAGAAAATATTGACAGTATTACTTTGACCAAATGGTGAGACCGCATATACCCTACTGAACTCCAATTAAACCAAAGCCAATTTTTCCGATACTGAGGCACTTTTTTGGATTTTATAATGCCCATATATGGCAATATATATATATATATATATATATATATATATATATATATATATATATATATATATATATATACATAATATATATATATATATATATATATATATATATATATATATATATATATATATATACTACTAAAAGAACGAATTAGCCCCAAAAACTAGAAAACGGTAAAAACCTGCTGCGGTTGGTTGGTTTAAATTAATAACGATATTGTTCTTATTGATAAATTTTATATTTAATTTCCGGAATTTGAATGAGTTTTCCAGTTTTTGTGGGGAAACAGACAATACTTTATTCAAATTCTCCCAAAGTAGCTTCTCGAATTTACCACCTATAAATAGATTACGTGCACATTGTAAATAAATCGGACGTCATCTAAGCATAGACGGGTGCGTATTTATATGACTGAACGTTCGGTATTCCCCGTGTGGCGTAATAGTCAATTTATACATTGCAGCGATGCTTCTGTAAACGACAAAGGTGCGAACCGAATGAAAGAAGAAAGTTCGAGAACGTAATGGCATACGTAATTAAGAATCTTTTTTTTTTCGGGAAAATTCATTTATTTCAAACTGCATAGAAAAATCTACCAAATAAGTTAGTTATTACTGTCCTCTGTGGAAAATATAGGTGAATTGTTGTATAAGCAGGCTACGTCGTACTCACTCTTCGAACCATCTCAAACACCGCTGGGTCAGTCCGAACCCAAATTGATCACCATCGGGTTTGAGCTATTGAGGTGCGACTGTAATTGGACCTAGCGGCAACTCTGCATATATGAGCCGTTGCATGACAAAATCAACAAAATGACCTGTCTACCACGCGCAGTGACCTGTGCATCTGCCCAGTCTGATCCGTCTTCACTGTCTGCACGTAGAAAACTTGGACCCTTAGCAACCCATCGAGTGCGCAGCCAGATTGACGAAAAGGTGAATATCCATGTTAACCTGACACTTCCCTGGGTAGCCAAGTCATTTTGTGGGTTTGTCATGCGCTGGCTCATATGGTTAAACCGTCTGAAATCAGCAGGCCGATTACCTACGAATCTACCGGCGCAGTGGCTAAGTTGCTAGAACGTCTGCCTTGCGTTCGGGAGGTTGTATGCTCGATCCGCTGCCAAAGAATTTAAACATGATATTACTGTAACTGCTCTTTCGCTTGGCGATCAGCATTGAGAAAACAGAACTGGTCGGCCTGGTATAACGTGACTGGGTGGAATGTTACGTCATGTGTCTGGCGCGGGATATTTTAGTGAGGCAGCACTCTAAAGGTGAAAATTGAGCTCCCTGTCATATAAAGACACCGTCGCGATATGACTAAAAGATTAAGATGTTGAACACAGATAGAACTAAATAAAAAAAATAATCTTCGAACTTTTTTTCAGATTTCAATCTGTTCGATGAATCAAAATTTAACATTATACCCGCGCTTGCGCGGGTCCTTTTCTAGTATATATATATATATATATATATATATATATATATATATATATATATATATATATATATATATATCTATATATATATATATATATATATATATATATATATATATATATATTAAACTTCGTAATGCGTTTTCGAAATTTTATCTCAGACAGAGAGTGCCACAATCACAAACCGCAGCCCTTTCCAGACACCAAGAAGAAGAGGAAACCGACAAATCCAAACAAGCACAAATCGAAAAAAAAAAGGTAAGAGAAAATTCCAGGGAGTGCCGCAATCACAAACCGCAGCCCCCCTACACCCCTCCCCCCTCCCCCCTCCCCCCCCCCCCCCCGACACCAAGAGGAAGAGAAAACCGACAAACCCAAACAAGCACAAATCGATCAAACGTACGAAAAACATTAAGATTAGGTCTGTCTTCCCCAAGCGAGGTAATCGCAATGCTAAAAGGACCGAAAAACACAAGAACAAAATAACACAAGATAAGACATATAACAAATTGCCTCGTGGAATAAACCTCAAAGCACCAAAGAGTTAGACTAACACCGGGACCACCGCCTTAGAACGGTCAGTAGAGTAAACCACCGTGGGGTTTAAAGCACTTTTAGCCAACTTCACCCTGTGTCCCGATGCTACTCTTAATACAGGAATACATAAAAGTTCGGTTCTATAAAGGCTCCCAACTCAGTCCATGCATCAAAGCAAAAACATAAAAATGAAATTAATCACTATAATAAACAAAGACGAGTACTCATGGCTAATTCTACTGTATGCCAGATAAATGAAAATCAATAATTGAACCACGGCGGGCCAAGCCAAAGACGTATCGTCAAGCCCCAATCCACTGGTTAAAGTTTTACGAAGAGATCGTCATTGAGTCTGAGACCCGAACCGCCGTCGTGGAATTAAAGAGTGAAGCATAGCCATCAACAATGATTGGGTTGACAACTAGGCATGCAGTCTGCCGCATAATATCCAGGCTATAGCCAATTCTTTTATAACGGTTAATAAGTTTTCTGAATTGCTCCGAAAAGTTAGATTTACCTACAACTTTTCTAAATCTGTACACTAAGTGACCGTAAAATTCTAGTTCCGATATACCTTATTGCCGAAGTGTTTTCAAACTGACGCTATATTTTTCTAACAAGGCAATGTGTCTGCGAACAAACGTACGAAAAGCACTAAGATCAGCTCTCTCTTCCCCAAGCAAAGCCACTTTCTATATGGAAACTTCGTTTGCTGGGGGAACAAAATTTTGTTCATCACATCTGGGTCACATGATCAAGATGGTCGCCATGCCCATTTCCGGTAAAAACCCTTGAAAATTCTTCTCCGGAACCAAAGGGCTAATGGCCATGAGGCTTGGTATGCAGTATAAGGGACATTGGGCTAATGAAATAAAATAAAAAATATATAACTTTCGGTTGTTTGATCTTTTTTTTACGGAAAGGTCAAATGTTTCTACATGGACTCCTATAGGCAAAACGTTAAAAATCTTGTCTTACACCAGAAGGGCAAAGCCTTTCATATTGGTATGTAGCTTTATCATGCGGACCTCTAACAAGATTGTTCAGTTATAGCCTTGTGGTCAAAAATGGCCACCCCCAAGGGGTAACTTGTTTTTCATAGACTCATTCAGGGAAAACGATTCACATGTCTTTTCGTCTGAAACTTCCGTGTCAGTAAAACCACATTTAACATGACGCCTCAAGGGTTAAGGGGAATAAAATTTAGTTCGCCGCATCTGGGTCACATAACCAAGATGGCCGCCACACCTGTATATAGTAAAAACCCTTTAAAAATCTTCTTTTCTGGAACCAAAGAGCAAATGACCCTGGGGCTTGGTATGCAGCACTGAGGGCATGGGCTGAATAAAGTTTGCAAAATATATAACCTTCCGTTGACCTTGACCGTTCTTACGGAAAGCTCAAATGTTTTTACATAGAAAATCTTCTTGTCTGAAACTGGAAGGCCCAGGCCTTTGACATTTAGTATGTAGCTTTATCGTGTGCAAACTGTTTGAATTATAGCCCTGGGGTCAAAAATGGCCTCGCCCCCAGGGGTCACTTGCTTTTCATACTCATATAGGGAAAAGCTTCAAACATCTCATGAAAAAAACACTGGGCCATTTAAAGCCAAATTTAACATGGATCCTCACTGGGCAGGGGGAACATTTGGGTCATATAACCAAGATGGTCAGCACGCCGAATTATGGTAAAAAAAGAGTACTTTAAAAATCTTCTTCTACGGAATCGAAGGGCCTGCAGGACTGGGGCTTGGTATACAGCATTGAGGACATAGGCTAGATAAAATTTGAGAAAGTGCAAAACGTCTGGATATTTTCCGACCGCCCTCGTAATTTAAGAGAAAGAAAACCTCAAGAACATGTCTTGCGAACATCAAATTCCCAGATCTAGGATGAATTTCTGCACACGATTCAGCGAAACATGATAAGGATACCGTGTTAACCCGCGACACCTTAACTTATTAGCATACATGTTCCTGAACAACATGTTAATGAAGATTCCCAGGTAATGCTATAATTACGAAGCACGGTCTTCTCAAGGCACCAAAAGAAGTAGTCCAGTAAGCATTCAGTATAAATCTATAGCGGGCCGTTATCGGCCCGTCAGGGTAGCTGACGGGCCGATAACGGCCCGCTATAGATTTATAAAGAATGCTAGCTGGGGCGATGGGGACCAACTTATGACAAACGAACGCCACATTTGAAACCACAGGCGCACAAAAAATAACAATGGAAAAAGAATTTCATTTTACTGCTATCTGATATGTCATTAAATTGCTGGATAAGTAGCAAACAGTGTAGATCCTGACCGAACGCCGTGTTTTGTTGTCTCTGATATGGGTCTACATGTTTGTTTTTTTTTTTCCTTGCATGTCCGTACCTAAACGCAGCTATTTAAATGCCACACTAAACTAGCCCTTGCGATGGTACATCAAATGTGCATGACTGCAGCAGATCAAACTATTAGTTCGCAGCAGCCTCTGTATCATTTCGACATTTAACTGTGATTAAGCCGCAACGCCAGATAATGTACCGTCAGATATATGTGCGGGCAGCGAAGATTCGGGTCAGTATGCTCGTAAGCGCAGCCAGATCAGAATCTTCATTGGGCGAATTTAGGATAGCCAAGGATGTAAACTTTCTTCAGGTGGAAAACGAAGACAGATCAGTCTGCGCGGATGCGCAGGCTGCTTTGTGTCATTGTTGGTTGCACATGTCAGAGGGCACTTTATTATTATTATAATTATTATTTTACGTAGCGACTCATGTTTTTTTTTTTTTATCAATTTATCAGTGGTCTATTCAAATAGCATTTTACTTGTATTCAGTTGTACCCTTAAAACTTTCCTTTAATATTACCCAATCAGCAGTCGTCTGCTGTAGTTTTAATTCATTAAGGATTCCTGGTACAATCAGGCTAAACTTGTTTACGAGGGTCATTCACAAAGTTCTGTCACTAATATGCTTACTTAGTTTTATCCCAGGTATATTTTAAAATGCTTCACTGAACTTGAATGGTGTGTTGAATAGCTAACGATACCTGTTTATTTCGCGCAAATTGCTTTCTAACTGACTGAGTTATTTCAAATGGAAATAGATGCAGTCATATACACTGACCAATTTACTTGTTACATTGGAACATGGACCAGAAGACTGAAATTCATATCTCTATTAAATGCCGCATTAGGCTTAATATAGATTCAAAGCAGATATATAATGAATTGTGTGGTATATATGGACCAGGCCATTTCAATGCTAACAGTTTTTAGGTGGGTTAAAGCTTTTAAAGCTGGGAAATTTTCTTTTGAAGATGATACCCGTCCTGTAAGGCCTAAAACCTCTGTTACCAAGGCTAACATCGCTGCTGTAAAGATTGTGGTCAAACAGGATGCGCGATTGTCTGTCAAAGATATAGCTAGTTGTACTGGCGTATCAGAAGGCAGTGTGCAAACAATTCTGAAAAAAGCGTTTGGATCTGAGAAAGGTTTGCGCTAGGCGGGTACCTCATTTGCTCACTGAGAGCAAAAGACACACCGCCTCAAATGTGTCTGGGAACTTTTGAAAACATACAAAGGCTGTAATAGTCGGGTTATTTCTAACTTGCCAAAAGATGATAAAACCTGGGTGCACATGTTTGAGTCACAAAGAAGAGCTGATAATAAGCAATGGAAGCGAAAAAATAAAAAACGCCCATGAATTGCCAAGAGAACCATAAGTTCGAAAAAGATGTTGTACGCAATTTTCTTTAATTCAAGTGGGCCAGTCGTTCATGTGCCTTGTCCATCTTGTCATAAAGTCACTGGTCGATTCTACAAGAATTCTGTACTGAAGAAAGTGAAAGAGTTTGACAATAAGAAACGACCAAGCAAAGGATGGTCAGGAGTCCACCTTTTACATGACAAGGCCTCCTCTCATAAGTGTGAGGTTGTTAAGTCTTTATTTGGCTTTTGAAAAGGTGAAAGTTTTAAACCATCCATCTTATTCACCTGACCTGAGTCCCTGTGACTTCTTTTTATTTCCAAGGCTTAAGAAAATGCTTTCTAGAAATAAGTATATGTCTAGAAGTTCTCTTGGCAGCGCTATTTATCAGTGTCTCCTACAGATACCGAAAGAAGACTATTTACCTGCTTTTCGCGACTGGGTAAAAAGGTTATGAAAATGTGTTTCAGTAAAGGGGGAATACTTTGAATGTTTGTAATAAAATATGTTTGATTAAACGTAGCACTGAAGTAATCCGAAACCAGTGACAAAACATTTTGCAGGACCCTCGGATGAATAGACGTGCTTCATCAAATTAACGTCCGATGCAGTGAAAATAGGGGAACGGGGCTTGTACATCATTCAGCAAATTTTCAGACATTTTCAGTTTTTAAATACGATATAAGGTTTTAGTCTTATGTCCACATTTTGTACTGCAACATTATTTTTCATCCCTTTCTCCTTATTTCATGACGAAAAATTCGTCGTTTTTATTGTAATTGAATAGTTACCCAGATAAATGTATATTTTTGGGTAGATTATTTACAATCTAGCCATAGTACATGTACTAGCACCGACATTTCTTCAAGGTAGTTAGTTGTCCACGTAAATATCATTAACCAATGCAATGATACCGCGCGTTAGACGGAATCCAGGTAACGAATATTTTTGCCTCCCCGTTCGTGTCCCTGTGACGTCAGAGCACTATTGATAGAGGCTTATCTGTAAAACCTGGACTGGGACATTTCGAACATTGACAAACAGTGCAGACCCAGATCAGACGGCGCAGAACGCGGCGTCTGATCAGGGTCTACACTATTTCCTTAAATAATATGAAATAAAGGGGTGAACGAAACAGTCTTCAGTTCCCGTACGACTAATCTCACAGCCTAGATTCAGAGACCGACCCACCAGTCCTCTCAATGCTTTGATATATATATATATATATATATATATATATATATATATATATATATATATATATATATATATATATATATATATATATATACATGTATATGTTTTTCCACAAAAGCATGTTTTCACTCTCAGACATTTTTCGTTTTCTCCACGACTAGATTTATTATTATTATTATTATTATTATTACATGTATTATTCATTACGAAAACAAGCCTATTCAAATATACTGAACATTTTACCACCAAAAAAAATGAAAATTTTCGGATAAAAGACTCGGATATTTTTCATATTTCTGCACAAAACATAGATTGTGAGGCGGTTCTAACGAGTACCCACAATCTATGTTTTTGAGCAGACATAAGAAAAATAATGTATACCCCTGTTATACCCCTGTAAACCCCAGTTTTACTATATAAAAAATTTAAGGGGGTCAACATTATATAGGCATGTTTTTGTGATGATTATTATTATTATAAGTGCCTCTGTGAGACGATTCTAAAGACTATATATTATCATGGATAAATAAGGATACACTCAATTTGTATTTAAATTTTAGAAACAGCCTTGGCTTGAGCGACGGCTAAAAACACTTAAAACACTTCTTCAAAAAGGTTTGTCCGAACACGAATTCTATGGCGATTTTGCCTAGAAACTCGGAAAGAGGTTTCGGTATAACTTAAAAAAGATTTCATTTGTTACATAAAGATAGGTTAAGCATGGATATTCTGCGGCAAAGTGCATGCATGGATGTTAACGCGATAACTTTGCTTACTTTTTTAATTGCACGACGGCGGGTAGATTCTCATTCAAAATGACGGCACCGTCCTCAGTCTGTTTCAGATGGTCGGTGACTGCCTATCTACATTTATCAATGGCAGTGGTCGGGCATATCTGGTCCTGTTTGTCGTTTTCTTGTGTTCTGCTTTCAGGTCGTCATTGAGCTCTCTGATTTGTTTCGTCTCAGTGGTTTGATTGTACGTGTTTGTGAAGTTTTACAGATGGGGTTGTGGAGCTCTAGGCACATTGAACATATATCAGTAATTTGGAGCTGCATAAGAAATAAGGGCGAGACCACGTGCGAGTAAAACTGGTTTAAGCTGCTCAGAAGTTTTCCTTTCGCACATTTGTCATTACGAAAACACGCCTATTCAAATATATAGAAAAATTCACATCCAATACCTGTAAATTTTCAGATAATATATATATATATATATATATATATATATATATATATATATATATATATATATATTTTTTTTTTTTTTTTTTTTTTTTTTTTTTTTTTCATATTTCTGCTCAAAACATAGATTGTGGATACTAGGCGGTTCTTACGAGTACCCACAATGTATGTTTTGAGCAAAAATTAGAAAAATAATGTATCCCCCTGTAAACACCAGTTTTATTATATAAAAGTGGAGTTTAAGAGGAACAAAAAGATATAGGCATGTTTCCATGATGGCGTAAGTGGTTTAATAAATGTACGTGGCGTTTACTTCGTCCTTATTTGTGCCTCGCCGTTTTTTTCTTTGGCGTCTCGGAAGGGCTTTCCTTCGCGATTGTCGCATTTCCGGGGTATCTTCACTTATTTTTTCAAATCACTTAGGGGTATTAACGTGGTATTTCGTGTGATTGTATAACGTTTGTATGCGTTTTAGTGGCATCAACTAATAGATAGATATCTTATCTTCCCGTTAAAAACTCTTTGAATCAATATCACTTATTTACAACAGAACCGTACACTGAAAGCCATCTAAAAGGCATTAAACATTTACCTCTCTCTTGGCTAATTTAGCAGACGACAAATTGATGACAGTTTTTCATTTTTCCCCAGGAAACAGGATTTGACATTTCTTGCAAATTGTCTCCGATTGGCATGACATGCCTTATACAGTTTCGGGGGAAAGTAAGTAAAATATTTCAATATGTTATCTTCTAAAAATTAACACTTTCATTAACCATGATCAATCGCTGGGCAAATACAGCAGAAGACAAACAGATATTTTATTTTCTAAATTTTTCACAGGAAAAATGTTTTACTATTTCAGGCAAAGTGTCTCCTAAGCATACAATTTGCATGAAATGTGAAAGCTTATTTTCTGTGGAATAATCAGAACACAAATAGTTCAAAATGTCATGTGCTGAAATATTTCCCAGACATCAACATACTCTGGGCCATCATATCAGATACAAACAGCGAGTGCGCAAATCGGGCGTGGGGTCAAATTACGAATTTACAATTATAATAGACCCGACGAAATCAGTAAGTAGACAAAGACAGTTTTCATTAGTCTACGACTACACAGAGTGATATAGAACTTCGTAGCCAGCGCACACCGGAATTCCTCTTGTCTCGTGTCAGGGCACAATTTGTTTCTAATGCTTAGCACTCTGCGTTAAATTTTCATCAGACAACATATTGAAATACATTTTCATGTACAAATTTTCATTTATGTTTCATATTTTCCCCCGAAACAAGCTTTGACATTTTATGCAGTGGAGACAATTTTCACGAAATATCTCAAATCCAGTTTTCTGGGAAAAACAAATAAAAATCTGATTAATTTATTGTCCGAATTAGCCCAAAGAGTGGTAAAGGTTAAATGTGTTTTAGATGGCTTTCCGGGGTTGAATAGGTGTACTATAGATTTCAGTCCTTTGTAAAATACTTCAAGTGCAGAGCCAAACAATATACTTTCATCAACCCATTCCGAATCATTGCGTCTCAGCATCCGGCTAACAATAAATGACCACTTCAGTCGTTCTGATTATAATGTCTGCTGTTTACTTTGACAACACGATTTCTATTTCTGTTTTTCAGGCTATGTTTAAATACGTCAGCATTTAATGCTTAGCGTGCTAGAAAAAAATTTCAGCAGACGACATTCTGAAATATTGTTTTTCTTATTTTTCCTATAAAACAGGCTTTGACATTTAATGCAAATTGTCTCCAATAGAGACAATTTGCATGAATGTCAAATCCTGTTTTCTGGGAATAATAAGAAAATATAACCAATTTGTCGTCTGCTGAATAAGTCCAGGGAGTGGTAATGGTTAAATAAAGTGTAAGATCCATGAACGACGGTTTTAAATACATCTCTTGTGGAACAATTGTAGTCGCAAAGTGTTAAAACGCTAATATGTTGTCTGCTAGAAATGGAAACTCGTATTAGCATCCATAGAGTCGTATATGGGAAACCGAGTCTATATCAAACACTGACGAACAAAGTAAGTCCTGCTTTGGACTGTACGGATACAGAATAATCTTCGTTTCCGTGTTCGCAGACGACATGAAGACCGTTTTCTGCTGTTGCGGCCCATTGCATATGACGTAGATATAATCACTATAGGCATTATACTTCTCAAATAGAAGTGCTCCGAAAATGTCGCAATCACAAAGTACTTCCTGTTCAAGACAACAAAAATAGACAGGCACGGCCAAAGTCAAAACAATATACGGAAACAAAACACAAGAGTCATCAAAACAAAAACAAGAAATACAAAAAAATACATTACGAAAACATGCCTATTCAAATATACTGAAAATTTTACCGCCAAAACTGTGGCGTACAGGGGTATACATCATTTTTTTCTAATTTCTGCTCAAAAATATAGATTGTAGGTACTCGTTAGAACCGCCTCGCCGAGGCGGTTCTAACGAATACCCACAATATATGTTTTTGAACAGAAGTAGAAAAAATAGTGACAAGATTGCGTGATGAACTTATTTATGCCTGGCGTCCCATTAAAGGGACCATGGCAGCGTAGATCCAGATCTGACCTCGGGACTGATTTGGCCATCCGCTGTTTGCCTGAAATGGACGTTGCTAACCTACTTTTCTATAGCACTGAGCAGAACTAATTTACTTACTACGGGAAGGAAGAGGCGATAATCCTTCTGGACCAAATAACCTCGTTTTCAGGTAGCTGAATTACATGTTATTTCTTCTTCATTTTGATTAACATTTCCATAACGGTTCCGAATATTCGTTTCAATTTTGCGTTTGTTACAACCATGACAAAGAACAGCCTTCCATTGGCACGGAACGAAGAAAAGATGTGAAAAATGATTTGACACATGACACAGTGCTAATAACAGACATACAAAAAAAAAAAAAAAAAAAAAAAATAACTGCAATTGAGAACCATTATGAAAACACGCCTGTTCAAATATATACAAAAATTTCACCTCCAAAGACGGAAAATTATCAGAGAAAAATGTCTTATATTTTTTCATATTTCTGTTAAAAACACAGTTTGTGAGTATTCGTTAGAACCGCCTCGGCGAGGCGGTTTTAACGAGTACCCACAATCTATGTTTTGAGCAGCAATAAGAAAAATAATGTATACTCTGTAAACCCCAGTTTTGCCATATAAAAGTGGGGTTTGACTTGAAGGGGTTCAGAATTATATAGGTATGTTTTCGTGATGAAAGCCAATTAACATGACTCCCAGATTGCTTTCTTGCACTCGAAGGCCTTTAGGAGCTAATTCGCTCTTCTTAAAGTAGAGCTCTTTTCGAAAGGAAGGCAAAACAATTTTTACATCGTTGCCTCCCTTGAAATGCGCTTGTTCACTTAAATTGAACCTTATCTTGCATATCTTGTAGGGTGTGAAAGCAATTACATGAACTAAATTAAATTTATTACACTACAACTATGCACTTTTTGGTTCCTTTCGTGTTAATTCCGTTGAATTTGTTATCCATAAACTTTATAATTGTCATGAAACTGGGGCATGCAAATAAATCGCACCATAGCGCTTTTACTGAAAGAATTATAATTAGATAAATGTTTTATTATTTCGAATTACGTGGGCTGGGTGGCCTAGCGGCTAATGCATCTGTTTTCAAGCCGGATATCGTGTGTACGAATCCCGCTCGGGTCGAGACAATTTTCAGGCCATTAGTACGCCTAGCTCATACTCGAAGTGCCCTGGGTTGAGTATAAAGTGGACAGGGCGGGGCTTGGTGACAGTTAGCGGCACAAGTGTGCTTGGGTGATCCATGAAAACAAGACTATATATATACATAACCGCCGCTGCCTCCATGTGCCTGGTAGCTTTAAAAATCTACAGAACAACAACAGTATTTCAAAGCGTAAATTGTACATTCTAGTGGGGTTGGGGAAGGGTGTTTTGCAGCATGGGTGTTATGCGGTAGGCTGCGTTTGTTATTGTTGGCCCGATGATGGGTGATGGCTTGACTTGCCTCTTTGGTTGCGTTGGTCATTCCTCGGACTGAATAGCAGCTCCTTCGCAGTCTGGTTTTGTTGTTTTAGTGGCATTCCCCTTGCCGAGTTCTGGTGACAAGACATACTGACTGGACATTGGTTTCCGCCACTTGTCTCTCGTCCCCACGTTCTCGGTGAGGTATAGCTTATTATTGCTGCTTGCTGATACGATGTATGCACTAACCATCAGTGCATCTAAACTCTGATATATATCGTCTTACAACGATGGTCTAAAAAGCTGTAATTTACTTTTATTATCAGTTTATATTTACAGCATTTGGATGACTGTTGTTATTTTCATATTTAACTGGTGCATTCTTTTGTATAACTGTTGTGTGTATATATTGTTGTAGAATAGAGTTTAGGGAGGGCCACATGGTAGACTAGCTGTATAGCTAAATTTGCTTACCCATTTAAAATAATGTATAAATAAATAAATAAATAAATAAATAAATACCCATCTTGGTTCAGCCTTATTTTTGCTCTTGCTTTCTATTACCAATGGTCCTCTGTTTTTTTGTTTTTTTTTTATTTTTCGTTTCTTTTTTTTTTTTTTTTTTTTTTTTTTTTTGCGACTATTTATGTTTTGCTATGTGTGTTTCGCTGGCACAAAGGGAACCCTGCAAGGACCGAGCTTTCTTTTACCATTTTGGGCGGCATCGGAGTTAAGGGCGAGAGTTCGGATCGAGTTAAATTGGTTTGAACTCCCCAACCCCCGCCCCAACTCCCGATCCGTCTCCGCGGTGGTTATTTCTGCTGACCAATCCGAGGTACATCAAACATGCCTATATAATCTGACCACCTTAACCCCCCCCCACCCCCCCCCCCCCCCCCCTTTTAGGCCTTCGAGTGCAAGAGAGCAATCTGGGAGTATGGTAAAACTGGGATTCACAGGGGTATACATTATTTTTGCTTATTTCTGCTCGGAAACATAGATTGTGGGTACTCATTAGAACCGCCTTGCCGAGGCGGTTATAACGAGTATCCATAATCTATGTTTTGAACAGAAATTTGAAAACATATCAGAGTTTTTTTTTTGTCTAAAAATTTCCAGTTTTTTGGCGATAAAATTTTCTATATATTTGAATAGGCATGTTTTCGTTATGTTTGTAAAGCATGGCGAAACATCTACCAAGTGTACCCAGTCCCCTCAATGTTACTTGACACACTTTGTAGGTTTTTTTTGTTTGTTTTTTTTTGTTTTTTTTTTTTTTTTCCGCCGTATTAACAAGGGAGACAACTTTTATGGCTTACTGTTTGGTTTCGCGTGCAGAAAGTCCCAAATTCAAAGACGTCTTCTCAAAACGGAAATAATTTGTTCCCCTGGCAAATTCTTTCCCAGTAGAGTAGACTTTCTGCTGTCTCCCCTGAAACTATATCGATTCCCCGTAAATAGTAAGCTGAAAATATTATGCATTTACATTTATTTATTACTTGTTTCTTCGCATGTGTCATGAGCGTTCATACTGAATGCACTTTTATTTAATAGCTACATGTAGTAAGTGAACAAAACGGCCCTTGTGTAATAGGCAAACAGAAAAGACCTGGATAATCCTGCGCAGTTTGCAAACTATAACCCAAAAAAGGAAATAGAAGAATTCTACAGAACCCGGAAGGAACATTTCCTTTCAAATATTTCGCAGAAAAGAAATTATCCAGTATGTTGTTTAAGCGAGATCTTAAAAAAAGCAACAAAAAAAAAAAAAAAAAAAAAAAAAAAAAAAACCCGCACAATAAGTCGTTGAAACGAGATATAAGTTGTTTTTGTTTTTAATTTACGTTCTGTTTCCTTGGTGTAGGTTTCTGTACGATATTCAACAGAAAGAAAATCAAAGCAAAGAAGAAGAAAAAAAAAAAAAACCCAAAAAACAACAGAACTAAAATAAAACTAGACAAAGTGCCCAGTGGGGCACGTATACCCACGACCAGAACTACCGCCACCTTTTAAACAGCACAAAGTATGTAGCTTTGACTCTGGAGATGGCACTTGTATGCTATATGCTATAACACTGAAAGAATTCAATCACACATAATGTGAAGCCCTTGACCTCAAAGGTCAGGAACAGATGCAGGGATTGAGCTAATTGAAACCTTAGCCCAATAACTATCACCATACACTAGTGAAATCAATCTGTCTTTATAATATAAGCAAAAATGACATTTGTATGAAAAGTCTGTGACCTTGACTTAAAAGTCATACCCCAGGTTGGGGATGGTGCCAAGATAAACTTTAGACCTATATATATACCATCATGCTTAATATTAATGAAACCAACGAAAGGGTCTTCATAATATAGCTATATAAATTTTAATGAAAAATTTAACGTGACCTGCCTACTCAATGTCCTCTACATATCGGTAAGTATCACAAAATTTCTTAAAGAAATTTTAGAGTTATTGCCCACACAAGATTTAAATAACCAAGGGCAAAAACTGCAGAATGGAGTCGGTTAGAGTGTCATTCTTGAATGTGATATGCCTACTCAATGTCCTCTACATACTGGTAGAGTATCATGAAAATATCTTAACGTGTTTTAAAGTTATGGTTCGCACAAAATTATTACAATTTCGGAGACAAGGGAATATAATTTATGGACCAAGTCAGTTAGTCTTTCTTGTACCCGACACCCCTGCCAAATGCCCTCTACAAACTGACAGAGTTTCATGAAAATAGCTCAAAGGGTCCTTAGGAGTTATGGGGTGCACAATAATGCGTTTATGGACAGACAGATGGATGGATGGACGGATGGATTACATGCTGACAGCTTTATTCCCTAAACCTATCAGTAGGAGGATAACATAATTCAATAAAAGGTCTTAATGATATAGCTATATAAACTTTGATGCATTTATTTTACATTTATATGAAATGTTTAATTCTGTGACCTTGACCTCAAGGTCATACCCCGGAATGGGGATCATACTGAGTAAAACTCCAGACCTATATCTACCAACATGTAAAATATAAATGAAAAAAAGAAATGAAATTCCTCGAAGGGTCTTGATGGTATAGCTATATAAACATAAACACAAAAAAATTGACTTTTAATGAAAATTCTAAGTCCGTGACCTTGACCCCAAGGTTATTCCGCGGAATAGGATTGGTGCTGATAAAAACTTAAGCCCTATATCTACCATCAGGCCAAATATGAATGAAATCTATCAAAGGGTCTTTATAATATAAGGTCTTATAAACTTTAACATTAAAACTTTGACCCTCAGACAAAAATAATGTATAAACGAATAATGCTTCAACGAACAGACGGACAGAGGAACAGATTCCTTGCTGATAGCTATATCCGCTCAACCTTTCAGTTAGGGGATAATGGCGAAAACATTTTTACTTTTATATGAAAGTTCTAAGTTTGTGACCTTGACCTCGGTCACACCAGGAGTGGGGATCATGCTGAGTACGACTCTAGGCCAATATCTACCAACATGTCAAATATAAATGAAATTCCTTAAAGGTCTTGATGATATAGCTATATAAACTTAAACACAAAAAACTTTGACTTTCTTATGAAATTCAGTCCGTGACCTTGACCCCAAGGTCACCCCCGGAGTATGGATGGTACTGATAAAAACTTTTAACCTATATCTAGATATAAACTTTTTTCTGCTAAATATCGATACGGAAAAGTGTTAGTTTGTGTTAATTTCCGTTCTGGTTTTTATTGTTTTGATCTATTTTCTGCTAAATATCGGAAAGGCAATGTCTCTTTCGGGGTTCCGAATTCCGATGGGTACTATGTGCGCTCTTCTTATAGCATTTTATTCTGTTTAGTTGAAAGAGAGTTAAGGATGTCTCTTTATGATGACACACAAGCTGATATAATTGAAAGTTGTAAGTCAACTTTCAGATATTTGGACGACCGTTTGAATATCAAAAAGCATTACTTTAAAGGAATAGACACTCAAAATTCATCCTACTGAATTGCAGTTGAAGAAAGCTAATTCTACTGATACCTAACCGGCACTTTTATTAATTTATTAATTTCTAACGGTTTTGTTTCATCTCTAAAATGTATGACTAACGCGATGATTTTGATTTTGACATCGTTAATTTCCCGTTTTTGGATGGCGACGTTCCTCGTGTACCCTCTTACGGTGTTTACATTTCTCAGCTTATTCAGCTCCGACTTAAAAACTATTTATTACACGGTCTGGCCCGGAACTTTTTAGGTCTGTTTCTCGACCGCTACACAGATCAAATTCATATAATTATGTTTCTTAACCACTATGAAAGCTGAGGTCGGCAGTTGAGATCCCGTAAAGCTAGCTTAAGTCCTCCCCTTAACCCCTCCCCCTCCCCGCCCCACGCCCCCCGCCGCACCCCCCCCCCCCCTCACACCATACACACCCAGTAATTCATTACTGACCGTTCCACGGTGGTTATTTCATTGTGGCACTTTTTTAATTGTTATGTAGCGGTTTACTTTCTGTTGTTTATCATTTAACACTTATGTAAACTTAGGACATCTTCAGTTATGTTTGAGTAACTGAGTTATCACCTTTTTTTGAAAGTGTTTCCAGCTCTGCTTGTCATCTTTTCAATTTGTGTCTGCTTAATTGTTTTTGTCTGTCTTTCCCTTTGGAGTTGGGGCCTTGATGTGGATCTGATTCATTACGAAAACATGCCTATTCAAATATAATGAAAATTTTACCACCAAAAAATGAAAATTTTCAGATAAAAAATTCTGATATTTTTCCTATTTCTGCTCAAAACATAGATTGTGGGTACTCATTAGAACCGCCTCGACGAGGCGGCTCTAACGAGTACCCACAATCTATGTTTTGACGAGGCGGTTCTAACGAGTACCCACAATCTATGTTTCTGAGCAGAAATAAGAAAAATAATGTATACCCATGTAAACCCCAGTTTTACTATATAAAAGTGAGATTTAAAGGGGTCAAAATTATATAGGTATGTTTTCGTGATGTACTTTGGTTTCAATGGGTCTGTTCATTAGGAAACATGAGAAATTGCAACATGAAGCATTATAGTTTGAAAGAAACCGCTTTAAATATTTATCACATTACGAAAACACGCCTATTCAAATATACTGAAAATTTCACCACCAAAAATTGAAACTTTTCAGATAAAAAAATTCTGATATTTTTCATATTGCTGCTCAAAACATAGATTGTGCGTACTCGTTAGAACCGCCTCGACGAGGCGTTCTAACGAGTACCCACAATCTATGTTTTGAGCAGAAATTAGAAAAATAATGTAACCCCTGTAAACCCCAGTTTTACTATATAAAAGTGGGGTTGAAGGGGGTCAAAATTATATAGGCATGTTTTCGTGATGAGGTAAAACGGGGAAATTGGGGAAGTACAGAGGACGAAACCCATATTGAAAGCATAGCAATTACAAGCAAGAAGCATGACATTGTTTTAACCCTTACACCCCTATGTTATTAGACTCTTCCTTCTTTGAATTTGTAGATGTCAATAGTTATAAAAGGGGTGTCATTGCAAAATTGCGAACAGAATGGCAAAGAGTGTTGATCGAGTCAAGACGACACATTTTTAGCAGTCTCATCTGGATCTACAGTGTTTGTAGATATATTCTGTTTGGTCTGCAGGGTTGTAATGGTAAAGATTACGAAAACAAGCCTATTCAAATATACTGAAAATTTTACCACCAAAAATAAAAATTTTCAGATATGAAGATCTGATATTTTTCATATTGCTGTTCAAAGCATAGCTTGGCGCCTTGGCGGTTCTAACGAGTACCCACAATCTATATGTTTTAGCAAAATAAGAAAAACTATGTATACCCCTGTAAACCCCAATTTTATATACAAAAGTAGGGTTTATGGGGATCAAAATTATATAGGCATGTTTTTGTGATGAAGTAGCAGGTGCTTTAGAAATTACAGTATCCAGAATAAAAATCAAAGCACTGACAGCACTGGTGGGTGGAATGTCTCTGAATGTAGGCTGGCGGGACTTAAGACTGTTTGATTTAACCCTCAACATCCTGCAGTTTAAGCAAACAGTGCAGACCCTGATCAGACGCCGCAGACTGTTTGCCAATGTTCCAAATGTCCGAGTCCAGGTTTTACAGATAACCCTCAATCAACAACACCTGGCGTCACAGCAACAAGAATAGTGCTGCTTTAATTAACCTTTATCAGAATTTCGTCTAACACGCGGTTTGATTATATTGGTGAATGATAATCACGTGCACAGCCACTTTACTATAGTAAAATTTCACGTTTGTATATAGTACGGCAAAATTAAACTGAGACAATTAGTTTCCGCCAATGTCTTCTTAGGTTCCCGATATAAACGGCGATCGGATTTTATTTTTAGCAGAAGATATATAGAATTGTTCATTGAAGTTAATCAAGCAAGTTTATGGTGTTATGGTTATATCCTCCGTTTTGTACACTCGGTGTCCGTGGTTCAACCAAAAGTATTTTTATATTAAAAGTTCTGTTTTATTTCAGTATATTAAACTTTGCTATTATTATTTTTATTATTATTATTATTATTATTACTTTAGGATTTTTATATCTCTTTTTATCTTCAGTTTTATTACATTTATTTTAAAACAGGTGGTCATTGCAAACAATACACTCGATTCAGTGAAATGCCTCCGATTCACTTGTTGTGTCCATGCTATTGCTGTCTTCAGCTGTGTCAGTGACGCTGTCATTAGCGCCCATCACGTACATGTAGATCACAAAACATTCACCGTGCTCCCCAGTATCGAGATTTCGAGATTTGTGGCTTTCATCTCATCTATCATCTTCTCCACATGGTCGCAGGCCTCGAGTCGCAGGCTTGTCTCCATCTGTCCACCCAAAACTCCCCAAATGCTTTCAGGTTGTTGTTGTTGTTGTTTTTTTTTTTTTTAATCACGTCATTGAATCTGATGCTGACGATGATGATGATGAGTTTAGATTAAACGACGCGCCTATCCTTGAGGGTCATTTGCGTCACAATGATATTTGGTATTGAAACGTTTAAAAAGATAAGTAATATAATTAAATCTGGAAAAAAACATAACACCTATAAAGGTTTAATAATATAATTAAATCTGAAAATATATATATATATATATATATATATATATATATATATATATATATATATATATATATATATATATATATATATATATATATGTATGTGTGTGTGTGTGTGTGTGTGTGTGTGTGTGTGTGTGTGTGTGTCTGTGTAAGGGTTTACGAGCAAAATCAACTTCGAGATCGAAAATTCTTAAATCAATTAACGTTGTAGAGAGACCTTTTGGAGGTTTGCAGTTTTTATGTACATTAGCGGCCAATCAAAAACGATTCCATGTGATCTTAAAGACAAGACGTTACTTAATGCAGGATGGAAAAAATGATGCAGACAGTTCTCTGGGAACTTTTTGTAGTACATTCAGCCTGCATTAAGCAGCTACTTGCCTCGTCAGAATTCAAATCTTGTTTAAAGAGTGTCCTTTTAGGTCGGATTTTGCTTGGAAGAAAGGAAGACAGTTATCTGCAAATGTATGCCGATTACTGGTCGAATTATGTCATATACTTAAAGTAACATATTAAGACACATTGGTCTTCATATCGCATAAAAAGATAATAAAAGCATTCGCCAGCATTTGGTGAGAGTCGAACCCACCACGTTGTGATTTAAAATATACCGTTTTATCAATTAGACTAACCGGGCAACTGTGACTTAATACATTCATATCTGCTGTACGGCTTACTAAGTCATTCGGAAACCGATGATTACGGAACTGAGTTCACGGAATATGCTAATGTTTCAGTTTAATTTTGCCGTACTATCTTATGGCTCGATTGTAAACAATCTACACAACCAACACAGGCTTCCAAAATCATACTTGTTTATGTGTAAAAGAATATACTTTTAAATGAGTAAATTGACAACTGTTTTGACGTATGTGTTGACAGAATGTCAAATAGTGCAGACTGATTAATGTGCTTTTAGACGAGAGACTGGGTCTACACTTTTGCTGAGATATGCCTGAATATCTATGGTAAATACAACTGCTGTAGACAAAACAAAACTTTGTTAATTAATGTGGCTGCAACTACCCATTTCAGTGTTTAATTTCCTCTATTTTATGTGCAAACTGTTTTAACTGAGAAACACTTGAATTATGTCTTTATCACATCATTTAACAAAACATAATTAAATCCGGACGAGAGAAAATGAGCCTTCGGTATATAAGCGAACATAGAATGACAAGATCAATTTGTATAGTATTGCCAGAACTTTTGTTTTATGTCGATTTATTACCAGATAGCTAGATAACCACGTATGCCTAGGGGCACTTGCGCGTGGAAGGGCCACGTTTGGGTTATGTGAGGCAAATGCAAATCTTTCAGATGTATGAGAATACTGACTCCCGTAATCGCCCGTTTCTTCGGAATATGTCTGATTCCTATAGAATACAAAAACGAAATTGAAAGCTCACCGAATTCGGATAGATAATATAACGACAGGACATATAAAATGTACTGTATTGGCATCGAGTATTTGGCGTATTCTCTTCATGTTTTATCCTGCTTGTTGTCTTATTCCTAAATTTTATGGGTACTGTCCAGCATTGTGAGCCCCCTTGTTGGGGAATAAGGACCTGGTTACTTTGCTTGTCTTTGATTTCTGGCATTGAATTGCCTGTCATGGTTTGTTTGTCATTGATAGGTTATGTTCTGTTATTGTGGTTCTTCCTCGACAGTGTCTGTGCTATTTTTTTAGGCCTGAGCACATATGCATGACCTAGATTACACTGCTTGCCACTCATTTTTTTTTTTTTTTTTTTTTTTTTGAATACGCCAATCTGTTATAAAACAGACTTGCTCTTATTTTAGAACATTATGACAAGAAGTAAAGGTGTTAATACTTACGGTAATACGGCGATCACCTGACCGCCTCTGTAAGCATCACAATGAAACACTTTACTTTCATTTAGTGTAAAAATGTGCCTTAGCGGGTAACGGAAATGGGTACGCGTTCAGAGTAAAGGCAACTCTATCTCAAATTTGTTCCCACAATTTTGAAAAGAATTTTCCATGAAAGGAAAGAACTTTCTCCCGAATTGTAGCACATTCGTACCTTTTAGAGTGAACTCTTTTCAGAAGTCAGGTCTGTGTGCAGGTCAGCAAACAGGAAGTCACAAACGTTATCTCCCTTGTAAAACAAATGGTAGAAAATCTGCCAAAGTATGTTCATTCGCCATATTATAAAAGCCAGCGTACGACCAAACCCACAGTAAGACATGTGTGACCAGCAAAGACTAAGATAAGCTTGTACATTCACCCAGTATGGCAATGGTTCTCGATAATTCCTCTTTGGATGGCCCGGATGCTGTAGAAGGCCCATGCAATCAGTAAAGACTGATGAGACTGCGCAGATGCACAGGCTTGCAGTACGAAACCTAAATATAGACTCTTACGACAAGCGAAAACTGATTTCAGTTTTCGCTTGTCGTACGAGTCTATATTTAGGTTTCGTCGTGCGCTGGTTCAATTGTATAACATCAAAATTTGCAGAGTCTAGATAATTCAAAACATGAGCCATAGCAAGTGAAAGGCACAGTCGGATAACTGTGCCAAGCAAAAACTCAGATCAGCCTGCTTATCTGCACAATCTGATTAGACTCCGATAGAAGAAACCTTGGATCACTGGCTACCAGTGAGCGTCATAAAAAAAGTAAGAGAAAAGTCCGGAGAGTGCCACAATTACAAACCGCAGCCCTTCCCAGACCCCAAGAGGAAGAGGAAACCGACAAATTCAAACAAGCACAAATCGAACAAACGTACGAAAAGCAGTAAGATTAGCTCTCTCTTCCCCAAGCGAGGTAATCACAATACTAAAAGGACTGAAAACACAATTACAAAATGACACACGGAAAGACATAGAACAAATCGCCTCAGAGAATAAACCACAAAGCAACAAAGAGTAAGACTAACACCTGGACCACCGCCCCAGAACGGCCAGCAGAGCAAACCACCGGGGTCTTAAAGCACTTTTACAGCCAGCTAACTTCACTCTGGGTCCCGATGCTACTCTTAACACAGAAACACATAAAAATTAAGACTCATAACAGACTATTGTGATGTTCCGTTCTTAGATTCGACGTTCTTGGTGCTACATCCTACAATATATATTTTTCTCAACTGATTCTTTTTGCTGGAACATTTAGACAAATCAATGGCTTGGCTAGTGCACCTAATAAAATCAGTGACACTTATAATCAAAATAAAAATTTTGATTGCAAAACTTTTTCAGCAAGGCACCGTGCGGTATCCAAAACTACGCAACAAAACGTCATCAGTTTCATCGCCATAATTAATGCCTACCTATAACATTAAATGGAAAATAATTTTGCAAGTTTGTCTAATTGCCATGACACAACTCAAGACCGAAGGGCAAATTCTAAACATGGTTTTTGTTTGACAATAAGAGAAAGTGCCCGGTTTGGATTTGGGGCCGCTTTACCCGCAACGAGTGTCAATGCTTATTCTCATAATTGCTAAAACCGTTAGCTGTGCCATTTGAAAAGCATTAATTTATCTAAAGAATAATATTTTAATATTTTATAAATCGAATTGCCAACTCAAACACTGAACACATAGAGACAAACATTTTACAATAAAATAAAAGTGCCAGACTTGTTGACCTCCGTCCTGACATGACGACTTCAGACCCAGACCCTATGTAAAGGCAAACGGAGTGTAATAACTTATATCATGTGTCCGCTAAATTCAATGTGAGTTATCGTTCTCAAGATATGAGAAAAACAATTACCAAACCCAATGGTTGGCTATATGTGTTTACACTAAAGTCCCAGCGCCCATGACTTTGCCAATATTAGTTTTTGACTATGAGTGATGCAGAAAAAAAATACGGTTACCTATTTGTTTTCTAAACATGCAATGCAAAATTGATTTTAACCCGTGCATGTATATGTGTAATACGGAGAAAAGCTAAGTCCGTTTGTAAATCTAAGAGTTAATGCTTATCCCTGTATTAAGTAAAAGGGGTAAGAGAAAAGACCAGGGAGTGCTAAAATCACAAACCGCAGCATTTTCCATACATCAAGAGGAAGAGGAACAGACAAAACCAACCAAGCGAAAATCGAACAAACATACAAAAAGCACCAAAACTAGCTTTCTCTTCCTTAAGCGAAGTAATCGCAATGCTAAAAGGACTAAAAACACAAGAGCAAAATAACACAAGGTAAGACATAAAACAAATCGCCTGATAGAATAAACCACAAAGCAACAAAGGGTAAGACTAACACCGGGCTACCGCCTGGGAACGGTCAGTAGAGTAAACCAGCGGGGGTGCGGAAGGGGGGTTAAAGCACTTTTACAGCTAACCAACTTCACCTTGGGTCCCGATGCTACTCTTAATATAGAAATACATAAAAGTTCAGTTTGCGTAAAGGCTCCCACCTCAGTCAATGCATCAAAGCAAAAACATAAAAATCAAACTAATCACTGTAATAAACAAAGACGAGTACTCATGGCTAATTCTGTTGTATGCCAGAGTAAATGAAAACCAATAGTTGAACCACGGCGGGCCAGGCCAAAGACATATCGTCAAGCCCCAACCCACTAGTTAAAGATTTACGAAGAGGTCGTCATTGAGTCTGAGGCCCGAACCGCCGTCGTGCAATTTAAGAGTGAAGCATAGCCGTCAACAATGATTGGGTTGACAACTAGGCAAGCAGTCTGCTGCATAATATCCAGGCTATAGCCAATTCTTATATAACGGTTAATAAATTTTCTGAATTGCTCCGAAAAGTTAGATTTTCCTACATTTTTTTTCTAAAACTGTACATTAAGTCACCGTAAAATTCTAGTTCCGATATACCTTGTTGCAGAAGTGTTTTCAGACTTACCCTTTATTTTTTTTTACCAAGGCACTGTGTCTGTGATAAAATTTTGAAAACGCCTTAAGCAGCAGGGGAGGGGGTAATGGGCTTTTGTATTCTGTATGTACGTCTAGGCAGCTTCATCTGGCGTGCGGCTGCTTCCTGAGGCCCGAGCCCCTGCGGCCCTCAAGTGAGCAAAGTGAGAGCCCCTGGGGACGGCCCCCACCCTCGCCGGCCTTGGGGCTCTGAACGCAAAAAGAGGGAGGCTCTTACCTGATTCACCGATATCCGATTTATCTGGTGCCCACGACATTTCAGCAGACGACATATTGATAAATTTCTCTCAGAAAACAGGGTTTGACACAGACAGGCGGTTCACCCCCCCACCCCCCGGGACTGGGATGTGGGTGTTAAGAATTCTACCCGCCCCCGGGGTTTAAAGTACCGTGGACCGGCATCAGCTGAATCTGCCCATAAGCATGGTAAGGGTTCTTATAAAATGTGTCCTTACTTTCTAGTGGAGCACAGAACCTCAAGATACCTTCGAAAATGACCCTGGTGGCTGGAGAATGGTCCTTGTATATTTCAAGATCCGGATATCCACCCCCCCCCCCCCCTACACCAGACGAGAGTCAGCGTAACAGGTGATAATTTCCCTCATGCCATGTATGTTCTGTATTTACCTACGAAAAACTATCCGGTTTATCTGGTGCACACCAACGAGGTAATTACAAATTCATCCCTGAATGAATACTTAAAAGCTCTGAGTAAAAATTTCAGCAGACGACAAATTGATTTATTTTTTCTCAGAAAAAAAGGATTTGACACAGACAGGTGGCTCACCCTCAGGACTGGGATGTGGGTGTAAAGAATTCTACTCAGCTCCCGGGGTTTAAAGTACCGTGGACCGGCATCTGCTGAATCTGCCCATAAGCATGGTAAGGGTTCTTATAAAATGTGTGAAGGTTTACCTGTATCGATTCTCTATTGAATACCGTTCGGTTATTATTGCACAATAAAACACCAAGCTTTTATAAGTTAAATTTACAGATATTAATCGCCCGGCGGGGCAGTGTACAGGTTTAATCGTAGCGCTACGATCCCATTCCCATCCACATAACCTCTGCCGGCATTTCTAGTAAGAGCCTCTAACGACTTTCGTCCCAATCATAGTTAGGTACTGAATTCAGGAGTGACCGAGCATTGGAATTATGAGAGGTCCTGGTCTAGAAAAAGCTTCCCCCCCCCCCCCACCACATCCAGAGATAAAATTTAAAAAATGAAAAATATAACCAGAACCTCGGGGGGCTTTGGCTGATTTTTTGTGCGTGAGCTCGAATCCCGGCGACAGACTGTTTTTTTTTTTTTTTTTTTTTTTTTATTATTATTATTATTATTCTTCCACAATAAACTCGTCTGCTGCTCAAAGGGCTGGACCAGCCTGCGCACCCTGCACTCTTTTATTTGAGCCCGCGAACAAGATATATTTATCGAGAGGTGCCACTGTTTCCAGCAGCTTGGAGTTCTTCCAAGAGCTTCGTACGGGCCGTTAGCATCGCCTCGTCTCTCATGAGGTTCATAAGCCGGTTTTTCTTTTTGGGTCTCGGACACACCGCCTTCTTTCTTACGCCCACGGTGTATCTCAGCCTTCATTTGGTTGTACTTGTCGACCTCAGAGAGAATCAGGCGAAACTCCTCCTCGGAGATCTTATCGTCGGTCAGCGCGGCCGAGATCCTGTCGGCGATTGAGTTTAGCTTTGAGACGGCCAGGACCCGAATCTGATTATTTTTCCTTGCTTTGGCTTCGAGCCTCCGACAAATGAACCTCCCGCCGGCTCCGAGCAACCCACAGGCAATCGCTCCGGCCTGTAAGTCAATTGCGACAGGAGCAGCGATTGTCGTCGTCAACAGCCCGACACCAGTGGCAGCCATGGCTGCGTCGGGTACCGAAAGCCCGGTGTCGATTCCGTCTACGACATTAGCTCTCCGTCGGTATTTCTTATACAGCGATACTCCGGTCACGCTCCTTTTCCAGGCGGGCTCTGACCTCGGCCACGTGCTGAAGCCGGTGATTGTCTCCTGTCATCTCAAGTGTGGTTAAAGTCCCATCATGCTTAACTATCCCGCTTTCGGGTAAGTTCAAATGGCTAAGGACCACCGTGCTTTGCTCTGGGGTGAGGTCTGCGGACGTGAACCTCAGCCGTTTGAGCTCGACCGGACCAACATGGATCTTGCTGATATCCAGAAAGCGGAGCTCCGCTTCGTGCTGGACCACCTCCAATGTAAAGCGCACCAGAGGTCGCTCCCAAACTGAGCAAGGCCCCGTTCTTTTTGCGCATGCGCGCTGGTCAACTTGAGCTTGAAGCCGGGCAAAACTTCGACTGTCGTCAGGTTGGTCTCCGAGGATCACCTCGAGGAGGATTGTTGATGTGGGCTTTTTTCCCGCGCCGATGATTCCAGCTGGAGAGAACTCGGATAACATTTTCATAATCCCCTCCCAGCGGTTGCTCGTTTTGAGCGTGTACTGCTCGGAAATGACCATGTTTTTGGTCTCAGGAATGTAGGAACACAGCCGGGTACCGCTATTCGTCACCTTTCGAATCTTGTGTTGCTGCCCCGTTGCGACGTAGGGAGAGAATGTCGATCATCCAGCCTGTTTCTTGAACGGGGTCCGCGAAGGCGACCCCCCCTGCTCCCAGTAAACGCCAGCGAATGAAGCCGTCTGGGGACGGCATATGAGACGTCGACGTCGCTCAACTCTCCGAGCTTCTGCGCCCCACCTCCCTCTTGGGCGGTGACCTTTTTTCGTTTGTACACCCCGTCGGACAGCTCGAAAACGTACAGCTGGCCCTTCCCTCACCCTTTTTGAATCCCTCGGTATCCCAGAGATCGGCTAAAGCCACCCAGGGCATTTCCTGGCGCTCCCTGGGCCACCCGCGTCACCCATTTCTTCTTATGTGTAGGACTGCACTCAAATAGTCGAAATCTAAATTTCTGCCGCCTGTGTCTAATATCGTGAGCGTCAGCTGAGAAAGAGGCCCCGATACCAGCCGTTTGTACTGCAAGACGGGGAATGTCTCTGTCCGACCACCCCCGCACCTTTCGTTCTCGAGGGGATGGATTTCAGCAGTGTGGAGGGGCGACCGTTGTGGAGGTTCTCCGACGTACTGACCCCGGCAAGATGCACGCAGATCTCCCGATGGGTAAACAGACGATGAGGCTTGTCTGCAATGTGGCTCTGGCTGGGCTCAAACATCTCTCGAGAGAACCCTAGAGGGTCGGCCAGCTCGCGATTCAGCACCAGGCGTTTTTTTTTTTTTTTTTTTTAGGAAATCTGCAGGCGGCCGGTTGGGGCATGCAAACTGAGTTCAGCACCCACTGGCCAGAACGCCTCTTTGTCCAGCTCACAGACGTTATAGCACCCTTTGGGTATGCCCAACACGGTGTGCCCATCAAAGATGCCATTCCCTAACTCGGCGCTGACATTGAGCTAACGGTGGTAATACGTGAGCTCACAGAGAGCGACCTCCAGCCCCCCACACGCAGTGCCGGGAACAGATGTAAGATAGACCGGTTCCCCATTTTGAATGTCGGTGAGTGTGACGTACATAGTGACCCAAAGCATGGACAAGAGGGCCTACTCGTTCAAAAGCTCTGCAACATATCGGGCGGGGGGCCATTTCAAAGAGAAGCAGGCCCTTTCTCTGGCCAGCCAGAAGATTATGGTTGGTGACGAGGGGTACTTTCAGGCCTCTTTCCCAGATCTTTGCCCAGTACCAGAATCCCTCACTCACAGACATCGAATAAGGCTAGGAATTCCTGGAAAACCACTCCTTTCAATTGGTGACAATGCCAGCTCAATTTCGCCCTCTGGTGCGCGACTGCTGGCTGCGGGGACTCTGCTGATGACCATCTCCAAGGTAAAGACCCCTTTCTCTCAGGTCTGTATCGCTTTCATGTCTATTATACGACGAGGCGTCTGCTTGTGGAGCTAAAAGGCGCCCTCCCTGGGGACGTCCTATTCTTGGTATGAGAACGCCTACGATGCCAGAGCCTACAAGCGGCTCTGCACCGAGTTCGGAGTGGCACCTACCACCGACTGGAGGCAAAAGCCAGACAACGGGTGCTAAGGCCTCGGATCTTGGAGCACGTATATGGAGTCGTCGGGCGCCTTCCGATATGCGCACTACTCCGATGGCCCCTTCTTCCATCCGATGGACGCCATCCACCATAACCAGGATATATCAGGGGCGTGGACGATGTTCATTCCCGATAAATCAGAAGGCTTCACGAAAGCGGGTGTGGAGCGCCTCAACGACAGGATACGGACGTATGTTTGGGCTATCCTGTGAGCGCAGGCCTAGACACGTTCGAACATTCTCAAGGCTGGGACGGGGTTCGACGCTCAAAAGCAGTTCCTGGAGAACGTCGAAGACGCCATCGCCTCGCGCGTCGACATCCCCAGCAGCATCGCTCGCTATCAGAAGACGCTCCAGTATGCATCATCCCCTCTGGACTTCGTCTTCGGGTAAGGGCTCTACCTCGCCCCGAGCGACATGGCCCTCCACCCGGGCAATGTCCAGGGCTACAACAACGAAATCGTGATCGCCGGATCTGAAGCAGCCATCGGCCACAACCCGGGAATCAACGAGTCGGAGCGAGTGGCTGACCCACAGGGCCACTTACGCCAGCTGCTGTTGCTCCGCTCCGCAACATAACGCGTTTGCCGCGGCTGCGACAAGCCACAAAGACGAAAAGGCGGCTCTCATAGACGCAGGGGTTGGCCTAGTGACGCTTTGGTTGGTGTCTCGCTAGCCAGTCCCTTGCGACCACGAGAAGAAGCGCCCCCACGCCGATGACCAAGGCCCACACGTTGTCAGCCAGCCAAGCCGCGGCCTTCCCTAACGTACTCAGGAGCAAAGAGACGATTAACCCGATGATTCCGGCCTTGCCGGCAAAATTGGCCAGGGCACACCTTAGGGCCTGTACGTGCTTTTTAATCCACTACTTGACCCCGCCGTTGTCGGATGGCTTTAGAGCCGGCGACTGCACTGGCGCACTTCCCCCACCGCTTACAGCAAGGACAAGAGTGCTTATCGCCGTGCCGATAGCTTTAAGGATGCTCGCGATCGTTATTGCTTGTTCACGGAAGCGAGTTCGATGGTCTCACGAATTCTGTTGCGACCGGAGAGCTGCTCTATTCGTAGAGAGGGCTTCGAGCCTCGCCTGCCTTTCAAGCTCGATGTCGGAGAGCTCGCCTTTAAGCTTCTCTATTCGGTCTCGAATATCTTGTTGAATTTCGGTGTCGTCCGTTTCGGTCAGTTTTCGGCGTTCCCTGGCCAAGTGCTTTTCGACTTCGGATTTCCGGTCGTCGATGGCGCTTAGCTTCGCGAGGTTGTTAGCCAGCTTGTCCCTCGATCTCGCCATGGCCTCCAAAACTCCGGCCAGTTCTCTTTTGGCCTGTTTTACCCACGCGACGTCACTTTGCGGATCATTAATGGTCTTCAATGCGGTCTCGACGTCTTCTTCGCTTTGTCTTGTGGTATCAGCTACGCGGAGAGATCCTTCAGCTCGATTGCCTCAATGTTTTTTCGGGAGGGTCTCCTCTACACTCTGGAGTGTCTCCACGACCTCTCTGCCGAGCCCCCGCGATGCCCCGATCTATAATCAGGTTGCCCCAGCGATCTCCGCACTGCATATACGCCACCAGCCCCTTATCTTCGGGCCAGCGTGCCTAGACCCAGAAACCGGAATTTTCCCCTCGTCGCAGCAATGGAGATCTTCTTGTCTTCAGGCGTCCAGTAAAGAGTCTTACCGTCGGGGTCGATCCCGAACTGGATATAGTCGATCCTGCCCTCGGGGCGCTGCCCATAGGTATGGCTCACTTCGTTGTAGAAAGTATCAACCAGGCGCTTCTTCTAGGCCTCAAGTTCTGCCCTTCTTAGCTCATCTCGCAGGTTCTAAAGAAGGTCCCCGGACGTGTTTAGCTGTTGCTGGACGTCCGGCGTTGGGTCCATAGGGGTGTCGGGGGAGGGGGGTCAAAATCATCGTCTTCTCCAAGTCCGTCAGGGTCAAGCGCGGGGTTCTCGAAAGTGACGTCATCCATCGCGGCGTTGACAGTGGATGCTAATTTGAAGGTTGTTGCGTAGGTTCAAATACACCATGGCTTCGAGCAGTAAATTCGGACGCAAGCTTAATCCTTACAGGTGCCTCCGCGAGCCCCTGGGGATCAAAGGCGTGCGGCAGTCTGTCGTGATAACCAATAACCCGAGCACGATTGATCAGAATCAACAGCTGCTGGTTCGATTCCCGAACCTCGGCGCGCACGACGTGATCGTTCCAGGGACCGCCCGCCTGGCCGTCAGAATCACACTGAATAAAGAAGATGCGAACCGGACCGTGGTTCAGAACCTGGGCCCGCGACATCGTAAAGAAGACTGTGATCAAGATCTCCAACAACGAGGTGATGTCCGTCGATAGTGACGTCTTCAACTGTAACGGCGATCTCTGGAAGACAAAAAAGGAGAGAAAAAATTACCAATACCAAGGCATCGATACGTCTGGTAACCGAAACGGAACGCGTATTCGCATCGGTGCCGGAAACAAAAATGAGACAGTCGCGGCCGACAAGGCCGTCGCCGATGCCTTCGGCAACCGCTTCTACATCCCGCTAGATTTCGAGCTGCTCAAGGGCCACATGCCGTTCTACCAAAGCGCGCTTGGAGACCGGCTAGAGTACGAACTCACCTTCAAAGACTACAGCCGCGCAATTCAGGCCACAGGCGATGCCGACGTCTCATACGACATTGAGAACATCAGCCCGAGCTGGCTCGCATAATCGCCAATCAGTACAACGGCCGCCTCGCAATCCTCTATGACCGGGTACTGCGCCACCGCAAAATAAACAAAGACAAGAGCGACACCTTCTGTAATATCAATCTCAACGTGCCCGCGCGCAGCATGAAGGGGGTCTTGATGCTTTTGATGCAACAGCCCTTCGCTCGCATCTATAACCCGAAAATAACGAAGGTTGAGGTCACGATCAAGGGGATCCCCAACCAGCTCTTTAGTCAGGGAATGCGTGCCCATCAGATGTGGGACGAGGCGAGGAAGTTATTTGCAACCGGCGGCAAACGCCACCCCGAGGTGGCAGTGGTGGCGAAAGACCTTGGCCTCGCCGATGTCTCTCTCGGGGAGTTCTTGACCTCCAAGTTCGCTCTGTGGCTTGACCTCAGGACAACCGATGATGACCTGCTTCATGGCAGTGGCCGCCGCATAGAGAATGCGAGCGAAGGAGTGACCATCCAGTTGACTAAGACGGCAGAGGCGGCCGGCACTTTGAACATCTATCTGTACATCATCATGGATGCCCAGCTGAACCTCGAAGATGGCCTGTTCGTGTCAGCTGTTTAATAATCATCTTCTGCCCAAGGGCGCCCATTCGGCAATTGTCTGCGGGCAGACGGGATGCGGAAACACCGTTTTCGTCCTGTCTCTGCTCGAAGACGGCCCTTACCGGGGGTTCTTTTGACACATCGTGATCCTGTGCCCCACCATAGAGCACAACAAGACCTACAAGCAGTGCCCCTGTCTCTGGACGGACCCCGAGGGCTACGTTCTAGACCCCGATGAGCGCCTTCACGATTACCTGCTGGCCTTCTACCTGGTGTTTAAGGGCGAGCCAACAATTTTTATAATCGACGAGTGCTCGACCACGAAGGCTCTGACGAAGAAGAGAGACATGCTGTCAGAGTTTGCGTTCTCGGGCTGCCACTCCGGCATAAACATCTGGGTCCTCACCCAGAAATACAACTCAGTTCTGACGGACGCGCGAGCCGACGCGCTGGGTCGCAATCTTCCACTGCAAGGATCGCGACAGCTTTGAAGAGTACCTGCGGGAGAACGACGTGATACCGACTCGAGAACAGCGGGCGTTGGTGCGAAGCAGCTAGCCGAGAGAAAACACGCCAAGCTTCTGCTGAAAACAGATCAGCCTGCTGCTTATATAGTTGTGTAGCAATGTATATGTCGTTGTGTAGCAATGCTTATATAGTTGTGTAGCAATGCTTCCTGTTACTGAAGGACTGCTGGTCGCCGTGCTTGGCACGCATTTGATACTGCTGGTTTTCGTTGTTTGGCAAATCGCACAGTGTCTGCGCCGAGTCGCACTCCCTAATAGAAGGGCCCGCCGGCTTTTTATAGGCGAAATGGACTGTGACGAACTGATTGATGAGCTGATGTCAGTTGCTGACCCGCAGAGCGCTGGCGCTGGTCTAGCCGAGGGGGCTCCACCAGCAGCCGCCCAAGCGGCGACGCCAGAGGAGGAAGAACGGGTGCAAAAAAGCCGTGAACGACTCTCTGCGATCGCGGCGGGAGGCCAAGCTGGGCAGTATGGACTGACGGGAAAACATTCACCGCCGATCAAATCGATGCTCTGGATAACACCGAAATCGAGAAGCTGTACGCCCGCTACGAAGCAAGCCTGGGGCGGCGATGACGAAGACCTTGGGGTCTTCAGCGCTCCAGCTTTATGCGGGGTGGCTGCCATGTTCCTCCAATCGTAAACCAGCCAGGGCTTATCGCAGACCTCGAGAGCGACCCGTTTGTCGGACACGCGCTTAGCAGTGCTACCTGCGAGCTCTACCACCGCTACGGTATATACTTAGCATCGCTAACCGCCGTGCTGACCACCTTGAAGCACTGCCAATTTAGACACTGCTGCCCTGTTGGAGTATACGATGGAGGAGACGAAGCAGGAGGATCAAGAGACGGCGGAGGAGCCGGTACAGAGTCCTCCAGTGAAAAGGGTTACGGAGAAAGTTAAGGATCTAAAGAAAGTGGCAGCCGGGCGTGCCGGCGCTGCCGCCCGAAAGACAAAGCAAGAAGAACAACTTCTCGAGCAGCTTCGGGTGGCCAAGGAGCCATTTCGCCCCCTCCCGCGACCCCGTTCCCCCCCCCCCCCACCGCCGCCGCGCCTGCCAATATCCCTCCTCTTCCGGAGGCGGACCAAGCGGTTTCCCAGCCGGAACGCCGCCAAGGACTAACAAACTGGGCCCGTAGGTCATTGGAGCTTGTCTTGCGGGCGGGGCGCTCGTGTTTCTCCAACAAACGAGGAGTCCGGCGACAGGCCTCGTTCTCCGCGCCCAAGCAGCCAGCCCCCGATGCTAAGCAATTAAAGACTCGATCCATTCTATATCGAATAAGCAACCATGACGACTCCAGCAACCGACTGGAAGATGATCGTGAACGCGCTCTACCACAGCGCGGTCGTCTCTAGCTTGACCATGGGATACGCCCGGCTCGGCAAGATGGCGATGGGGGGAAGCACCCCTAAGCTTGACCCAACACCCCGTGATGTCGGCATGGTGGTGCTAGACGTCGCTCTGGCCATGGGAACCAGGGACCTGCTAATTCAACAGGGGATCATACCTGCTGATATAATGAAGTAATGGCAAGCATCACAATGCTCGTTGGGGGCGCCCTGGTGAACGCCCTTGCGTTCTCGGGATCGAACTACTTATTCACGATGCTGAGAAGCTCTGGCGTCGACGAAGAGCGCAAGCGTCACGATAAAGCGATCGAGCAGCTGCAGGTCGCACAGGCGGCGTGGTCCCGGAATCGGACCGAGCGCCTCGGCTTTATCAGTGAGGAGCTCCGCCGACAAGGTCATGCTGTTCAAACGTTCCAGGATGTTGACGCTGCAATGCAGGAATATGCGCAGGTTACCAGGCACAACCTCGACCCCCTGGGGCCGGAACCCCAGCTCGCCGATTTTTATCACCCGAGTACGGCCAGATAGACCGCGAGATCGCCTTCGTCATCCTGGGCAGCGACCGGCTTTGTGGCCTACCAACTCGTCAAGAAGTGAGGCGCGTTTTAATTTAAAGCCTGTTTTCTGCGACCCTATATCATTGGTCTTCCCAAGAGCTTTACTGCGCAATGCTCGAGGTCGGCCACTGCGCCCGCCGCCAAAAAAATCCCCGGCCCTCTGGCCCACACCATGATCGATATTGCGCAAAAGTCGCTTGAGCTCTGGCGGCATGATGAGAAGACCGCAGTGCGTTTCGCCGCGGGGATGCTGGCCGGCCCGACCAACCTCCGGGCGACAACTGGACAGCTTCCTGAGCCTGTGGCTTCCGCATGTTGGAGGCTGGTCTGGCTGCTGGAATACCTTAGCAGCAATGGCCGACAGTAAGCTCTCTGCCCTATACTACAGCCCCGAGGCTACTGGAAGGGGCTCGCAGCCATCGAGAAGCTGGCATCTGCAGCTAAGGTGACTGAGCAGCAGGCCAAGGACTGGCTCAAAAGGCAGGCCATGTGGCAGATCTATCTGCCTGCCCCATAGCGCGTACCGCGGCCGACTTTCGACGTGGCGGTGCCCAACGAGGTCCATCAGGCGGATCTGGTCTTTCTGCCACACGACCTCGTAAGTCGGAAAACCTACCGCTACGCTCTCATGGTCGTTGTTGTGGCCTCGAGCTACAAAGAGGCTGAGCCTCTGACTAGCAAGACCGCGGCAGAGGTTGCCGATGGCCTGGCTGGGATTTACAAGCGGAGCCCCTTGCGGTGGCCAAAGCTCCTTCAGGTTGACCTCGGGCGCGAGTTCATGGGTGCGGTGAGCCAGCTGCTGTCAAAGCACTCTGTCCAGGTCCGGCGCGGTCGGGTCGATATTCACAGGGACCAAGGCGTCTTGGAGCGCTGGAACAGGACCCTCGCAGAGCGGTTGTTTGGGCACCAATACGCCCAAGAGATGCGCCTCCCTTCGGGTCAGAGGTCAACAGAGTGGGTTGCTCGGCTGCCTAGCGTTGTAGCTCGATGTTGCACGCGGTTGTTCTGGGCCTCATTCAGTGCTAGGATGTGATCAACCTTCAGGCTAAATCTGAGCCCCTTGGCTTGGTCCTGTCGCTTATAGGCCACCAGCTTCCTCTGGATGACTTTGCGGAGCTGCTGCTCGGTGAGCTTGTAGGTGCGGCCGTCCTGGAGCACGAACTGGTCGACAGAGAGTTGTCGGTCTAGGTCGCCCAGGAGCCAGACCGCTAATGGCTCGCCCTGGGTGACTTCCCGGATGGCGTGCCAGACGTCGCCCTCGTAGATGTGGACCTCTCTACTCTGGGCGAAGTGGAGGTCTTTGGGCCAGGCATGGCCGTTGTGGTAGATGTTCTATGGATCTATGGCCGCCTTTCCCGCCTCTACCATATTTGCCACTGTTTAAGATGTCCTCGACAGCGATGTCCCTCAGGATGATCGCTCTTTTGAGGATCTTCTCCAGCTCGGCCACGTCATCGACCGTGGCGCCGGTTTCGTGGACTTTCTCTTCCCACTCCTGGATCTTATGTCGCCGTGTGGGTGTAAGTCCCTGGCCTCTCAAAGCGCCCTCAAAGTGCTCGACCACCCTCTGAGCCACACAGTTGAGGTCACCATCTCTTAACGGAGCTAGGCTGGCAGGATCTGGATCCCTGACGGGGTAGGGACAACTGCGGTGACGGGGTAGGCGTTCTGATAGAACACACTGTCAATTCCAGTCAACACGCCAGGCTTTGTGTCCCGAGAGACCTCGATGACGCCCTGGCCCTTCTTTTGCTCAGCCCTGACTGGATCAAACGACTTCAAGGACCCAATCATCTTCAGCTTTCTCCCGGAGAAACTTGATTTTCAGGAGAAGCTCCGTGCCCCCCTGGGAGAGCCGCAAGAAGTTAGGTAGCTCTGACATCGGCCATTTGAGCGTCCAGTGCCAACCTGCCGGCTCTGGCATGCATGCCTTCGACGATGTCGACCGATGTCCAGCGGCCTTCTCGTTCAACCCTCCATGTAGAGAAGACCGCACCATCTATCTCATATTCGTCTTTGGCGTCGTTAAGTATCTCGACCCACGGCTCGTAAGCCGGGAGTCTTACTGGGTGGGGGGCACGATCATCCAGATCAGTAAATGGCCACTGTGGTCGAATCGGCCGGGGGAGGAGTCTTTCCTCAGCTTCTGGAATGGGTTCATCGAGGATGAACCTTGGCTCGTACTCTGCGAGCATTTCTTCGATCAGGTCATCCTTAGTAATAGTAGCCATGTGTTAGATGGGTATATATTTTGTATCACCGTCCTCTAAATGGAAATATAAATGGGTATATATTTTGTATCACCGTCCTCTAAATGGAAATATAAATGGGTATATATTTTTAATCACCGTCCTCTAAATGGAAATATATATGGGTATATATTTTGTATCACCGCCCTCTAAATGGAAATCTCGATGGCGGCCAGACGCGCAAATTCCTTTCGCGTCGCTTTTGTTGCACGACGCCACTCACTCCTATACCCGCACTGACAACAGAACTGTTGCTTGTTAGTAACCCCTACCCCACAACCCCTGCAGGGCTGAGTAATTGAGCCTTTACGGAGTCTCACAAGATGAACTTTACAAAAGTCCGTAAGACAGTTTTTACGACAGAGCTCCGTTGAGCTCACGGTCAGCCATTTGCAAGTGTTGTGTCCCTTGGGCATGTCGCTTATAGTGGTATATCAGCAGTCACCCACTTCTTTAATAGATGAGCCCCCAGGCCGGCGAGGGTAGGGGCCGTCCCTAGGGGTTCTCACTATGCTCACGGGGCCGCAGGGGCTCGGGCCTCAGGAAGCAGCCGCACGACTGAGAAAGCTGCCTAGACGTACATACAGAATTGTTTGTGTACGTGGGAGCCCTTTTGGGGCCCAATAAAAAGTCCATTCCCCCCTCCCTGCTGCTCCTTACGAAGTTTAAGATAACGATAATCAAAATCGACCCGTTTATCATAAATTTGGTTGGAAAGTGTACCATTAGATATACATAGATTCAAATCAAAAAAAAGGTGCCTCAGTATCGGAAAAAAATTTGCTCTATTTAATTGGAGTTCTGTAGGGTATATGCGCTCCACCATTTGAATAAAAGTAAATATTGTCAATATATAATAAATCATCAACTTGAAGGTATCTTGGTTGAATTGAAAGCCTCAATAATGTCAGCCTGATTTTCACGTGAGAGAGACTTTATGAAATCTCTCTCATAACAAAAAGAAACAAATCTGCAACAATAGGAGCACAATAAGTTCCCATCGGAATACCAATAGCAAACCGAGTCTCTGATTTTTGTGATTTTGTGTATTCTTTGTTTCCAAAGGCAATCCTTTCTGACTTTTATTTTGCTTCGTGAGTATATTATTACCTGATTATCTTCACTTATATTTTGTTTATCCTTATTGCTTATTTTGTCTGCCCTGATTATGTTCTTTTGTGTGTGTGTGTGTGTGTGTGTGTGTGTGTTTCTTTTTTTGTGTGTGTGTATGTGTGTTTTTTTTTTTTTTTTTGTTTTTTTTTTTTTTTTTTTTTTGTTTCTTTTTTTTTTTTTATTTATTTATTTTAGTGATTATCCACCGTTGTAATATGTAAAATGTAACTATAAAAGTAATCAGATTATATATATGTTCGAGGCACTGGTATGCAAAGAAACCATGAGGCTAAATAATAAAGTTGTAAGCTTGTATTTTTGAGTTAATAAAAAGATCAGCTGCCGATATGATTAAGTCCCTTCAATTAGATCCCTAATGACATGCGACCAGTATAGACCAATCTGCTCGTCCGTACAGTCTAATCAGTGTCTACATTAGTCGCTATAATAATACTTAACCTTTACAGATTCTACCAGTGTAGATCCTTATCGCCGTTGGTCACATATTTCGTTCGTCCGATTAAAAAAAAAAAAAAAAAAAAAAAAAAAAAAATCCTATTAGCATTGCGATTACCTCGGTTGGGGAAAAAAAGAGCTAATCTAAGTGCTCTTCGTACGGTTGTTCGATTTGCGCTTGTTTGGTTTTGTCTGTATCCTCTTCCTCTTGGTGTCTGGGAAGGGCTGCGGGTTGTGATTGTGGCACTCCCAGGACTTTTCACTTACCCTTTTTTACTTAAGTGGGGGTGCGGGGGGTTGGGGAGGGGGGGGGGGCATATTTAAATTCGACCTAAAGACATAGGGCGGAGATATGATTCGCAGTTCTGCTGATAATTTCTAATTATCCAACGGCTTGATTTACAAAGGATTTATTTGAAAGCGCGAAGAATTCATATGGCTGTAATGAAATTTAGTGCAGTCAGTAATAATATTTATTAAATCAAAAAATTACAACTTACCACGGGATAGCAAATCGGGCAAAGTCAAGCGAAAAACGTGTCTTCAGGCTTGAGCAAAATATGCAAGTTCACATCGTCCTGTGCATGCGCAAGGTCACACCCGGGTCTGTGCTATCCATTTGTACATGCTTTAGTATCCAATGATTCTGGCAGCGGACAGCGCAGGCCATGATGAGGCTGTGCATCCTCGTTGTCTTATCTGGGCCTTCCCTGTTTTCGCGTTCTCTGAAGGCACATTTTCGCTCTCTTTGTACAGGTTCATTTCGGCATAAGGAGGTGTCTGGTTTGTTTTTAGCCTTACCATTTATTATTGAAATTCCTGCAAAAGTGAACGGTGTAGACCCTGATCAGATGCCGCGGACTTTGGCATATGATCTGTGTCTACATTGGTTCCCAGCATCCTTTTTTATGGGATGTTAGCACAAATGGATTACCTGTGTGTAATTTGAAGAAAGTCATTAACCATTTTAGATACGCTGATTTCAACCTATGATTTTTGATTTTAAAGGCATAAAAATAAGTTAAATCTGGGTCATTAAACTTATCACTGATAAGAGAGACTGGCCACACCAAAAACCTAGTATACTGTCTGTAAAGTATAGACATGTGGAGGCACAACAGGGGAAGTAAGTACCTGCTTATCTATCTGATCCATAGATAATATTCCATCTAAAATATTTATTACCCCTATCATGGCCTCTTTATTACCTCCTGCTGAGGTATTATAATCCCCATTTTTGTGCCATTCTTTTAATCTTCCTTGCCAAGCCCCTAGGTAGGGGCAACAAAATCATTTCTTTGTGGTATCAGTTTTTTCACAGTTTAGTCTTGATTAATCATTAGCAGACACATTTTAACATAAGCTGACGGTTGCCATTACGAAAACGTGCCTATTGAAATATACGGAAAATTTTAACACCGAAAAATGAAAATGTTCAGTTTAAAAATAATCTGATATTTTTCATATTTTTGCTCAAAATTTAGATTGTGGGTACTCGTTGGAACCACCTCGACGAGGCGGTTCCAACGAGTACCCACAATCTATGTTTTGAGCAGAAATAAGAAAAATAATGTATACCCATGTAAACCCCAGTTTTACTATATAAAAGTGGGGTTTAAGGGGGTCAAAATTATATAGGCATGTTTTCGTGATGATTATTTTCACACTTTAAAACGGTAAGTTGTTAGCGTAAAGACATATTCATGCATTTATACTGATGAAAAAAAAGTAAGAGAAAAGTCCAGGGAGAGCCACAATTACAAACCGCAACCACAAAATACAGGTAGCATTCTTTTTTAATATATTTTATACCGTTTTCTGTCCGGAATAGATCTAAATTGAATGCTAGATGGGAAGTCTGTTGTTGATAAGCAATGGTGTCATCTTATTTATTTAGCAGTAGGTATCAAAGAATCTGGTGATGGTCTTGAAAAATTAAAATCGAAGTATTTTTAGCTCCCATTTTGTCCGCATATAATTTCCCATTCTTTGTACAGCCTTATTACATCATCTGATTAACGAAAGGCTTACTTGCTTATTAACTGAATGGACGTTTACTCGAGAATGCACTTTTATGTATTCTGTAATAAGAAACGTGTTTTTGTTTTTGTAAAGCACCAAAGAAGCTTATAAATGAACTCAGACATTAATTCAATTAGATCCGCATCATGTTCTAAATATCAAAGAGAAAGCCAGACAATGATAATTAAACAACCGCCGAAAGAACAGAGGGCAAGCAGAGTTGGCGGCTCTTTCCCAAATAGGTGGTAAGTTTATAATCTAAACTTTACTGAATACATCTCTAACTTACATAATTGCTTAAAGAAAAAAAATGAAAGCGAAATACTACAAATGAAAGTCTAATATATGGCTATGTCAAAAGTTTGTGAAGACCTTATATACCTTTCGAGCAATATCTTTAATCACAGTGTGTGGTTATTCCGATGTTGAGTGCGAATATAATTGTAGATGTCCAGGAATGCCACAATTTCAAAGCAGCAACGGGTAGTCAAATGAAGACTTATACTGTACAGTTATGGTAGAATCAATCATGTTCGAAATTCAACACGAACTCTAAAAGAAACGAAGAAATAAAAGCACCGCAAGCATAATACCCCGCCATAGCAGTTATTTGTTTATGTATTAATGTTACCGTTGCAAAAATGTCTGGAAAGAAAATGACGGCGGGACAGATAACGATCCTAAACCAGATCTTGATAATATCAATGCATATAACAAGTGTGGTTAAACGGCCTTGTTATTTACCAAGTTATCATCCAGAAATGAAAATTTGGACGTGTCTCGGGCAGATAACTCCGTAAAAATTTGACGAAATTTGCCCATTAGCAATTTCAAACCTGATCTCCGTACTGTCAATACATATAGCAAGTTTGGTTAAAATCTCTTGTTATTTACTAAAGTTATCATCCGGAAACGAAAATATAGGCGCGTCTCGGGCAGATAGCTCTGTAAATATTTGACGAAATTTTTCCATTAGCAATCCCAAACTAGATCTCCTTAATGTCAATGTATATAGCAAGTTGATGAAAATCCCTTGTTATTTACTAATTTAAAAAGTTATCATCCGGAAACGAAAATATGGGCGTGTCTCGGGCAGATAACGCCGTAAAAATTTAATGTAATTTGCCCATTAGCAATCCCAAACCATATCTCCTTATGTCAATGCATATAGCAAGTTTGGTGAAATTTCCTTGTTATTTACTCAAGTTATAGTCCGGAGACGAAAATATGGGCGTGTCTCGGGAAGATAACTCCGTCAAAAATTCATAAAAGTTGTTCATTAGCAATCCCAAACCTGACCTCCACAATATCAATACACAAACAAAGTTTGGTGAAAATCCATTGATGTTTACTCAAGTTGTCATCCGGAAACGAAAACCGGACGGACGGACGGACGTACGACGGACGACAAAAATTTGGGCGTTCTCGGGCAGATAACTCCGTAAAAATTTGATAAAATTTGCTCATTGGCAATCTCAAATCAGATCTCCTTAATGTCAATGCATAAAGCAAGTTTGGTAAAAATCCCTTGTTATTTACTCAAGTTCTAGTCCGGAAACGAAAATATTGGCGTGTCTCGGGCAGATAACTCCGTCCCATATTCATGAAATTTTCCCATTAACAATCCCAAACCAGATATCTACAATATCAATGCACATACCAAGTTTGGTGAAAATCCATTGATGTTTACTCAAGTTATCATCCGGAAACGAAAAACGGACGGACGGAGGGACGTACGACGGACGGACGGACGGACAGACGGACGGACTCACGGACGACCAACGTGAAACCATAATACTCCGCCACTATTGTGCCGCGGGGTATAAAAAATACAACTCAAATATATAAAAAAAAAAAATATCCAAATTTCTAGTTTTAGGGGTTACCAAATAAACGAAAATAATAAATTATTTAATTTAATGGGTAAACAAGGTAGAATTGAAAGAAAAAAGCAGTGATCGCTGGTGATCCTTTCTGTCATACTCATCGACTAAGCAATCATATTGAAATACTTTTAACTCATATATGCCTAGCTTTATGCTTTAAACTATATCGGGCGATGGCGGTCTAATATAGGCTTAAACAGAATGCGAGCTAGATTCCCGTCAATTAAAGTAGATTGATATGTATTTGTGCTACCGAATTTCTGGTTAAAGGTATAAACTTAATGCCGCCATCAGGTAATGTACCAAAATGTCTACTGATAATTATAATCATAGGATTGAAGTCTGAAATCAGCTCAATATTAAATGACTCACAACATTTTTCAAATCGCACACGGTTAGATAAGATTTAACGTGTTTTATTGCATCATTAATGAAAACACAAATTGGACGCAAGTTATATACAACGTTAGATAGTCCTCTCCAAATCATTTAAACGTTTTGTTTTCTAATAGTACAGGGGCTTAATTCTATTTCACACGTATTAGAACATTTTAGAATGTTAACATTCATTCCCTCACATATACCTTATTCTCATGATGTGGTAGCACTATTGATAACAAACTGAACCAGACAGAAACCATAGCAAACAAATATAGCGAAGCAACAAAATAGAAAAGAACAAAACATAGAAAGACATCACGCGACAGCACAGAGTAGTGAAGGATGAGACACTAGGAAAGTGAAGGACCGGACCAGGAACAGTACAAGATAGACAATAAGGAAGAATACTAGGATGTGATATCATCATATATATGCTTGAGTCACTACACGTTCAGTATGTAAGCAATCAAACCTATGGCTATCTTCAATAAATGTACAAAAAGATTGAATAATCCATTTGTTTGCTTCCATATCATAATTTGGAGATCCCGAAGTTAAAACCTGAAGCTTGTCAATCAGACAGGGGTCACAATTGTGAAATAGCATGTTGCGTTTGGCAGTAGAAAGGCCACATTCGAAAATGTAATCTACAGATACGTATGGATTTTTCAATAGCGTTTACATAACAGAGGTCGGCTTTTAAACTACTAAATCAGTGCCTGATTCTTGTGAGAATTACGAGTTATACTTCCGCTCGCCTTCCGTTGTACATTCTGCTTTTTCAGACGTTGTTTTTAAATTACACTTAAATTGTGAAAGAGCAGGAAGAAAACAAACTCTTGTATCCAAATCATTCCATAACATTTGTGTTGATGTAAAAAAAAACGATAGCTCGTATGAACATAGTCTTCAAAATAGTATTTTGACAATTATTTCCCGTTCTAAGATTGTAAATACTAGCTTTGTTCACTCTGTCGGATAGGAAGTCAGAGAGACATGAGAAAACGTCATTATTGAATTTTGTACACAAGTGTTAACTTTCTCCGTTTCCTTCTTTATGTTATGCTTCCCGACCGGTTTCGTTATACAGAGAGTGAAGATAAGCCAATATATGAAGTCCTGTTATAACACGGGCTACATTCAATTGAACTTGTTATAATCAGTTAACATCTGTAACAGAACAACCATTGCAGACTTCAGATGCATATTCTAATACCGATTTTATGTACGTACAATATAACTTTCCGAATGTATTTTGACAACTTGAATTTCAGAATTTTAAGGTTGGAATCTTGCATAGAAGCAGTACAAATAATAGAATCTATATGATTTGTCCATTTATTAATACGCGGTACATAGATACCAAGTTGTTAATATGTTTCAGCGATATTGTGCGGGTTTCTATCATAATACAGATGTAGAATATAATCATGAAAAATATTAGAAGTCCGCTTTAACAGGCTTAAACTTGATCAGGCTAGTTAGAAGATGAATAACTCAAAGAAGTGCCATCAGTCTGGCTTTACCGACAAGTTCATCTGCTATTACATTAATGTATACTAAAAATAGCAACTGTCTAAGAACCGATTCTTGAGGAACGCCTGCATATATAGATTTCTGGGCGGATTTCTGCTGGCGGGGGTGGGGTCTGTTGTCGGTGCCCGTTCTGTCGGTGTTGCTGCTGGGTTTGCAGTGGGTATTAAAGAAAAGCAAGACAGACTTCCTACGTTATATTGGTTACCGAAACTTCATAAACGACCTTATAAAGCACGTTTCATTGCTACTTCTAGTTCTTGTACGACTACTGTTTTGTCCAAACTGCTAACTTCATGCCTTACTGATGTTAAAAAATATTGGATTAGATACTATGATACTGTTTACGAAAGGGACGGAATTAACTATTTTTGGTCAATTAAAAATTCTAATAATGTTCTCAATATATTTAAATCTAAAACCTTTCAGGCTTCTAAATTGTCTACATGTGTTTTTTTCTACACTGTATACTACGTTACCTCATCATCTTATAAAAGATAAACTTATTGATTTAATTAACCGAACGTTAATTCGGGAGAATACCCAATATTTGGCTTGCAACGAAGAATGTACTTTTTTCACTTCTGATGTATATAAAAATCACAATTTATGGTCGTGTCAGAAAGTCTGTGATGTCCTTGTTTATCTTTTGGATAATATTTTCATTAGATTTGGAACTAAACTTTATAGACAAACTATTGGTATTCCGATGGGAACTAATTGTGCTCCTCTTGTTGCAGATTTGCATGCATGGCATGTTGCAGATTTCATGAAGTCTCTCTCACGTGAAAATCAGGCTGACATTATTGAGGCTTTCAATTCAACTTCAAGATACCTTGACGATTTATTGAACATTGACAATATTTACTTTGACCAAATGGTGGACCGGATATATCCTATAGAACTCCAATTAAATAGAGCAAATTCTTCCGATACCGAGGCACCTTTTTTGGATTTGAATCTATGTATATTAATTGTACAGTTTCCACGAAAATTAATGATAAACGGGACGATTTTGATTTTGATATAGTCAATTTCCATTTTCTGGATGGCGATGTCCCCCGGCGTACCTCATATGGAGTATACATATCTCAACTTATAAGATTCGCCAGAGCTTCTTCAAATCTTAATGATTTTAACTACCGTAATAAAGCCCTTACTGCCAAACTTCTTAGGCAGGGCTATCGTTATTTTAAACTTCGTAAGGCGTTTTCGAAATTTTATCGCAGACACAGTGCCTTGTTAGAAAAATATAGCGTCAGTCTGAAAACACTTCTGCAACAAGGTATATCGGAACCCGAATTTTATGGTGACTTAGTGTACAGATTTAGAAAAATTGTAGGTAAATCTAACTTTTCGGAGCAATTTAGAAAACTTATTAACCGTTATAAAAGGATTGGGCAGACTGCATGCCTAATTGTCAACCCAATCATTGTTGATAGCTATGCTTCACTCTTTAATACGACGGCGGTTCGGGCCTCAGACTCAATGACAGCCTCTTCGTAAAACTTTAACCAGTGGGTTGGGGCTTGACGATATGTCTTTGGCTTGGCCCGCCGTGGTTCAACTATTTGTTTTCATTTACTCTGGCATACAGTAGAATTAGCCATGAGTACTCGTCTTTGTTTATTATAGTGATTAATTTGATTTTTATGTTTTCGCTTTGATGCATTGACTGAGTTGGGAGCCTTTATGCGAACCGAATTTTTATGTATTTCTGTATTAAGAGTAGCATCGGGACCCAGGGTGAAGTTAGCTAGCTGTAAAAGTGATTTAACCTCCCCCCCCGACCCCCCACACCCCCACCCCCCGGTGGTTTGCTCTACCGACCGTTCTAAGGCGGTGGTCCCGGTGTTAGTCTTACTCTTTGTTGCTTTGTGGTTTATTCTACGAGCGATGTATGTCTTTCCGTGTATCATTTTGTTCTTGTGTTTTTCAGTCCTTTTAGTATTGCGATTACCTCCTGGGGAAGAGGGAGCTAATCTTAGTGCTTTTCGTACGTTTGTTTGGTTTGTGCTTCCTTAGATTTGTCGGTTTCCTCTTCCTCTTGGGGTCTGGGAAGGGCTGCCGTTTGTGATTGTGGCACTCCCTGGACTTTTCTCTTACCTTTTTTTTTCTTATTTACAAACACACTCTGTTTACTACGACTTAAATAAGTTTCTGCCTAGAACGCAATATCGCCTTTTACACCATACTTTTCAAATTCATGAAGTAAAATAAAAGTAAAAATGATTGCCTTTGGAAACAAAGAGCGCACAAAATCACGAAAATCGGAGACTCGTTGTGATTGAGTCTCTTCATATGCAACACCGTTGTTTGCGAGGCTGCATACGCTCCCTAGCGTCGGCTTAGTCGGTATTCGATATTCAAAATAACCAGAATGGGCTCAATGATCCCAAAGGAAATAAAATATAACCTGCACTATGATGATGTACTGGGAGACTTTTTCGTCCTTATGCCAAACTCGATCGAACTATTTCGATATGTCACAGATCACTTGACAATTAGTTTCATATTTTTAAGTGATAAGCGAGTATTGTGAGATCAAGTGATGAACTGTTGAGTGTCCAGGAAGAAACATGACTGATATTTATATAAGAGGTCCTTCTGTAATGTATAATTGTACATATGCTTTAAGACAATGCGTTCAAATGATTTACTAGCACTACTGCTTAAGGAAACGGTTTTATAATTGCTGGGTGATGAATGAACTCCAGTCCTAAAGAGTGGCGTTACATGCGACATCTCTATAACTCAGGATAAGAATAAATTCGTAAAATGAATTGAATAATTTAATCAAAGGTTTTTGTTTTTTGTTTTGTGTTGAGGTTTTACGGCCCTGTCAACCCAATAGGGTCATGTCGAGCGCGGTCAGTTTACCTAACCACACGTTTACTGGGCAGGCTTAGTCCTCTAAGCGGTTAACCAGTATTGTGCACATTCTTTCGCCAGAAACTGACAACTGCCCTTCTTGAATCAGCGGAAGGGAGAGAATGACCGTAGAAAATATTTCATGATCAATCTCCACGAAAGAATGTTGCCGACCTCGGCGGGGGTTGAACCCGCGACCTCCTGGTCTCCAGTCGGACGGCGCATCCAACTGAGCCACCGAGGCCGGCTAAGGTACACATATAGTATTGCATGTAGATTGTAACATTCTGTTACTGATGCCGTCCGGTCCTGTCGTTTTATTCAAAAGTGCTCATGGTTAGCTATTGTGGTCAGTCAATGTCCGTCGTCCGTCGTGCGTCGTTCGTCGTGCGGCGTCAACAATTGCTTTAAAATGATAGTCCTCCTACAAACCTGGGCCAATTGACTCGATACTTGGTAGGAAGCATTAGGGTGACTTGTAAATCAAAAATAGCTGTTCCGATCGGAAATCCAAGATGGTCGCCATGGCCGCCATCTTGAAAATATATTTTTTGCTTCTTCTCCTGAACCGAAAGGCCAACTGACTCCAAACTTGCTAGGAAGCATCGAGGTGACTTGTATATAAAAAAAAAATAGCTAAAATCGTGCCGAGCGGAAATTCAAGATGGCCGCTATGGCGGCCATCTTGAAAACCTTTTTTTCGCTTCTTCTCCTGAAACGAAAGGCCAGTTGACTCCAAACTTGCTAGGAAGCATTTGGGTGACGTGTAGATCAGAAATAGCTAAAATCGTACCGATCGGAAATCCAAGATGGCCGCCATGGCGGCCATCTTAAAAATTTATTTTTCGCTTCTGCTCCTGAACTGAAATGCCAGTTGACTCCAAACTTGCTAGGAAGCATTGAGGTGTCTTGTAGATCAAGAATAGCTTAAATCGTGCCGATCGGAAATCTAAGATGGCCGCCATGACAGCCATCTTGAAAATCTATTTTTCGCTTCTTTTCATAAACGGAAAGGCCAATTGACTCCAAACTTACTAGGAAGCATCGGGGTGACTTGTTCAAGCACTCATCATGAATCTTGCTCAAATGTTTGTCTTGATGACTTCTAGGTCAAGTTCGGAACTGGGTCACCTTGGATCAAAAACTAGGTCACCTGGCAAAATCAGCGGAAAACCTTGTTATCACTCTAGGTGTCACATTTTTCAAGCAATCATCATGAATCTTGCTCAAAATGTTTGTCTCAGTGATTTTAGGTCAAGTTCGAAACTGGGTCACTTGGGGTCAAAAACTAGGTCACTTGTCCAAATCAGCTAAAACCTTGTTTAACCTCTAGCGGTCACATTTTTGAAGCAGACATCATGAATCTTGCTTAAAATGTTTTGTCTTGATGAGTTCTAGGTCAGGTTTGAAACTGGGTCAGATGGGGTCAAAACTAGGTCACCGAGCAAAATCAGCAGTATGTTAACACTCTAGCGGTCACATTTTTTAAGCAATCATCATGAATCTTGCTCAAAATATTTGTCTTGATGATTTCTAGGTCAAGTTCGAAACTGGGGTCAAAAACTAGGACACCTGGCCAAATCAGCGGAAAGCCTTGTTAACATTCTAGTGGTCACATTTTTTAAGCAATCATCATGAATCTTGCTTAACATGTTTGTCTTAATGATTGCTAGGTCAAGTTTGAAACTGGGTCACCTGTGGTAAAATATTGGGTCACCGGGCCAAATCAGCAGAAAACCTTGTTAACACTCTAGCGGTCACATTTTTGGAGCAATCATCATGTGTCTTGCTCAAAATGTCTGTCTTGATGAGTTCTAGGTCAAGTTTGAAACTGGGGTACTTGGGGTCAAAATGTAGGTCACCAGGCTAAATCAGCAGTAAATTTTCTTAACTCTCTAATGGTCATATTTTTGAAGCAATCGTCATGAATCTTGCTCAAAATGTTTGTCTTGATGATTTCTAGGTTAAGTTTAAAACTGGGTCACATGGGGTCAAAAACTAGGTCACCAGGCCAAATCAGCAGAAAACTGTTAATTGTTTTATTTGTTTTAAATAATCTTCATAAATATTGCTCAAAATGTTCTTCTTGATGATTTTTAAGTCTAGTTTAAAACTGGGTCACTTGATATCAGAAACTAGGTTACTTGGCCAAATCAAAGGAAAACCTTGTTGATGCTCTAGAGATAACATGTTTGAAGTGATCATCATGAATCTTGCGCAAAATGTTTGTCTTGATGATTTCAAGGTGATGTATATTTTTTTATCCAGTGACTTTCTTAAGTTTTTCCGTTTAGGTCAGTTTCTCAGTAGTTATTGGTCCTACAGAGTGATATTTGATACTTGTGAAGTGTTTGTGTTTAGGTCAGTTTCTCAGTAACTATTGCTCCTACAGCCAGTGATACTTAATACATGCATATATCCTAGCATAACCTCTTGAATGCAGTCATCCATATTTGACTTTGACCTTTATTTCACAGTCCATTAGACATGCTACATTGTCCTACTTGTTAATATAATCATTTTGAATTTTGATCAGAATGTTTGCCTTGATCAGTTCTAGATCAGGTTCTCAAACTGCTATAATATTCAGGTGAGCATTACAGGACCATCATGGCCCTTAAGAATATCAGTTACTTCCGATCAGATATTACAACTGAAGTCTGAAGTTATTCCATCGCCCCCCCCCCTCCCCCACCCCGCCCTCCCCCAACCCCACCGCCACACCCCCTATTTAGAGTACAATTATTTACAAAAATGATTTTGTAGAGTTACTAAACTCTTGAATTAGACATATGTCATCTCTCTTATCAATACATTTGCTGTACATATTTTTTAATGTTATTAACTTAATTTTATTTATTTGACGCTTGTATGATTGTATGATAAGAAGCTACTTCATGCTTTTGTTTTTTGGGTTTTTTTTTTTTTTTTTTTTTGTTGTTTTTTTTTTAAGTTTAATAATAACGTTCTCTTATTCTGTCACGAAGTCTTATCTCAGTTTGGAGTTGAACCACAGGTAAGCGTTTTGCCTTAATACAATTTTCCTACTAGGGATACATCATTTACAGAAACTATTGCTTTATTAATGGTACAAGTATCGTGTATGTGCATATCAATTAAAGGTCTCTATTGTGTTTTTCAGTAACTCGAAATCAGCGTTCGTATAATATCAAAACTCTGTAATAAAATTTCTATAACTTCATATCAGTCTGAATAGACACGCCTGTAGCTTTGTGATTACATAGACTCATCCTGATCCATTGTTCAGGTGTCTTAAATTGTAAAAGCCTCGTAAACAATTACTTTATCAATCAACGTTGATGAATTAACAGTAATTCGTATTGGCTGCGTTATGACGTTTTGTTTCAAACTAAAACGTGACAGACAGTCCCTTAATTGAATATTTGTTCGATTCGTGAAATCAATATTTATGTTTCCCTTTAAAATTACATGCTGCATTTAGTCAAGTGCAGTTTTGATTGCATCTTGAAATTTCAGTGAAAGAAAGTGACTGGGAGGCTATAAAGTCGCTCCTATACAAACAACAGAGTAGTATTTCCTAAATCTTTATTTCAATCCGATTTGTTTAAATTTGAGGGTTTTCTAAATCGTCTTTTCGTCTATACTTCAGTATACTAGCTATATACACCATTCTTCCGCCGTCGTTACGGGTTCTGTCTCTTCTTATCCGTTTATCGAAAACTTCCAGTTTTGGACCACCTGAATCTTTTGCTGTATCTGAATGTGTTTCACTGAAACAAGCTATATGAAAAGACTCAAACAAGCCTGAAAGATATTCGTTGTTATTCCTCATGCTCCTTGTATTTAAACGTACAGTATTGAGGGAATGTATTTCGACTGGTGGCGGACCGGGATCTCATTGGACATCCATAAACATTAATAAAAGAATAATTACAAAAAGAAAAATAAATTAATCACTTTAACAAAGCTGGATATGCTCAAAAGACATTAACTGTTTACTACACAATGCGCGTAAAAGCGGAGATTAATGCACATAACTGGAACTTGGTGACATAAAACTTCATGTGTCACTAAATAGAAAGCCCCTATTGCTGTTCGAGGTACCCACTGGGTGACAAGCCACGCGTATTTGATATAAAGCAGCAGTATGGACCTTTTGGTATTTTTTTACAAACGATAATTGTATTTTCTCGTTATTCTCCCGTAAGCGAGGTTCAGCAACATACGGTTTACCTATTTATGCCTGATATCTCATAAATAGGGCATTGTCAAACAGTGCTGACTAATTATTCTCGAAGGAATTCTATCTAGCTCCAACCCACTGGTTAAAGTTTTACGAAGAGGCCGTCATTCGGTCTGAGGCCCGAACCGCCGTCGTGCAATTAAAGAGTGAAGCATAGCCATCAACAATGATTGGGTTGACAATTAGGCATGCAGTCCGCCGCATAATATCCAGGCTATAGCCAATTCTTTTATAACGGTTAATATGTTTTCTGAATTGTTTTGAAAAGTTAGATTTACCTACAATTTTTCTAAATCTGTACACTAAGTCACCGTAAAATTCTGGTTCCGATATACAATGTACCTTGTTGCAGAAGTGTTTTCAGTCTGACGCTATATTTTTCTACCAAGGCACTGTGTCTGCGATAAAATTTCGAAAACGCCTTACGAAGTTTCAAATAACGATAACCCTGCCTAAGAAGTTTGGCAGTAAGGGCTTTATTACGGTAGTTAAAATCATTAAGATTTGAAGAAGCTCTGGTGAATCTAATAAGTTAACTTATCTGACCTAGCGTCCCATAAAAGGAACATTGGCCATCAGTGTAGACTCAGATCAGACACCGCGTTCTGCGGCGTCTGAAAGGGACAGAGAGACAAAAACAATAAAGCGGCCACATGATAATAAGACGGCAATCATAGTTGGCAACTCTTTACTAAAAAAGTTGGAACTATATTACCAAAACTGAACTGAATATTTAATCAACTTACATAATCAATAAAAAAAATTATCAGAAAGTGAAACACTACATAACAATTAAGTAACTACCATAATGAAAGTACCGCCTTGGAACGGTCAGTAATGAATAACTGTGTGTGTTCGTCGCGGGGATGAGGGGTGGAGGGGAGGGGGAGGGGTGTAGCTACGGGATTCCAACCCTTGCCCTTAGCTTCCATAGTGGTAAAAACACATATTTGTTTGGTCCGTGTGAAGGTCTTCTAGCTCATCCAAGAATCATTATGGGTCACAGATCAAGCCAATAATGAATCAATGGTTAGTATCTCAACAGAAACAACGTGCTGAGATTCCTTTGTTGTCAAACAACACCACTGGAATACTGAAGCAAGAGAAAAAAGGTAAGAGAAAAGTCCTGAGAGTGCCACAATCACAAACCGCAGCCCCTACCAGACACCAAGAGGAAGAGGAAACCGACAAAACTAAACAAGCACAAATCGAACAAACGCACGAAAAGCACCAAGATTAGCTTTCTCTTCCCCAAGCGAGGTAATCGCAATGCTTCCAGCTGAACCGGGTAACAGACCCACCTTATGAATAGTTTTACAGCCCAGACCACCTTATGAGTCGTTTTTACAATCGGGGCCATCAAAGAATCTGAACCCCAATCAAAGAGGCAAGCAGAATGGTCAACCATGATTTGATTAACTACTAAGCAAACAGATCATATGCCAATTTTACGAAAATGATCAGAAAATTCAGGTTATCCTACATTTTTTTTTCTAAACTTATGCACCAAGTCACCATGAAATTCAGGTTCCAATAGTCGTTGTAGCAGAAGCATTTTAGTCTGGTATCGTATTTAGAGATCAATTCGTAGTGTCGACGATAAACCTTAAAAAAAAAAAAAAAAAAACTTTCTTACGTTTATGATAACGATACCTCTGTTTACAGAAGTTTGGTAGACAAAGTTTTTTTACGAGCACTGAAGTCAGCCAAATGACTCGATACAAAGTTTTACTTTGTGGTCTTGTTTCAAAGTTGGGTCACGAAGTTATATGTATTGGTAAAGCAGTAAAGCAATTAGGAAGACGTAAAACTTATTTCCCTTGAAGTAACTGTTGAATAGTCTAACAATTTTAGCCGCTTTTCAGGCACTGTATTTTGTACATCACATAAAACTTCGACAGAGTAAATAAACGAATTCAGAAACTGATACAATCGGATCCACACCTAGTTCTCAACATCAGTTGGAAGGACAGACAAATACAATCAATCAACCGTAAGCAGAACAGATGACAAGCAGCGTTGACAGACCTTTCCCGAAGAAATTGCACTCTGTTACCCAAATTTAACTAATAACGTCATTAACTTTCAATATATGGAAAAAAAAGAAACATTTGCAAATGAAACACTACAGAACAGTTAACAAAAAAAAAGCATAATGAAAGTACCGCCTTGGAACGGCCAATAATAAATTACTGTGTGTGGGTGTGGCTGGGCAGGGGGAGGGGCTTAAGGTAGCTTTACAGGATCCCTAAACCCAGCTTCTACTGTGGTAAAATACATATATACGTTTCGGTCCGCGTGGATATCTTCAATTCATACATGAATTATCAGGGGCCAAAAATAAATCACAAATGAAGCAAAGGTGAGGACTGAACAGAAACAGTGCCCCCCCTTCCCCCCGCCACCCCCACCCCTCCCGCCCCCGACACACACACACACACACACACACACACACACACACACACACACACACACACACACACACACAAGGGATGTCGTAAAACACCGCAGCAAAGGAAAACACCAGTTGAACCCCGTTGGGCTGAGAAACAGACATAAAATGTTCTGGTCAAGACCATCTAAATGAATAGCTTTTAAAAAAATAGTTAGGAGAAAATTCCAGGGAGAGCCACAATCACAAACCGCAGCCCTTCCCAGACATCAAGAGGAAGAGAAAACCGACAAATCCAAGCAAGCACAAATCGATCAAACGTAGGAAAAGCACTAAGATTAGCTCTCTCTTCCCCAAGCGTTATAATCGCAATGCTAAAAGGACTGCAAAACACAAGAACAAAATGGCACAAGGTAAGACATACAACAAATCGCCTCGTAGAATAACCACAAAGCACAAATAAAGTCAGCGCTATCATAGAACCTGAATACCGACCTAACGACGTGCAGTTAAAACGTCCTAAGTGTTCAATCGGGATGGGCTCAACCTCTAAGCATTCAGAATGGTTTATGACGTCATTCGGGTTGTTTTATGACGTCAGCGTTATATCCCGTTCGTTTATAACATATGACAGTTTCACTAAATTGATCGGAACATTCAGGTTTACTTAGAATATTTTAAAACTTATACACAATGAAGGCATAAAATCCAGGTTCCGATAGGCCTTGCAGCAGAAGTGTACATTACAATTGTCAAAATATCCAAACTTCCTGATGGCTAAACCGAACTATTATTGCTGGAAATATATAAAATTACATTACTGACCGGTCAGTAATACACCTTTAGGATGGGGGCTGGAGGGGGTCAATCGTTTTCAATGGTTAATAGGTGTACATTGTAATTCTTGAGCGAACTCATAATGACATTTGGACGTCACAATTATTATTGTAAATGCAATAGTATAGTAGTTGTCTTTAGATGTTTCCTTAGCCGGACGACAACATTCGTGTGGCAAAATTTAACAATATAATTTAAAAAAAAAAGAGATAAGCGAGAAATAAAATTGTTATACATCAGATGATCTATGTTATAAAATATTTACCGGTAAATACAGACAGATTTTTATCACTGGTGCAGCTGACATCCCTAAATGTAAATATAAATTCATATTATCAGTGGTGGTTACTGTCACACGATTGGTGTAACTTAAATGCTACTTTGAGTCAGTTGATAAGAATTTGGCTGTAGTATGTTTTGGTTAACCCATTTGGCAATTCGGGTATTCAGACAAATATATATTCAGCCTTCACTTTGGTAGGGAAAAGTAAGAAAAGTTACAGTAACAATAATCGTCTGTTTAGAGACCTGATGTTTTTTTGTTTTTTTTTTTTTTTCGCTCCGTCAGATTGCATAAGGGGTTAGTTAGGACAGATAAGTTTTTTTCTTTTATTCACTCCATCTAAAAAATATACCCAGACGTAATAAAGCATATTAAACTGGGTAAAAAAATAAATAAATAAAAAAAACAGGGATACCCTGGAAAGGCCATAATCATGAGACACACTCGGTATGGATGATCTGGAAAGATTGTATGAGACAACTTTATCAGAACATATTTGCTCCTTAGGGGAGCAAATTCATTCCTTTTAGAGTTGTTTCATTTTCCGAAGGGATGGCATCAATTTCTAACAGAGTTGCCTCCCAGGAAGTTCCCCGTTACTATTAAGTGTAGATAGATGTAAAGGTTTATGTGGTTCTTTTTGTGTATTGTGTTTTATTCCCGATTTAACCTTTAACATTCTGAAAATTAAATGCGTAGATGACGGATGAGTCCTATAAATATTTTAACCCTAAAATAATCATTCAAAAATGGCAACATTCTAAAATATTTTTTTCGGAAATAATAGGCTTGACATTTTATGTGAATTGTTTGCTAGGCTAGAGATCTTGATACGATGTATCCTTTTCATGTGAGACGGCTCAAATTACAAAAGGACACGTAAATCTTATGCGAACAGTTAAGATCCTGATTAGGGTGCGCGGGCGCACTGATAAGTTTTCGGAGGGGCGCAGCTTGTTCTGGGCATAGAGGAAAATGCATGCATATATGTGAACAAGACAAACAGCATTACACGCAAGAATTCGTGCACACTAGCATACATCCAAACGCGCACGCATGCACGCACGGTGTATGTAAGTCTGTAGGTCGGTAGGTAGGTAGGTAGGTGCGTGCGTGCCAGCCATATATGAATATATACATGTATGCATGCATGCATGCATACATACATGCATGTATGTATGCATGCATACATTCTATGACTTTTATTATTATAATTTTGCCTACAATTGATATGTCTAACGTGTTACTGAATGAGTGGGAAACAGTATAGACCCTAATCAGATTTAGCGTCTGATCAGGGTCTACAATATTTGTGCAGGACCGCAGGACCGCATGTTATAACCTTTAGGGTTATTACCGTATTATCATTACCGAATAGTAGCTACTGCAAGCTGTCCTCCGTTGTTAAAAAGACCCATTTCTCATATTCGGGCACTTATCATTACTGTAAGTAGAAGTAGTACGGTAGTAGTTGTGGTAGCAGTAGTAGTAGCAGAGGCAGTAGTAATGTAAATCGACGTAGGAGAAAAGGGCCAACCTGATATATGCAAACAATGAATACTCCGAACCATATGTGCATCCGCGCAGTCAGCAAAGGGATCTTCTATTTGACGACGTTTCCCCTAAATATTCAGACAATTCAACTCTTAACATACTTGCTCTAATAATTGGAAACGTCCATTTGGCTAACTATTCATAAGGAGTGGTGGACGAGAGACTAACAGTGTTGACCCTGATTAGATGCTGCATTGAATTTTATGACAGTCATATGGGAGAAATCTCGTCATCAATATTGATGGGATTAGTGGCGATCTGGGCCGCACAGGTAAAGTCAACTCCGACTGTTTCCGTCATTTTACAATATAGCCCAAAGCAAGTGTCAGCCGAATATACAATCCTCACGCAGTTCCGTGCAAATCAAAGGAATAGAAAAACGAACTATCACGAAGTGATAAATGATTTAATACATAATACAGAACGTATCACTGAGACCATTTTAAGATTAATTGGGAAGAAAAAAAAGTATACCTGTATAAAGGGCATACATTTTTGTTTATGAACTTGTTCGCAGTATCGCATTTGTCTGAAAAGCAAATTAGAGTGGAAGCGACCAAGAGCGTCTGTTTTTTTTTTGTTTTTTTTTTCTCCTGTGAATATACTATATATTCTTCACATTTTGATAGTGCTTCCATTTCTTCTTATAATAAACACCGATTTTCCTTTAATTTATAAATTATATCATCACAAAGTACACTTAATGAGTACATTACATCACGAAAACATGCCTATATAATTTTGACCCCCTTAAACCCCACTTTTATATAGTAAAACTGGGGTTTACAGGGGTATACATTATTTTTCTTATTTCTTCTCAAAAACATAGATTGTGGGTACTCGTTAGAACCGCCTCGCCGAGGCGGTTCTAACGAGTACCCACAATCTATGTTTTGAGCAGAAATGTGAAAAATATCAGAATTTTTATCCGAAAACTTTCAGGTTTTTTCGTGGTGAAATTATCAATATATTTAAATAGGCGTGTTTTCGTAATGATATGCATCATGAAACCGTTCGCAAAGGAATGATAGCGCATAGATAAACACAAGCTACTGTGAATGAAGAAAAGGTTTTCCGGCTCTAGCATACATCAAAACGGTAACTTCCCATTTCGTCTACTCCCATTTTGTCTACTTTTTTATTCCCATTTCATGTACTTCAATTCTGAGGGTAATTCCCATTTCGTCTACTTTTTGTTTTTCAATATAATGACTAAGCATCACGAAAACATACCTATATAATTATGACCCCCTTTAACCCCACTTTTATATAGTAAAACTGGGGTTTACAGGGGTATACATTATTTTCCTTATTTCTGCTCTAAAACATAGATTGTGGGTACTCGTTAGAACCGCCTCGCCGAGGCGGTTCTAACGATTACCCACAATCTATATTTTGAGCAGAAATATGAAAAATATCAGAATTTTTATCTGAAAATTTTCATTTTTTTGGTGATGAAATTTTCTTTATATTTGAATAGGCGTGTTTTCGTAATGGATCTGGACCAAAACTGTTACATGTAAGATACAATACATATGATAAATAGTGATCATAAAAATACTGATTAATGATTAGGATCGGACTCTGCACTGGTTTATTTTCTGTTTGCCATGCTTTCCATACGAAATGAATGATGATGGATAATAAGGGAAACAAATACACAAAACGGTAAAACCAGACTTACTTCTTTAAGTGTGATCTTGGTCTACACTGGTTGCTGGAGGAGTGGCAAACAGTGTAGATCCTGATTGGACACCGGGTTCTGCGGCGTCTTATCAAGGTCTAAACTGCTTTCTCAGGTATACCTGTCTCAATACTTAGGGATATTGCGGTATTTCGATATGTGAAAAGTGCAATATGCCGATGCGATCAACGAAGACCAAAAACATCATTCGCATCCGAATGCGAGATCGAGGGTGATCAACCACCAACATTAACGCTTAAAACTCTGGTATTTTTTTTTTTTTTTTTTTTTTTTTTTCAACAAACGACATTTTTTTTTTTTTTTTTTTTTTTAACTATTTTCCTTATTTTATCCCAGAAACGAGATTTGACATTTCATGTAAATTGTCTCCAGACAATTTGCGATGAACTGTCAAACTCCTTTTCTGGTAAAAAATAAGTAAAATATCATCAATTTGTGGTCTGCCGAATTAGCACAGAGAGTGGTAAAGGTTAAACGGTGCGCATTGCGAGAAAATAATATATACGAAACATTTGAGTCTAGTACCTGCAGACCTTTTTCAAACCTGCATTCTGCTTCACTCATTAGTACGTAAAATAAATTAAATGTTCAATTAATGTAGGCATGTATTTCATTATTTACAACACTAATCCAAAGGGACCATAATGCGCGAAACGCACGCTAGCTCCTCAATACATGTACATGTCGTCAAGTTTATAAAATGCTTAAATTATTCCACTTCTGCAAGTCTGTCTGAATTGAGTGGAAACAAAGAGCTCTCGCCTTTTCATTGAAGTTAAGTAACGCCAATCCGGTTATTACTTGGATGGGTGATATTTTTCCTCATTACTTTGTCACTCATATCAATGATTATCTACTCCAAAGAAATCTGGTCTTCTTAATGAAGTTACGCTACGCTAACCCGGTTGGTTTAAACATATTTTATTTTCCAAATATTACATAACACTATACATTGTAGCACATAAGAAATAAGGTCAGAACGAAAGTATGACTACTTATATAGTTCTTCTACTTAACAATCACAGTTGTACAAATAGCGACGGAAAAAAAAATGTTAAACAATATGGATCTCAATTTGTGAATGTGAATTTAAGATGCAGAATTAAAAGAAGAGAAAAAAAAAACACAAACAAACAAATATAAAAAAAAAATAATATAAAGAGCAATGACGAAACGAAAAGATAACGAAAGCAAAAAAAAAAAAAAAAAAAAATATACTGGAAATGACAGTAAAGTCAGATTATCAATTAAAGAGCCATAACTGTTAACTGGTTCGTACTAATGCCACTTCTAAGGCTGATAATATCAGTCGTAGAAGTCGCTTTGATATATAACAAGACCTTAAGGGATTTTAATGAAAACAAATGGGGGGGATAAGGGCAGCGCTTCCTTGGTAAGTATCCCACAGAATCTACTAACTTTTCAATAGAGAGTTGCATGTACAGAACATTTTATTTAAATGGCTTCAACAGTTAAAAGCGTTTTGTGTCGCTTATATACTTTTGGACTTTTTCAAATATAAGAACATTTGTTGTGTATAGTAAAGAGGCATTTCCATTTAATAGAAGATTAAGCGATATTGTTTGATACTCTGATACAGCGTTAAAGAGTTCGTTTCTCTGTGCGGTGTAAAACGGACAACACAGTAGACAATGGTGCGAATTTTCTACCTGTCCGCAGCAGCAAAATGGAGATTCAGTTATTTTTTTGGAGTAGAGATTGCTGTTTAAGCTGCTACATTGTGTTCGGAGACGTATATGCAAGATCTGTGTTTGTGTTGAGGTTTTACGGCCCAGTCAACCCAATGGGGTCATGTCGAGCGCGGTCAGTTTACCTAACCACACGTTTACTGGGCAGGCTTAGTCCTCTAAGCGGTTAACCAGTATTGTGCACATTCTTTCGCCAGAAACTGACAACTGCCCTTCTTGAATCAGCGGAAAGGAGAGAATGACCGTAGAAAATATTTCATGATCAATCTCCACGAAAGAATGTTGCCGACCTCGGCGGGGGTTGAACCCGCGACCTCCTGGTCTCCAGTCGGACGGCGCATCCAACTGAGCCACCGAGGCCGGCGCGTAAGATCTGTGTTTTCCTATTGCCTGTATAGAAATATTTGGAACAGACGTTCTGTTGCGGTTTAAATAATTCTTGAAAGAAGTAACCGAACTGGAACGTTTTGCTTCATCGGACAAGTCGTTCCATTTTCTTACCACAGATGGTAGAAAAGACTGAAAATATAGATTAGTTCTAGCGTAAATGTTCTAGCGTAAATAGATTGTAGGTTATCTGCATTTCGGAGGCTGTATTGGATAGAGTGTTTATTAATGACTGTGGTACTAAAGAAGAAAGATAAGACGGAGTTAAGTAATAATACATTTTAAAGAACAAAACGAGTTTATGATTTTCCCGTCTCTTTTCTAGTGTAACCCAGCCAATTTCTGAGTACAGGGCATTGAGAGATACAAGTTTGGTTGTTCTAGTAGCAATTCGCGCGGCTTTGATTTGGATTTTCTCAATTTCTTGTTTTTCAAATTGTCTGCAGTTGTTCCATATTATATCACCGTATTCAAGTAAGGCCTTATAAAAGTTTAAATATTATTTCTAGAGAACTCCTGTCCAACTTAAACTAGAGTTTTCGCATAATATTAATCCTGTTCCATGCTTTTTAGTTATGTAATCAATATGTTGGTGCCAAGTGCAGTCGTTGGACAGAACCAAGCCTAGGTGTTTATGAGATGACACTTCAGCTATTTGCACTTCTTGCATAAACAGGGGTGGATGAACAGGCTTGTTTAGTTTTCGAGATATCAACATTGCGGTTTTGATCGGATTGAAGTCAACTAACTAGTTGTTTGCCCAGATAGAAATTTTTGAAAGGTCTGAGTTAAGGCAAACAGCAGATGTAATAGGCTAGTATCGTCAGCGAACAGGCGAATGTTGGAGCCAATTTCAGCGACTATGTCATTAATGTAGATTAAGAAAATTATTGGCCCGAGTATGGAGCCTTGCGGCACTCCAGCAAGAATATACGTCCAGTCTGACGCGACACCAGGAAGTATAACGCGTTGTTTTCTTTCAGCTAAATAATTTGTAAACCATTTAAGAAAGTCTCCCTGAACACCTGCTGCCTTAAGTTTGTGTAAAAGCCCTGCGTGTCATACACGATCAAATGCTTTCCTGATGTCGCAGAAGACAACTCTAAGTTCTTTGCCTATGTCTAAGGCTAGACAGAATGTATTGTACAAGAAAGTGAGTTGGTTTACAGTGGAGTCTCCTTGTATGAACCAGGACTGTAAAGATGATAGAACGTTATTATCTCGAAGATGATTATATAAGAGCTGAATATAAACCTTTCAAATACTTTGTCTTCAGAGTTTAGCAAAGAGATGGATCTGTAATTACTTACTAATGAGGGATCGTCTTTTTTATGAATAGGGCATATATTTGCTTATTTTCATTGACTAGGTACTTCACCTTGACTGACTGATCGGTTAAAGAGGACACATAATGGAAAAGCTAGTTCTTTTGGCAGTTCTTTAAGAATGCGATTGCTTAATCCGTTTGGACCAGATGCCTTTCCAGTCGGTAGTGATTTAAGGACAGATTCAACTTCTAAAGGGGTGAGGATGACAGAATTTATAGTAGATTCGATATTATATGGAGGTAAAGCTGAAAGTTCAGCGTTACTATCACCTAAAAGTGTTTGTTCCTTAAAATAACTATTAAGTAGATTAGCCTTGTCTTGCTCATCAGTATATATACGTCCATTGCTATCCAGAGTTGGGATGGACGAGGTGGCAGTGGGAGATATCACAGTTTTTAGAGTGGACCACCAGTCTGTAGAAGTGAGGGAATCAGACTTCAGCTTCTTGGAGATATTTTCATCACATGTTCTTTTCGATTCTTTTATCAACGAGACTACTTTGTTTCTGAGTTTTATCCCAGATGGTACTGCAAATTAGTTTGTTTAGCTTTTCTATAAGCCCTTTTGCGTTTTCTAATATATCGTTTGATAAATGTAGTTACCCAGGGTGGATCGGAAGGTCTAACTTCTATGTTTTTATTTGGGATGCATAATTTTGATATGGATATTATGTAATCAGTGACATTCTTTGCATGTGTGTTTATGTCATTATCTTCTAGTTCAGTAGATGCAGCTTTATTGCGTAATAGGTTATAATCCCCTTGATCGTATTTCCATATATGCCGAGTAAAGGATTTCGACTTGGGTTTAGAGAAATAGTATATACCGAAAATTGGACAATGGTACCGATGCTCTTGATTCAGAAATGGATCAGCAACACCACTGACTATTAAGTGGGAATTATTGCTTACGAGGAGAATATCCAGTAGGGAAGAGGAAGTTTCAGTAAAGTGAGTAGGTTGCGTTTATAGCTTGGAATAATGAAAATTAAGTGCAGAAACTATGTATCCCGTGATGATTGCGGATGTAGCATGTTGAAGTTGAAGTCACCCGTTATAATTATGTCATTTATGCCTGAGTCAACAGCTAGGTGTAAAGAGTCTTCTATCAGGGAGTAATAAGCAAGTTCAGAATTGGGTGGTCTGTAAAATAAGCCAAAAAGCGTGCGTTTATGTTTATTTGAAAGTTCAATAATCCATATACATTCGATACCTCTAGGTTCTAAATCTTGCCTGCGTTTATAATGTAAACCCTCTTTTACATATATTATAACACCACCGTGACTGTCTCAACTCGGTCCTTGCGTTCAGGGCTGTTAAAAGACTGTAGACGAATATCACTTGTAGAAAGGGACGAGTTTAACAAGGTCTCAGTAAAAGCCAATATGTCAAAATGGAATAACTCTGCATGTAAAACAACTAGTTTTGAAGCCAGACTTTGGGCATTGTAGTAAACAAAAGACAGATGGTGACTTATATTCGATGAATTTATAAATGTAGAAGAGATGCAAGGAATTGAACTAGTGGTAACTGATGATGTTGACGACGATGGGCTTTTGCGTTTGCTTTGTGATTCTTTCCTTTTGTTAACTTTTTACAATAGTTATGATTAATTATATTGTTAGCTACATATTCGTTTTGTTTCAGCTGAAGAATGAATGAGTAAGACAGAATCGTCTGCATCGTGATACTAAAAAACATAAGAAAATGAAGTAGAATTGAGAACTTGTACATGCAACAGTATGTTGGCATATCAGTTACTGATACTTGTTTCACATCATAAACTATGTAATTGTTGATAGGAGAATAACAACGTAGGAGAAATAACAACGTAGTTTGTGTGCACTCGTTAGAACCGCCTCCGCCGAGGCAGTTCTAACGAATACCCACAATCTATGTTTTGAGCAGAAATATGAAAAATATCAGATTTTTTTATCTGAAAATATTCATTATTTTTGGTGGTGAAATTTTCAGTGTATTTGAATAGACTTGTTTTCGTACTCATAAATGGGACTGAATATGTTTGTATTTGGGCTTACATCCATTTACAACAAGTTTCGGAAGCTCAAATATACATTAGAGCAGCGCCATAAGAAAACGGGTACACGGAGCCTAACAACTATTGGTTTTCATTTACTCTGGCATACAGTAGTAAAACAAAACAAAATAAAAACAAAAAAAGGTAAGAGAAAAGTCCAGGGAGTGCCACAGTCACAAACCGCAGCCCTTCCCAGACCCCGAGAGGAAGACGAAACCGACAAATCTAAACAAGCACAAACCGAACAAACGTACGAAAAGCACTAAGATTAGCTCTCTCTTCCCCAAGCGAGGTAATCGCAATACTAAAAGGACTGAAAAACACAAGAACAAAATGACACACGGAAAGACATACAACAAATCGCCTCGTAGAATAAACCACAAAGCAACAAAGAGTAAGACTAAAACCGGGACCACCGCCTTAGAACGGTCGGTAGAGCAAACCCCCGGGGAGGGGGGGGGGCTATAGCACTTTTACAGCTAGCTAACTTTACCCTGGGGAGGTAATCAAAATACTAAAAGGACTGAAAAACACAAGAACAAAATGACACACGGAAAGACATACAACAAATCGTCTCGTAGAATAAACCACAAAGCAACAAAAAGTTAGACTAACACCGGGACCACCGCCTTAGAACGGTCGGTAGAGCAAACCACCGGGGGGGGGGGTTTAAAGCACTTTTACAGCTAGGTAACTTCACCCTGGGTCCCGACGCTACTCTTAATACAGAAACACATAAAAATTCGGTTCGCATAAAGGCTTCCAACTCAGTTAATGCATCAAAGCGAAAACATAAAAATCAAATTAATCACTATAATAAACAAAGACGAGTACTCATGGCTAATTCTACTGTATGCCAGAGTAAATGAAAACCAATAGTTGAATCATGGCGGGCCAAGCCAAAGACATATCGTCAAGCCCCAACCCACTGGTTAAAGTTTTACAAAGAGGCCGTCATTGAGTCTGAGGCCCGAACCGCCGTCGTGCAATTAAAGAGTGAAGCATAGCCATCAACAATGATTGGGTTGACAACTAGGCATGCAGTCTGCCGCATAATATCCAGGCTATAGCCAAACCGTTCAACCGTTTATAAAAGTTTCCCTTTCTACTGAATTGAGCGTTTAACTTTGTGGACCCATCCCTTTAAATTGAAAGGGAGATAACTTCATAGACATGCAGTATTACTCTATTTCTTTGAAGTGTGAGGTTACTGCTAAAGCAGGCATAGTGATGTTCATTAATGATCCATACCAATTTCCAAAGGTGTACGATTTTAATGTTCACGCATTGCATATTTTCGTCGTTTGCCAGTTCTTTCGTTTTCAGCCAATTACTCCGTAATAGCTTATTAAAATGTAAAGCTGTGTCTTGCAATTTGTTACCTTTTATCAAATGGGTGTAAACAATAGCAGTTATTGAAAATACAGAGGTTTACCCAGAAATTAAGGAAAATTATGGGTGTTTTTTTTTTTTTTTTTTTTTTTTTTTTTTTTTTTCTGCTTATTAAAGCATTTTGTAATATATATGTATCCGCTCTGTAACTTGGCAACAAATTGGAACACACTTATGAAACTAAGTATTATTTAACGACAGTGAAATACAATAATTGTTACGTTATTAAATTGTTTCTTTTTACCTTTCGAATCAATGATCCTTTGAACTTTGCAACAATTGATTACAAACCTGGGAAATAAATACCCGGTAAACCCCACATCATGCAGGAAAAATGTAGGGTTCTATATATTATTTAGCAGGTTTAGTGTATGCTTTTTATGGTGCAGTGTTAATGATATCATCACGTAGATGACAAAAAAGAATTTACAGATTTTGTCTAAATCTATAGAAAATCTTAAATTTACAGATTAAGCGATCCGTAAATTTACAGATGCATATGCTAAATTTACATGTGCACCACGCTCAAAGAAGACTGCAACTAGATCCTTCATGTACAGACTATTGATGAAGTGGCAGAGCTTTACATACCTTCAAATTAAAAGTCAAAGGACTAAATTTCACTACAAATTTAATTTAGCTTTTCACAAATCGGCAAATGCATGCATTTTCATAATTCTTCGGATTTAGTTGCATTTTGTTAACAAAATTGCACTCTGATTTCTTGTTGTAGTCTCCACTTGCCTGGTTTCCCAGTCTTTTAAACTGGCTGTGTCACCTATTCTTAAAAATTTTAAACAAAGTTCAGTGATTGCTTCCGAATTTACAGATTACTTTTTCTATGTTTTTATATTTATTCTGTAAATTTGCAGATATTCTTTAAATCTACCACAGGAAATGTCATGATTTTTGGTTGTATGGATTTTCAGCATCACTGAGTCAGTCGGGCAGAAAAGAAAACGTAAAATGAAGCAAGCAGAAACCAAAACATAGCTTACAAAATGCAAATCATAAACAAAATGTAAACTTGCACAAAGAAATATAAAATTCGTTCATATTTACCAATATGTAAAATGTTAAATGCATTTTCTGTGAAATTTAGTCCGTCCATTTTAATTTTGAAGGTACGTAATGATCTGCCATTTCAACCTTAAAGATCTAGTTGCGGTTTTCTTCGAGTGTGGCGCACGTGCAAATTTAGTACATAAATCTGTAAATTTACGGATCGCTTAATTTGTAAATTTGCTGATTTTCTATAGATTTAGAAAAAGTCCTTCCCTAGCCAAACTCTAGCCTGTCTTGTCCTGCCGTTCTCTTACACTACCTATTTTATCCAACCCATTGACGCCTAAACATCCTTTCTCCTGCCCGACTGTATTCTTAGCTGAATTACCCAACTTATCACATACATCAAGCCCGCCCTTTTCTCCCCAATCTACGTCTCAATAATCTATCCATAACAACCATACATTCCCAATCTTCCAAAAATGGTAAGGAAAATGTCCAGAGAGTGCCACAATCACAAACCGCAGCCCTTCCCAGACCCCAAGAGGAAGAGGAGACCGACAAATCTAAACAAGCAGAAACCGAACAAACGTACGAAAAGCACTAGGATGAGCTTTCTCTTCCCCAAGCGAGGTAATCGCAATACTAAAAGGACTGAAAAACACAAGAACAAAATGACACACGGAAAGACATACAACAAATCGCCTCGTAGAATAAACCACAAAGCAACAAAGAGTAAGACTAACACCGGGACCACCGCCTTAGAACTGTCGGTAGAGCAAACCTCTCAACATACACCTTCTGAGACTTCAAAATCCTTTCAACCAACAGTCACCACCTCAACAGTACCTAAGTTTTCTTTTATATCCTTTCTTCGCTGACAATGAAACACTTTATCCCCCAACGAATACACGGGATTCAAAACAGGCGCGCCTACATGTAACTCTAACCTATCCCTAACCTATCCCGCAATTTACGTAAGATTCCCAGATATTAAAATATTACCTTACACCAACCTTATGCCACATTGAAGTTAAGGACTCTAACCTAAAAACTTTCGCCCCCACCAATAAACACTACCCCACCTACTCCAGACTTTGTTACCTACATTGAGTTTAGTGGAGAAACTATTGTTTAGGGCAAAACGACTAGGGTAAACAACCAGAGAGGAGACACATTGGGGCAAAGCGTCTCATATCCAATGAAGTTTAAAGGGTAAGGTAACAAGACGTTTTGCCCTAAGACTTCCTACACAGTCGTTTACCAACGTCATTTTGCCCCATTTTTCAACTTCATAAATTCTGTGTAAATGACCGCAATTCTAATTATTAATTGACCTTCAATAAAAAAAAATCTATCGTCCTTAAGATTAGTAAGAATGTTCAAGAGAAAATATGTGAGTGGCATGGGCACTTTCATGAGGTTTGGCCCATTTTGTGTCTAACAAAGTGTCATTACACATGTGGGTAGTTGGTATGAAAGCCACTGCTGAGCCGAGCTGCCGTTCCATGATTGCCCATCCGGATATTTCAGTTCCCACATAACCAATGCCTTATTTATATTTCCTAACTTTTGGATTTTGTATTGTCGAATGCAAGTATAAAGCAGTTTAAAAGGTAAATATTTACGAATAAAATTATAAATGTTTGATTAGTTTCTGCAAGGTTTTTTTCATTGATCTCAAAAGTAGGAAGGCAAAGTTCAGAGAACGCCATAATCAGAAGAAACGGCCAACGCAAGGCAAGCTTTAACAGCAATTATAATAAGGAATCTTATCCCTTAATCCACCAATGAAAATTCTGTAGCAGACGAAAATTAATCTATTTAAGAAAAATAATTTGACTTTTCATGTGAATGATCTACCATTCACAATCAAAGTCATGCCTTATTTTCAAGAAAATCTGTTTTTACAAATTTTGTCTGCTTAAGTTTTCGTGACTGGCGCTTTATGAATTAAACCTGAATCGAATGTGATGGTAGCTATAAGTGACTATTGCATTTGAGTTTAGACCAATTAGCAACATAAGTGTCGTACAGTTGACCACAAACAACATTAGATGCTTACACCTTGATTCCTCGAGATGGAGGGCTTTTAAGAGGTCAAAAATTGAACCAGAAATTGTGGTTTATTGTTTCAGTGATGTAGACCCCGAAAATAAATCCCAAACTATCGGATTTTTGCTGCAAAGCGTGATTTTATGAAGGTCAAAATCGATTCCGATTTTCCCGTCGATTCGAGCTTCCCACGTAATCGAGTATCACTGCGTTTTGAAGAAAGATCAGGAGATACGAGCAATTTCCCCAAAGCACTGCATAATTTCTCCACATCAAGCGCTAGGTGACATCAAAATATAATGCCAGGAAACATACTTACTTGATGATTTTATCTCCAAAAATTCCATTCGCTTTTCTATCCAAGCGCCATATTTGACCATAAGCGATATTTTTTTGACTTATTGACCATAAAAACCACTATACGTTGCATTTCCAGACTGTTGGGCTAAGATATACGATGGGGTTATGAATGTCCATTTGAGCATTTGAGAACAGTTGATCAAACTGGACGCAGTGGTCATATCTTCTAGGCGTGAGTTCGAAATCTGATCATGGAACATGTATATATGAATATATATCGTATTCGAATTCTATACTTATTCTTTTATTACTTTTATTGTTCACGTTTTATTACATTTGTCTTCTATGTCATTTCCCTAGTATCCTATTTTTTTTTTTTTTTTGTCAAAATCTTCGCTGTATATGTATTAGATACAACAGAATACATGAACAGACAGCAACAGCCTGATAAGATCGCATGGATATTAGATGCGCAGGCTGATCTGGGCCTTCGTTGTCCGCACATGCAAAAAAATCATTTTCTTAAGACATGGTTTTAAGTTAGTCATTAAAGCCCTGAAATGTCAAACATGGTTTTCTGGAAAAAATAATAGAAACCTATCAAATTCTCGTCTGCTGAATTTGCGCAGAGAGTGATAAACTTTAAAAAATCTCAGTAAAGGAAATAAATTTGAAACTATTTTTTAATCTGAACTTAATTAGCAGCAAGGTTTATACAAACACATTAATGCTAGTCACTGCTGGAGTCAGCATGATATGACATTTCTTCCTGTAAGTCGTTTCAAGAATTATAAGTCTCTGAACAGACATGATATGGGATATCCTGGGAGCCAGCCTCCACGCGCTTCAATACATTTCACCACCACAGCAGCATATTACAACATAACGAATCCCTCCCCCTGCCTTTCCCCCAACCCTCACCCGCCCTCCGCCCCGCCCTGCACCCCGCATTGCCACATCAAACCCTTCAACCATATGAAAGGGGCAATATGCCGCGTGAGAACAGTAATGACCCCAAACAGCATATGCATCCGATTGCAGAGATTGAGAGAAAGACATTGAACCTTACGCATTGCGAAAAAAAAAAAAAACTAATACATACGAATTAGTGTTTCATACATGACGAAACATCTTAAGTCTAGTACCTGCACACCTAGTTCAAACCTGCATTCTGTTTCACTCGTTAGCACATTAAATAAATCAAATGTTTAATTAATGTAGGGATGTGGTTCAGTTTTATTTACAACAATAATTCAGAGGGGTAATAATGCGGAAAAAGCACGCTAGCTCCCCATGGCCCAGCCAAATTCATGTAATCAAGTTTATAAACTGCTTATTGTCTACACTTTCACATGTCTGTCCGTATCAAATGGAAACATAGGGTAGAATAGTCGTTATAGTCACGGGGTTTTCCGATAATCTCCGAGCGCTCCGGAGACAAGCAGTTACCTGTATTCGGCCCTCAGTTTAATAGGAAAATGTATAGAAATTCACAAAAACAATTGTTTCCCAATTAAATTTATTTTCCGACATTAAATTATAACGTCTAGGATGAAAGAACATTTCAATCTAGTATAAAAATCATAGAAATACGTCAATGAGAAGTTTCTTCCATCTGAGCCCAAAGTATTCTTCCTTTTAATCCTAATTTTCTTATAGAATTTTATTCAGATTACGCGAATCTTCTTTTTTGGATTTGGACCTAAAAACACCTATACTAACATTTGCGAATCTATTATAACGTATGAGCAGAAAGTTAGTATTCCATTGATTATAATGAGGTAATTTATTCATATAAAGCTAAACGGAAAGTTGCTTCCATTTACGCCTAATTTTGCTTACATGTACTTTTAATCCGAACGTCGAACAATTTTTCTAAGTTCTGTATATAATTCGTTAAGACATTCTAAGCATGCGATAATATACTTGACACCAGCAACTTGCGTCAATATCATGCGAAAGTTTATTTATTTATTTATTTCCCTATCGCATGATTTTCAGCACAAAATAAAAGTTAATGAATGAATGAACGAACGAACGAACGAACGAACGGATGGACAGACGGACGGACGGACGAGCGAACGAGGGAGCGAGGAGGGAGGGACGGACGGACGGACGGAGGGAATGAATGAATGAATGAATGAATGAGCGAGCGAGCGAGCGAGAGAGATAGAGCGAACGAACGAACGAACGAGCAAGTGAGGGAGGGAGGGAGTGTCTGAGTGATTTCGTGAGTGTGTGAGTGAATGTATCGGCGGATATAAAGTTGACTTCAGTAAGTTCAAACGATGTTCAACTTTTAATTACTGTACAGCTATTCAAACAAACAAACAAAGATGGCCAAATTGATTGGAATCAGTGTAAATCGTTACATAAACAATCATTATCACTAAATCGTACAGGTAGCCAATAACAGTACCAAGGGAAACAAGTACATTTTTGGCCATGGGCTTAATTCACAGATAGTACAGGAGTTATCGATTTGACACTATAACGAGTTTTCTGCGGGATGGTCATTTCATGGTACCTAATAAGGTTTGAACGACAAGACATCACAAAACAACAAGACTCTAACAATAACGAACAAAAGCAAATATCGCCTTGGGGCAGGCAACAGTAAAACTACTGGAAAGATGGTTTCTTTAATCTTATTCTATGAATGCCTAACCTCGTCCACATCTTCTGAAGCAGCTCCCAAGACATCACGAACATAAAGACAATCAGAAAGCCAAGTGCGCTGTGGTTGATAGTGGCGAACACAATGCTAGTTCAAGTACACGAAAAACACAGCACAAATGTATAACTGATTTTGAATTCAAGTGAAGACGCCCGACTGTAGGAAAGGGATAAATCGAAGTGAAGACATCTGGTTGGTGACGAAAATGTTCAATCAAAGTGAAAACACCTGGTTGTTGGGAAGTTGGTTGAATAGAAGTGGAATAAAAGTCACAAAGGATTGCCTTGGGAAGCCACCTGATTGGTGGAAAAGGGGTTGAATCCAAGTGAATACACCTTATTTGTGAAACAAAAGTGCATACAGTAGAATTAGCCATGAGTACCCGTCTTTGTTTATTATAGTGATCAATGTGATTTTTATGTTTTCGCTTTGATGCATTGACTGAGTTGGGAGCCTTTATGCGAACCGAATTTTTATGCATTTCTGTATTAAGAGTAGCATCGGGACCCAGGGTGAAGTTAGTTAGCTGTAAAAGTGCTTTAAACCCCCCGGTGGTTTGCTCTACCGACCGTTCTAAGGCGGTGGTCCAGGTGTTAGTCTTACTCTTTGTTGCTTTGTGGTTTATTCTACGAGACGATTTGTTGTATGTCTTTCCGTGTGTCATTTTGTTCTTGTGTTCTTCAGTCCTTTTAGTATTGCGATTACCTCGCTTGGGGAAGAGAGAGCTAATCTTAGTGCTTTTCGTACGTTTGTTCAGTTTGTGCTTGTTTAGATTTGTCGGTTTCCTCTTCCTCTTTGGGTCTGTGAAGGGCTGCGGTTTGTGATTGTGGCACTCCCTGGACTTTTCTCTTACCTTTTTTGAATCCAAATGAAGACAACTGATTGGTGGAAAAAAGTTTGTTGATGGGTTATCTTTCTTAAACTTTACTACTTTCTGGTCTAATTCAGCAGACGATAAATTTAGCATTCTTTCCAGGAAAATGGCTTTGACACGTGCATGGACTGTCAAAACCTGTTTTCTGGGAAATGAGAAAACATTTCAAAATGTCGTACCCTGAACTTTCACCTAGCATGATAAGTCTTAAGCAATCTTACCTGTCAGTAGTATAGAGCGACACTATACTACTACTCCTGTCATTGGTAGGCTATAATCGGTGATTGTGTTACGAAAACACACCTATTCAAATATATAGAAAATTTCACCTCCAAAAACTGAAAATTTTCAGATAAAAAAAAACCTGATATTTTTCATATTTCTGCTCAAAACATAGATTGTGGGTACTCGTTAGAACCGCCTCGCCGGGGCGGTTCTAACGGGTACCCACAATCTATGTTTTGAGCAGAAATATGAAAAATAATGTATACCCCTGGCAACCCCAGTTTTACTATATAGAAGTGGGGTATAAGGGGGTCAAAATTATATAGGCGTGTTTTCGTGACGGTGTGTCTTCCTGAACATCTACTGCATTATTTCGTAAGTCCTTGTACTGTTTTAACATTACCAAAACATACCTATATAATGTTGACCCCCTTGAACCCCACTTTTATATAGTAAAACTGGGGTTTACAGGAGTATACATTTTGTTTTATTTCTGCTCAAAAAACGTAGATTGTGGGTACTCGTTAGAACCGCCTCGGCGAGGCGGTTCTAACGAGTACCCACAATCTACGATTTGAGCAGAAATGTGACAGATGTTAGAATTTTTAATCTGGAAACTTTCAGACTGGTGGTGAAATTTTCAATGTACAGTCAAACCTCAATGGCTCGAACATCTTTGGGACTATGGAAATTTGTTCGAGAGATGGGTAGTTAGAGCCAATGCGATTTAATCATGGCGCCAGGTCAGGAAGCAAATGGCGATAAATTATGGAAATGTTTTCAATCTTCAACAAAATAATGGTATATTGCGTGTACTCATTAGAATCGCCTCGATGAATATACACAACATACAATTTCATAATAAAAAAAAGAAAAAAAAACATCCCTCAATATTTATTTTCTTGAACTATCGAACAAATTCCGTAGGGACTAAAAAATGAGTTTGAATAAGCCATTGTAAACGAGCCATTGGTGTTCGAGCCATTGAAGTTCGACTGTATTTAAGTAGGCGTGTTTTCGCAATGACGATATCAGCTACCCAGCTAGTACTAAATGAAACTCCTTCGTCTAATTGTACTACACACTGTGTCTGTTGTGTAAGAATAATTGGATAAAAGAAGTCTGTTCCAAGCAAAACGACATGAGGATATACGACACTGTCTATAGCAGTTATAACAAACTCGTCAACATGTAAAAAAGGCCCATATCATGTTAATTATGCGGTAACGAATGATACGGTAAGACTGTGCATTCAATATTGCGAGGCGAGGCGGTTCTAACGAGTACCCACAATCTGTTTTTGAGCAGAAATAAGAAAAATAATGTATATCTCTGTAAACCCCAGTTTTACTATATAAAAGTGGGGTTTAATGGGGTCAAAATTATATAGGCATGTTTTCTGGATGATACCCTTTATGCTACAAAGTTGAAATGTGGTATAATACTTACCCAGTCCAAGATCTTAGACTCTTTTTTTTTATAATTTATTTGTTTCTTTTTCCTGACAACATAACAAATACAAATATTTCTTATACGTGTGAAAACATGTGTAACAACGTGTATAAGAAAAGGCACAAAATATATGAAGTAATACAAACCACCATTTCATTTGTCCAAATGATCTATAGCTACTACTAATACTTTTTCCAATCACAATAACACAGCTATGCAACATGAAAGATACCAATTACATAGGTGTGCTAATGCGAAACGAGATCTTATTAATTTTTGGCGTACACATATGAAACGCAACTGTACTTTGTAAATATTCAATGCTTCGCTGAGCTTCAGTAATATACGAAGGTAAACCTTCACGTACCCAGTTGAAATATACATGTGTGCAAGACATAAGTCAAGTGTTTTAAAAGATCCCCTTACTGGATAAACATGACGGTAAATATATTTTCTTATTAATTCTGGGAAAGGACGCTTTACCAGAAGAATGTAAAGTTGTATTAAGAGTTACAGAAGACAAATTTATTTGATTTTACACATCAGGTTTTATCTTTATATTTTTATTATACTCGCATTTTCGAAGAAAAATCGGGTATTATGTTTTCATGTAAAACCCGAGTGTCCATCTGTTTCAATGTGTATGTATGCATGTGTTTGTATGTACGTCCGTCCGTCACGTTTGAATATAGATGGTAGTTGGCTACTATTTGGTGCGACCTTGACTTCAAATTCGAATGTCCAAATCTATGACTGTTTGTCCCCCTGAAGAAGCACGTATACGTGATGACATATGATCAACTGCGTCATCTTGTTGTTTGCGTATTCGTATTAAGGTTTTACATATCCATCAAAATTATTTCTGTCATTTTGGAATGTTTCTTCTACTTAAATAAGTTATTTCATGTATAAACCTCAGATATTAACAACCCGTATTGTACCTAAATAGATTCTAAAATTTATATTTTTACATAATAGTTTATCATTTATTTCAGGAGAGGAAGCGTAATAAGACGGTACCAGTATAACAGTTGGCAAAAGCAAAAATAATGTTCTCTCCCCCCGGCGCTTTTAATACTGGTTGAGACGTAGTGATGCATTTTCTTTTCTGTAAGTATTCTTCATTTTATTCACTATTGTATATGAAATTTTTATTTATCAAAGCAATATTATCAATAAGTCATGATGTACTTGCATGTATCGAAGTAGCAAATCAACGCCAAGCGCCTCAAGGCACTAAGCAAGCCAACAGTGCAGATCCCAATTCGACGTTGACAACACGGCATCTAGTTGTGATCTGTACTGCTAGTATAAAACCACAGGTAATCCTGCAAAAATATAGCATGCCTATAAACTGTCAATATTCATCGACTATAAACTTAAGAGGGCTACTAGACACTAACCTGCTAAGCCCCAAAAATGTTAAGCCATTTTCCCAGTGTGTTTTCATCTTATCGTATATACTATTTTTAATAGCAATCAGTTTTTCTGTCTCCAGAAATTTATTAACGTAATTTTTCCAGCTCAAATGATTTAAATTGGAAGAGTTTACTCGACATGTATATATATAGTGGCGCGTTAATATTAATATGTAGTTTATTGGTTGCATCGCTGGTAACATACTTGGAATTCCGAATAATGCCCTGTACTTATCAACATTTACCATATAATTGTTTTTTTTTTCGAAAATCCATTGGTCTATAGTGCCCCAAAATTGGTTAACAACATTACAGTGCCAAAACAAATGTTCAATTTTCTCCTGTTCTAATTTGCAGAATGTACATAAATTATCTTGTCTAATATTCATTTTCGTTAGCAAGTCGTTTGTGGCTATTATTCTATGGATAATCCTATACTGGAACCAGTGCATTTTTGTATTGCGACAACATTTGGATGGTATACTTTGTATTTGTTTCCAATTCAATTGGGTATTTTCAAATGCTCGTTCCCACTTAGGTTGGCTAGTTGGCACAATATTTTTATTGATTAGTACCGTATAAATATCCTTACTACCTTTAGTCGATCTCATTATAATTTTAACATTAAACGGCCAATAACAATTGAATAATGATTCAGTAACTAATGGAATTTGAGTTTGTCTAAGATATGTCTCTACCGAAGTTCTTATTCCTGCAAATTCCAAAAAATTTGTTCTGACATTATATTTTACTTGAAACTGCTCATATGTCAGCAACTGCCAATGTTCATCCATCAAATCTCTAATAAAATGAATATTTTTATCATACCATCTGCGATAAAACACTGGAGTATTATTTATTTTTATATTCATATTGTTCCATATGCTACTACCCATAATCTTAGACTTCATGGTAGAATTGCTCCTGGGGCTTGCCCCTGGGCGGGCCCAGGGGACAGAATGTATAACAGGTCATATTGAACACAGGCAAAATGGCAATAGAATCATACGTCTGGTACCATTACATGCTCTAGAAAGTTAGAAATCGGTTATAATGATCACAGATTAAATACGGTATACAGAGACCAGGGTTTTGAAACTAAATCATGCTAGGGGTGAGGCTGTGGTTTGGGGCCAAAGGAAACAGCCATATGGACAAAGGCTATAGGGCGGGGACATTTGTGTACTTTGGATACATGACTATTTACATGTACTCTCTCTCGCGCGCGCTCGAAAATTAGACTTTTTCAACCTGACATTTTAATATTTTCAGATATGATATTTATTTCTGTAACGTAAGAATTAATGTCTGTAAATAATGAAAGAAAATATATTTAGAATTTTTCAAAATTTATTCCCCACCGTTAAACTGTAGAATTCCGAGTTTCTACAAATCCTTGACCTTGTGATGCACTGATTTATAACCTTACAGCGCAAATCACAGCTGCAACAGGCGACATTTTGAAACAAGTTTTGAAATTTAATGTGAATTGCCTGCGAGGCAGGCAGACGATTCACATGAAAATTTAACTTATTTTCTAAATAAAGTAAAGAAAAAATACTTTGTTTGGTGCATTAACCAATCTTTGACTAGCAGCCCATAAAATTGACATTGGCAAACAGTGTAGAACCAGATCTGACGCCTCAGAACGCGGCTTCTGATCAGGGTCTACACTGTTTGCATTTAATACAGAACATTCCATCACGAAAACACGCCTATATAATTTTGACCTCCCTTAAACCCCACTTTTATATAGTAAAACTGGGGTTTACGGAGGTATACATTATTTTTCTTATTTTGCTAAAAAATATAGATTGTGGGTACTCGTTAGAACCGACTCACCGAGGCGGTTCTAACGAGTACCCACAATCTATGTTTTGAGCAAAAATGTGAAAAATATCAGAATTTTTCATTGGAAAAATTTCCTTTTTCTGGTTGTAAAATTTTCAATACATTTGAATAGGCGTGTTTTCATGATGCTATAAAACATTGTTACAATAAAAACTAAGCAGACATTTCTCCTATTAAACTGGGACCACCCAAATGATTTTCCTTCTATTAAACTGGGCATGTCCAAAGAGTTAGGTCGAAGCGCCTATACATAAATGGGTGAAGGTTTAATCTAGAGTTAAAGCAATAACCTTTTGTCGCTGTTTCCATTAGGCATGTGCTCATTTGTGCTTCTGTACCATTATTAGAAAAGCTACAAACATATATCTAATAATAAGCATGCTGCGTGAAACTTTCAGCTGATAATATTTTAAAATGTCTTTTTTTTTTCTATTTATATTAGAAAACAGACTTTGATATTTCGCGCAAATTAATTGTCTCCTTAGGAGACATTTTAATACAAAGCCTATTTTGTGGGGGAAAATAAGAAAAATATCTGCTGAATTTGACCAGAGAGCAGTAAAGATTAATTGAAATCATTGCATGGTTTCTAACAGAATGTCTTTGTTTAATTGCAGTAAGCTTTTTTTTTTCTGTACAGACAGACTGGTTAACCTTACCTCTCCCTGGGATAATTCAGCAGGCGTCAAATTGACAATATATTTTTATTTCCCCCATAAAATAGACTTTGACGTTTCATACAAACTGTCTCCCTTGACATCGCGAAAACACGCTTAATAAATATATAGTTTTGACCCCCTTCATCACGAAAACATGCCTATAAAATTTTGACCCCCTTAAACCCCACTTTTATATAGTAAAACTGGGGTTTACAGGGGTATGCATTATTTTTCTTATTTCTGCTCAAAACATAGATTGTGGGTACTCATTAGAACCGCCTCAACGAGGCGGTTCTAACGAGTACCCACAATCTATGTTTTGAGCAGAAGTATGAAAAATATCAGTATTTTTTATCTGAAAATTTTCATTTTTTTGTGGTAAAATTTTCAGTATATTTGAATAGGCATGTTTTCGTAATGTTAAACCCCACGTTTATATTGTAAACCTGGGGTTTACAGGGGTATACATTATTTTTCTTATTTTGCTAAAAAAAAAAACATAAATTGTGGGTACTCGTTAGAACCGCCTCTGCAAGGCGGTTCTAACGAGTACCCACAATCTATATTTTAGCAGAAATATGAAAAAAAATCAGAACTTTTTGTCTGAAAATTTTCCTTTTTTGTTGTAAAATTCTCAATATATTTGAATAGGTGTGTTTTCGTAATGGAGGCAATTTGCATGAATGAAAAGTTTAAAAGTAGTAGCGGTCATGGTACCTAAGCCATAATCCAAACTCATAAATCCGTAAACGAATGACGAATCAAAATGTTCAAACCAACAGACATGGACCCCAAAATAAAGGGTGTAATCAGGCGTCCGCGGATAGTAAGCATTATTTGGTAAGCGAGCTTCGCCCACCATGCCCATAGGCCTGAACGAAGGAAATATCGGTAGAAGCGTATGTCCGGGATTTTGGAAGTCTACTTATGGCGCGTCACTGGCAAAGACATCAGAATCAATTCTGGAAACTGCCTCATTGTAGGGACTGACCAGATCATGATGTCTCCCATAAAACTTCTTAAGTGTTGCTACCAGTTTGTTTTTTTTTATACCCCTGGCTCAACAACTTTGTAGTGAGCACTTTCCCATGCTCCATGAAGTCCTGATAATTTGAACAGGCTCTGGCTCTGCCTGGAAAAATAAGAAAAATATTTCAAAATGTCGTCTGCTGATCTTTTTTACCCAGCATGCAGAGTGTTAAGCACTTAGAATTCTCCGAACGACTCCATTAAGGGGAATATTTACACTTTCAAAAGAAGCAACTCTGGTAGACAGATTTTGTCCCCGTCTGAAAAGGGGCCTATTTACATCACAAAACATACCTATATAATTTTGACACCCTCCAACCCCACTTTTATATACTGTAGTAAAACTGGCTTTACACGGGTATACATTTCTTTTTTCTTATTTCTGCTAAAAAACATAGATTGTTGGTACTCGTTAGAACCGCCTCGGCGAGGCGATTCTAACGAGTACCATAATCTATGTTTTGAGCAGAAATATGAAAAAAATAGAACTTTTATCGGAAAACTTTCAGTTTTTGGTGGTAAAATTTTCAATATGTTTGAATAGCGTGTTTTCGTAATAAAAGGAAAACATTTGCTCTCCTTTTCAGAAGGGGTTTGGTGTGCTGCAGAGCAAACTCACAAAGTAAGTCACAGAACTTATCTCCCTTGTGAAAAATAGCGGAAAATATACCAAGTACATCAATGATGTTATTATTTCAAGTGTTTCTTGTTTTTTTTGTTTTTTTTTTTTTGTTGTTTCTTTTTTTTTTTTTTTTTGTTTTTTTTTTTTTTTTTTTTGTTTTTTTTTTTTCTTTCCAAGTTGTGAAAATAGCGGAAAATATAACAAGAAGTCTTTTCGCTTTAACAACAATATTATCACTTCAAGTGTGTGTGTGTGTGTGTGTGTGTGTGTGTGTGTGTGTGTGTGTGTGTGTGTGTGTGTGTGTGTGTGTGTTCCAAGTTGTTCAGAACATTATAATGCATAAACTGCAAATGCATTTAAATGCCAAACTCAATCTTGTCTAAACATTCAATCGGTTTACTCTTCTGTAAAGCCACTCTGTCGTTCATTCCATTGAATGTTTTAACCCTTTCAGCCCGGCAGACTAAAAAGATGCCTGTGCAAACAGTGTAGATCCAGATGAGAAGGCTTGTAACGAGCCGTCTCATCAGGATCTACACTGTTTTCCATAATAATTTTGAGTTTAGACAGAAACCCCCATTTGCATCAATGGGTATTTCCACATTCAACTTTGAAGAATCCACTTCAGAGAATAAGGAGATGGAAGTGTCTAACCAGAGTTAAATGCTTTGTGACTAGACATTTGAATAACGCCGGCTCACGACCAGTCACGTTGGCGTCTCTACGCTACATAGAGTTCATTTGGTTGTTTTGATCGATTACGTAGAAATAATTCACTAGTGTTTTAAGGTTTGCACGAAAAAAACGAGTGAGCGAAGCGAATGAGTTTTTACAAGCAAACCTTAGAACACAAGTGAAATATTTCTCCGTAATCGATCAAAACAACAAAATAAACTGTTTATTACATTTTCATCCATGTTTTACCTTTGAATGTACACATTCAGCCGTCATGATTTCCTACCAAAATAGTTCCAGTCAGTGCATGAATTTCAAGAGGCGTGGTTTAGCTTGAAAATCAGTCTCTATTTTGTTTTCACTTTAATGTAAAAATCATCCTGTGCCTGGACTACAGACACAACAAATGTCACGAAAGTAGAATTGGATTATCAAGAAAATCATACCTTATAATTGTGCTACAGGTCTTTCCTCAAAAACGCCAACTGAACGTGAAAATTGCAGTCTGATTTCCATGGTTTTATCAAATTTTCCGCGAAACGTCAACTACTGTTATTACTGTTAACAACTACGTCAGCAACGTCGCCTAGCAATGATGACGTCAAAACGTTCGAAATGAAATAATTCATTCGGTTAATTATAGATTATAATTCACTGATAAATCTCAGTAAATCACTGCTGAAAATGTAGTAAGTCGTTATTATGCAGGAGTCCTGATGAGCTGATTAAAAGGTGTTGACAATTTGATGTATATTTTTAACTAACCACACAAAAATAACGTCAGTATTTTATTAGAAAACTCTGTACGGCTATGAAATGAAGTGATTGTACTGACAATGACACGACAATTCCTCTGTTGCAGTTCTTCTTTGTTTGTGTGTTATTTATTTATTTATTTATTTATTTATTTATTTATTTATGTATTTATTTATCTTGTTACAGTCAACCTTCTTTAAACCGACACACGATACAACGACAAAATTCGTTATAATGACAATTTGACTGTAACGTAACCTTCGCTTAAGAGGTAACAATTCGTCACAAATTTTGCAAGAATATTGCATTTAATACTTTAAACTTATGTTTTGGATATTTGTTAGAATCGCCTCTGTGAGGCGATTCTAACAAATATCCAAAACATATGTTCTATGAGACAATAAGGACAAAACAAGACCTTTCTTACATATTAATCTGCTTATTCAGTATTCTATACAACAGCAAATTCATTAGGGAACAAACGTTGTCGTTGTAACGAGGGTTCACTGTACTTTATACTCCTCTTCTTCTTTTGGTGATTCAGGAAGGCTGTGCTTCGTTTTTGCGGCATTTCCTGGGTATCTTCACTTATATTTGTTGTATTTACGTCGACCAAAAGTTGTGGATTTCCATAGAGAATGACACTTACTTGTAACGCCTAGCAATCAGGGGCGGATCCAAGAAGTCCGAGGGGGAGGGGTTCTATTTAATTTGCATTATTGTACAGACCTTACGTATTCAGACAGACAGGCCTGATAATTGTAGACCCAGGTCCAATGCTGCAAAACGCGACGTCTGATCAAAATCTACACTGTTTGCCACTCACCTAACAATTGTGTACACAATCACAGGTAGTAAAATGGACCTGTGTAAGAGACGTTAGATCAAGAGTAAGGGATGCGGATATTTAGGGTAAATACTGTATCCAAAATTTCCTCATAATATATATTTTTTTTAGTCAAAGGGAGTAGGGTATTATTGTAGAAAGCTGGTGGACAGGTAGACTGGCTCCAGTCTGCAGTGACTAAATATTTTTCTCCTGTTTGCCCAGGTCTGTCTGACCAAATACATACTAAAGTATAATATGGTAAGAGTCATGCTCAGACAGACAGGTAAATTTATGACCAAATCTTTATTGATTACTAATCGATGATGAATCGCAATTGCAGGACTGATAATCGATTATCTTATCAGCTCTGATTAACCAGCCAGGTTCTACACTTTCTCTTAAACACTATGAATAATTTTCTCAACTACTCAGCCGGAATGTGAGAAAACGTACCTTCTGATATGTGCGCCCAACGAGGACTCAAATCACATCACAAAAACATGCTTATATAGTTTTGCCCCCCTTAAACCCCATTTTATATAGTAAAATTGGGGTTTACAAGGGTATACATTATTTGTCGTTTTTCTGCTCAAAAACATAGATTGCGGGTACTCGTTAGAACCGCCTTGCCAAGGAGGTTCTAAAAAGTACCAACAATTTATGTTTTGAACAGAAATGTGAAAAATATCAGAGTTTAATATGTGAAAATTTTCAGATTTTGGAGATGAAATTTTCTATATATTTGATAATAATTTCGTAATAAGCCTGCGCATCCACGCAGTCTATAACGATATTAGCAAATTACACATAACTATGTAACAAGATGAGATAAGATATTTTATTCACTTATTATGGACCATAACATAGTATAGAATCAAATACTCCGCTAATGATTTGATTGATTACACATCCATGAAGACCAATACAAATACCTTCGCAAACAGTGCAGTCCTTGATGAGACGACTCCGAGGAGCCATATCATTTGGATCTTAGTTGTTTGCCATTCTATTTTTTTTTTTTTTTTTTTTTATTCATTTAACATCCTACCGTCGAACCTCGATAGCTCGTTTACCATGGCTAATTCGAACTCGTTTTTGAGTACCTACGAAGTTCTTCCGATAGCTCAAGAAAACAAATATTTAGGGAAATTTTCTTATTTTATCTTGAAATTATATGCTGTGTGTACTCATTAGAATCGCCTCATCGATGAGATTCTAATGAGTACGCTCAACATACAATTATTGTGTACAAAATCGAAAAAACAATCCCTAAATTATCGCCATTTGCTTCCTGACTTGGCACCATAATTAACCCTCAGTGGCTCGAACCACTCATGTCTCGAAACGTGTCCATTTTAGAAATTTAGGGGCGAAAAGGTTAATAGAGAGAGAGAACTCTGTGGAGCAGATAGAGAACCCAGCTAGCATTCTACATAAATCTACAGCTAGCATTCTACATAAATCTACAGCGGGTCGTCAGGGTAGCTGACGGGCCGCTAACGGCCCGCTATAGATTTAATAAATCTACAGCGGGTCGTTAGCGGCCCGTCAGCTACCCTGACGGGCCGCTAACGACCCGCTATAGATTTATGTAGAATGCTTACTGGGGAAGTGTTTCTAGAAGATGCGTGCATGACCTAACTCGTTCGTGGTTTGGCTCACGGTAGTTCTACTAGTGGTTTTCTTTTGGCACTGAGAATATACAGAAAAGTTCAGAATGTCGTGTGATTAGTTTTAAGGGTTAATGGGATCATATGCTCTTACCGAGTGTTGTGGCTGATAAATGGATTTCATATATAAATTCACAACTGCAGTAGAACCTGAGAAGCTCGAACACCGATGACACGTTTACCATGGCTCATACGAACTTGTTTTCAGTCCCTAAGAAATTGAATCCGATAGCTCCAGAAAACAAATACTTAAGGGAGTGGTTTTATTTTATAACGAAATCTTATGTTGCATATATTCATTGGAATCGCCTCATTGCGGCAATTCTTACGAGAACACTCAACATACCACTACAGTGAATCCTCGTTACAACGACAACGTTTGTTCCCAAAGTCGTTGCCATTAAGATGAATTTGCTGTTGTAAAGAATACTTAATAAGCAAATTGATACGTAAGAAAACTTTTGTTTTGTTGTTGTGTCCTCATAAACGTATGTTTTGGATATTTGTTAGAATCGCCTCGCTGATTCTAACAAATATACAAAGCCTGTGTTGCTTTAAAGTATTTAATACAATATTCTTGCATAACATGTGACTAATTGTTACCGCTTAAGCGAATGTTTCGTGCCAGTCAAATTGTCATTTTAACGAATTATGTCCTTGTATGGAGTGTTGGTATAAAGAGGGTTGTCTGTATTGTGTAGAACATCGAAATGACTTCCCTAAATAATCGCAATTTGCTTCCTGACCAGGCGCCATTATTAAACCTTAGTGGCTCAAACTACCCATGTCTCGAACAAAGTTTTCATGGTCCCAAAGATGTACGAGCCTAAGTATTGGGATCGGCAAGCTTGCGTAAACAGTATAGACCAAGATCAGATGCCACATTATGTGGCATCTGATCAGGGTCTAAACTGTTTGCTATTTTAGCAATATTACAGGCATATCAACAGATTAGAGAATGGACTTTCACATTTAAGGAGAATAATGGTTTGTAGATAAGGTGTCCCAATACTTAGCCCTTAAGATGCCAAACACAACAATTGCTCCGTGCTTTGTCTTCTGTTGGTTACTTAAAACGTCATTGTTGCAAACAGTGTGGACCCAGATCAGACTCAGAACAGTCTGATCTGGGTCCATACTGTTTGCCTATGTGCAAAAAGTATGTTTGAAAAGTTTGCAAGAAAGTGCAGACGACATAAACAGATGACATTTTTAGATGTAGTTTTTCTTGGCACCTTGAGGGTTAATTATCTATGTATAAAAACACACTTTCGGCACACGTTTCTCACAAGACCGAATCATGTTACAATTACTGATCTGGTTGCAAGTTTAAATATCTCCTTATTCAAAAGATCTTGAAAATTAGAGTAATTTAGAGTATTGTTGTACCGGTGAAGGAGATTGATTATGTCTGGCACTGCATTATGAGTTCCGCCCCACATTCCAGTAGGTACTGTGTTGTCAGAATGAAATGTGTGATCCCGCATGATGTGGAAACGTTTGCCTGATTCTATCCACTGGTCAACGGCTGTTCTTTCATGCCAAGTCAACTTTGATTCAGCGTTCCTGATAATATATCTCTCGACGGTAGGATCAAAAGCAACAAAAAGATTCCAAGCGCTCTTATCTGAAATTGGAGTGCTGACCGTCTTAAGAGTTCTATATAAATAATACGGAATTTCAGAAGAATAAGCGGATATGTTTACAAGCTGCACATTTCTTAGTGCAAGTGTATCAGTGATAGATCTAGGCACCGTGCCGTCATGGTAAACTCTTACAATCCATCCAGGATATATCTGCGATGCCAATTTAGCGTTTTCAAGTGCCCCGTCAGTATATATAGACAATGAACTAAATAGCGAATAGCTGATAACTCGCAGAGTTGGTTTGAAAGTCTTTTCGTTTATAGTTGTCTCAATAGCCAGCTTGCAAATACTAAGCATAGGCATTAGCCAATTTATTTTGGACCAAGTAACATTATATCGTCTTCCATGTTCTTGAGTATGACGAATCTCCCATGTTCTTAATTTTGTTGATCTTAACGGTGAGTAAACGAAAGTTATCCAGTCATCTTGATACCAGTTGTCGAAAATAGGAGGAAAATAGAATTTAAAGATATCTAAATGTGATCTATGCACTAAAGAATGAGTCAGTATTTCAGTATTTCCCTCCTTAAACGTGGGTCCCACAACGCCAATATTTTTAGGGGTGTAGCTTTTTAACCTCATTGTTGCGAAGCTAGTCCAGTTTTTGGTAAGAAATTGTGTATCATCAGTAATGTGAGACAGATATTCAGCACCGTCATTGTAGGCTCGAAGTGCGATGGCATTTAAAACGGTATTTAACGTCCCCCCTTCAGCGACAGCTGTAGGAATAATTTTGAAATTGCTAGAAGATAGCGCTTCTAGTGCATCAAATTGTGTTATTAAATAATCATCATATTCTGTTCCTATATACACCCTATACATGAAGCCTGGTTCACTGGTATGTTTCATGGACGGTATACAGCGCGTTGTCAGAGCAAGCGTTGCTAGGGACGGAGAAGTAATCATGCGAGTAGTCACGGCAATCAGTAAAGCAATAACATCGGGATTCCTTGTCATGGCATCTTCTTTGGTTGTCGCTCGAGGAATAGGAAGAGGACCGTGCCAATGGTACGTCACTGTGACAATTATTGCTGTAGTTGTTATGATACAGGAGATTAGTAGCCCTGTCCAGACGTGTTTCATTTTTGAATGGCTATCTGTTAAATACACGAATAATGACAAAATTATCCTCGACGTCAGAAAAGACTATTACACATATAATGACAAACTAGCAGCGATGTCAGAAAAGGCTATTACGTCCCAGTAGGCACACAACGTTAAAATGACGTCGTATCAACGTCGATGCGACGTGATCACGTCGCATCGACGTTGATACGACGTCATTTTGATGTTGTATGCCTGCTGGGGTAATGCAAGTAGTAAGACATAGCCAATACAAATGGGACACAGCACGCTTAGCGGAATTAAGATTTAGCGAATTTCGATGCATACGTTTTAGCGAGCTTACAGCCAAGAAACAGCGAATGACTAGGCACGGCTTTTAGTCACTACCTGACCCAAACTTGCTTCAAATCCCACGTCAAAAGAAAAGCGGTAATGAAAATATGTGGGGAACCAGAGAAAGATATTTTTCTCAGCTATACTTTCTCATATTAGCCAGTACCAGTTTACCAAAGGCTGTGGTTGCTGTGGTCTAGCACTTTATAGGCAAGAATACCAGCTCATAAAAGAAGCTCGCCAGCTATGTCAAGACTTGTCTGTTTTACCTTGCTCAAGCATGTGATTAGAAATTCACTCAGATGTAGTCGCTCAGATGTATTCAAAACGTTTGCTAAAACGTTTGTGTGCTCAAACGTAAATTTAAGTTCGGTAAAATGTGTTGCTTCAGTGAAATGATCGACGAACTGGGAAGGTTTTAATTGGACTGTACACATCCGCACATGCAGATCACAGCCTTCTTGGTCCATCAAGTATTTAACATAATTCAGTTTTTCTATAAGCATGCAACGGGTGCCCAAAGCAGGTGATTTGAGCATTTGTTGCCCGAATATTTGATAGGGTCATTTTCCTACTATTAAGGGGTCTAACTACACTTTTTTGTTTGCGTTTATGTGACTCCCTGTTCACCAAGTCATTCATAAAAACTACAAGGAAAAAGATATCCCTTAGAAGCAAATTCGTTCCTTTTAAAGTTCCTTTTCAGAGGGGAGAAAAAAAACAATCTTGCCAGAGTTGCTTTTCTTCAATATGTATTCATGCTTTTTAAAATTGTATTTACCGTATGGCGGCCGTAAAAAGTCTCCCCGTTCTCCATTACACTGCATTTTTATTTATTTTTTTATGTCACGAAAACATACCTATATACTTTTGACCCTCTTAAACTTCTTTTTTTATGTAGTAAAACTGGGGTTTACAGGGGTAAAAATTATTCTTTCTTATTTCTGATCAAAACATAGATTGTGGGTACTCGTTAGAACCGCCTTGCAGAGGCGGTTCTAAGGAGTACCCACAATCTATGTTTTGAACGGAAATAGGAAAAATATCCGATTTTTTTTTTATCTGAAAACTTTCCAATATATTTGAATAGGCGTTTTTTCGTAATGATTATTTTATTTTATTTTATTTTATTATTTATTTATTTTTATTTATTATTATTATTATTATTATTATTTTTTTTTTTTTTTTTTTTTTTTTGTATTTTCCTTAGAATTATTAAACCTATTCTGGTATCTTGGAAAACCGATTTCTACTTAAACCGGTGCTAGGGCGTGTATGCATCGCTACAAACAATAATCATGTCATATGAAGAGGCTCAATGAAGCCGAGACTCCGTTTTTTGTTCTTTTATGTGATTTGCTTCTGAGGACAACCTTTATATATTCGTCTTTAGAAAGGTTGATCTATGTTGCATCTGCAATTATGATGCACAACACATGTGAGAAAATGACCATTATGCTATATGCGGTAAGTAAATGCCCAGAATCGTGCAATTAGATCAGGGCCTTCGTAGATTGTCACAATAACATTATCAAAACATAGAGATGGGAGCCCTGCCGTGCAGAAAGGTGTTTTTGTGGCACATGCGAGCAGCAAAGGCTCAGATTAGTCGGTCGCAGATTCTGACGAGGGCATTTATTGTAGGTCGATATGTTCTGCACTACATACTCTTTCTGCAACCAATCAGAGAAAGACGTTATCAGATTGCTCGGATGCTCAGTCTGTTCTTTACAATCTCCGAAGACACATTTTCCGATGACGCAGTCACTATTTGTTTACAAGTTTTTCTTTTGCACCATCAGCATTGATGCGCAAAGCACAAAAAAAATGTCCTTACGCAATTTGCGAATTACGCAGGCCTTGATCAACCCGCGCATTCGCACAGGCTGAACAGTGCCTTCGATGCCCGCTTACAGAATCAATGGATACAGTATTATGCCAAGATCAGGCTGCACGGATGCGCATTACGGTATGGATATTCGATGCTTGCATATGAGATAGGGCCATTATCACACGTTGTGCATAAAGTTGTTTTATAATGTTTTATAAAAATAACATAGCGAGTACAAAACATCTTCAAGTTGACAAAAATGGAAATCAAACGAACAAATGCAACATGACATTACATGTGTTAAATATACCATTCCTTCATCGACCATTTTCTGCAGAGAGCTCACAGGTTTTACTAACAACGATGCCTTAACTCTTTCGCTGCCAAATTTCAGACGACAGTTGTCGTCTGTTTTTTTTTTTTTTTTGTTTTTTTTTTTAACAAACTATTGCTTGGAAAGAAGTTTATATGTAAATTTGAAAGACTGAACGTCAAACAGCGTAGATCCAGATGAGACGGCTCATTATGATGTTATACTGTTTGCAAAAGCCTAGTATTATCGCCTATGGCAGTGAAAGTTACGATATTGACAAGGAAAAATCCAGAAACGGTGCTCCGCTATCAGAAGTTTTTTTTTTTTTTTTTTTTTTTTTTTTTTTTTATTTAACTGAGGTTCTTTTAGATACGTTTTATTAAGCACTCGTTAAAAGAAATCGTTATCAATACTTAGTAAGGCAATTAAGTATTGAGACACCGAATTAAATGCATCAATAAAATTGTCCTGATTTTCGGGAGAAAGGGGCAACAAAAAGTTTTTTTCGTAATATATCAGTAACAGACAAGAGGCGCGGGGGCGGGAAGGTGCACAATTTGTATTCATCGGTATACCAACAGTTTGTTGGTATAATTTAGTATGAAACCGAATCAAAAATATTATCCAGAAGAAAAGAAAGAGCCCGACAACCTTTCTGACAATACCACAAAGTAAAAAGTTTATGATCCTGTATGGTATAATGTTATGATCCTGTATAATATAATGTGTGTGATCCTGTATAGTATAATGTTTATGATCCTGTATAGTATAATGCTTTTGATCCTGTATAGTATAATGCTTTTGGTCCTGTATAATATTATGTTTATAGCGAGTTCGCTGCCGCATGTGGCCGAAGGCGACGTACGGAACAGGCCAAAGGCATGCGCGAGCAATTTCTATGGTATAGCAAACGTCAAACCAAGCCGGAAATAAACATTTTATTTGTGGGGTTCTCAATACATGTGGCAGATCTATTTGTATTTGCTGGGACCAACTGGGAAAATCCGGTACCAGAATCCGGTACCAAAATTTTAGCATATAGCTTGGGTCTTATACTTCGATTTTTTGGACGATTCTTTTGGCTTTAATATTATCCAATTGTACTGTAACTGCAAAATGCCGTTTTTTAAAGCAAAGTGCATTGCGAGCTCGCCTATAGGCATTGCCTATGTTCATATTATTCCTGTATAGTCGAATGTTTTTGGTCCAGTATGAGTTTATAGTGTTTATGCTATTGTTTATTGGCCATCCCCAGCTATTCTGGCTCAGGAAACTTTTCATTTAATCTATAATTTGGTTTCTATGCATCACGAAAACATACCTATATAATTTGAACCCCTTAAACCCCACTTTTATATATTAAAACTCGGGTTTACAGGTGTATACATTAGTTTTCGTATTTCTGCTCACAAACATAGATTGTGAGTACTCGTTAAAGCCGCCTAGGCGAGGCGGTTTTAACGAGTACCCACAATCTATCTTTTGAGCAGAAGTATGAAAAATATCAGAATTTTTTATCTGAAAATTTTCTGTTTTTAAAGGTGAAATTTTCTATATATTTGAATAGGATTGTTAAAATTAATGGAATTAGTGCATTGACCTCAAGGGCCATGCCGTTTAGAATTTATTTTTGTTTATGGCGTCTAAATCAACAGTCTAGGAATTGAGGATAAAAGAGAAAACTAAAACATATTTTACCGCGTTTAACACTTGCAGACGTGACGAACAAAGATGTGTGCATTGTTAGCTGTATTCACAAGGTCGGTCAAGATTCAAACTCAAACTGCAAAAAATAACAGCCAGCTACTATCAAACGTCTCATCTAATAGCTTCAGTTCACAGTCTGCAAAATACAAGCAGATTTCTTTAAGGAAAATTAATGCATTTTCAAGGTAGACAACTCTGTTATAAATGTTTTTGTTCTTTTTTTTTTGAAAATGAGTCGACTTTAAATGAAAATAACTTGTGGCCTGTAAGAGTAAATTATTTCCTTTTTGAGTCAATCCTTTTTCAAACCGAAATTGATTTGTAGGACAGCAAACTGGAAGTCACAAAAGTTGTATCCCTTGTCAAAAATGGAGGAAAATCTATGAAGCGTATCCATTCACCTAAAATGATTCGAACTATAAGGTACACTGCCTTCTGTTAGGCAGGGCCCAGTTGTTCAAAGCATCATTAGCTTAACGAGCTCGTTAGTGGTCAAAATCTTAACTGTTCTAGTAAGTACAATATCGAATTCTCAGGTATTTTGCTGAATAAATGTGAGTAGCTTTAGCAAATGCAAAAGCTACTCACATTTTTTTCAGCAAAAATATTAGCATATATGCCATATTTAATGATCAAATTTTTAACGATATGTTAACTAACGACATCGTTAGTTTTGAACAACTGGGACCATATTATACAAATACTGGAATGCAGTCATTATAATACTGACAGAAAGTCAACTATTTTGCATTGGACGCGCACATATTCAGGTTCATCCCGCGCATGCACAATCTCATCCGGGCATTTGCTCGCTACTGAAACATTCTATAGTATCCAAAATTTGAGTTAGCGGACAGTGAAGGCCCTAATCAGACTGCGTGGATGCGCAGGCAGATCTAGGCCATTGTTGACCGCATATACCGGAAGACACGTTTTCACATGGCGCGGCCCATCGGCCTATGTGTATGTACATGTATGACTGCGTTTCTGATAAAAAGACGAACGATCAAGAATCAGAGTCTCGGTTTTATTAAGTCTCTTTATATGCAATAATATACACTACGAAAACACGCCTATTCAAATATATAGAAAATTTCACCTCCAAAAACTGAAAATTTTCAGATAAAAAAACTTTGACAATTTTCATATTTCTGCTCAAAACATAGATTGTGGGTACTCCTTAGAACCGCCTCGGAGAGGCGGTTCTAACAAGTACCCACAATCTATGTTTTGAGCAAAAATGTGAAAAATAATATATACCCCTGTAAACCCCAGTTTTACTATATAAAAGTGGGGTTTAAGGGGGTCAAAATTATATAGGCATGTTTTCGTGGTGGTTTGCGAGGCTGCATATGCCTCCTAGCAACGGCTTCAAAGGTATTCGATTTTCAAAGTAACCAGAACAGGCGCAATGATACCAAAAGAAAGTAAATAGATAATCTGCACTATGATTGTCTACACCCATGGATAGAGACAAGTATTAATAGTTTGATATGAAAACGTAAGTAAATCCTTTGTTGAACTCACAAAGCACCATTGACCATTGTCCAAAACTAAAACCTGAGATCAGCTGGATCACTGAATAGAAAACAATAGAATAATATTTATTGGAACACATACATATTATACAGAAGGTGTTCTCCATTCACATGCACTTTTTCGGTATATCACACTTATATAGATATTCTAAAAGGTTACCATTGTTAGAACGGACACTAGTGCTCAATCTTTGCTAACCCTAGCATCGGAAAGATATACGATTTATTTCGATATAGGAAGAAAGACTGGACATGTGTCTATATAAAACAATTACATAGCAGATATGCATACATTGCAGTTCGCGAACACTTGCACATTTCTGTGGAGGCCCGGTTGATACTTAATATATTCTAAGCATACAAAACCTTGTATAGTCAGGTTAAAATCATAAAAAAGAAAAGAAAATTGCTCTAATCAGAAACCACGGTGTTTATTTACTCATTCGCATTTGCACACATGACGTCATGAGAGGCACTCCGGATGTTTCCCACATTTAAGGGAGATTACCCAGTTTTACTGTCTGACATCAATTTTAGCTCACCTGAGCCAAAGGCTCAAGGTACGCTTTTGTGACCGGTCTTCGTCCGTCGTGCCTCGTGTGTTGTCCGTCGTGCGTCTGTCAACAATTTACTTAAAAGACATCTCTTCCTGAACAGGTGAATGGATTTTGAAATAATTTTACAGGAATGTTCCTTGGGTGATCCTCTACCAAAATGCCTAAATGGTTCCGCTCCGGTAAACAAAATGGCCGCCAGAGCTAAAAATAGAGAAACCTTTAAACGACATCTCCTCCCAGGCCAATGGCCCGATTTCAAAATAATTTCACAGAGATGTTCCTCTCATACCCCTTTACCAAAATTGCCTAATGGTTTCGCTCCGCTATACAAATTGACCACCAGAGCTAAAAATAGAAAAAGCTTTTAACGAAATCTCCTCCCAGGCCAATGGCCCGATTTCAAAATAATTTCACAGAAATGTTCCTCTCATGACCCTTTACCAAAATTGCCTAAATGATTCCGCTCCGCTTAACAAAATGGCCACAAGAGCTAAACATAGAAAAAACATTTAAACGACATCTCCTCCCAGGCCAGTGTCCCAATTTCAAAATAATTTCACAGAAATGTTTCTCTCATACCCCTTTACCAAAATTGCCTAATGGTTCCACTCCGCTAAACAAAATGGCCGCCAGAGCTAAAAATAGAAAAAAAAAACTTAAACGACATCTCCTTCTAGGCCAATGGCCCGATTTCAAAATAATGTCACAGGAATGTTTCTCTCATGCCCCTTTACCAAAATTGCTAAAATGATTCCGCTCCGCAAAACAAAATGGCCACCAGAGCTAAAAATAGAAAAAAAACATTTTAAACGACATTTTCTTCTAGGCCAAGGGCCCGATTCCAAAATAATTTCACTGGAATGTTTCTCTAATGTCCCTTTACCAAAATTGCTAAAAGAATTGGCTCCACTGAACAAAATGGCCGTCAGAGCTAAAACTAGGAAAAGGGTGTAGACTGTCATGCGTCTGTCAACAATTTACATAAGAGACATCTTCTCCTAAACTGGTTAATGGATTTTGAAATAATTTTACAGGACTGTTCCTTGAGTAACCTCTACCAAAATTGCAAAACTTGTTCCGCTCCGCTGAACAAAATGGCAACTAGAGCTCAAAATAGAAAAACCTTTTAACGACATCTCCCATGCCAGTGGCCCGATTTCAAAATAATTTCACAGAAATGTTCCTCTAATGTCCCTTTACCAAAATTGCTAAAATGGTTCCACTCTGCTAAACAAAATGGCCGTCAGAGCTAAAAGTAGAAAAACCTTTAAACGACATCTCCTCTCAAGCCTATAACTGGATTTCAAAATAATTTTACAGAAATATTCCCCTTATAACCTTTTACCAAAATTGTTAAAATTGTTCCGTTTGGCTGAACAAACTGGCCACCAGAGCTAAAAAAATGAAAAAGGGCATAGACTGTCATGTATCTAACAACAATTTACTTAAGAGAAATCTCCTCCTAAATGGGTTAATGGATTTTGAAAATAATTTTACAGGTATGTTCCTTGAGTGATCCTCTACCATAATTGCTAAAATGGTCCTGCTTGGCTGAACAAAATGGCCACCAGAGCTAAAAATAGAAAAAATAAAATAAAGGACATCTCTTCCCGGGCTAATACCCCGATTTCAAAATAATTTCACAGAAATGTTTTTCTAATGCCCCTTTATCAAAATTGCTAAAATGGTTCTGCTCCGCTGAAAAAAATGGCCACCAGAGCTAAAAATAGAAAAAAAAACTTTAAAAAACATCTCCTCTTAGGCCTATGATCGAATTTCAAAATAATCACAGAAATGTTCCTCTTATGTCCCTTGACCAAAATTGCTAAAATGGTTCCCTTTGGCTTAACAAAATGGCCACCAGAGCTAAAAACAGAAAAGGTGCGTAGACTGTCATGCATCTGACAACAATTTACTTAAAAGACATCTTCTCCTAAACCGGCTAATTGATTTTGAAATAATTTTACAGGAATGTTTCTTGTGTGACCCTCTACCAAAATGCTAAAATGGTGCCGTTCCGCTAAACAAAATGGCATCCAGAGCAAATAAAAAAAATCTTTAAACAACATCTCCTAGGCCATGGGCCCGATTGCAGAATACTTTCACAGAAATGTTTCTCTGATACCCTTTTACTAAAATTGCTAAGATGGTTCGGCTCTGCTGAACAAAATGGCCACTAGAGCTAAAAATAGAAACACCTTTAAACAACAACTCCTCTTAGGCCTATGGCCTGATTTCAAAATAATTTCGTAGAAATATTCCTCTGATTAAGTCATATTCTCCTTGTGTGCTATGATACTCATGTGAGTGATATAAGGGCCATCATTGCCCTCTTGTTAAATATTGCATGCAAACTGCGTTTCAAATAAATATGGTGGCATATTTCTGCCACGAGATAGCTAGGTAGCTATCACGATACTTTCAATAATTATCTTGATATTTCGAAGTTTCCTGAAAAGATTATCTTAATAGTTTAAAGTTTCCTGGAAATATTATCGCGAAAGTTTACAGTATTATCGCGATATTTTTTTGCGTTAGTGCCCAGAGCTGCCATTTATTTTCTGTTATCTATATATAGAACCGAAATCGGAAATCCCTTTGTTTATACTGTTGAAATTCGCCAAGGGTATTTACCAGCGACTTTTAAGGTAAGAGTTTGTACTAGGTAATCGCCAATCGGTGCGTAGAAATCCCAGAATGTCATATCCGCTTGTGTTCTATTTATAGCTACCTCGCTACCATGAAAAAATTATCGCGATAATTTTATCTAAATACTAATGTCAGTTCCGAGCAGTATCACGAAATTTTGCGTTAAAATATTTTCTGGAAATTAAAAAAACATATCTAGATAATTCAAGTTATTGCGATAATGTTTTCAGGAAAACTTTTTATTTTCTGGAAAATTAAGAATATTATCGCGATAGTTATCTAGCTACCTCGTGGCAGAAATGTGCCACCATAAATAAGCATTCTACGGTTTTCTACAATCATTATTACAAGTAATACAGAAATGGATTAACACCACACACAAAATGTTCGACTTTTTGTCTAATATGGCCGCTACTATAAACCTATAAGAAAACCTTTGATAGCAAATTTTTGACACCATTTTGAATGACGCGTTTTAGATTTTGCCAGACAGCTTTCGGGCGTTCGTGCTTTTTGGTTTTCAATAAATATTACTTATAGAACACTACATTGTACTTATGTAAGTCTTAAACATGCATGTAGAGGGGAATCGCCGCGCGTTTCTTCCTTTCCATAATTTCAAAACCTTTGTTAACGAACTTAACTGGGTAAGAATGTGTGAAGACCAAACATAATAATTGACGCAAGTTCTGCAAACTAAGATGTTCATCAAAATTCTATAAAATACACGCCGTTTTACAAAACGCGACAAGAATTTTAAACAATCAGAATGTTAATTTATATTCAGACATCAACTGTACAGAATCGCGAGTTGGTGGTATATTTGGTTATTTTACCTGTAAGTATATACATGTGTACTATACGCTTAATAGAACTTACAGTTGTTTGACAAAACTCTAAACCAGTACCATGCAAAATGTATGCGTTTCTCCCAAATGCAATTAGTTTCGCATTGCTATACAGCGCAATATCAAAGCTTTTTTATACAGTCGACTCTCGTTATCTCGAATTCCAAGGGACTCTCTGAAATACTTCGAGATATCCGTACCTCGACATATCAGAATTGCAGAATTGAGGAAAAATAAATGGAACAACCATATTTAACAATGTATATGTAATTGGACTCTTGAAATTCGAGATATATTGAAAATATTGTGGAAAAGAGGAGAAATTGCTCCTTTGGAGCAATTTCTCCTCTTTCCCACAATATTTTGTTACCTATTGTTAGATTTTCATCTTTAGGCAGGGACCAGATTTTCACATCGAAATAAGCGGTTATTCGAGATAAGCGAGGTCGAGATAACGAGAGTCAACTGTATAAAAAAAAATCAACCGTATATCTTTCCGATGCTAGGGTGTTTTATTTATTTATTTATTTTTTTTTTTTTTTATTTTTTGCAAGATACAGGAATTGAGAAATCCGATGATTATGTAGCACTTTATCAAAGGTTATGGGATATACATTGCGTTTGACAATTTCACTTTTAACGGGTGGTTGTATTGCCACTGCCTAGACAATTTTTTTAGCATTCCCGGGACAGCGTGCCAAAACAATTGACACTCTTAACTACTTATTTTAGTTTTGATGGGATAGACTTAAAAAGTGATTTGAAATTAGTTGTAATTAATTTTTAATGTGATGGTCATTCACGTTTAGATGAGATCTCATTTAGACCGCTCGAGTTCACCCTTTGCATTATGGAATCTAGCTAATTTAACCAACATTTGCATGCACAGAATCAAATTCTATTCCGTATTAAAATCAGCTCAAACACTTATTGTGTGCGAAGTGTAGACCAGGCATTTTTGTGAAAGCTTAAATTTGTTCTATAAGACACATCCACAGGTAATGAAGTGGAGTTGAAGGGCAAGTAATGATTTATGCCGTTCGAATATTCACGGCTGCTGATATCTTATTCTAACATATGCGCCCAACGAAAATTCAAGTCAGCTTAAGCATCCGCGTATTCTTATCAGAGTATTCGCTGTTCGCTTAAAGAAACTGTGCATCCTTGGCTATCCAAAATGATTGCATTGTAAGTCAAATCAGTGTCGGCAGTTTCTCATAGTAACGTATAGTCGACTCTCGTTATCTCGAAGTCCAAGGGACTCTCTGAAATACTTCGAGATATCCGTACCTCGACATATCAAATTTGCAGAATTGAGGGAAAAAATAAATAGAACAGCCACATTTCGCAAATGAATATGTAATTTGACTCCTGAAGTTAGAGATATATCGAAAATATTGTGGAAAAGAGGAGAGCAAGTCCTCTTTTCCACAATATTTCGTTACCTGTTGTTAGATTTCCATGTTAAAACAGGGACTATATTTTCACTTCAAGATAAGCGGTTATTCGAGATAAGCGAAGTCGAAATATCGAGAGTCGACTGTACGTACTTTCTTGTATATATGCCACTTGCATTAACCTTTCCGCTCTCTGGACTAATTCAGGAGACGGAGAATTGATGACAAATTGAAGACAATTTGCATGAAATATCAAAGCCTATTTTCTGGTAAAAATACGCATATCTCAACATGTCAACTGCTGAAATTTTTACCCAGAGTGCTAAGCGTTAATAACGTATACGGGTAGATAAATCTACACACTTCTCTAGGAACAAAGAAAGCGTTGAAAATGCGTTAGAAGATTTCAAGCAAGAAAACCAACACTGCATCGTCTCATCCAATACAGTACAAGAAGCATCTTGTTCTTAAAAGAAAGTCTTCTTTACAACCGAATCTTTGTCAGTTTTCTTGTCACAGTCACATCCACTATATGTAATGTTGGATACGTGCATCACGAAATATACCAATATAATTTTGACCCCCTTCAACCCCCTTTAATATAGTAAAACTGGGGTTTACAGGGGTATATATTATTTTTCTTCTTTCTGCTCAAAAACATAGATTGTGGGTACTCGGTAGAACCGCCTCGGCGAGGTGGTTCTACAGGTTACCCACAATCTATGATTTAAGCAGAAGTTTGAAAAAATATCAAAACTTTTATCTGAATTTTTTTAGTTTTTGGAGGTGATTTTTTCAATATATTTGAATAGGCGTGTTTTCGTAATGTGTCGATCTCTAATTTCACCGGCGTACGTGCCTTTCTTTTCACGACATCACTTTTTTATGGGTTTTTCAATTCATAGGACGCCTGGTTGCTTCCTTTCTTTTGGGATCCATGTCTGTCCATCTGAAGATCCTTATTTGCAACTGGTTCAACATTTTATGAATGATCTGTGGCTTGAGTACGTCGACCACATATTTCATGGTGTCCAATAAAAGGCCGCGTCCTTTTGCACGTTTGTTGCAAATTTCAACACATCTGTTTGTTTTTTTGTTGTTGTTTTTTTTTTTTTGTTTTTTTTGTTGTTTTTTTTTTTTTTTTTTTTTGTTTTTTTTTTTTTTTTTTTTTTGTTTTGTTTTATTTTCTTAATTAGGGTTCGAAACATGACAAAAATAAAACAAGCATAATCTCATCTTATCTTCCGACGTTAAAAACTTATACTAAAAGTCCATAATAATTTTGTCCCATTTAATTTTGCGCTCGTTCCCGGCAGCAAAACATATGATTTATTCTTTCTTACGAAAGCACCTTCTCGCAATGTATATCATTAATTTAATCCTTTTTTTTAGGAGGTTTCCCTTGATTTTCAAAATTTGATTTTGGCATGAACTTAAAGATCATATTGTAAAGATGTTCTAAAATGGACACAATGAAAGTTGAATCAAAGCATTTGGCAAAAATAACCGTTTCATGAGATTTATCGTCAATTCAAGGCACATGCATTTCTGCATACAGAGGGTGACGGAATTAGGGCACAAAAACTCAGACGATTTTGTTTAAAAACTGCAAACTTATACGTAACTGTATTATACTTTAAAAAACTATGCACCGGCCATATGCCTGCACTTCCAATAAAGCATAATATCAAAAACATGGCGCCTGATCAGTGTCTGTCTGCATGCTTTGACCCTCATCCAGCAGTATTTTAGACATCAACGGGCACTAAACTGACTTGCCTTGATATTTAAGAGAAGTATTGTATGTCAGGAAACGTAGGGTAAAAAATGGTAAGAGAACACTAGCCCTGTGCCCTGTGAATACCCCCATTGCAACCCTGAGTTTGAGAAGTCGACTAGTCTGGCTTAGAATTAGGACACATTTATTTTTACCAAAGAACATTCCAGAGAAAGAATGTGCTAGAGACATCAATCATTTTCTAGCTTTAGTCAAGAATATTTTAAATGTTCTATACCATACCAAAAATAGATCAGTCCAGAATATTCCTTCTAAAAAGTTCTAAAGAGAATATAAACAACTTGTTATTGTAAACATGACTTTCCAGAAATTCTATAGAGACATGCAGTAAACACGAAAATAATGATATTTAAAAGAATTAAACATCTTATATATAACACTTCCCCTCTTCAAGAAAAGAAAGATTTATGTAATAAGGCCTTTTTTTGCCATAAATTGATCATAAACAAAAACTGTTATAAGTATTTAGCTCATATTGTTTGAAAGCAAACGCAAGTAACAGGAAACCACAGATCAAGATATCATGCTCTGGACAAGGCATCAGGAAAAATGTTATCTTTTCCCCAAATATGCCTAATGTCAAGATTGTATTCCTGTAACAAAAGGCATTATCTAAGTAACCGCTGATTCTTGTTTTTCATCTTATGACCGAAAGGTAGAGGATTGTGATCACTGAAAACAACAATAGGTGAGGATGAAGAAGTTAGATAAACTTCAAAATGTTAAAGAACAAGAATGAGAGACAACCATGCTTTCCTTACTGTAGAATAATTCCTTTGATTTTTGTTAAACTTTTTGGAAATGTAACAAACTGGGTGACCCACACCATTGTCATCTGCTTACAACAATACACCACCTGCACCAATATCACTTGCATCTACGGCTAGCTTAATCTCTGTATTAAAATTTGGTGCCAACAGAACTGGCTCACTTCTCCATATGGCTTTCAGTTTATCAAAGGCATTCTGGCAATCACTGGTCAACTCATACCTCATTCTTTTGCTAGGTAAATTAGTCAGTGGCTCAGCAATGACAGAAAAAGTATTACAGAATTTTCTGTAATTACCGGCCATACCAAGAAACCTCATCAGTTGTCTTTTGCATGTAGGCACCGGAAAACCGGAGATAGCTCCAACTTTAGCTTCTACAGATTTAACCTGACCTTGACCCACAACATGTCCTAGAAATATTAAATATGCATGACAGAATTCACTTTTAGAAATATTTATTGTCAGTTTTGCTTCACTTAGTCTGTCAAAGAATGCTTTAATTGTCTCTAAATGGTGACTCCACTCATAGTTGTATTTGATGGCATCATCGATGTAAGCCTCACAATGCTCCAATCCAGCTACTTTGGAGTTGATTAAGCGCTGAAATGTTGCTGTAGAATTTTTCATTCCAATTCCATTTCATTGCATGACTTGTACTGATATAATCCATCAGCTTGACCTTGATCATTTGATATTGAAGAGTAATGACTGGTCACTTAAGTCTGCCTGCTTGCCAGACAAGCTGCACGAAAGAGAATTTGTAATCTCATGCTTAAAAGACCGACCCAAAAAGGTATCAGTTAAATCAATGTCCCTATCATTCTGTTTTGCTTTCTTTGCCATGGCCCTTGTAACGGCACATGATGGGTAAAGATCAGGGATTTCCTGTTCAGTGGGATCAGGTAGCTGATCAATACAAGGCGTGTTAGTCAAAATGGGTTTATCACAATCTTATCTCCTGCTAAGCCATTGCCTAACAGTAAGTGAACACCTTTTAAAGGTAAAGAAGGCTGAATACCAACAGCCATTAATCCAGTAACCAAGTCTGAGGATAAATAAATGTTATGAAGAGGAACATTAACAAATCCACACTCTACACCATGAATAAGGACACTTCTTCCAGAAGAAGTCTTGTCAGAAAAAGGCAGAGTAGGGAAAGAATGTGCTAGAGACATCAGTCATTTTCTAGTTTTAGTCAAGAATATTCTAAATGTTCTATACCATACCAAAAATAGCTGTCCAGAATATTCCTTTTGGAAAGTTCTAAAAAGAATATAAACAACTTGTTATTGTAAGCATGTTTTTCCAGAAAGTTTTAAAGAGGCTTGCAGTAAACACGGAAAATAATGATATTTAAAAAAATTAAACATCTTATATATAACAGACTCTGCATGTATCGTTTTCGGAAACGTGAACGATAATATTGGTCAAATTAGAAGGTATGACAAGAATGTGAAGGGTGTAAACTTTCAAGCAATACAAATCAAAGCTCTAACGACAAATCTGGGTCGATTGTCTCCGAGTATAGGCTGGAAAAGGGTCTTGCACTTAGGCTTTGACTTTTAAATATTGAAACACTTGATGCTCCTATTTTTATTGTGCTGCTTATTAGCCATTACGGAAACCCGTCTATTCAAATATATAGAAAATTTCACCTCCAAAAACTGAAAATTTTCAGATAAAGAACTCTTTTTTTTTTTTTTTTTTTTTTTTTTTTTCTTCATATTTCTGCTCAAAACATAGATTGTGGGACTACTCGTTAGAACCGCCTTGCCGAGGCGGTTCTAACGAGTACCCACAATATATGTTTTTGAGCAAAAATAAAACTGGGGTTTACAGGGGTATACCCATGTAAACCCCAGTTTTACTTTATAAAAGTGGGGTTTAAGGGGGTCATAAAAATATATAGGCATGTTTTCGTGATGCCCATATATGCCTAGAGTCCCAGACATGGCACACTGGCAAACAGTAAATAATAGTGTTTTCTGATCGGTGTTTTCACTGTTTTCTTAAAGTCAGGAAATCAATGTAAAACTCATATCTAATAAAATTATCCTGACACATATATATTGTAACTGGACCTCTCCAAAGCTATTGAGTGGAAGAATCTATTGGTCAGTAAAAGGGGTTAGATATGACACAAAACCCTTAGCCAAATTTGCGCGCGGTTTAAGTTTTCTCCGATGGAGTCACTTGGACATCTGTAGTATAAGCAATATTGTACATATAGTTTTGGGTCGACTGACAGACAATTGACCCCACAACCGGGTATAATAATAGATTGGCAGATGATATATCGATTGGTGAATGCTTGGCTGGCTAGTTAGGTGGACTGATGGATGGTTGGCTGAACGGAGGGCGGGTGGCCGGGCGGACGGACCCATGGATCAGACCCAGACAGACACCACATAGATAGATAGATAGATAGATAGATAGATAGATAGATAGATAGATAGATAGAGATGCATACATACATACATACATACATACATACATACATACATACATACATACATACATACATACATACATACATACATACATAAGTGAAGGTGTAAGCTAACAAACAGATGATGAGAGGGAGAGACAAACAAACAGATGAAGATATAGTTAGCAAGTCACATTTCAAGAATACAAACAAGCGGAAATCTCTGATTTGTGCATAGAAATAAAACAAAAATAAAATGTCATACGAGATTACACAAGCAACGAAATTGTCAATCTCGATACCCCTCAGTGATGCAGCGCCAGTTTTCGTTGTCCTGAATGGAAATGGTCAGTGAGATTATCTAAAACGAAGTAACAATGTAAAAAGACATCTCCTACCTTTCAAATGATAAGTATTTTTTTTTTTCCAATCTGGATATACGTTTGATTTCTTTACTTGGTTGTTTCAACCGACTGCAGCGACGTGCAGCTAGCTGATCGTCGATGCACAGTTCAATCTCCAATATATATATATATATATATATATATATATATATATATATATATATATATATATATATATATATATATATATATTCTCTCTCTCTCTCTCTCTCTCTCTATATATATATATATATATATATATATATATATATCACCACAAGTTTAAAATATATTTATATATTTGGACTCCGCACCATAATTCACATGAAAGTTATGAAAGTTTACCAAAAAATGTTTGACTACAAATGATGACATATAGTGTAGACCCTGATCAAACTACACCTATTGTAGCCCTTTAATCTGGGTCTACGCGGTTCATGAGACCAAACTGTCTGATATTTTGCGTAAATATGATATCCTTTAGATTCATGCAAAAACAAATGCTAGGTTTCTAGGCTAAAATAAGATTACCCAAAACACACACATTTTGTTTTCGGCCCTGGGTCCTGGTAAAAACCAAACGGATGAGATAGTCCAAACTCAACAGATATTCTGATTCGAAACTAGCATACGATTACTATACATAACTAAAACTTACATTATGCAATATTAATTGAATGTCATACAAATAATAAAAGTTGACCTCGGAAATTTTATAAACTTCGTTTTGCGTGACTGCAGCGCTTTATGGAAACTTCTACAGTTCCATCCATACATAACGGGATTTGTATGTTACACTCTGTGTTACAGCTACCTCCATGTCCGCTTAAGGCAGACTCAAATCAGCCTGCACATCCGCGAATTTTATTTAGTCTTCGTTGTCCGCATGAAGAAACTTTAATATCCTTGGCTGTCTAAAAGGCGCCCAGTCAAGAGTTTTTTATCAGGCTGCGCGCATGCGCATCTGATCTGAATCATTACTGGGCGCACATGTCCGAAGGTACCTTTACTGACGTCGTGGCTCGTATGATTCAGTCGGCTGGCAAAATATGCAAATCTTGGCCCAGTTGTTCAAAGCATCGTTAGCTTAACGAGCTTGTTAGTGGTCAAAATGTGAACTGTTCTAGTAAGTGCAATTTCTAATTCACAGGTATTTTTGCTGAAAAAATGTGAATAGCTTGCTACCCACATTTTTTCTGCAAAAACATTAACATATATGTCATATTTAATGATCAAAGTTTTAACGATACGTTAACTAACGACATCGATAGTTTTGAACAACTGGGCCCGGGTTTGTCAAATGGAATGGGACCGTCCTTACAGGGCCCAAGTAAAAAGCAATATATGTTTATCAAATATACTTCTAAACCAAAAACTTTTGGCTTCATGATAATGTTTCTTATAGTTACTTCTCTGTAAAACATGCAGGTCAAAATTATAGATGTGTAGACTGATCTATTTTTCAGCTAGCCTTCGAGGTCACACTTGCCGTTTACTTTGGCATACATGGATGAGATCATTTCAAATACGTTTTATAAATATTATACTAATATAAAAACTACAATAACCATACCCGTTACGGGTCTGGGCATTATTGCGTTTTTTTTTTTCTTTTAATCGTACACGCTTCATTACACGTCTTTGTATGTTACGCGACTTAAAGTATGAAATATACTCAACAAATTAATTTAAGGTCCACCAGTTTTATTTTCCCTTTGATTATCACTAAAATGCGACCCTCAAATTTTAAAATTATTTCATGGACAAAACTGGAAGTCTCAGTCCTACTTCAATCAGCTCAACATGTTCGCAACACGTTCAGCTACAAAAGTGTTTCGGCACCAACAACGCCAGACCAAAAGATTCTAAGAAAAACGGGAATTTCCGAAAAACGAATTTTTACCCCAAAACACAGTTTTGTTCAAAATACCAGAAAAATTCTTTGTTCAATGAAAACAATATCTGTCACACATAAAATCATGCAAACTCTAACTTCCATCGAGTAATAGGCATACAGATATGGCCTGAAAAAGAGACCAACCTTTTGAGAGGCTAAAACCGCCTCGACAGTTCCCCATAGACAACGAATGATCTGCAGAGGGTACCTCTAGCAAAATGTGCGTTTCTTGATAACAAATAAGGCCTTCTCCATGATTTTTCTCAGTTGAGAGCCCAGTCATCACTTTTGACGCAAAAATGTCAATTTTTAATTTTTGGGTAAAAAGTAGTGTTTTTTGCGAATTTTAAAATGAAATTTTTTATTTCAAACATTTTTGTTGGAAACACTCCTCTAGAGCTTCCTTTTAAAGAAAAATTCAGCGATATTTTGATATCTTCTATGGGCCAAAATTTGTATATATGGAAAATTGCATTTTGTGGGCCTTAAATTATTTTGTTTAGTATATATTGTGTATACTGTATTTTTCTAAACAAATATTCAGACACATAAACCCATTTACCATAATTGCCTTAAAATTTCAATAAGTAGTCTTCTACTTGTTGAGTAGCAAACAGAGTAGACCATAATCAGACGCCGCGTACCGCAGTATTTTATCTGGGTCTACATCGTGTGCTAATGTCTGCATGTTCAAACACTTTTGGGGTAATTTCAGTAACCTTAGTCTTAAATGTATTTAGAAAAAGCCGATCGAAAATGGTACACATCAATACATCAATAAAGTGCGAAATGCCGTGAACAGGCCGCGCCATGCGAAAACATGTATTCGGGCATATGCGGACAGCGAAGGCCCTTTACAGCCTGCGCATCCGCGCAGTCTGATCAGGGCCTTTGCTGGCCGCTAAAAGAATCATTGGACACGATAGACTGTAGTAATTGAGAGCAAAAGCCCGGATGAGACATTGTGCGTGCATGGGATAAATCTGAACCTGTGCGTTTTGCGCATGCTCGAAGAAACATTTTCGCTTGATGCGGCCCATTTTTCAAATCATACAAAAAGGTGTTTAGTACATATGCGAAAACTGTAAGAACCCGTATCGGTATGCATTTCGGCTCACAATTATTACTTTAAGATAGATAATCCAAAATGTTTATATTTTCTATAACATTACGAAAACACTCCTATTCAAGTATATTGAAAATTTCACCACCAAAAACTGGAAGTTTTCAGAAAAAAAAATCTGATATTTTTCAATATTTCTGCTCAAAACATCGATTGTGGGTACTCGTTAGAACCGCCTCGGCGAGGCGGTTCTAACGAGTATCCATAATCTATGTCTTTGAACAGAAATAAGAAAAATAATGTATACCCCTGTAAACCCCAGTTTTACTGTTTTAAAGTGGGGTTTAAGGGGGTCAAAATTATATAGGCATGTTTTCGTGATGAAGCGTCGAAAAATACAAATTTAATTAATTGTACAGTGAACCCTCATTACAGCGACAGCATTTGTTCCCAAAGATGTTACTATTAAAATGAATTTGCTGTTGTACAGAATCAATAATGAGCAAATTAATATTTTAAGAAAGGTCTTGTTTTGTTCTTGTTGAGACGATTCTAACAAATATCCAAAACATTTGTTTCTATAAAGTAATAAATACAATATGTTTGCATAATTTGTGACAAATTATTACCTCTTAAGCGATGATTTCGTAACAGTCAAATTGTCATTATAACGAATTTTGTTGTTGTATCGAATGTCGGTATAAAGAGGGTTGTCTGTATGGTTCTGTTTACAGTGCTCGATATTTAATGCATGAATGCTCAGTCATGTGAAAAAAAGAAATCAACACGAAATATTCTCGTGATAAATTGACCACTTATCATATCTTTTAGCGTATTAGAGGAGTCAGGGTTATGTAGAGATCACCCGACCAGCACACATTCGTGTATAGGAACGTCATTTCAACGTCCCGGAAACATCACAAAGCCATTCCAACATCCTATGTTTGTTGGACCAGATTCTATGTGTTGACCTGTGGCAACACAGCGCTTCCTAAAGAAATGCCACAAACACACGCCACATAGAAAAATTTTAACCCTTACCCTGCTGTTCACAACAACACCTACCTTTGCTAACAGTGTAGATCCAGACCAGATTGCTTCTGAAGAAGCCATCTGATCAGGCTCTACACTGTTTTATCATTCAGTTTGTGAATTTGAACGGAAACATTATATGATGTAATCTGATTGCCTGATAGTCAGAAACCGGTGTGGTTAATTAAATTATTCAGCAGGATAAGGGTTAAGATTGAGGCGTCATCGAGTCCCAGGCATAGAGTCTGCGGCCCGACTCATCGTTGCGCAAACAGCAAATAAAGAGGGCGGCAAAATTGTTAACCGTGACCGTGTTATTACGACTTATAATGCAGACTGTCGCATCTACATCATGTCTTCATCATTACGAAAACATGCCTATTCAAATATATTGAAAATTTTACAACCAAAAAAGGAAAAAAAAATCAGATAAAAAATTCTGATATTTTTCACATTTCTGCTCAAAACATAGATTGTGGGTACTCGTTAGAACCGCCTCGGCGAGGCGGTTCTAACGAGTACCCACAATCTATGTTTTTGAGCAGAAATAAAAAAAATAATGTATACCCCTATAAACCCCAGTTTTACTATATAAAAGTGGGGTTTAAGGGGGTCAAAATTATATAGGCGTGTTTTCGTGATGATGCAGTTTGTTGTATAACATGTACATTTTCTCTGCATGGTGTTGGTCTACTATCGGTAAGTACATTAGGTGTCCCAATACTTAGGGTCATTGCATGTACGGTACACTCACTTTAGGCTTTCACCGTATTTAATTGCTTTATAGATTACATATATTATCTGAGTTCACTTTTATAGTTTTATAAATCGCACTTGACTTAACAAAGTACGTAAGCCGAGCACAGAGTACGCACATCCATTTAAACCGAGTTTAGTCTTCTACATTCATTATTTGAACCGGCTCGTTTCAAATATAAGGAGTGTCTGGTTAGATTTTATTGCCATCATATGTTTTTCCTGTATATAATACAAACTGTGTAGACCCTGATCAGACCCCATGTTTTGCGGCTTCTGATCTGGTTCGACACTATTTTCCAATGTCCCTATTATGGGACGCCAGACATAAATTGGTTAAATAAGTTATAATGAACGGATATTTTGTCATTATCCATTGCTGACTGTTCAGAAAGTTTTCAAGGTTATTCAGTGGATAAGAACCAAACGGCTCGACATGATCTCACCTTCGCTTACCCGACCAGACCCCCCACCCACCCCCCTCCCGCACACTCCAACCCGCAAAGCGTGCGAGTAAGGTGAAAAAAATCTCGTTTGTTGAAATTCTAGACATTTACTATTGTACATCTATCTGCTAATGCTAAATCGTTTAACCATTTTGACCGCTTGCTACACATGGTCACATCTCCAAGCATCACAAACCAAAGCTTATTTCAAGTAGTCGTCGGTCTCTCATGATAGAAAATTTTAAGTTCTAATTACCTAATATACATTATCCAGAAATAATTAATATATATCCTTGACTGCCTAGTATTCGTGGACGTACATGTAAGGAAATGCGTAGCGGATTTACATACACATAATTGTTATCCATTATGAAAACAAGCCTATTCAAATACACTAAAAATTTTATCACCAAAAAATGAAAATTTTCAGAAAAAAATTCTGATATTTTTAATAGTTCTGCTCAAAACATAGATTGTGGGTACTCGTTAGAACCGCCTCGGTGAGGCGGTTCTAACGAGTACCCACAATCTATGTTTTTGAGTAGAAATAAGAAAAATTATGTATACCCCTGTAAACCCCAGTTCTACTATATAAAAGTGGTGTTTAAGGTGGTCAAAATTATATAGGCATGTTTACGTGGTGAGTGGATCAGCGCAGAAGCACATATATATAAACTTCCCAACAGTATGATGAAACAAGCATAAAGGCTCCACTTCATGGCTATTAAACAAATTGCGTTACCCTCTTTATATGTACGACGGTGAATCGATCCTCAGACTAAACGGTGACTCATTCCTTAATTGGTTTCAAAGGGTTCATGCCTGGCTATTAATATCTGTAGGTGGAAGATTGCGTTCCTGTTTGTGTTTTTCGTGTGCTTTTGCTTCAGATCGCATTGGACCTTTTCCTTTGTTTCATCATATTGTATCTTATCATATGTGTTCCACTGTGATGTTTCACTGCCTAGGTGGAGGACCCCTAATGGACAAAACATATGTTTGTAATTCGGAGCTGTACCAAAATTAAGGGCGATATTTTGCGCAGTAAAATTGTTCAAAACTTCATCCCCACCCTTACCTTAAGTAGTTTTCTACCGACAGTTCGGTTTATCTGTTGCGGTTTATCTGTGCTTGTTCGTGCGTCGACGGATTCGTAAGTGACGTTTGTTTTGTCATTGTTTATTCCTTGTTTCCCTTTTGGTGCCACGAGAAAGATTGATCTTTATTTTATGTTTAAACAGAGAAAACCAGGGCTAAGTTAATCACAGTAAAAACACGGGGAACCCAACCTCAGATCAGGTCAAGAACACGCGGACCGAACACATATATGTTTTTACCATATTGGAAGCTGAGAAAAAGGGTTGGGGTCCCGTAAAGCTAGCTAAAGCCCCCAACAATTTATTACTGACTTTCAATGTTAAATGTTCTGTAGTGTTTCACTTCATTACGAAAACATGCCTATTCAAATATACTGAAAATTTTACCACCAAAAAATGAAAAATTTCAGTTAAAAAAATCTGATACTTTTCATGTTTCTGCGCAAAACATAGACTGTGGGTACCTGATAGAACCGCCTCGACGAGGCGGTTCTAACGGGTACACCAATCTATGTTTTGAGCAGAAATAAGAAAAATAATGAATACCCTTGTAAACCCCAGTTTTACTATATACAAGTGGGGTTTAAGGGGCTCAAAAATATATAGGCGTGTTTCTTTCGTGATGTACTAATTGTTTTAGGTAATTGAGTTGTCACCTGTTCGGGGAAGGGTGGCAAACTCTGCTTCGGTATTATAAACTTAGGTTTTCTTAGTTTTAACGGCGACATTACAAATTGATCTCTAAATATGATACTGGACTAAAACACTTCTGCTACAAGGCCTACCGGGACCTGAATCTTATGGTAACTTTGTGTATTATTTTAGAACAATTATAGGAAAACCTGAATTTTCTGATCATTTTGGTAACATTGTCATTCAGTGTATAATATAAACGAAGGGCTATCACACTGATGCCATTAAACTGTCTTCTTGCTTAGCGTTAATACCATCACAGTTGACAACTTTGCTTACTTCATTTATTGCATGCCGGTGGGTCGGGGTTCAGACTCTATGATGGTCCCTACTTAACCATTATTCTTTAGATGGTCTGGGCCAGAACTTTTTATGTCTGTTTCTCGGCTCGCGGCGTTCAGTTGGTGGTTTTCTTTTGCCCCAGAATTCCAGTGGTATTGTTTTACAACCCAGGGATCTCCGAATATCTCAACACGTTGTTTCTGTTGAGTCCTGATCTTTGCGTCATTATAAGCAATCGTTTTTTTTTCTTTTTTTTTTTTTTTTTTTTTTTTTTTTGTTTTGTTTTGTTTTACTACACTGCTGCTGGTGTTAGTGCCATGTGGTGGCCGCGGAATGTTTCCCCGTACATCGACATGGTGCAGATTATACTTCAATTTCTTTTGGGATCATTGGGCCCATTGAGGTAGCTTTGAAAATGGTGTTCAGCTCATGTATACGCTAGAAGGTGTAAGAAGCGTTGCAAACTTCATTGCTGCTTATGAAGAGATTAAATAGAACCGAGACTATAATTTTCTATCTGTGCTGTGTTCTTTGTTTCCAAGGACAATCTTTTTTTACTTTTATTTATCTCTTATTTATCTGTTGCCCGTAATGATTCATGGATGAGTTTGAAGACCTCAAAATGGACAGGAAACAATATATATTTTACAACTGTGGAAGCTGAGGACGAGGGTTGGGATCCCGTAAAGCTCGCTTAAGCACCCCCTCCTCCCCAAGTAATGCATAACATTATTGAACTTCCAAAGCGGTACTTTCACTGTGGTAGTTTTTGTTAATTATTATGTAGTGTTTCACTTTCTAATGTATTTCTATTAACAATTATGTAATTTGATTATATATTCAGATAAGTTTGGGTAACAAAGTTTCCACCTTTATAGGAAAGAGTTGCCAACTCTGCTTGCCGTCTGATCATTTTGGGGCTGTTTTATTGTATTTGTCTGACAATTGTCTTTCCCTTTGGTGTTGGGGGATAGATGTGGATCTAGATCTCTTATATACTTTGTCATCTGTTCTTTTTGTGACTGTTTAGTTGTATCTTTTTTTGTATTTCATTTAATGTTGATAACTTGATGTGGATCTGATTGTATCAGGTCCTGGCTTCACTTATTTACCTCTAGTAATGGTTTATGCATTACGAAAACACGCCTATTCAAATATATTGAAAATTTTACAACCAAAAACTGGCAAATTTTCAGATAAAAAATTCTAATATTTTTCATATTTCTGCTCAAAACATAGATTGTGGGTACTCGTTAGAACCGCCTCGCCCGCCTCGGCGAGGCGGTTCTAACGAGTACCCACAATCTATGTTTTGAGCAGAAATAAGAAAAATAATATATACCCCTGTAAACCCCAGTTTAACTATATAAAAGTGGGGTTTAAGGGGGTCAAAATTTTATAGGTATGTTTTCGTGATGGTTGAGCCGTCATAGAATCTACAGGCCAGCTCACAAATCATGCAGTCTGTCGCATAACAGTTGCATTACATCCGTTCCTCTTATATCGATTAAGAAATGTTAACTGATTTATGCCGAATGGACTCTTCCACCTCAACACTTTTGACAGGCCAATTCCGTATGTAAGGGGTTTTCGGTTAGTTTTATTCTTACAATGTTTAGTAGAAATTTATGTAGTTAATGCTAACAGTGTAAACCCGGACAGGTATTAATCAATTTCCCTTTTACTGGACACAAAAAAGGTAAGAGAAAAAACCAGGGAGTACCACGACCACAAGCCGCATGCTTAAATGGGTTAAGACGTCTCCACTTACTTCATTGCATGCAGATTATATTTTCTGTTGTGTTTGGACAACTGAGTCCATTTTAGTTATGCGGGAAACAGAGCATTGGGTTACAGGCCGTGTGCTGCATAGTAAAACCCAATATTACGCATGAACAGACGCTACCCAGTAAGCATTCTTTATAAATCTATAGCGGGCCGTTATCGGCCTGTCAGGGTAGCTGACGGGCCGATAACGGCCCGCTATAGATTTATAAACAGAGCATTGGGTTACAATAAGTGTGCTGCGGAGCAAACCCCAATATTACGCACGAACAGACACTACCCAGTAAGAATTCTTTATAAATCTAGGGTAGCTGATGGGCCGATAACGGCCCACTATAGATTTTTAAAGAATGCTAGCTGGGTATAAAAGAGAGTGAGTTTTTTGTTTTCATTTTCTGCGTGTCTTTCGTTGCCAAAGGTTCGCTCTTACAGATAAAATTTTCCCTTTAAAATCAGCAACGTAATGAACTCCGCTATCTGGACATTATTTAAAGCTTAGTTTTAATGAAAATGTTTCCTAAAATACAAAATACAATATACAATGATCAAATGCCACGACGTCCCTTTGTAGACTGATCTAGATCTACACTATAAATGGCTTTGGAATATGTATATAAAATGGTATCAAAAATGTTCGCGAAGAGCTACAATCACATAGTATACCAGTTGCACCAATAGAAAGACCAAACAACTCTGACAGACAGTACATATGTCACAAATAAAATGATAGAAACAAAGCAACCACTTTACTATTCCCCAGTGAGGCACTTACAATGTCAGCCAGTGTCCACTAAGCACAAAGTATGAAAACGAACAGAACACATATGAAAATAGCCCTGCAACGAGTTGGCACAATGCCACACAAAGAACGAACAACACTTGAACCGCCGCCTTAAAACGATCAGATGATCAGTGGTAATAATGCTGTTGCTATCAAACTGCATAGACATACATATCCTCTTAAGACTGGATTGTGATTTTTAATATAAATGAAATGCAGTGAAAGAAATGGACCCAACATATACCATATGAGAAGAGTGAAAGACGAGATCAGTCTGCAAATAAGAGCCTGCTCCAGTAGCGTAACCAGAACGGAACTAATTTTACGCACATGCAAGTAAAATGTCTTCCAAAATAGGGATTATTCTTAATGGAAATAATTTGCTCCCCTCTGGGAACAAATTCTTTCTTAAAGAGATAAAGAGAAACTCTTATTTTGGAAGAGATTAATTATTTCCTTTAAGAAGAGTCCCTATGGTATTAAAGCAAACTATTATTGCTAGCTGATACCTCCTTATAGCAAATAGTTTTCTAACGCATGTTACGCACATGTGTAATGTGTTACGAAAACCTGTCTATTCAAATATATTGAAAATTTTACAACTAAAAAAGGAAAATTTTCAGATAAAAGTTCTGATATTTTTCATATTTCTGCTCAAATCATAGATTGTGGTACTCGTTAGAACCGCCTCGGCGAGGCGGTTCTAACGAGTACCCACAATCTATGTTTTTTAGCAGAAATAAGAAAAATAATGTATACCCCCGTAAACCCTAGTTTTACTATATAAAAGTGGGGTTTAAGGGGGTCAAAATTATATAGGCGTGTTTTTGTGATGGTGTGTAATAAGCGCTACGCGTATGTGTTCTGTTTGACAGTTCATTCTAAAATGCCAGTTTAAGGGAATATGTACACTTTTGTGGGATCAACTGGCAAAATTGATTCGCATCCCTTCTTGTACCTCCAATGTTTATTTTTATTTTTTTTTTTTTTATGTGTGTGTGTGTAGTATGTGTGTGTGTGTGTTGTGTGTGTGTGTGTGTGGGGGGGGGGGGGGTAGGGGGGGGGTGGAAATGAAAAATTGCTTCGCATCCCTTCTTGTACCTACAATGGTTAAAAAGTTTCATATTATAATCTAAGAAATGCAAATGACATACAATCGATACACAAGTCAGTACTTTAATTCTTGTTATTAGCTATAGTAAGAAAATTGAATAGTTTACCAGACAATGAAAATTATGAACACAGTTGATGATTTTAAACGGCGCTTTAATCAGACGAACAGAAATACTATTCAAATATACATGTACTTGTATTTAGGTGGTACATGTAGGAAACTTCAGATATTCCATACAAGATTACGTATAGTCTATAGCTCCTTGACTAATGATCCGTTTCTCCGAAACATACCCATCACGAAAAACATGCCTATATAATTTTGGCACCCTTAAACCCCACTTTTATACAGTAAAACTGGGGTTTACAGGGGTCTACATTATTTTTTCTTATTTCTGCTCAAAACATAGGAGAGGCGGTTCTAACCCACAATCTATGTTTTGAGGAGAAATATGAAAAATATCAGATCTTTTCATCTGAATATTTTCAGTTTTTGGAGGTAAAATTGTCTATATATTTGAATAGGCGTGTTTTCGTAATGTGAGTACTCTTCTAGATGTGGAAAAATTAAAAATATTCAACCCTTCTTCTTAACATGTCGTTTTCATTATAAAACCGACGCAGTTTACAAAAATATCAAGCCGATCAGACGATTCTAATCCGTATGTTTTTTTACGCTGCACCACTGGTGTAGAGAGGTAACACGTAAGTTACATATTCCTCAGTGGATACGGGATATTGGAACGTCTGAAATCTTGCGTTGGTGGTATGTATCGGGGTTGTCTTGTTAAGGGCTTTCTTTCTCCAGCCCTGTTATTTTACACCTCCTTCAAGCCTCAAACTGCATGTGACAATTATGTTTTTTTTTTATTCTACAGTATTGGTTTAGACCTAAATTAATGTAATGGTTGTGTTTTCATTGTATTTTTTAAATTTTATGTTTTCGCTAAACAATGCCGTGCTGCTGCGAACGCTTTATATTTTTGTCTGCCAAAGTATCTCTAAAAACTGTACATGTACATTTAGGAGAAAAAATAAATAAACCGAGATTTTGTTCTGATCTCTATGTTAATTTGCATGTCATAGAGAAAAGACTTTCCTTTTAGAGCAGGTCTAAAACTTTTTCGAAAGGAGATTGTTGTTAAGGTCACAAACGCCCCTATGATAATGTCGGAAAATCTATTAATCTTGCACATTTGTTTTTATTGATACATGCAGTCGCATGCAAAACAGCATATTTCTTCTGGGTCACAAAAGTGTGTTTCATATACCCTAAAGTACTTCCTGACATTTAAGCCGGACAAAGAAAAACAGAACCTTTTGTTGTTTTTTTTTTTTTTTTTTTTTTTTTGTTATTCAGATGGTTCTATATATGCACATGTGTTGTCCCATGTTGCGGCTATAGACATGTGGGTTTTTGTTTGCGTTGAAGATTTCTCAAGGCCCCTACTACATGTCTGCGAACAGTAAATGCTTTAGCGAGACTGCTCTTAGGCGCCGGCTCGCCTGAGTCTTTGCTGGTCGCCTATGTGATAAATACCCTTTTCTCATTTGCTGGCTCATTTGCAGATATTTTTAACTCCGACAGTGATGAACTGAAAACTGATTTAATTTCTTTCAAGGCAGAATTCCTTGAAAACAATAAGCTTGCCGATTTCTGTCTGATATTGTCACAAAGTGAACGGAAAATTACAAAAAGACACACGTTTCTAAATTAGGTGTCGAATGTTATCGACAGATATTAGATTTAAAGCGTTATCTTATTTTCGCAGACATAATCAAATCAGAAAGAATTTTCTTTTGCTAAAATGAAGTGTTTCGACAAAACTCGTTTGTTGTTGTTTTTTTTTTTTTTTTTTTTTTTTTTTTCACCGGTAAAGATGTACCCAGGCCGACTGAATATATATATATATATATATATATATATATATATATATATATATATATATATATATATATATATATATATATATATGTGTGTGTGTGTGTGTGTGTGTGTGTGTGTGTGTGTGTGTGTGTGTGTGTGTGTGTGGAGAGAGAGAGAGAGAGATAGAGAGAGAGAGAAAGAGAGAGAGAGAGTTAATCATTTAGTCATAAATTTAGTTTCTAAAGATGACTGAGCCCTGAAAACGAGGACAAATACAGGCTAAAACCGGAACGAGTTTCCATTCTAAATGGCTTGCGCGCATACGCGCTATAAAAATTGCGTATTATGTAACATGAAGCTACGGATTCGAAAAAAAACAACTAATGTCTCTTGTTTCCATTGATGTAAACATTATAGACAAGAGGCCCACAGGCCACAACTCGCTCACCTGAGTGAAACCGCCACTACAGATATGCAGATGGCATGCAACATTTTTCCAATACTGCCAAATATTGAAGCTTATGACAAGGCAATGGCTTAAACAGTTTTTGAGATATCTTGCTGACAAGGTTAAAATGCTGAAATTTTCAAAACGCAATAAGTAAAAAAAAAAGTTCAGATATTTTTCAGAAGTCATTTGGTTCATCTACGTATCCTGTCCTTTAAAGGTTTTTTCTTTTTTTTTAGCTCTGGCAACCATTTGTTCAGCAGAGCAGAACGATTTTAGCAATTTTGGCAAAGGGGCATAAGAGGAACATTGATGTGAAATTATTTTGAAATCTTGCCACTGGCCACGGAGATGTCCTTTAAAGGTTTTTCTATTTTTAGCTCTGGTGACCATTTTGTTCAGCAAAGGAGAACCATTTTGGCAATTTTGGTAAAGGAGGATAAGAGGAACATTTCTGTGAAATCATTTTAATTTTTCAAAAACAATAAAAAAAAAATCATTGAATTGCATAATCATTGAATTGCCGGGAAGTCCAATTACGCCACGTATTCCGGTATAGCTATAAAGCGAAAGGAACGTTCCTTTCGCGAAAGAAATGTATGTCCACGAAAGGAACATCTTGCATTTTATTTTATTATTGTTAACTCGATTTAATTATCTTTTAACAGATTGCAATTATATATCATCTGTCCTTCCAGCATCTGCAACCAATACCTCTCATGTTATTTGGAATTATTCACTTTAAGTACGTGTGTACAATTTTGAAAGTTATGTGAACATTTGGTATTCTTTGGTATTCTTTCAATCTCGGTCTTATATTTTTTTCAGTGGGCCCAGGCGGTTCTAACGAGTACCCACAATCTATGTTTTGTGTAGAAATAAGAAAAATAATGTATACCCCTGTAAACCCCAGTTTTACTATATAAAAGTGGGGTTTAAGGGGGTCAAAATTATATAGGTATGTTTTAGTGATGGTCTTGCGTTTCTTGTGGTAGGTACTGAACGTCGACGTCATAACGTTTATGTTTCGTTTGGCGACGTCAGTTGTGACGTCAGAAAAAATAATTATACAAACAATAAAACAAAATCCATCTTCAAAAAAGAAGATAAGCGATGAAGAACAGCAGATAAATTTTGGCTTTTTTTTTTTTTTCAACATTATATTAGCGATTTTTAAAATGAAGCCCAATTTTTACACCCGAATCTTTTACAGTTTCCTTCTCAAAGTCAAACTCAACTGATATCTAATTTTGCCACCGTACGTGCCTTGCTTTGCACGATAACTTCTCATTGTCATTTAGACACACCGCAATATAAATCTATGGAAAGACTGTCGCAATCCTTCGTTTCCTAGGACGCCTGATTGCACCATTTCTTTTTGGATCCGTGTCTGTTCACCTGAACATTCTGACTCGCCACTGGTCAACGTTTAACGAATGCTTTATGGCTTGGATGCGCAGACCATATATTTCATGGCGTCAACAAAAAGGCCTGGTCACTTTGCACAGTTGCAAGTTTCAAAAGTTTCTTTTTATCTGAATTAGGGCCTTAAGCATGCTAAAACAGAAAACAAAATTTCATTTTATCTTCTGACGTTGAGAATTTTAATTTTAAAAGTCCGTCATAATTTTGTCCCCATTACGAAAATACGCCTATATAATTTTGACCCCTTCAACCCCACTTTTATATAGTAAAACTGGGGTTTACAGGGGTATACATTATTTTTCTTATTTCTGCTCAAAAACTATGTTTTGGGCAGAAATATGAAAAATATCAGAATTTTTTATCTGAAAATTTTCCTTTTTTTGGTTGTAAAATTTTCAATATATTTGAATAGGCGTGTTTTCGTAATGCGTTTAATTTCCCGCTAGGTTCTAGCAAATAGGCATATGATTTATCCTTTCTGGGTCCGTTGAAACATCCCAAACACCCACTAACAACAATAAACCACACAAACCATACTCCAAAACACATTTTAAACTTCTTGAGTCACAAATCATTACGAAAACACGCCTATTCAAATATATTGAAAATTTCACCACCAAAAAAACTGAAAGTTTTCCGATAAAAATTCTGATATTTTTCATATTTCTGCTCAAAACGTAGATTGTGGGTACTCGTTAGAACCGCCTCGCCGAGGCGGCTCTAACGAGTACCCACAATCTATGTTTTTGAGCAGAAATAAGAAAAATAATGTATACGCCTGTAAACCCCAGTTTTACTGTATAAAAGTGGGGTTTAAGGGGGTCAAAATTATATAGGTATGTTTTCGTGATGTCAAACAGTTGAAAGTCAAATACGAACAAACATTATTTGATAAATCATCTATATACATTATAGAAAAAATAACAAAGTATTTTTACATAGCCTCTGGTGATTAAAGATTAGACCTTACCTAATGATTGTCTTATTTGTTCCATAGTATGCAAGATTTTATTTTCTATAATGGGTCGGCTTCTTTGGATGTGAAATTACAGGGCAAAAAAAGTTTATTCATCCTTTCATCCTTTCTTTCATTTATATGTTTGTTTCTTTGTTCGCTCATGCGATCGTTCGTGTGTTTAAAAAAAAAGTCACATGCAAGTCCAGTCGAAGAGTGAGCGGGTGCCTGACAAAACGAGCCTTACGTGTTTTATTTTCTCTCTCTCTCTTTCTCTCTCTCTCTTCTTTTTCTATTGCAAAGATCCTTCTCGAACTACTGCGTCGATGCACTTATACATGTTGATCTGGGCCCAGTTGTTCAAAGCGTCGTTAGCTTAACGAGCTCGTTAAGGGTCATTTCGTTAACTGTTTTAGGGGATTCAATATACATTATTCTGATATTTTTTGCTGGAAAAATGTGAGTAGCTTTTGCACTGCAAAAGCTACTCACATTTTTTCAGCAAAAAATTTTAGCGTATTTGCGTATCACTCAATGTAAATTTTAACGAATCGTTAACTAACGATGTCGTTAGCTTTGAACAACTGGGCCCTGGATTTTTGTTATATGTTTTCTTGGACGCCGTCACATGTTTCATGCGAGTCTTATTCTACTGTAAAGACCCAAATACCTTAATTATGCTGATCTTGAACTTTGCTGGTCAGATGTTTCTTGGGCATCACTTTATATTTCATTTAAGATTTTTGTTTTTGCAAATGTCCTGACCCGCCCATTTCACTTACGTTTATCTGCTGCAAAGACCCAGATCAAACTGTGTGGATGCTCATTATACTGAGCTATTAAACATCTTTGATACCACATTCCACTTGAGATTATAAAACAAAGTAATTTAGAGTAAAAAAATAGATAAAGTAAGTGGTTTGTTGTGAAACGGTACATGTAAATAAAGTGGATATGGGTATTTCGGGGTTGTTTGCGGTGGTTAGGTGTGTTTCGATGTACTAATCCTTTATTTTACGAAAGCTACTTCGCGCCATGTACATCATGAATCCTGGCAAATTGTTATTATAAATAGAGAAGGTTTAAAACTTGATTTTGGCGTGAACTTGAAGACCATATTGTAAAGATGGTTTAAAATGCACACAATGAAAGTTGATTCAAAGTATTTGACAAAAAATAACCGTTTCATGAGATTTATCATCGCTTCAAGGATCGTACATTCTTCTATACAGAGGCTGATAGGCTTAGGTCACATTTGATCTTTCGTGAAAGGAACATTTCTTTTGCTGTATAGCTTCACCGGATTATGTGACGTAAATTAGACTTCCCGGCATGCTTATGCAGTTAAATCATTTTATAGCAGTTAAAACCAAAAGTTCGGTCATCTAAAACAAAATTATTGCACCTACATAAGAATTATCCATTCAAATAATTTAACATTAAAATGCCTTATTCATATGAAACAAAATTATTTCAGCTGAAATGTCATTCATTAAATACAAGTGGCATATAAGAAGCTTCTTATATGCGACTTGTTTAATATTAAACCATATTACACGCCATAGTAAAGCTCAAATCAGCCTAAACAATGTAGCCCGTATCTTTATTTACAAAAAATATATATTAACAAGTACACGATGTGGAAAAAAAAAAAAAAAAAAAAAAAAATATATATATATATATATATATATATATATATATATATATATATATATATATATATATATATATATATATATATATATATATATATATATATATATATATATATAATGCAGTAAAACCTCAATGGCTCGAACATCTTTGGGACAATGTTAATTTATTCGAGACATCGGTAATTCGCGCCATTTAGGATTAATAATGCCGCAAGGTCAAGAAATAAATGGTGATAATTTAGGAAAGTTTTTTTTATCTTCTATATAATAATGGTATGTTGAGTGTTCTCATTAGAATCGACTCGATGTGGCGATTCTAACGAGTACACACACCATACCATTTAATGATTAAATAAGGATATTTCCCTAAATATTTGTTTACTTGAACTATCGGAGAAATTACGTAGCGACTCAAAACGAGTTCGAATCAGCCAGGGTAACGAACAATCGGTGTTCGAGTCATCGATGTTTTACTGTACTTACCCATGTATTTTCGTCTGAAGCTGTACTGTAACATAGGGCACACAAAATTGTCATCAGGAAAACATACCTATATAATTTTTACCCCATTAAACCCCACTTTTATATAGTAAAACTGGGGTTTACAAGGGTAGACATTATTTTTCTTATTTCTGCTCCAAAACATAGATTGTGGGTACTCGTTAGAACCGCCTCGGCGAGGCGGTTCTAACAAATACCCACAATCTATGTTTTGAGCAGAAATATGAAAAATATCGGAATTTTTATCTGAAAATTTTCCTTCTTTGATTGTAAAAACACGCCTCGTATTCATGTATATTGAAAATTTTACAAAACTTTTCAATATACATGAATAGAAGGCGTGTTTTCGTAATGAATGTCAGATTGTAAACACTTCATTGAACAGGTTTCATATGAATGAACGTGTCGCTTGGTTGACTTGAGTTTTGTTTAAATCATTATTATTTACTATATTGTTCGTTCATTTGTATTCAGTGAAATGCATTTATTTACGGTTCATGTATATATCAGGGGCAGCCAAGGGATTCGCTTTCAAGCTTCATGTCTTGACTCTCGCGGTCTTGAGATAATTACTAAAGGGTAAACTCTCTTTCCCGTGTACTTGGGGAGGACGAGAGCCGGCTTTAGATATATCGTGCGTATTCATTTGCTATGCTCTTCGGTAAATATGCTAGATTTGACAGTGATTTTTGTTGTCCTCACTATATATATGTTATTGTAGGCTATAAGCAATGTTGTATTTGCTTGATGCTGAATAAAAATATTGTATTGTATTGTATATATATATATATATATATATATATATATATATATATATATATATATATATATATATATATATATATATATATATATATATACTTGTGATTTATAATTACTTTGCTATAGAATTAGTTCATTAGATATTTAGTAAGTTGGGTTAGTTAGTTAGTAAGCTAGTTAGTTTATAGGCAAGTTAGTTACATGTAGTTAGTTAGTTAGTTCGCTAGCTAGTTAGTTAGTCAGTCAGTCAGTCAGTCATTTCTTTCTTTCTTTCTTTTTTCGTAGTTAAATACTGTAAGCATCGTTCTCACCAGTTCACTACTACCCCGCCCCAAACCCCCGCGCTGCCTTGTGTTTCTCACGTGTTTTATTTTGGTTTGTATGCAAGCTGAGCATTTTGCTAAAGAAGCCGGGACTGAGCGGCCTGTAGACTGGCTCCAGTCTCCAGTGACTAAATATTTTTCTCATAATCCTGTTTGATAATCCACTAAAATAAAAAAAAAAAAAAAAAGAAAATCATGACTATAAAGGCTGGTCTAGTTAGACTGAAGCCAGGCTAAGCAGCTTTGTCATGCACCAGGCGTGAGAGTCCATATGTATGACACATGTGGAACACCAATAGCGGATGGCTGCTACATGTACGTTCAGGTTTGTTAGCAATCTACTGCCTTGTAGCATATTGACGTCCGTTTCTTTATTTTATTTGGTATATGCTTGTGAACAATCCAAATGCCATCTGCTTATAGCCTTGGAAGAACGTTAATATCAAATAAAATGATTGTTCTGTTCTCAATAAATGAACATGTATCAAACCATTATTAATTCAAGAATTGCACATCTTGTATGGTTTAATATTTAACTCTTTCACTGCCACAGGCGATAATAATAGGCTTTTGCAAACAGCATAGATCCAGATGAGACGGCTCAAGCCGTCTCATCCGGATCTACGCTGTTTGACATTCAGTATTTCAACTTTGCATATGAATGTCTTTCCAAACGATAGTCTGTTAAAATAAAAAAAAGCAGACGACAAATCGTCTGCAATTTGGCGCCGAAAGAGTTAATGGCAGTTACTCATTTAATTGCCTTCATCAGCAAGAGCACACTGATTGCTGTATCCGTGATTTGACTCTATTTTGACTTCTTGTTTTCTTTACTGCATACCCAGTCCTTTCTAAAAGGGGATCTTCTCTATACGAAAAGTATTTCCTCCCTATGGGAGCAATTTTGTTTCCTTATAGAGTGGACCTCACAAGGGAGGCAAAAAGAATTATAACATATTTGCCTCCCTTGAAATGTTGTTTGTAAAAGATTCCTCATAGTCATTTAATTATCAGACACTCAAGTACTATACCAACGATATGACTTGAAGTGTGACGTTTCTTTTTCTTTTTTTTTTTTTTTTTTTTTTTTTTTCTTTGCAATGTGCTTTTAAGACAATACGGAGCGTGCTATAAAATGTTGTTTCTATGGCGACTAAAAGGCTGATTCTTGTCTCGTTGTGCTATAAACAGTGATTGTCATGAATGTCGTTTTACATCAGCACCTTACGAACATTTTAATGTCTAAAACATTTTAAACTGAAGGTCGTTTTTTTTTTTTTTTTTTTTTTTCTTTTGTCTTCTTTTCAGCTAAAACTGTTTACCACACCGGATGTGCGGATTTATTTAGCAGAAGAGTTCAATGTATCATAGGTAGCGTTGAATCTCAGCGACCGATTTTGAAGACAATGTAAAATCGGCTTTACTGAATTGCTTCTCATTCAGGGGTGGACAACTGTGTTAAAATTGATTTGTCTCCCTTCTGTAAAAGGGTTTTCTCTAAAAGGAAAAAAATGGTGATTATAACCAAAAATAGACTAAGCTTTTTGTGAAAGCTACTTGTTTCATGATAGCTTTTGTAACTATGTGTGTTTCACTGTAATGTTTTACTGATGAGGTAGTTAATCCCTATGTCTATTGAACCCACACACACACACACACACACACACACACAACGAATATAACGAACGTCATTTGGTAGTCAAAATTATAGGGGATAACATAACACTGAAGTCCCTCTACGCCCAGTCTATGACGATCAGTTTAAGAAGCAGAGCAGACAGGTACACATTGCCTACACCAGCTTGTGATAGGTTAAATTGCAGCATTTGTTTACTTTTAAGGCTCACTCAACACTGTTAGAGTCATATCTAGCGTGTCAATTGACCGACCCACACTTTTCCTGGACAGGCTAGTCCATTAAACGCTTAAACAGTACTTTTTACACACTCTTTTGCCTGTAACTGACAACTGCTCTTCTTGAACCAGCGGAAGGGAGAGAATGACCATAGAGACTATTATAAGTCATGATTAGTCGCCACGAAAATTATATATAAATTGTATAGCTAGACGCCAAATCCCATGGCGGTCTAAGCCGACGACCCAATACTTTATATTTAATGGAAGAGCATAGTTTGATCTTATTAATTAACATATGTATGCCTAGCGTCACATAAAAGGAGCATTTGCAAGCAGTATAGACCCACATCAGCCTCCACAGTATGTTGGTGTCTGATCAGGGTCTACACTGCATTTAATACTGGAATTTCCATCAAAGTAATTATATTGAAAAAAAAAAAAAGAAAGAACACCAGTCACCCCTATAAACTGTCATCACGAAAACATGCCTATATAATGTTGACCCCTTAAATCTACTTTTATATAGTAAAACTGGGGTTTACAGGGCTAAACATTATTTTTTCTTATTTCTGCTCAGAAACATATATTGTGGGTACTCATTAGAACCGCCTCGCCGTGGCGGTTCTAACGAGCACCCACAATCTATGTTTTGAGCAGAAATATGAAAAATATCAGAGTATATTATCTGAAAAATTTCAATTTTTGGAGGTGAAATTTTCTATGTACTTGAATAGACGTGTTTTCGTAATGCGTGCCATGCAAAAATGTGTCTTTGGGCTTATGCGGACAGCAAAGGTCCAGATCAGCCTGCACATCCGGGCGGTCTGATCACGGCTTTTACTGTTCGCTACATGTAACAGAATAAGTGGATAGAACAGGATATATGAAGAAGAGCATAGGCCCTGATGATATTTTTGGCATGCGCCGTATAATTACAAGTACAAAGACACCGACCCAACATTTTTTTGTTTCTACTCCGTGTAGCTTCCAGGTAGTTTCTGCAAGGATTTAATAAAACCATTCCCAGTAAGCATTCTACATAAATCTATAGCGGCCGTTATCGGCCCGTCAGGGTAACTGACGGGCCGATAACGGCCCGCTATAGATTTATGTAGAATGGTAGAATGCTAGCTAGGTTGTACAGTCAAACCTCTTTATACCGACACTCGATACAACGACAAAATTCATTATACTGAAAATTTGACTAGCCTTTGAAACCCTTTATCAAGAGGTGACAGTTAATCAGAAACTATACAGGGACAATATTATTCAATACTTCAAGCAATGAATGCTTTTGATATTTGTTAGAATCGCCTCACCAAATATACAAAACATACGTTCTGTGAAGAAATAAGAACAAAACATGGCATTTGTTGCATAGCATCCTGCTCATTAAGAGTTCTTACAACAGCAAATTCATTTTTATAGCAATATATTTGGGAACAAATAATGTCGTTGTAACGAAGGTTACCTGTATGTTTATTTAGTTTAGTTTAATCATATTTTATTGCCAAATAATCATAAAGCAAGTGGGTTGGACCACAAATTCTCTTAACATTAGATAAGGTCCTCCCAAAAAACAAAATATAACATACAAAGTTTATGGCATTGTGTAAATCTTATTAGGTAGACACTAGAATTCCGACTGTCCAGATCCTAGTACAGAAAGAAGAAAGTAGATAAAATTTTATACGATCAAACAATATACAGTATCTGGAGAGTCCGAGTTCGCGTGTTTACATACATACAAAATTAATTTATAATCAACAAAACATTGTACGATCGCAAGTAGAGCTAAAGACAGAAAAAAAATAGATAAAAAAGAAGAAATAAAAGAGTATAATGATAAAAGAAAAGTAGTTCCATAGGAATCTAGTTTCAAGAACGAAAATGAGACTAAGGAAGATGAGTATGTTTATTACATGTTCCTAATTTATATTTGAGGAAAACATAGTTATACGTAAGTCGTGAAAATAACGACACAAGCATTTGGAGACTGATCTTCTTGATGTGGCATTTCCAAGGTAATTTGTATATAATTTTGTGTAATCTACGTTAAAATAAGTAGACGTATAATCGTTAAAAATGAGCGTTTTCTTTTTCTTCTTTTTTTTTTTTTTTTTTTTCGCACGAAATACAGTCGACTCTCGTTATTTCGAATTCCAAAGGACTCTCTGAAATACTTCGAGATATCCGTACTTCGACATACCAGATTTGCAGAATTGAGGATAAAATTAATTCGATTAACCACATTTAACAAATATATGTGTAACTGGACTCTTGAAGTTAGAGATATATTGAAAATATTGTGGAAAAGGGGAGAAATATTTTTACAAGTTGTTAGATTTTCATGTTTATGCAGCCGCCAGATTTTTCACTTCGAGATAAGCGGTTATTCGAGATAAGCGAGGTCGAGATAACAGGAGTCAACTGTAGTTTAGTTGGTAAGTTTGCTGACATATAGCCTGCAAATTATATTTCCGTCATAGGAAGAGTCTAAATTTAACCGAAACTTCTATTTTAATTTTTGTATGTGTCCTTTGTTTCCAATAGTAGCAAGATGTCTTCAAACAGCGTACAGTATGCACATGTTTAGAACAGTCTATTCATCAGTACAAGATTAGTAAGACCATTGCTGTCTATGATGGCACATTTTAACAAATCCAAATACTCTATAACCGGACTGCAAATGCCTTGATCAGATTGCCCGGCTTCTTAGCAAAACCACATGCCTGGTTCATTGGCTGAAGTTTTCCCTTGGCGCACCATTTACGTGAGCAAACAACATAGGTTCTGGCGGGACTGCGCAGACGCTCAGGCTCGCTTAAACCTTTGCTGCTCGCATATTCTATAACGGTTTATCATTACGAAAACACGCATATTCAAACTACGAATATATTGAAAATTTCACCACCCAAAACTGAAAGTTCTCAGATAAAAAATCTGATAGTTTCATATTTCCGCTCAAAAGGTATATTGTGGGCACTCGTTAGAACCGCCTCGCCGAGGCGGTTCTAACGAGTATCCACAATCCATGTTTTTGAGCTGAAATAAGAAAAATAATGTATATCCCTGTAAACCACAGTTTTACTATATGAAAGTATGGTTTAAGGGGATCAAAATTATATAGGTATGTTTTCGTGATGATTGTCACGACGCAACTCATATCATAATGACACTTTCTTCTTATGGTCATCATAATTTGGGCCGCGACATGCGAAATCGTGCCATAGGGTATATGCGGGAGGCGGTTCTAACGAGTATCCACAATCTATGTTTTTGAGCTGAAATAAGAAAAATAATGTATATCCCTGTAAACCACAGTTTTACTATATGAAAGTGTGGTTTAAGGGGATCAAAATTATATAGGTATGTTTTCGTGATGATTGTCACGACGCAACTCATATCATAATGACAATTTCTTATCATGGTCATCATAATTTGGGCCGCGACATGCGAAATCGTGCCATAGGGTATATGCGGAGAGCGAAGGCCAAGATCAGCCTGCGCATTCGTGTAGTCGGATCAAAGCCATCCCTGTTAACTAACAGAATCATTGGATACTAGAGAATATATAGATCAAGAACAAATGCAGGAATGATACTTTGCGCATGCGCAGTATGATCTGAATGTGTGCATTTTGAGCATGTTCGCGTGACACAGTCCATTTAAGGCTTTTGGCATTTTCTTCATAAAATCCTAAAATGGAAGTGGTTAAACACTTAACTTATCCAATGCCAATAAATCAACCTAACATGCCCTTACTCTGCTGAGCGGAAAAAAATCATAGAATATATATATAGTTTATGCCATTTTTCGGCCATTTTTTTTACAATCGGGCCAAAATGCACATAATCCAAAATTTCCTTAAGGTTGTTGTCCACGTGATTATCATTGACCAATTAAAGCAAACAGCGCGTTTGTACGAAATCCGGGTACATGTAACGGTACTTTATAGTCGCACTATTATCGACTCTCTAGACGTCAGAGGGCCGTGTAATGAAGAGGGTTGTTTGTAGAACCTGGACTAGGACACTGGCTAAACAGTGCAGGCCAAAATTAGAACGTCGTCTGATCAAGATTTGCAGAGTTTGCTTAAATTACAGGAAGTTTAGGGTTAAATGAAACTTAAGTCCCCGTTCAGGACCATTTTCTAAGGTAATTTTTAGAGACAATCGACCCACCAGTGCTGTCAGTACTTTGATTACAATGAGAAAAAGTTTTGGCATCCTGTTTGCTTTTCTGCACACTATATTCGTCATCTGAACAAGTCTTCAGTTCAAAGAACGGAACAAATTATTCTTTTAGAGTAGACCCTTTTAGAAAAAAGCTAAACCAGTTTTGATATGCTAGTAGTATACTTATGTAATGTATCACCATTCGCATTGTTGCCGATGTTGGCGGTAACGTGGGACTATTGAGACAGTTGTCGTGCGTACAAATAGCATGCGAGGCTCTCTGATTTCCGTTAACTGTTTGGCGCAATTTTGTAATGTTCACCGAAAGAATAAACATTCAGTATTTTATTTTTTGTTTGACTTCAATACACTAATGACTGTAAGTGAACAGCGGAGGCTCTGATCAGATTACGCTGTCCAATAGTCACCGAAGGTACATTTTTTCATGGCACGGTTCAAGCGAGGTTTTCATTACGAAAACATGCCTATTCAAATATATAGAAAATTTCACCTCCAAACACTGAACATGTTCAGATGAAAAACTCTGACATTTCTCATATTTCTGCTCAAAACATAGATTATGCGTACTCGATAGAACCGCCTCAGCGAGGCGGTTCTAATGAGTACCCACAATCTATGTTTTTGAGCAGAAATAGGAAAAACAATGTATACCCCTGTGCGCCACAGTTTTATTATATAAAGGTGGGGTTTAAGGGAATCAATATTACATAGGCGTGTTTTTTGTGATGGTTACGTTTCACAGAAATTAGGTCTTTAGTGCAGACTTTACTTTCTGGTCCTCTGGGGATAACCAAGCGTACCAGTAATTAAAGATAAGACAGCCGCTTCGACAATCCACTGATACAATGACCTAATCACTCCTCCGCATAAGCTCTCAAACCAGAATCAGATCTGAGCCTCCTTTATCGCAACAGGCACTGACCATCAACACTTGCGACCCCAGTTATCTAATTGTCCCAAGGTGTTTCAAGATGATCATGAAAAAGGTAAGCCTGCTAACATTCACACTTTACTTTTTTCTGAGCGTTGCTTGGAAAATGTGAAAAAAAAAAAAAAAAAAAAAAAAAAAAAATTCAGAGATACAATAATATCTCTCAAATATGTTCATATATTAAAAGTTTCAAGTGTATTGAATCTTATCTGGACAATAAATTGTCTCATGCTGTCAGCGGTTATAATATTAGTTGAAAGCAATTATAAAATGAGCTGCCACATGACAAAACCAACGATTAGGCTTGTGCTCCATGCAAAGACTCAGATCAGGCTTAACCGGTCTGATTTGATTCTTTGCTGTGCGGACAATAGATACTGAAGGACCCGAGATGTCTCCATGTGGACAGCAAAGACTAACAGGGTAAAAACTATATGCCTGTCCGCCATTTGCCGGGGAACAAAAATGTAACCCTCGAGATTTTAAATTTTATCCTAGTAATTTAAATAATAAGAAATGCCTGTATGTGCAATAGTAATTCTATATCTGTTTCAGCTGCATTTAACAATACTAAACTCTCTCTCTCTCTCTCTCTCTCTCTCTCTCTCTCTCTCTCTCTCTCTCTCTCTCTCATAATATATATATATATATATATATATATATATATATATAGTTGGGAGGAACATAACATCTAATAAAAATATTTTTGGTAGCACTATGTCAGAAAGGATGCAGAAATGATAGGCGTTAAACTATATGTTGAGAGTTAATCATTAACAGTGCAAATGATTTGTTTACCTGAGGCCTTTCGGCTTTCGCCTTCTTCAGAGGTTTCCTGTTTAAAAAAAAATGACATAAAATGTATAATTTACAAATAAAAGTTGCATAAGTTGAAAAACAGAATATGCCCCTTTCCTGGTTCGATCTGTCCACTCCGGGTTATGGTCTAAGCAACAAAGTGTGGCGTGGTTGAGGAAATCATTTCTGGTGAACAGAAGTGTTCTGCGACAGGGGACCTCTCGAACCCCTTGTGTGGACGTTCATCCGTTGGTTCACATGATCACCGGTTTCACCAACATATTGTTTTCCACACTTAGTGCATCTTATAAGGTAGACAACATTGGTCGTGTTACAACTAGTGTTGAACCTAAGCTTGATTATTACCCCAGACGCTGACTTCGCGATCTTTGTGGGGGTTATAACATTTTTTTTATTTTTGATTTTGGCGAAAGATGTTCAGCGACAAAGTTGTAGTGAGCAACCTCCTCAAACTTCTCCAGAAGGTTCCAGCTTCAAATTAATTAAAGATTTTCCGCTAATTACATGTAGATGAAGAAATCTTAATTTTACAAGATCCCATTGCTTTTTTAAAGTCCGCATCTATCAATCATGCCACTGTGATGTAATAAAAGTGGGTGAAAAGCATGCTTGATATTGGTATCAATGGTATCGTCGTATCGTATTATTAGAGGGTTATAAAAAAACTGTCATTACGAAAACACGCCTATTCAAGTGTATAGAAAGATTTCACCTCCAAAAACTCAAAAAAATTCAGATAAACCCCCGATATTTTTCATATTTCTGCTCAAAACATAGATTGTGGGTACTCGTTAGAACCGCCTCGGCGAGGCGGTTCTAACGAGTACCAACAATCTATGTTTTCGAGCAAACATATGAAAAATAATGTATACCCCTGTAAACCCCAGTTTTACTATACAAAAGTGGGGTTTAAGGGGGTCAAAATTATATAGGCGTGTTTTCGTGATGTTAAAAAGAGAACAGTAATCAGGATTTTAAATATATTTTCCGCTTAATAATGTTTTAATTTGTTTAACTTTGCGAAACATACTCACTAAAATAATTTAAGGATCACTTAGTGCAATTTTCCATGTATGCAAACTTTGACAAAGTCTATGGGCAAAACCACAGAAGATATTGAAATATTGTTGATTGTTTCTTCAAGTGGAATCCGAAAAAGAGTGTTTCAAACAACAAATTTTGAAATAAAAAGATTTCATTTTACCAAACAATGCTACTTTTTACCAAACAATGGACGAATTGACATTTGAATATGATAAGTAATGTCTTGACTTCAAACTATGAATAAACATAGAGAAAGCTTTAATTTCAATCAAGAAATTCATATTTTTCCTACAGGTACCCTCTATAGATTATTTACAGTCTATGGGGAATTATTGAGGCAATTTTAGCCTCTTAAAAGGTTGACCTCTTTTTCTGGTCGTATCTGTGTGTCTTTTACCCCTAAGAAAGTGGAATTTGCAAGATTGTGTTTTGGGTAAATCATTATTTTGACTAAAAATAGAAATTTTCAGATATTCTGAAAAAAAACATCATTTTGGGGTAAAAAGTCATTTTTCAGGAATTCCCATTTTTCGCAGAATCTACATGGTTGACGATGTTAGCGCGATTGACACTTTGGGGGCTGAACATATTGCTGACATGTTGAGCTTATTGAAATGGGTCTGCAAATACCGTAGCGGTATTGCCCACAGAATAATTTTAACAACTGACGTGTAGCATTTGAATGTTAGTCAAAAGGAACTTGAAACTTGCGACCTTTTAATTATTTTGTTGAGTATATGTTCAGCTACAAAGCTGTAGAGGTAATATACGCCGACTCCTCCAAAATTTCTCAGCCCGTAGAGTCCTGTAGTGTTTGTTCTCCTAGGATGAAAGAATTTCGATTTAATACTTCGAAAAAGAAGGCAGGCATTTTCTTTTCATCATCATGGGAAATGATCTCCTGACCGATTATTGATATTTAGGAAGGTTGGACAATGTGGGGTGGATGGGAAAGGATACCCACTCACCTTTATTTCCGATTCTTTCACTGTTTCATGTACATTATTATTATATCTTAAAATGACCCGATAGGTCAATAGTATTAAAAATGAATGATTCACACCATGTGACCTTGTGTCTTTGGGACAGCAAATGCCCTTGACCGGTCCGAGTAAGCTAGCTGGTAGAGCGCCCACCTTTGGATCTGGAGGTTATAGGGTAGATATTCAGCTGGGTCATACCTAAAATTAATACAGCTACTAGTAATTCTGTCTCTTGGTGCTCGCCGTCAGGTAGAAGCGCTAGGAATGGCCACACTGGTGTCAGTATAATGCAACCGTATCCTGTCATAATGTCTTAAACATGACAGTGCTTTTAGGAGACATACAAAAATGGCATAATTTCCCATCATCACATCCAGACATCAGACAACGCCACGTTGAACTTCAGCTCAAATAAACAAAGCGGATGCCCAGATCAGTTTGTGCAACCATACAGTCTGATAAGGGACTTCACTGTTCGTTTACAGAATCCCTGAATAATGTTGAACGCATCGATTTACATTTATATACCAAAGTCCTTTATCAGATTCCCTGGCTGATCTGAATCTTTACTGTTAGAATATGACAAGGAAGCACCTCTTCTCATTGCTTTCTCAGACAAATAAATAAATAAATATAATCTGGAGGGCAACATTTTTGAAAAAGGTTTCACCCTTTAAAAATTGTGGGATGAGCTTCCGGTTTTTGCCAAATCATATACATGTATGTACAAATTTTCACGTGTTCACTGAGATGAAACAGAGTTTAATTGCAGGTCCCTTTTGGCAGACATAAAATAGTTTCCGCTCAGATACTTGAAAACCTTTTGAGATATTTTCAAGACTTTTACAGAAATGTTTACCCCTATGAGACGACGTGCAGAACGTAAGAACCATAACTGTTGTTTACCTGTTTTTGTATTTATGGCCTTTGGAACATTATAAAAAAGTTATTTTGGTCAAAAACTTGTGTCCCACCCATAACTTAAAAACTGTTTGAGATATTTTCATGAAACTTTACAGAATTGTATAGCACCATAAGATGACGCACTGAACACAAGAAACTTTAGATTTCCTATTTTTGAAGTTTTTGCTATTTGAACATGATAAATAGTGATTTTGGTCATATACTCATGTTCCATCTGTAACTTGAAAACATTTTGAGATATTTTCACCAAACTTTACAGAAAAGTTAAGCACTATGAGACAATTATAGAAAATACGAACCATGAACAATTGTTTACCTACCTTTGAACAGCGCAAATAGTGAATACGTTAATTACATATACTCATATCCTTTTGGTAACTTGAAAACTGAGACATCATTAAAACATGCCTATATAATTCTGACCACCTGAAACCCCACTTTTATATAGTAAAACTGGGGTTTACAGGGGTATACATTATTTTTCTTATTTCTGCATAAAACATAGATTGTAGGTACACGTTAGAACCGCCTCACCAAGGCGGTTCTAACGAGTACCCACAATCTATGTTTTATGCAGAAATAAGAAAAATATCAGTTTTTTATCTGAAAATTTTCAGTTTTTGGAGGTGAAATTTTCTATATATTTGAATAGGCGTGTTTTCGTAATACATTTTCATCAAACTTCACAGAAACGTTAACCACCATTAGACGACATACATGTAAAACACAAGAAACATAACTCTTGTTTATCTACTTTTGCTGTTACTGCCCTTTGAATATTGCTAATAGTGATATCGGTCATATATTTGTGTCCGTTTTGTCACTCGAAAACTTTTTTTGCCCTTTGAATATTGTAAATACTTACGAGCCTTTCTATATTGTAAATAGCGATTTCTATCGTTCTTGTTAATAACCCTGGTTAACTGTACAAAGTAATGCTCAAAAATGGGTTATGTAGCTTATCTTTGAAGCTGAGCAGACTGGTTTGTTACTTACCTGGCTGCTACCCCAACGACAGGGCTTCTTGTAATACGGCTAAATAAATAAATAAACGCTTTGCACTATGGGCAAACGTTTTAGCAGACTTTTTTAAATATTTTTCTTATATTTCCAAGAAAACAGGATAGTTAAACGGAAAGGCCCACAAACTTTAACTGTCACTTCAGTAAAACTGAACTAAAGAGGCAAACATTTTTTTTCCATAAAATTCTATGTAAATCGGTTGAGCGGTTTAGGAGATATGGACTTTTGTACATTTCACAATAGCTTTCTATGGAGGCAGCCATTTTGTCTGTCATGTCACGTGACGATACAGAAAATCGCTAATTTCATGCATAAGGTTAAGTTATTTTCTCTTAAAAACAGTAAATTTTCATTATATGCAAAAAAGGAATATAAATTAGCCATTCACTGAGATTGTCTTGTATCAGAATGGTTGTTATTTGATATTTTGGATTGTGAGTTTATGACGTCATAAACTCACAGCCTCGTTCTAGACTCATATTGCCAATTTTAAACATTTATAACTGTCTTATAGATTTGTCGATTTTCATGAAACTTATTGCAAAATGCTGAGCTATTCAATGCCGTTCTTCCTAACTACAAATACTAGTAAATGGGCTCTTCCCTTTACTGGAGACAATTTGCATGAAATGTCAAATCTGTTTAAAGGAAAAAAAGAACGACAACTGTTACCAATTTGTCGTCTCCTGAATTAGCCGAGAGAGAGGTAAAGGTTAAGACCTCCTCGAAAAAATAAATGAATTAGAAGAAAACGCTTCGAACAACGAATAAACCCCTTTTTGTGCATACATGTGCATTTGTTTAGAACATGTAAGATGTGATATTATGTATTTATAAGACAGAGATATATGTGACTGACCATATATTACGTATCAGCAGGGCAACATTAACAAGTTCTTGACAAGTCACTGCATGCCACATACTGATGGCTCTGATTGTCATTTATGAGCTCCCTGTTTTCTGGAAATCACAGGTATCTGAGTAGCTTATGCATACATGTAAGAGTGTAATTGCCTGTTCTGTCTCTAACATTTCTAGCTGTCAGTACCATCTGTGCTCTGCGCTATAATTTGGGCCGAGTTAGGCGAAAAAAGTGCCTTCGACCATGTGCGAAATGTGCGGAATCACATCACCCTACGCATGCTCAAAGTCTGTTCTAGGTTTTTACTCCCCATTGAAACATTCTATAGTATACAACGATTCTCGCAGCGGACCACAAAGGCAATGGATTACCAGACTGCGCGGATGTGCCATCTGATCTGGGCCTTCGCTTTCCGCGCATGCCGCGAAGGCACAGTTTTGCTTGGTAAGACTAATTTTATATTCTTTCGACGGCGCTAGCGTATTTATGCGTAATTGCTGTCCAACACTTTTTGAACGACCCTCACGTCCAGATTAATGCAAACAACCTTCCAGTTCCAGTACTATTTAATACGGTAGTATTCAGGGTAATAATAGTGTGAACTCGATCTAACTAGCATGTAAAGGAAGGGCGCGAAAGGCTTCCGAAGTAAGAAAAAAGGTGGTCAAATTTTTCAAACTAAAAATGTTCGGTAGTAGGCCCTAAATGTCCGACATTTTTTTTTCGCTGAATAACATTTAAAATGCTTGTAAATAATGGAAAATGATTAAAAAAGCGATGATGGCGAACAAATTTTGGAAAAACAAAAATAGCCGGAAGGAAAATTTCACTGTCGGACATTTAGGAACCCCCCATGTAGACCTAAATGACACGATACTCTTTGCAAATTCTATTCGTACAATTTACGTATCTATTTTTTTTTTTTTTTTTTTTTTTTTTTTGTTTGTTCAATATTTACTGCCGTTCAATCATACTGTTAACATAACGTTCTATTATGTGACCATAACCTAGTTTGTCATATGACTTTTTGTAAGGTCACCTATGATTGGTTTTGTGAGGTATTCACAAATAATGACGTTTGGCTAATTTAGAATAATATGTTAACAAGTGCTAGTAGACAGCTAAATATAGTATCGGGAAAAATCAACATACTGATTTGTTGCCGGTTGGCAGCTAAAAGTAGAATGCCGAGGTGGTGTAAGCATGACCTGCATTCACCAGAATGCATCAATTGTATAATGAGCGCGAAGTCGAATCGACATTGGTTCGATGTTGCTTCGACATTGTGTGCTTACTAGGAATTGCCAGCCTACCTGCTGTAATATAATTTAAAGGATTCTGCATGTACTAAATAGCGGCGCACGTGATTGTGGTGGGCGTCGGGTCTACGTTGAACGCCATGAAGTCGATTCAACGTTCATCCGACGCTTTCTTGCGCGGTGTGTCCGTAGGGAATAAGGATTTGCTAGTTTGTTAGTTTTGGTCTATACACAAGTGTTTGTCTTTGGTTTGCTTTCCGGTTTGGCTGATCCTGGGGTTGTTGACCTCACCAGAAAGCATCAATTGTATATTGAGCGCGAAGTCGAATTGACATTGGTTCGATGTTGCTTCGACATTGTGTGCTTACTGGGAATTGCCAGCCTACCTGCTATAATATAATTTAAAGGATTCTGCATGCACTAAATAGCGGCGCACGTGATTGTGGTGGGCGTCGGGTCTACGTTGAACGCCATGAAGTCGATTCAACGTTCATCCGACGCTTTCTTGCGCGGTGTGTCCGTAGGGAATAAGGATTTGCTAGTTTGTTAGTTTTGGTCTATACACAAGTGTTTGTCTTTGGTAAGCCAAAGTTTTCATTCATTACGCACATTGTAAATATGCCTTATCATCATTATCATCATGTGTTATTTGTATGAAGGTTTGAAGGGCCATGATATACACAGGAGGTTTGCTAGTTTTGTAAGTTCATGCAAATTGTGCCACTGGATCCGTTTTGATGCAAGAAAGAATGTCTTACATTCTGTCTTTATTGTACTATTAGTCGAGATTAGTATAAAATAATAGTGTTCGAATGTCAGTAATGTTATAGATAAGAGCTTCACTACTTAGACAGCTATTGTGCATATTAAAAATTCTGTCCAGTCAGTCTATCATTATTTAATCAGAAGTTTTTGTCAGTTTGATCTAAACATACGTGTTGGTAGCTTGTCAGCATGTTTCACAGAAGACCTTCGCCAGTTAGTATGTATATTGTCTATTCTTTAGTTATTATACATTTTAAAGTTTAACAGTCTATCAGCCACGAATTATATAAAATAATGTGTTAATGTTTGAGATATCTTGTCCTTAATAGTAATATCTATGCAAATCGCAGATTTTGCAAGTCCACCAGTCTTAATAGAAACACATGGTTTTGCCAGTCTATCAGTTATTCCTTACATACATATATATATATATATGTTTGTCAGATTGTCAATAATGATACAAAAGTGCTTTGCCGATTCTTACAAGTCATTATTGCATATTTTACCAGTCCACCAGTCATGATTAAAACAAAAGGTTTTTTGCCAGTTTTTAGTCATTGATTAAATACAGATGCGTTCATTAGTATGTCAGTTATGATTCAGATACGAGTTTTGAAAATTTGCCTGTTTAAATGCGCACAATTCAATATTTTTCATTACCATTTTATATATGTACTTCGAACTTGCTTTACCAGTGTCAGTTATCCAAATTTTCATTTTTTCAGTCTTTTTTATCAGTCATGGTGTAAACATAATAATTATTTTATATATTTTCCCAAATGTTTATGTTCTAAACAAAAATGTTTTTTCACTATATATGAGGCTTGCCAGCGAGTCAATTAGTATGCATGTTGCATATTTGTATTTTTCCAGTCCATCAGCCATGATCCATAGACTATACAACAGTGTTGGTCAGCCTGTTCTTTACGACCAGTAAAATTATCAGTCTGTCAGCAGTGCTGAGATAGTCTTAACACAGCAAGCTCTCGTCGCTGAGGCAGCGTGGGTTCAGGATTGATGATATCACATCGACGTTGACCCAACGATGTTCGGGCTTTGTGTGTTGGCTGCTTAGCATGCCCTTTATGTCATAATAAGACCCTGTAGGGTAAAAGCCCGCAAATGTCATGTGCGAACAACAAGGTGCAAATAAATCTTTGCATACGCGCAGTCAGATCGGCGCCTTTGCTGTTTTATTAGCATTATTACAAGGTTGTTGTGTACCATACTTCATGCCTCACACGCGTTCTTGTGTATGAGTACGTTGGACGTGGTCTAGGTCAGTAGATCACGGGAACACAAGGATCATGTGACATTGAATGTATTGATAGTGAGAAATAGTATTTGTTTTGGTTAAATGCGCATAGTGTGACAACTGAAACATAGATTATCTCTTTGGATATTGAAATCAGTTAAGCATAGGCTATTGATCAGTATAAAGTAGTTATGGAAAAAAAATGAGATCTTACTCAACTTTAGAAAACAATAATATTGAAAATAAAATATTCCTTTGTCAATACAGAGGCATGAATTCTCTCAAATTTAATTGTATAACTAAGGGCGCTCAGGTTAGACTCGCTTGTATAAGTACACAGATGCAATTTGCTACAAACAACAGTACTGGATCTTCAGTCGTTGTTATTCAATTTAATCCTTGTTTGCATAGGTCGGAACGTACAGTTGTCACACCTTTTTGTCGCGGACTGAACTGTGGGAGAATCGCTGTTGCTAAACAATTAAGTATATACTCCGTTGTAACTCAGTAATTATTGTTAACCGATGACCGATTTATTTGCTTTATGCCTCACAAAGGGAACTCATATAGTCGCCGCTTTGTCCGTCTGTCCGACTGTCCGTCCGTCCGTCACATTTTTGTCTGGAGCATATCTCTATAAGTATTAAAGGTATATTAATGAAACTTGACTACACTGATAGAGGGCCATAAGTGAAATTGCATAGTGCAAAAAAACATAACCCAGCCACCAGTATTTACGGAGTTATCTCCCTTCTTAATTTTTGCAATAAAACGTTTATCCGGATCATATCTCAGAAAGTATAGAAGGAAATTAAATTAAACTTGATACATTGATGTGATAGACGGCCATCAAAGGAAGTGCAGAGTGCAAGAACCATAACTCTGTCTCAAGTAATAACAAAATTATGTATGTCTGTCCGTCACATTTTGTCGAGAGCATATTTTAAAAGTATTGAAGGCAATATAATGTTGCTACATACACTGATAGAGGGCCATGTGGGAAACAGCAGAACGTAAGAGCCATAACCATGTCACCAGTATTTACGAAGTTACTTCCATTCTAAATTTTTGCAATAAAAAGCTCGTCCGGAGCATATTTCTGAAAGCGTAGAAGGGAATTAAATGAAACTTGATACATTGATAAACGGCCATTTTAGGAAGAGCAGAGTGCACGAACCGTAACTCTATCACAAATAATTACAGAGTTGTTGCCCTTCCTAACTTTTGTAATAGTAAGTTTGTCCGAAGCATATCTCTGAAAGTATTGAAGATAAATAAATGTAACTTGAAATAGTGATAGAGGGCCTTGAGGAGAAGAACAGAATGTGAAATACATAACCCTATTATCAGTATTTACGGAGTTATTATCATTTCTAATTTTTGCAATATTAAATTTAGTCGGTGCATATCTCGGAAAGTATAAAAGATAATTGAATGAAACTTGATACATTTAGAGACGGCCATCAGAGATAGTGCAGAAAGCAAGAATTGTAACTCTGTTACAAGTAATTACTAAATTATTTCCCGTTTTAAGTTTTGCAATAAGTTTGTCCGTAGCATATTTCTAAAGTATTTATTATTTCAATAAAATAACTTTCCCACTACTTCGTATCTTCGGGGATCATTCTTCGGGGATCATTCTTCGGTTTTTGCCGATTCTCTTGTTAGTTGCAGTTTCGACAAGGGGAACTGAAGAGCTAAACATTCGGTCACTGTGATCCCTGTCTTTAGTAATTTTATTTGTACAGATCGGTACACCGACCATAATGCAATATGAATAGCGTCATGAGAGTGCCTATCTTATTATGTAAGCGTGGAATAGATGCATATCATGTTACACAGTCCTTATGAGTGCCTGTGCTTTCGGTGTTTGTATATGACTACTGAAGCTTATAAATACAGTATTTTAACCCCTGGTGGGGGTTTTATATTGGGCTGTTACGTGTATGCTTATCAGAACGTGTTTTCTCATGACGTTGTCCACCTTGCTTAGTCGACATTTCAGAGGGAAAATATTGTAAATTCTCGCTGAGTAATATATACATTCTCTGTTTCTGTTTAATTCAGATACGAAATTGTTCATTATTCCAATTTCTCATTGCCGTTTGTGATGTGTTTTGCTGTTTATATGTATTGTTTTTGTATGTCTTTGTCTATCCACGGGGGAACATGTTTTTATTTTAGTCGATCTCTTAGTCCCATGTCCATATCCGTATCGTCCAGTCTTTTTCAGGCGTTGATTGACAATATTGCTTAATGATGATTGCAATTGAGATTTACCGGACACGGATTGGACTGAATTATAGCCGTCAAGCTAAAATTAAAGGTATTAAGCATCTTAATTATTTTGACCTGTTGATAATCATGTCATTACTCTTGATAGCAGGAGTAGAATGTAATCCCGGTCCTGAGCCCGAGTCTTCTGTAAGTACTAACCCCAGTCATACCAATAAGGAACAATTGATCGTAGACAAATTTTCAATAGTGCGTTATAATGTTCAGAGTTTAGGGAACAAAATAGATCTTATTGAATCAGAACTTTGCCGTTTCGACGTAATTTGTATAAGTGAAACGTGGCTAGACGACCGAACGTCAGACGAAGATATACGTATTGACAACTTCAAATTATTTCGGCGTGATAGACCAGGTGATCACCATGGTGGTATTTGCGTCTATATTCGTAGTAATTTATTTTCTAAACGAAGGGATGATCTGGAGTTGCCGAATATTGAGTGCATTTGGGTGGAAGTCTCACTTAGCAATAAAAAACATCTGATAGGTACGTTTTACAGACCTCCAAATTCACCGAATGCAGTTCTGTCATCTATTGAAGACTCGGCCAGTCTGGCTTTAGACACTAACATACAAAATATTTTACTAACAGGTGATTTCAACTTTGATACTTTGAAGGAAACTTCATACAGAAAAATACATGAGTTGTGTTGACAATTTAACCTTGAGCAATTGATCAACGAACCAACACACTTCACTGAAAACTCTTCATCTACAATCGACTTGATTCTTACTTCTAACAAAAATAATATTATACTCAGTGGTGTTGGAGAACCTTTCCTTGAACAAAACGTAAGATACCTATTTATTGTGTTTTAAATTTCATTAAACCAGTAAGTCCTTGTTTTAAACGAAAAATCTATTTATTTGACAGGGGTGATTATCAAACTTTTTCAAACGACCTGATGGACACGGACTGGAACTCACTGAAAAGTGATGATATTGGTACATACGCGGAGAATATAACAGACCGGATTACCTTTCTAACCAATAAACATATCCCGAACAAAATGATTACAGTTCGTAAAACTGATCCACCTTGGCTAACAAATAATATTAAGAAACTTCTACGGAAGAAAAAAAGGCTGTACGACAAATATAAAAAATCCAACAACCCTAGTCATTGGGATATTTATAAACGCTTTAGAAATCATGTCACTAGTGAACTACGCAAGTCAAAACAAAATCAAATCGACAAATTATCAGAAAGGTTAGTTAATTCAGAAACTGGACAGAAGGATTGGTGGAAAACTTTAAAAGGTTTTATAAAGCCCGATTTGACAAATTCAATACCACCCTTGAGTAAGTATGATAAAATTTATTCAGATGATAATGATAAAGCCAGTATTTTCAATGATTTTTTTAGAGACCAGACGCTTTTAGACGATAGTCAAGCAAATCTTCCACAAACAAAACCTTTACCCGCCCACAAGCTAGACTCTGTTATTACCACACCCCAAGAAGTTGAATCAACTCTAAAATCACTTCCGCTTGGAAAAGCATCTGGTCCTGACTTGATAAATAACCGACTTCTCAAAGAACTTGCACAGCCTCTCTCTCTTCCTCTCAGTAATTTGTTTAATTTTTCATTATATCATGGACCAGTACCAAAAATTTGGAAACAAGCGAACGTCTCACCCATACACAAGAAAAATGACCCATCCGATGTCTCCAATTATAGACCTATCTCCCTCCTAAGTACAGTGGGCAAAGTTCTTGAAAAAATTGTTCATAAACATTTATTCAACTTCCTTAACGCGCATCATGTCATTACAACTCTACAATCAGGTTTTGTCCCTGGGGATTCTACAGCTAACCAATTGGTCGACATATATAATACTTTTTGTAAGGCTCTTGATGAGGGTAAAGAAATCCGTGCCATATTCTGTGATATAAGCAAAGCATTTGATAGGGTATGGCATAAAGGATTGCTTTACAAACTCGAAACAGCAGGTATATCTGGGACTCTTTTAACTTGGTTTACTGATTATCTCAATGACAGACTCCAAAGAGTTGTACTGCCAGGTGGTTCTTCTGCATGGACACCAATAAAAGCGGGTGTTCCTCAAGGCTCTATTCTTGGTCCTCTATTGTTTCTTTTATATATAAATGATATTGTCGAAGATATTAATTCTTCCATAAGGCTCTTTGCAGATGATACCAGTCTGTATATCATAGTGGACGACGCTATTCAGGCAGCCGAAACACTTAACTCAGACCTAGAAAAAAATTAGTCGTTGGGCCCAACAATGGTTAGTAACATTTAATCCTGCAAAGTCTGAATCTATACTATTTTCAAGAAAATTTAACAAACCGTACCACCCTCCAGTTTCGATGGATGAAACTCAAATTAATGAAGTTACGTCACATAAGCATTTAGGTGTTATTTTTTTAAACGACTGCAGTTGGCACAATCATATTGAACATATTAAGACAAAGGCATGGAATCGAATAAATGTTATGCGTAAATTGAAGTTCAAATTAGATAGAAGATTTCTCCAGACCATATACTTGTCTTTTATTCGCCCTTTATTAGAATACGCTGATGTTGTATGGAATAATTGTGCACAATACGAATCGAATGAACTAGAAAAAATCCAGAATGAAGCCGCACGTATTGTCACAGGGGCAACAAAATTAGTCTCAATAAATTCACTTTTGTTGGAAACAGGCTGGGAAACTTTGTCTTCAAGGAGGAATAAACACAAACTGACTTTTTTCTACAAAATGCAAAATGATCTTTCTCCGGATTACCTCTGCTCACTTGTACCTCCTACCGTAGGAAGTACATCATCTTACCCTTTGCGTAATGCCAATGATCTTCAAATCATACATGCAAATTCACAACTTTATTACAACTCCTTTTTGCCGTCTGCTGTTCGCGAATAGAATGAACTCCCGGAACAAACACGTAATTCATCTAGTCTCAACATATTTAAAACCAGGATAAACAGCAATATTAACCTACCACCTTCTTACTATTCACAGGCAAAAGAATTGGTCAGATTTATCACGCCAGACTTAGAACTAAATGCAGCTCTCTTCGCCAACACTTGTTTTCTAAAAATCTTATAGACAGCCCAAGATGCGTATGCGGTTCTGTGGAAGACAATCACCATTTCTTGTTAGTATGTGATCAGTATACAGACCTTAGGCGGGAATTATTGACTACCGTGTCGGAAAAATGCAACCCTACTCTAGATGTATTGTTGTATGGAGATCTTTCTCTATCATTAGAAGAAAATAAAGCTATTTTCTTAGCGGTACATGATTTCATACTGAAGTCGAAACGTTTTCAATGAACGAATATTAATCTAGACGGTTCTTAGCTACTTTTAGTAACTAACTCACAGTGACCTCAAATAAATATCCCAAATCAAAAAATCAATACATTTATATTTGATATTGACGGCTAGCTAGATTAATTTGTCGCATATATAGTACATTGTATATCTTCCTCCACCTCTTCCCCCGTGGAGACAATAATATATCATAGTTTCATATCTATTTCTTGACATTTTGTTGAAATAGTTTACATTCATTACTTTTCATATAACTTATTGATACCACATACTTTTTTGTTGACGTTTGTCAGATCGTCTCAAATCACAAATTAGTTGTACTGATATGTACTATGGTCTGGGATACAGATTTAAAAAAGTCAAACGACTTTCTTCTGGATCCCATTTGTATGTATTGATGTTTTGTCATGTCTCGTTGTAAACGGTAATGTTATATGTACACAAATAAAATAAAAGTTAAACTAAATGTCCGCGGACCTAATTTTCTGCATTATTTAGAAAGAATATGGAGAAAACGAGAGATAATATTCGAATTCGTGAGACTGGTGGCAAAAACAAGAACACCTCAGAAGCGGATAAAAACAATATAAAATACAATTCAATCGCGGTCTTTCACTACCGCATTTGACCCCGAATTTGGTTATTACCGACATAAAACGAAATTCATTTTAATAAGTTTCATTTTTATTTGAAATGATGGAATATAATTATTTGAGTCATAAAAAAGTAAAATAAAGTGTTGAAATAAAAGGACATATAATACAAAAAAAAATGTAAATTTCACTGTCGGACATTTAGGAGTTTAATTTAGTTTAAACATATTTTATTGCATCTAAACAAGCAATAGGGTCGGGCCACAAGTTCTGCCAACATTAGTTACGGCCCTCCCCTAACAGAACTTCATTACAGCAATATTCAGACACATGATAATGGCAAAGTAAACATGTAAGCACTACAAAAATACGAAAAGGTAATGGAGTGAAAGGTATAATAATGTAAATAATATACAAATCAAATAAATAATAAGATAATGGAATCGAATGTCATAAGATGAATTGTCATACTGGCCTTAGTGAACAACAGACTAATCGGTGAACCTTCTGGTGTCCTTGATAAAAGTTTGGACGGCTTTGAAAATAGTAACATTTTCTTCTGGTGTGAGATTTTTATTTCCAAACAAAAGTTTATTAACATTTAGTGGGTTGAAATTCTTCGTTGATCGAAACAGTGCAATTCGTTCATTGATAAAGTGTGAGCATCTAAAGAAATAATGCTCTGCATCTTCAACTTCTTCAGAACAGCTGCATGTAGGACTTGGTGACAGATGATTAATATATAGATCAAAAAATAAATTACTACAGTTGTTTCTAATTCTTGCATGTAGGACTGAGATGTATCTACTACCAACTTTGTAGTATGTTGGAACTATTATTTTGTGTTTTTTTCAACTGATACTTAAAGCTAGACAAAGACGGTGAATTACGTAATTCTATGTCAAGCGAATTCCATGCCGAAATAGACGAAGGAATACCATGATTTTCGGGAAATTTCTGTCCTGCAAAAGGGAACAGTAATATTGTTGTTATTTTGTAAATTATAGGCATTTGTTTCTCCAATAAGCGGAGGAATTAAATCAGACACATACGAAGGAACAAGACCATTAACTGATTTATACATGAAGATAAGTTTCTGCTGCTTCCGTCTTTCGATAAGTGACACCCACCCACTCTCTTTGTAAAGGTTATCTAAGGAAACTGATCTTGTTAAGCCTGTAACAATGCGGGCAGCTTCATTCTGAAGTTTTTGGAGAGACTCAATGTCTCTTTCTGTGCAGCCGTCCCATACAACACAAGAATACTCGATGATGGGCTGTAAGTATGAAAGGTATATTTGGTTTAGAGCAACACGACTAAATGTATATTTGAGTTTCCTCATTATACCAATAACTTTAGAAGCACTTTTAAGGATATTTTCAATATGATTATGCCATTGTCCATTATTGCTAAATGTTAAACCTAAATGTTTATGTTCTGTTACAAATTTGATACGTGTACCGTCAAAAATTAAATTTGGTAGTGATTCAATAAGTCTTAGGGTAAAAAGCATTGCTTCAGTTTTAAGGGGATTAAAATTGATTAACCACTGAGCAGCCCAGCTAACTAACATACGTAAGTCGTGATTGATAATACCTTCAATGTCTTTAATGTTTGCTGCAGAGTAAAATAGAGAGCTATCATCAGCAAATAGACGTGTAAGACTAAGTAAAGATTCAGATATATCATTGATATAAACCAAAAATAATAAAGGGCCAAGAACAGAACCTTGAGGAACCCCAGCATTAACTCTCCTCAAGCTTGATGAGCTGTTTCTTATAACAACTTTTTGCTTTCTCCCACTTAAATAGTCACTTATCCATTCGAGTAATTCCCCTTCTATACCAAGTTTTTTTAATTTGAAGATAAGTCCCTTGTGTGCCACACTCTATCAAAAGCCTTAGAAACGTCTAAGAAAACCATGCAAGAATATTGATTATTATCAAACGTTTGACAGATGTGAATATGTCAATAAGTTGGAAAGTTGTAGAATGATTAGGCAAAAACCCAGATTGATATTTGTAAAGTAAATCATTTTCATGTAAAAAGTTAAAAATATGTTTAAAAGCTATTCTTTCCTGCAGCTTACCAACGTTACTTAAGAGTGAAACTGGTCGAAATGTTGAAGGATCAGAGTTATCTCCCTTTTTGGGTAATGGTATTACATTAGAATATTTATAGATTTCTCCAAACTTACCTTCCCTGAAAGATCTATTAAAAAGAATACTAAGGGGTACAGCAATTTCTTTAGAAACAGCTTTTAACATTTTATTACTAATTTCATCTGGCCCTGTTGCCTTGTTGGGATTTAAAAGTTCAATGAGGGAAGCAACTTCATCTGATGTACATGTTATACTAGATATTCTATTTTGACATTTATATTCAAAAGCAAGCAATGTTGCATTTTCATCATTTACAGTGGAGATAGATGTAAAATATTTATTTAACAATTCAGCCTTATCTTCGATTGAAAAACAGAAGTCGTTTTGACCAGTGACCGGATAGTAATTGAGAGGTGGAATTGAAGAAGAGCTGCTATTTCCTTTAACAAAGTGACGTACAACCTTCCAAAATTGTTTTCTATCATTTGAGTGAAAGTCAGATATGGAAAATTCCAAGTTATTGTAAAATTGCTCTTTTGCATGCCGTTTTAAATTATTAACTTTATTGCGAAAAAACTTGTACCTTGCCAAAATGTTATGATTTCCTGATTTGTTGAATTTACGTTTTAAACTGTCTCTTTTTCTAGACACTCTTCTTATTTCACAATCATACCAAGGTTTATTGTCAGGTCTGATAAGTACATTTTTTGATGGAACACACAAGTTAACAAAGTTAAGAAGAGTATTATTAAACTTAGAACAGGCTTCATCCAGAGTTCCTTCCCTTAGACAAGTCCAATCAAAATTAGATATTTTTTGTTTCAGTAATGTAAAATTTGCCCTTTTATATAAATAAATCAATCTATTGAAAACCCCTTCTGTATCATATTGAAAGGGTAATGTTATATATGTTGCTTTATGGTCACTAATATTGGCTGGAACAGCTATGGTGCCAGAGTCAAGAAATGGCAAGTCCTCTGGAATAATAATTGGGTCAAGAAGTGCTTGTTGTCGGGTTGGTTCATTAATAACATTTGACATGGAGTTGATAAGTAATACATTCTTTAAATTATGAAAATTAGGATTAAGTTGGTCTTCGTTTAGGTCTCCAACAATAATAAGGTTTTTAGAATGATCAAGGGCTCTTTCTATGTTTAAATTTAAATTGTTAAAGAACTGAGCATCAGCTGTTGAGGGGCTATAAAATAAACCTATTAAAAATAGTTCATTTTTTACCTTGATTTCTATCCATATTGATTCTTCGCAAAAGATCTCAAGATCTAATCTTCTCACATGAAGAAGGCTCGAGTTTATGTACGCCATAACACCCCCAACATGATTTGTTCTATCCTTTCGGTATGGTGTACTGTAACAGTTGGAGAGAGAAAGCATGTCTGTAGAAACATTTGCATCTAAGTGGGTTTCCGTAAAACACAAAATATTAAAATCAGAAAAATATCAAGTATAAAATCTAGTTTGTTTCTAATACTCCTGATATTTAAATGCAAAATTGAAAGCTCATGTACATTTTCAGGACCTGGGTTGGTTTCAATATCTCCGGCTTGAAGTAATAAAAGAAGAATCACAAAGAAGCATTGTAGATTGAAAAAATTAAAAACCATGAGAGTAGACGTATGGCGACAAATGCATGAAAATAGCTTTTGAAGCGACATAAAAAGAATAAACAATGAGTAAATATTTAGGGTTATTGTGAACAAACTTTTGCTGCTTGAGATGCAGTGATGAAACAGCCCAATAGAGACCCTCCACTGATCAATGGAAATGCCCATTGCACAATATGTTTACCAAGTGATTTGGGTTGGGGTCTCTGTTGGTCCATCTCACAACTACATCGAGCACCAGCCAGCATGCCAATGATAAATGAAGATAGTATGAAAATAATAAGATCATAAATTTAGGTACCATATAAGAAGTTACATTTATAGAAAACATGATCATGATAACAAACTTTGGAAGCTACAAGAGAATTGTGGCGGCAAGGTGGGGACTAAATGAAATTTTTCACAAATAGCCACATTTTGAACAGTACAACAAACATTCTTAATATCGCTAGATCAGATTTCAGTGAAAATCTGTGCTGAGGCTTTATCAAAGCTAGAAAATGTATAGATTATTTAGAAATGTGGCAATGATTGTCTTCTTTCCATCTAATCGACACATTTTAATTAGATATATTGACTAAAACTGCTTACATACAGAAAAAGTACTTTCTTATTGTCAGCTCTATATTACAAATTGCAGGAAAAAAAAAAAAAAAAATATGCGAGCAAAAACACATTACGGTAATACCATATGCATCATTCATAGCATTATAACAAGGCCTCAAATAACAACTCATAATAACCCATAGTGCACTAAATAGGCATAAAGAGCTCCAGAATTTTTAACAATGGCTTCAAAAAAAAAAAAAAAAAAAAAAAAAAAAAAAAAAAAAAGTGCTTAATTTGCATAGAGGGAAAAATCATAAACGGTCAATATTCTATATAATCAATACATTTTGTTTGGCTATTGCACCGTTGTTTAGCTTAATATAAACACGTTAACCCTTGCCATGCTGAATAAATTAAGATGCCACGCCCACCTCCAACCCTCAACCAATCAGATGACTTGATCCTGGTTTTTGATATAAACTCATATACTTAATGGCAAACAGTGCAGATCCATATCAGTCGGCTACTTCAGAAGCCAACTGATCTGGGTCCTCACTGTTTGCAAAGGCAGGGTATATCCAGGTTCAGCAGGACTAGGGTTAAAAGGGTCAACAATACTACAATGATGTACGTCAAATTAAATAGACTGGAACTCATTCTGACCTCTTCATAATACATGTAGAATTATATGTAGCACAGCCTCAGACAAGGCACAATTAAGCCACGTATCCATAAAATAAATAAAAACTGAAGAATGAAAACAGTAAACATGAGCAAAGTAAAAAGTACTCGGTGCCTATGATTGATTTTCCAATATGATCAATGCATTTTTATTGATATGAACCCTGTTTGTTCGAACCATGTATCAATAAAATAAATGGATCCATAAAATAAATAAAAACCGGAGGATGAAAATAGTAAACATGGGCAAAGTAACAACCCTCAGCCAATCAGATGACTTGATCCGGGTTTTTGATATAAACTCACATACTTAATGGCACACAGTGCAGATCCATATCTGAAGAAGCCGACTGATCTGGGTCTTCACTGTTTGCAAAAGCAGGGTATATCCGGGTTCAGCAGGACTAGGGTTAAAAGGGTCAACAATACCACAATGATGTGCGATGGACATTTAGGAACCCCTCCCCCCTCCTCCCCCTCCTCCCCCCTCCCCCCAATGTGGACCTAAATGTCCTACAGAAACTGTTTCTGCAACGTTTGGAAAGAATATGATGTGAAGTGACACATAATATTCGAATTCGTAAGACTGGTGGCAAAAAGCACTGCGGAAAAAAAAAAAAACACACACACACACACAATCACACACACAGAAGCGGATAAAAACAGTATAAAATCCCATTGTTCGCGGAATTTCTCTTCCGCAAGTGACCTCAAATATGAATATCACCGACATAAATTAAAAAATCTTTAATAAGTTTCATTTTCATTTAAAATGATGGAGTATAATTACTCGAGTCATAAAAATACAAAGTGTTGAAATAAAAGCACATATAATGTATTACAAAAAAACAACAACAAAAAACAAATAAACAAAAAAAAAAAAAAAAAAAAAAAAAAAAACATGTAATTTTCACTGCCGGATATTTAGAATATTATCTGTCGTTTCTCACCATATTCTTTCCAAATAATGCAGTAACAGATTCTGTTAGACATTTAGGTCGCGGACATTTAGGTCCACATGGGGGTTCCTAAAATGTCCAACAGTAAAATCTTCCTCCCGGCTATTTTTTATTTTTTTTCTCCAAAATTTGACCGCCATCACCGCTTTTTTTCATCATTGTTATTTCCATTATTTACAAGCATTTTAAATGTTATTCAGCGAAAAAATGTCGGACATTTCCTGCCGTCGGACATTTAGGGCCCCTTCAGTTGTACCTTCGTTATGCAGCCCCGTCAACACCAATCAAGCGCGGCTCAAATGGCCCAGCATACGAAATGCACAAGAAAATGGAGGGAAAGAGAGAGAGAAAGGAGGAAAAATGAAAAACAAAAGGAAAGGGGAAAGAGAGAGAGAGAAAGAGAGGAGGAAAAAATGCGGGGTCAAATCGCCCCGAAAAAATTCATTTTCCCACCGTGACCACTGCGTCATGACCTTTCGTGAGTATGAAAAATTGGCAGTGCTTGATGGTGTTTTCAAGTAAGCTGTGTTTTATCAGTTGCTTATGATGGATTGCAGAGGTAAATATCCAACCTACCCTCATTTTGGCTACATTTTTCAAAACCCTCGGCTGTTCTAAGGATATGCGCCAGTGTAAAAAGGCAGTCAACGGATAGGGGGATAATGATAGCTCCGATAAGACTGCGCACTTGTGTAGCGTGACCACAGTTTTCGGATTTTGTCGGTACATGCTTCTGTATCGAAGCTTTCTATAGGAGAACAGAAAAGGCCTAGATCGGATTATGTCTATACCTTTTGGTGATATAGGTATTTGCTTTTAACATGAGTCAATATCATTTTGTTGGCATCACGAAAACACGTCTATATAATTTTGACCCCCTTAATCCCCACTTTTATATAGTAAAACTGGGGTATACAGGGGTATACATTATTTCTCTTGTTTCTGCTTAAAAAAAAATAGATTGTGGGTACTCGTTAGAACCGCCTCGCCGAGGCGGTTCTAACGAGTACCCACAATCTATGTTTTGAGCAGAAATATGAAAATATCAGAATTTTTTTTATCTGAAAATTTTCATTTTTTGGTGGTAACATTTTCAATATATTTGAATAGGTGTGTTTTCTTAATGGGAATCTTCCCATTTAAGGGGGCTTGATACACGTGGTATATTTTCCGCCATCATTCACAAAAGGGATATACATTTTGTGACATCCTGTTTGCACTTTGCATCATGCGCATCAAAATTCTTCTGCAAAGGCTTTCTTTCCTTTTAGAGTAGACGCCTTTTCAAAGGGCGTGGGGGTGGGGATTGGGGGCAAAAATATTTTGACAAAGTTGCCTCCCCTGACAATGTGTCTTTTCTTCTTAACGATTAGCAATCTTGGTAGGATTTTTAGCAGATGACATATTATTATTATTATTATTATTATTTTTAATTTATTTATTTATTTATTTATTTTTCTTATTTTTCCAGAAACACGGTTTGACACTTCTGGCAACTTGTCTCCATCGGAGACACTTTGCATGAAGTGTCAGATCCTGTTTAATGGGATCAATTAGAATTAATCCACAGCTGAGAGTACTTTCCTTTGAAGTTGCCAGTACCGATAAATTCTAATTAATGTATAGTTATTATGTACTTTTATCGTGTACGGTTATTTTGGATACTGCCAGGGCAATGACGACTACAATGGTATCTAAGCAGAGCTCTAGATAAAGCACTTTCTTTAACTCTTTCGATGCCAGATTTCAGACGACATTTGTCGTCTGCTTTTTTATTTTAACAAACCATCGCTTAGAAAGACGTTTATATGTAAAGTTGAAAGACTGAATGATGTCAAAAAGCGTAGATCCAGATGAGACGGCTCATTGAGCCGTCTCATCTGGATCTATGCTGTTTGCAAAAACCTTTTATTATCGCCTGTGGCAGTGAGAGAGTTAATAAAATGTTTTAGTATATTTTCAGGTTTCTCTACAAAAAAAAAAGAGAAATTTGTACATATCATTACAAAACCGCTGTTTCAACATTGTTGCAAAAATGTGACGAGTTTAGAACTGCATTGTTGCACCATGAAGTCGAATATTTTGTGAAAATAATTTTCATAGCAACAGATACATTGGTAGTCATTCAGATGATTATACTTGTTATTATGTGTACTCACCATTACGAAAACACGCCTATTCAAATATATAGAAAATTTCACCTCCAAAAACTGAAAATTTTCAGATAAAAAACTCTGATATTTTTCATATTTCCGCTCAAAACATAGATTGTGGGTACTCGTTAGAACCGCCTCGCCGAGGCGGTTCTAACGAGTACCACAATCTGTGTTTTTGAGCAGAAATAAGAAAATAATGTATACCCCTGTAAACCCCAGTTTTACTATATGAAAGTGGGGTTTAAGGGGGTCAAAATTATATAGGCATGTTTTCGTGATGCAGAAGTACGTACCTCAATGAGGCAATTCCGATTAAGTGCACGGAATATTCAACACTTTACATGTTGGGTACAAACTTCAGTAGACGACATTTTGATATATGTTTCTTATTTTTTTTACTGGAAAATAGGATTTGACATTTCATGCTAATTATAAGGAGACAGTATGCATGAAGTGTCAGATCTTATTTTCTAGGACAAAATAGAAACATATCATCAGTTTGTCGCCTGCAGAACTCGCTGCTGAATTCGTCCACAGCGTGGTTTGTGTGAAAATTACAAGAATCCCGGCTAAATTATCTTATATCTCGAGCTTTGAATACAAATCTTTCGGAAAAAAAATGTTGGTCAAATTTATCTAGGGCTGTCTCTGTTGTATTCACTGGTCAACTTCCACACTCAAGAAATATTTGTGTGGACCACTGACATGAATTTTGATTGGTCACTCTAGTATTACCATTAGATTTAATCCAATCAAGATGTCCTTGAATACTGATGAAGCATACAGACTATTCCATTTATTTAGACGGGTACAACAGAGACGAAGCTGTGGATTAAAACAGATATATCCATTTCTTTTACAGATGTATGGGAAAGTATTTGTACTGGTTGTCAAGAGTACAGGATAATTGGAATCGCCCCAACGGGCTCACCAATTATCCTGTACTCTTGACAACAGTACAAATATTTCCTCATACATTACGAAAACACGCCTATTCAAATATATTGAAAATTTTACCACCAAAAAACAGAAAATTTTCAGATAAAAATTCTGATATTTTTCATATTTCTGCTCAAAACATAGATTGTGGGTACTCGTTAGAACCACCTCGCCGAGGCGGTTCTAACGAGTACCCACAATCCATGTTTTTGAGTGGAAATTAGAAAAATAATGTTTACCCCTATAAACCCCTATAAACCCCAGTTGTGCTATATAAAAGTGGGGTTTAAGGGGGGTCTTAACTATATAGGCGTGTTTTCGTGAGGCATACATGTACATATGAAAAAGAATAGATATATCTATTACATCTCGCGACATGATAAGAGAACGGTTCAACACTCCACTGTTACAATGACCTATGTAATTTCCCGTTCTGTCCCTAACATTCCCAGCTGTCAGTACCACCTGTGTGCTCCGATCTGTATTTTGGGCCGTGCCCAGCGAAAGGGTGTCTTCGACCATGTTCAAAATGTGCGGATTCACATCACCCTGCGCGTGCTCAAGGTCTAATCCAGGCCTTTACTCTCCATTGATACATTCTTTAGAAAACAATGATTCTGGCAGCGGACCGCATAGGCACTGGCCAGACTACGCAGATGCGCAGTCTGATATAGGCCTTCGGTGTCCGCGCATACCGCGAAAGCACATTTTCGCTTGGCACGAATTTTTTGACATGCGCCAGAGAAAAAAAGGCAGACAGCGTATATGTGAGTAATGATAGCCCCGATAAGTCTGCGACTTGTGTAGCGTGACCACAAGTTTCGGATTTCGTCAGTATATAATTCTGTATCAAAGCTTTCTATAGGAGAACAGAAAAAGCCTTGATCATATTGTGTTTATTCTTCTGGTGATATAAGTATTTGCTTTTAACTTACGTGTAAGAGCCATTTTCCGGAATCAGCTAATTTAAGGGGACTTGATACAGCTGGTATATTTTCCGCCATTATTAACGAAAGGGATATAAATTTTGTGGCTTCCTGTTTGGTTTACACATATTTATTTCCGAAATGTTTACATATACAACACATACAAAAGTACAACAATAGGATTAGAACGAAAGCATAAAAGCTTATTTAGTTCCTTTCCTAGGATGTGATCATTGTCAAAATTATGAGTATACAAGCAAATCCTGAATGGTTAGTTTCCAGTGGTCCTCTTTAAGTAATAACAATTTATTAATAAATAATAATTGTGAAGTTTAACATGAAGAGATGAGCAAACATAAAATGAGAATAAGAAGAAGGCTTCCTGTTTGCACTCCTGTGCATCAATTTTTTTCTGAAAAAGCGTCTACTCTTAAAGGTAAGAATTTGCGTCCACAGGGAGCAATTTTTTACATTTTAGTGTAGACGCCTTTACGAAAGGAGGCAAAATATTCTGACAAAATTGCCTCCGCTGAAAGTGTGCCATCATGAACACACGCGTATATAATTTTGACCCCTTAAGCCCCACTTTTATATAGTAAGACTGGGTTTACAGGGGTATACATTATTTTTCTTATTTCTGCTCTAAAACATAGATTGTGGGTACTTGTTAGAACTGCCCCGTCGAGTACCGACAATATATGTTTTGAGCAGAAATATGAAAAATATTAGATTTTTTTATCTGAAAATTTTCAGTTTTTGGTGGTAAAATTTTCAGTATATTTGAATAGGCGTGTTTTCGTAATGATATTTTTCTTAATGCTTAGTAAAATTTTCAGCAGACGACATCTTAAATATGTTTTCTTATTTGTCCCAGAAAGCACAGTTTGACATTTCTTGCAAATTCCATTGGAGACACTTTGCATGAAGTGTCACACCGTGTTTTATGGAATAAATAAGAAAAAAATATCACCAATTTGTCGTCAGCTGAATTAGCCAAAACACTGGTAAATGTTAAACTTATGTGTCAGTACCGTCTGTGCTGGGACCAGTTCGTTTAATGACAAGCCTGCAGGAATATCCTCTATTGGTTTAATTACTTGTAAAAACGAGATATTAATCCTTCAGCCATCTATTAGTATATTAAAACCATTTGCGTTGATCTAGATAAATAGCACATAAGACATATATGAAAAAATATGTGTTGATTCAGATAAATAGAACATAAGACATACATGAAACAATATGTGTTGATTCAGATAAATATCGCATAAGACATATATGAAACAATATGCGTTGATCTAGATAAATAGCACATTAGACATATATGAAACATTATGCATTGATCTAGATAAAATAGCACACAGGACATATATGAAACAATATGCGTTGATCTAGATAAACAGCACATAAGACATATATGAACCAATATGCGTTGATCTAGACAGATAGCATTTAAGACATACATGAAACAATATGTGTTGATTCAGATAAATATCGCATAAGACATATATGAAACAATATACGTCGATCTAGATAAGTAGCACAGACATATATGAAACAATATACGTCGATCTAGATAAATAGCACATTAGACATATATGAAACATTATGCATTGATCTAGATAAAATAGCACACAGGACATATATGAAACAATATGCGTTGATCTAGATAAACAGCACATAAGACATATATGAACCAATATGCGTTGATCTAGACAGATAGCATTTAAGACATACATGAAACAATATGTGTTGATTCAGATAAATATCGCATAAGACATATATGAAACAATATGCGTTGATCTAGATAAATAGCACATTAGACATATATGAAACATTATGCTTAGATCTAGATAAAATAGCACACAGGACATATATGAAACAATATACGTCGATCTAGATAAGTAGCACAGACATATATGAAACAATATACGTCGATCTAGATAAATAGCACATTAGACATATATGAAACATTATGCTTAGATCTAGATAAAATAGCACACAGGACATATATGAAACAATATGCGTTGATCTAGATAAACAGCACATAAGACATATATGAACCAATATGCGTTGATCTAGACAGATAGCATTTAAGACATACATGAAACAATATGTGTTGATTCAGATAAATATCGCATAAGACATATATGAAACAATATACGTCGATCTAGATAAGTAGCACAGACATATATGAAACAATATACGTCGATCTAGATAAATAGCACATTAGACATATATGAAACATTATGCTTAGATCTAGATAAAATAGCACACAGGACATATATGAAACAATATATGTCGATCTAGATAAATAGCACATAAGACATATATGAAACAATATGCGTTGATCTAGATAAACAGCACATAAGACATATATGAACCAATATACGTTGATCTAGATAAGTAGCACGTAAGACATATATGAAACAATATGCTTTGATCTAGATATATAGCACATGATATACATGAAACAACGTGCGTTGATCTAGATAAGTAACACATAAGAAATATAATAAACAATATGCGTTGATCTTGATAAATAGCACATAAGACATATATGAAACAATATGCGTTGATCTAGATAAATAGCACTAACTCCATCTGTAAATGAAACAATATGCGTTGATTTAGATAAATAGCACATAAGACATATATGAAACAATTTGTGTTGATCTAGATAAATAGCACATTAGACATATATGAAACAGTATGCGTTAATCTAGATAAGTAGCACATTAGACATATATGAAACAGTATGCGTTAATCTAGATAAGTAGCTCATCAGACATATATGAAGCAATATGTGTTGATCTAGATAAATAGCACATTAGACATATATGAAACAATTTGTGTTGATCTAGATAAATAGCACATTAGACATATATGAAACAGTATGCGTTAATCTAGATAAGTAGCTCATCAGACATATATGAAACAATACAAAAGTCTAAAGTGCACTGCTAGCATCCCAACAGATGGCCTTATTTCCCCTGCCCCCGCCAATAAGACTTATTGGCGGGGGCAGGGGAAATAAGGCCATCTGTTGGGATGCTAGCAGTGCACTTTAGACTTTTGTACATAGTGATATAGGACATAGCGAAAAAGGACCACCATGCTCCTCTTGTTGTCAAAGTTAATACTTGTTTAATGATAGCGTTTGTAACTAAGCAATTTTACTGTTATGTTTCACTGATGAGATAGTAGATCACTGTGTGTATTGAACACACACACACACACACACACACACACACACACACACACACAGAGCCAAAACGACATATCAACCGGGGAATAATATTTCCTTCGAGAATTATTGCATGTTCCCACAGCGACAACTCAGATCAGTCCGCGCAGGCGCTCATGTAATCTAGTAGGTAATTAGCCAACACACACAACACACACACACACACACCAACACACACCAACACACACACACATGCTCTATAATACAAGTAGTCGTCTATAACGAACGTCATTTTGGTAGACAATTTTATAGGGGAGAACGTAATGTTGAAGTCCGTCTACGCCCATTCTATGAGGATCAGTTTAAGGCAGAGCAGACATGTGCACATTGCCTGTACTAGCTTGTGACAGCATAAAGTGTAGCGCTTGTTTTAGTCTTACTGCTCATATGTATATAGAAAATTTCACCTCCAAAAGCTGAAAACTCAGTTAAAAAAAAACTGATAGTTTTCATATTTATGCTCAAAACATAGATTGTGAGTACTCGTTAGAACTGCCTCGGCGAGGCAGTTCTAACGAGAACCCACAAGCAATGTGTTTGAACAGAACTATGAAAAAAAAAGTTATACCTGTGTTAACCCTAGTTTTGCTATATAAAAATGGGGTTTAAGAGAGTCAAAATTATATAGACATGTTTTCGTGATGGGGTCCAATGATCATAAAGGACAAGAAAATATGAAGTACACTAAAGTGAAGTACGTGGAGACAGTTTAGGGCTGCCACACTGCACTAACATGACTAGTCATATCGAGCGTGCCAATTAACAGACTAACACTTCCTGTGCAGGCTTAGTCCTGTAAACGGTTAAAAGCTACTTTGTGCACATCATTACGAAATCACGCCTATTCAAATATACTGAACATTTTAACCAGCAAAAAATGAAAATTTTCAGATAAAAATTCGGATATTTCTCATACTTCTGGTCAAACATAGATTGTGGGTACTCGTTAGAACCGCCTCGGCGAGGCGGTTCTAACGAGTACCCACAATCTATGTTTTTGGACAGAAATAAGAATAATGTATACCTCTGTAAACCCCAGTTTTACTATATAAAACTGGGGTTTAAGGGGGTCAGTATTATATAGGCATGTTTTCTTGATGCTTGTGACTGTAACTAACAACTGCTCTTCTTGAACCGTCGAATTTAGATATTCCTAAAGAAAAAAAACTATTTGCAAGCAGTGGAGATCCCGAGCAGAAGCCAAGTTCTGCGGCGTCTGATCTGGGTCTGCACTGTTAGCTAGTTACCCTTTTAGGGGTCTCCAGACTAATGCGGGCTAATATAATCCACATTTTGAGGACCGTTGCCTCTAAAGTGTAATAAGCCTCCATTTTATTTGTTCTCTTCCAAATTACCTGCATTATATTGCATTTTACAGGCTGAAATCTCATATCCATTTTCTTGCCCAACAGCCTTGTATATCTATACTACCGGTAATAACAAACGCGTTCGGGGTTGATGTTTTGGACGACATGCTAACTTGTATAGGATTTAAAGTTTCATTAAAATCGATCAAATTTGTTCAAATCACACATACACATAAGTTAAAACGTTTGGTCGAAATCATTTAAGTAATTCTATCATTTTACTTCAAAAGACAACTTGCGTTTTTATTTGATTTATTTATTTATTTTTTTTTTTTTTATTATTATTTTTTTTTATAGCTAGTATATATCCTTCTGAAGTTTTATTGAGTCCTCTGCTGAAGAACTATCATTAATGATTATTGAGAACAGGAATCGACCATGAACGTTTCCAAAACTAAATTGGAGCCCAATACCGTTTAAAACAGCTCGTTGTTTTTTGTAACCAATCCACCTGGGCCCACTTGTTCAAAACTAACGATGTCGTTAGTTAACGTATCGTTAAAACTTTGATCATTAAATATGGCAAATATTCTAGTATTTTTGCGAGAAAAAAAATGTGAGTAGCTTTTACAAGCTACTCACATTTTTTTTCAGCAAAAATAGTTGTGAAATCAATATTGTACTTACCAGAACAGTTAACATTTTGACCACTAGCGAGCTCGTTAAGCTAACGACGCTTTGAACAACTGGACCCTGAATGTCTTTCTGCCAGTGTATAACCAAATAATTTGCATTTAAATAGATCATGAGGGTGTGTGTCTGGGGGGTTGGGAGGGGTGGGGGTGGGGGGGTGGGGCAAATGCCTTCCCGCATTTCAGAATAAATATGTCAACTTGTCCTCCTTTGTCTACTGTCCAAGATGTTTACCCAATCATTTATAACAGTGGTCAGCTGCGTTTCACAACTGTGCCTTTTCCTACATGCGCATCAAAACAATTAAAAACTAATGATTGGCGTCTAGAAACCAAGCCAAAAAGCTAGACAGCCTTAATTCGAAACAGGGGATATTTCTTGTGATTCAGCACTTAATACAGTATAGAAAGGGATGGGTTCTGCGAAATAAAGAAGCACTGTACGTAAGGATTGCTAAACTGTGTAACTATGCATTGATAGCAATATGATTGTTCTACTTACACTGTACTTTGTGCTGAATATAAATAAAAACACTGCAAGCATAATGCCCTGCCATAGCAATTATTTGTTTTTGTAATAAAGTTATCGTTGCGAAAACTCCTGGAATGGAAAAGACGGAGGGACAGATAACAATCCTAAACCAGATCTTGATAATATCAATGGACAGATAACAATCCTAAACCAGATCTTGATAATATCAATGCATATAACAAGTTTGGTTAAAAGCCTTGTTATTTACTCAAGTTATCGTCCGGAAACGAAAATAAGGGCGTGTCTCGGGCAGATAACTCCGTAAAAATTTGACAAAATTTGCACATTAGCAATTCCAAAACAGATTTCCTTAATGTCAATGCATATAGCAAGTTTGGTTAAAATCCTTTGTTATTTACTCAAGTTATCGTCTGGAAACGAAAATATGGGCGTGTCCCGGTCATATAACTCAGTAAAAAATTAACGAAATTTGCCCATTAGCAATTCCATACCAGATCTCCTTAATGTCAATATACGTATATAACACGTTTGGTTGAAACCCCTTGTTATTTACTCATGTTATCGTCCGGAAACGAAAATATGGGCGTGTCTCGGGCAGATAACTCCGTAAAAAATTAACGAAATTTGCTCATTAGCAATCCCAAACCAGATCTCCCTTATGTCAATGCGTATAGCAAGTTTGGTTAAAATCCCATGTTATTTACTCAAGTTATCGTCCGGAAACGAAAATACGGGAGTGTCTCGGGCAGATAACTCGGTAAAAGTTTGACGAAATTTGCCCATTAGCAATCGCAAACCAGATCTCCACAATATCAATGCACATACCAAGTTTGGTGAACATCCATTGATGTTTACTCAATTTATCATCCGGAAACGAAAACCGGACGGACGTACGACGGACGGATCAACGGACGCACAGACACACGGACGTCCAACGTGAAACCATAATACCCCGCCACTATTGTGTTGCGGGGTATAAAGAGAAACAGCTAACTATATGATCTTTAAAATGATTGCATTTAGACGCCTAAATTTCTACAAATGAAGCAAGCACGGTCGCATTAACACATAAAGCAATATTGTAACAGAAAACATTGTATTTCATTATTATTATTATTATTATTATTATTATTATTTGTCAGGAAAAATAAGACATTGTTTTTTCATTATTATTATTTTTTCTAGAGGCGGACGATTCAGCCATATTTTCTCTGAAAAATGAAAAAAATAGTTAAATGTCGCAGTAATAGCAGCAGTAGTAGTAGTTTTTTTTTTTTTTTTTTTTTTTTTTTTTTGTTTGTTTTTGTTGTTGTTGTAAAAGAAGTAGTAGTACGGGTGGTAGAAGTACTGATAGTAGCAGCGGCAAAATCAGCAGCAGTCATAGTAGTGTGCTACAAAGTAACATAATAAAGAAACCGTCAGCGCAACGGACACAAAGTCAAAGCTAAATAGAAACAACAGTTAGGGATTGGCAAATTAAGACATGTAAAGCAAGGAGAAACTGAGGGCGGATTTTCCGCAAGAATTATTTCCTTGTCTGAATAAAAACAAGATACTAACATCATTAATATAGACCAGTTTTGCTCCAATGTGGGCAGTTATATAACTGTATTATGGTTCTAAGACGTGAAAGCTTTGAGTTATTTCCTTGTAATGAGGTAGTCTTTTCATGTTTGTTTACTATAATATGGGATGGATCTGAAGGCTTTCTTCACAATCATGTTCGCATGTGAAGTGGTAAACAAACATATGGTTCGACATTGGGCTTTCCTCATTGAACCTTTGCTTACAGTTTGGCAAGGCCTGCTGTCCTTGCAGAAGGCAAGGGTAGAGGGGGAATGTTGTTATTTCTTCCGTTTCTTCACTTTCTTTCATTTCCCTCTTTCTTCCCTATCCCTGTTTTTCATCTCCTCTACTATCTCTTCTATCTCTTTTCTCCCTTTCCCTGGGAGACGACAAAAAATTACCCACAAGGGTTTACATGTCGTTAAGCCCCAACACAATCAATCAATCATTGAATCGTCACCATTCTCTGTGTCAATTCAGCAGATACTGGTGACATTTTTCTTATTTTGTCCGAGAAAACAGACTTTGATATTTCATGCGAATTGTAATTTAATCTTATAGTTTGCATGAAATGCCAAAGCCTATTTTCTGGAAAAAAAGAAACTATTTCAAAATTTTGTCTGCTGAAATCTGAATTTTTTACCCACTATCCACTATGCTAAGCGTTTACACAGTGTTTCATCCAGAGATGTCTGAATCTTTTTAGTGCAAGAGTACCTCCCACAAATACGAAGCTTCCTACGCGTATGACAACTACTTCAGGATACAAATTGAATTTACCACTACGTCACTACCTAATTACTATCACTTACATTTGTGTAACTTCCTTAGGGTCATTAAACATAATTTGGTATGACAATTACGTCTCAATTAAGCCGGTGCTAGGAGAGGGGTCATATACAGTCTTGCAAGCTATAGTGCTGTCACATAAAGAGTCTCGGTAAGATCGAGACTCCATTTTTCTTCTTTCCAATGATATCAAAAGGAATCGCAAAACAAATCATGATAGATGGTATACAAGCCACAAACCAAACAAAAACAAAACAGCAACCTCCCTCTTCTCCATCAATGTAATCTTAGTGCTAGACAGGATCCTACAAACACTACAAGAAAAGGAACAGAACAAAAAATGACAAACGTCCCAGTAAGCATTCTTTATAAATCTATAGCGGGCCGTTATCGGCCCGTCAGGGTATCTGACGGGCCGATAACGACCCGCTGTAGATTTATAAAGAATGCTAGCTGGTACCCCGCAGGGAGCAGCCACAAGGCAACACGTAGAACAGCCAACACCAGAACCATCGCCTTAGTAAAGACAACCGTGGATCGGTGGGGAAGGGTTAATCCATTTACGCCGAGTGGACTCTTCTACGTAATCCTTTAGACAGGTCTATTTCAGAAGCAGAGGTGCCCGGTCAGTTATTATCATTACTATGTTTTATAGAAATTCCTGTTTTTAATGCAAACAGTGTAGTGTTCTGTGGCGTCTGATATGGATCTACACTGTTTGTCAATGTTCCTTTTATGGGACGCTAGGCTTAAATGGGTTTAACCGATTTTACTGCTACCAAATCTTCACCCTAGGTTCAAATGTTATAAAACTTTAAAATGATTGTTCGGCTCGCATAGAGGCTTTCTAATTCAACTCATGATATATCTCAAAAGAACGTGTGAAACAAACAAGAAAACATTGATGCAGAGCATCAATACGCCGGGAAACTAATCTGTCATGCATTACGTAGCTCCCTATAGATCGTAGTGTAGTGAAAACAATGTTATTACTTATCAAAGGTTGTAATTATATTTCACTATGTTTCCAATAGCACAGTTCTCTGCCGCAAAAGTGTGACTTTGAATAATAAAAAACAAAAGTGTGGGGTGAATAGTTATATATAACCCCACTAAGAACCCCATAAAACTGGAAGAAAACCGATGTTCTTCAAATGCATACACAATTTACAAAAACAACCTCAAACAGATACGCCGGGCTAAATGAAATAATTGTGATGAAACAAAGATGAAGGCCCATGGCAATCATCTCGTACACTGGCAGTCAGAGCTAAAGAAAACCACTTTTCGAACCACTTAGGGACCCTTTATCTTCAAATACAGTAGAACAGCGCTTAATTTAGAACAATTATTTACAAATTGTAATCAGTGGTATATGTGTACGAAATCAAAGTCCAATGTATAGCCCTCCCAGCATTAAGCAAGCTTGTGGCAGACGATATTCTATATTATTATTGTTGTCAATATTTTTCGGAGAAAATGAGCCGAGCAGACGATTCACGTGAAATACCAAGAATTATTTTCTCCGGAAACAAAATACAACTAGAATGCGCAGTCGATAGCGTGCCATCGCAAATCACCAAGCTCGTTGCTAATGTTGCTATTAGCATGGCTGACGGACTGACAGACAGACAGACTTGTTCTCGCACGCCCGGAGGTCATGTATCAAGTTTGGTTAAATTCCGCCCATTGCTTTAGGAGGAGGTAGCGTGACGGACAGTTGGACAGTCGGACGCACGGAAAAATTAATGTTGCTCTTGCATATCCTTACCATTATGTGATGTGACGTAGCCAGTTTGGTTGAAATCCGTCCAGTGGTAGGAGGAGATCGCTTTACGGACAGATTGACAGAAGCTTGCACACCCGTACCATGAGGAAAAGTGACGTAGCAAGTTTATTCAATTCTGCCTAATGGTTTAAGAGGGGATCGCGTGACTGACAGATGGACGGACGTACGCATGGAAAATAATGTGACTCTGGCATACTCCTACCATAAGGGGAAGCAATGTACAAAATTTCGTTGAATTCCGACCAGTGGTTTAGGAGGAGAGAGTGTGATGGACAGCTGAACCGACGTACGAACGGTAAAAAAAATATTGTTGCTCTTGCACACCCATACTACAAGGGGAAGTGATGTAGCAAGTTTTGTTCAATTCCGCCCAGTGGTTTAGGAGGAAGTAGCGTGACGGACAAATGGACGGACGAACGGACGGAAAAATTATGCTCTTGTGCATCCTTGCCATGAAGGAACGTTATATAGCAAGTTTGGTAGATTTCCGCCAAGCAATTTCGGGGGAGATAGCGTGACGAACAGACGGACGCACGCACGCACAACGGAAGCACGTACGCACACACGCAAGGAAAATATTGTTGCTCTTGCACACACTTACCATGAGGGGAAGTGATGTAGCAAGTTTGAAAAATTCCGCCCTGTGGTTTAGCAGGAGATAGCGTGACGGATAGATGGACAGACAACGACGCACGGGCGGATGGATGCACAGAAAAATAATATTGCTCTCGCACAGCCTTACCATGAGGACAAATGGTGTAACATGTTTAATTGATTCCAGTTTAGGAGGAGATAGCGTGACGGACAGATGGACGCACGGGCAGACGGACGGAAAAAATAATGTTGTTCTCGCACACCCTTATCAACAGGGGAAGTGATGTAGCAAGTTTGGTTGAATATCACCCAGTATTTTAGGAGACAGCGTGACGGACAAATGGACGGACGACGGACGCACGGGTGAGCGGACGGAAAAAATAATGTTGCCATCGCACGTCCTTGCCATGAGGGGAAGCGATGTAAAAAGTTTGGTAAAATTTCGGCCAGTAGTTTAGGAGGAGATAGCGTGACGGACGGACGGACGGACGATCATTCTTACAGCACTTATTGGGTACTCAATGTTAAATGTCCATAGAGAAAAAAGTAAAACAACTATCCAATCAATCCTCATTTTTGTTGGGTGTTTAAGGACGGAATAAAGCAAACTCTATATAAAGTACCCGGGATATACCTACCCAGAATATGACCATTCCTTTGCTCGGACAGACGGTCGGACGGACGGACGGAACGAGGCATTTACAGTATCCCGATGTTTTTTTGTTGTTGTTGTTTTTTTTGTTTTTTTTTTTTTTTGGGGGGGGGGGTTGCTTTTTAAAAGCGTTGGGATACAAAACAAATCGATCTGTTTTCTGCTGCAATTATGATTAGCGTTTTTTTTTTTAGGGTAAAAAAAAACGGTTTATCAGAACAAGAAAGCCAAGGTCATGGTTAATCTCATTATTTCATAATGTGTCTGCCAAAGGACTGCCACCAGAGAAATTAAATACTTAGCACGCCGGTTAAAAATGTCAACAAACGATATTTTGAAACATGTTTTTCTTATATTTCTCAGAAAATTGGATTTAACGTTTCATGCAAAGTTTCTCAATCGGAGACACTTTGCTTGAAATGCCAAATCCTGTTTTCTAGGGGAAAAAAGAAAAATGACATCAGTTTTTCGTCTTCGCATGGTAAAAGTTACACAGAATAATTTGTCACACAATAATTGCTTGCTTCGCAGTAGGCGTGTTTTCGTCTGGGTTAAGATGGGTACAAATGCTGCCGCCGCAATTTTATATGGTGACTCTTCATTTAAAGACACTATGAGTTTCCCTGTAAGCATTCTACATAAATCTATAGTGGGCCGTTATCGGCCCGTCAGGGTAGCTAACGGGCCGATAACGGCCCGCTATATGTTTATGTAGAATGCTAGCTGGGTTGTTATATTTGAAGGAACATTTTCAAAAGTTGTTTTTATGAATCAAGAGTGAAAGTAGTATAGGCTCCATAGTGCCAGCCCATACTACTAGTGAAAAGCTTATGTTATTATTTCCTTATCCATTTTCTTTTTTCCTAATCCAGTTTTGCATAACATTACACTGTACGTTCGGGGCCAGACTGATATAATACCTCACGAGACTTTCCCGTGTTAAATGTCCATAGACGGAATAGACCATAGACGTTTTTACTACCACCCTGAGATAGTTTTGTCTATCGCATGTGCTAAATGGGTGGGCGTACGTTTCGTTTTGTTGGCGACCAGTTCAGAGAGATCCAAAGTACGATTTTTTCGTAAAGGTCTGCTTTTTAATTTGTTATTTCTGAACAAAATTATTAAGTGTGTTAAGCATAAATAACACCAAACAACACTTTGCATTTTGTGATTTAGAATTAAAACCAATTTGCTGAGTTCTTTTTTGTTTGTTTGTTTGTTTGCTTGTTTGTTTCGCCCCAACAGCCGCACAGTTTCGGACATTGTAGCTCGAATGTTTGCAATACTAGTACTGGACTGACTTCATCACTTTTAAGACTTACGTAAACTAGTAATAGAAAGCGTTTAACTCTTTCGACGCCAAGTTTTTTTTTTTGTTTTTGTTTTTTTGTGTTTTTTTTTTTTTTTTTTTTTTTCTGTTACCATTTCATAAAAATGAATACTCCTATTATCAGACTAGTGGCTAGTCTAATAAAGAAACGAAAATCAAAGTCTTGGTGATCAGGGGTTTTGCGAAAAAAATAATATCAACTCCAGACAGCAAAACTCCAGGCCCTAACGTAATAAAATTTTTTCTTCATGCACAAATCAGCTGAGGATGAAATTTATCTGCTAATAAATATAAAAATGCCAACAATAGTTGGCATTTTCATATCTATTAACAGAGACATTTGCAATCCCAGCTATGTTTAGCAAAATCAAATTTGCGATTGTTGGTAATTTGCAGGACAAAATTCATGCTCAGCTGAGTGCAGCATGAACAAATTTTGTAACCTCGGGGCATGGGCACCTAGGAATGTTTGTTCTAAAAATAATTAAGTATTTACAGTGAACCGTCTTTTTACCGATACTCAATACACGGACAAAATTTGTTATAATTATAGTACTTTGACTGCACGAAACCTTCATACAAGAGATGACAGCTACACAGAACCTACTGTTCTTTCGACATCTCTTGGAAAGACGTTTTTTGCTTGGCGTTTTATTTCAAATGAAAATATTTTGTTCTGATTGACCGTATCTTATCAGAAACCATTTGTCCTTTATGTTTCTGTGTTTTATTTTCAAATATTAACACAAAAATTAAAGTTACGACCAAACGTTGGTCTGACCTATACAATTTCTATAGTAAAGTGATTTTTTTTAATTTTTGTCTAAGAAAATATTTTTCACTTTTCTTTGCTGAATTTGAATTATTGATGTTTTACAATAATATTGTGAAAATTTCAGAAAAATTGAACAAGTGGAACTTGTTTAAAATTTGGCTCCAAGTTACCTATCCTATAGATTTTTGCATGATTTGGCTTCATTTTTACTACGGGAAAAAGTGAAAATATTTGATTTTAAAAAACCAATGACTAGAATAAAATTTTTTGGTTTAAACATATTTTATTACATAATACAAGTACAAGAAAGTAACAAATTTGACATACAAACGATATAGGATTAGAACGAAAGCATACAAATACTTATAGAGTTCTTCTCCTCTACGGTGTATATTTCGTTGTTGACTTGAAGGCAGATTGTTTCACAGATCAAGGCAAAATGTTGTGGTTTATTTCATGTGAGAAGGTAAAATAAATTAGTTGACAAAACACACACAAAAATATAGAATAAAAAAAGAAATAAGAATAAAGAAAAAGTAAAAAAAAAATGAAAATAAATAGATAAATAATAAATAAATAATTCAATAAGTGTTTGTATTAAGAAAACAGTAATAAGAATCAAACAGTGTATAACAAGGTATATGAAAATGGCATTCTTGGAGAGGAACAACTGAGCTTGCATCCACAGGCAGACAATGCAGATATTGTTCAGGACAAGTTGTACCTGCAACATGCATTTACCGCAGATTTAAAACCGTTTAGTGTCCAAAATAAATTTATGAACTTCCTCAAAAATGGCTTAGTTTATGTCAACAGAGAGGTTTGAGCTGCCGTATAGCAGCAGATTTAAAGTAGGTGTCTGAACTGTAGAAATAGCATTCATTAAAGCTGTGCGTTGAGTTTGGTAATGTGAGCAATGGAAAAAATAATGCTGCGAATCCTCGATACTGCCACAACTACACAGTGGATTTTCAGAGACATTTTTCAGGAACAGATCCAGATTCAAAGCACTGCAGTGAGTGCGCAAACGAGTGTGTAGGATCTGGAGACGGCGACTGCCAGTATAATAGTATTTCGGTGTTTGTTCCTTGTCTTTAGTTAAGTTATATTTAAAAGAGTTAACAGAATTACTTTGCTGGAGTTCTAATGGCAGATTATTCCATTCTTTGATGGCCGTTGGCAGAAATGATTGTTGATACTGAGTGGTTCTAGCATTGATTCCTCGTAGATTATTTGAATGCCTTAAATTATAATTAGAAACATTACTAATAGATTCAGGTACCAAAGAGGATAGATACTGTGGAGTTAAACTGTACCTCATTTTATAGAAAAGAGTTAACCTGTGATTTTTGCGTCTCTGTTCGAGAGTTTCCCATCGAATTTCAGAATAGAGTGTGTTTAACGAAACTAACTTTGTTGCTCCCGTAACTATTCTGGCAGCTTCATTTTGTATTTTGTCCAGTTCTCGTTTTTCGTACTGGGTACAGTTATCCCATATGACATCGCCATACTCAAGCAACGGTCTTATAAATACAATATAAATGGATTCAAGAGATTTTCGATCGAGTTGAAATTTAAGTTTTCTCATGATATTTATTCTTGTCCACGCTTTTTCAGATATGTAGTTTATATGTTTGTGCCATGAGCAGTCTTGTGAGAATACTATTCCTAAGTGTTTATGAGAGTCCACTTCAGTTATTTGTACATTTTGCATAAATATTGGGGGTTGAAGGTTTCTATTTAATTTACGCGAAATTAACATAGATTCAGTTTTTGGAGGGTTAAAAGTGACTAGCCACTTAGCAGCTCATTGTGTTATTCTTCCTAAGTCAGCGTTAATACAAGCAGCTGCAGTGGCGGGGTCATCGACGACAATATAAACACTTGTATCATCTGCAAAAAGTCGAATATTGGAACCTATATCAAGAACAATATCATTGATATACACAAGAAATAACAGGGGACCTAAGATCGAACCTTGAGGGACTCCAGCATGTATAAAAATCCAATCTGAGACAGCACCAGGCAGAACAACTCTTTGCTTTCGATTAGTTAAATAACTCTTAAACCATTCTAGGACTTGTCCTGTGACACCAGCTGCTTCAAGTTTCAAAAGTAGTCCTGCATGCCAAACCCTGTCAAAAGCTTTGCTGATGTCACAGAAGACAACCCGCACTTCTTTGCCAGAATCTAAGGCCTGACAAAAAGTATTATATAAATATGTAAGTTGGTTGACAGTTGAATCGCCAGGTATAAAACCGGACTGGAGCGAAGAAAGCAAGTTATAAGTTTGTAAATGATTATACAGATGTTTGAAGACAAGACGTTCAAAAAGCTTGTCTTCAGAGTTTAGAAGAGATATTGGTCGATAATTATTTACAGCAGACAAATCACCTTTCTTCGGAACAGGGCAAACATGAGCCTCTTTATAGGAAACTGGCACAACACCTTTGTGCAATGAATCATTGAAGAGTGAACAAAAAGGAGAAGCTAGTTGATGCGAAAGTTCCTTTAGAATACGATTACTCAGCCCATTTGGTCCAGAAGCTTTACCTACAGGCAATACTTCGAGTACTAACTCAACCTCATGAGGAGTCAAAATGATACGATCCAATAAAGAATCAACAGTAGCTGGAGTTAAATCAGGAAGAACAGCATTTTGTTCATCCAGGAGTGTTTGACTTTGGAAGAAATTGTTTAAAACATTTGCTTTGTCATGCTCGTCTGTGATTATGTTATTATTAACCTCAAGTGGCGAAACAGATGTTTTTGAGTTTGGAGCGATTATTTGTTTTAATGTAGACCACCAGTCTTTTGAAGAAAGGGATTCAGACCGCAATTTGTCTGCTATTTTGTCATTGTAAAACTGTTTACATTTGCGTGTCATTTTAACTGTTTGATTTCGTAATTTCTTAAACTTACTCCAGTCTATTTCATTTCCTGTTCGTTTTGCTCTTTGATATGACCGTTTGCGTTTGCGAATATATCTTTTTAATTCTGACGTTATCCATGGAGGATCTGAAGGATGGATTGTAATATTTCTGTTTGGAATGTTATCTTTGGCTAGGTCGATTATCTTTGAAGTTATATTTACAGAGTATGTGTCAATGTTATCGTCGTAAAGAGCAGACCAGTCTACTAAGGATGCTTGCTCACGTAATGATTGATAATTTCCTTTTTCATAGTCCCAAATATGACGTTTAAATGTTTTACGTTTTAGTTTAGCAAACTTGAGAATTCCGTATACTGGGCAATGGTAACGTATATCCTGATTCAGAAATGGGTCACCTATACCACTTAACAGCAAACTATTTTTGTTACTGACTATTAATAAATCAATTAAAGACGAAGAATTCTCAGTATAATGGGTGGCTTCTTCGATGGTTTGAAACAAAGAGAACTGGGTGCACAGAGCATTGATCTTTCTAGATGATTGCAAATTCAACAAATTGTAGTTAAAATCTCCCATGACGACTCTTTCACGAATATTGGTATCTACCGCGAGGGAAATAGAGTCTTCAATATTAGAAAAGTAATTGTTATTCGAATTAGGCGGTCGATAAAACAGGCCAAATAGTATGCTTTTATGGTTATTGGCTATCTCAATCCATATATTCTCTAAACCTCTAATTTCTAAGTCTTTCCTCCGTTTATAATGGATACCCTCCTTGACATAAATAATTACCCCTCTATGAGCATCTCCTTCTCTGTCTTTACGCACTGGCGCCTGGTATTGCTGAAGCATAATATCTTCATTCTCAATGGAAGGGTTTAGCCAAGTCTCAGAGAATGCAAGTATGTCAAATTCATGGAGCTCTGCATGAAGTATTTCGAGCTTCGGGAGGATACTTTGGACATTGTAGTGAACAAATGATAAATTATGATTGAATGGAAGGGAGTCAAAAACTGTAGTAGACAAGCTTGAAGATGAAGTAGACAGACTCGTTACAGATGAAGACGAATGGGATGTGGGTCCTGGATTTGGATGAATGTCACCTGAACAAAGTAGGAGGATGGTGAGCCACGTTGTGAAGACAATATACATGAATGTTCCTACCACAAATAATGAGAACTGCGCATTCGCCTTCCAAGCTTTGCTTTGTGAGACGTGAATTGTGCGTCTAGTCTTCTTTATGAAATGGTTTAATGTTTTTCGGTTTTCGTATGATAGAATAAGTGAGTAGCAATAGAGAATGTTAGAATAGATATGAAGTAGCAAAATTAAGTGCAAAAGAAATTTAAAGTTGCAAATACAACGATGTTCTGGCATGATAGCAATTTTGCTAGAATCTAGCGTCATCGTCATGTGATTGAAAATAAGAAGTGCAGAAAGAGAAGAATTGCTATCATACCGACTCTAATACAGCATGCGTCTGCAGACAAGCACAGTCGTCCCTCTTTAAATGCAAGAAAAAAAGTACAGATAACAAAATACATTAAGCAAATTCAAAACAAATATGGAGGATTAAGCATAACATCAGAACAGGGAATATTACAAAGCATATTAATTTGATGCTTATATGCCACAGTTGCTATAATATGGTTGTAATAATAGTAACATTCCTCAATACTAAGAGTAACTTGATTCAAGGACAAACAGGTCTTAGATTTGGACAGTTAAGCATTTGCAAGCAATGTAGGCCTAGATCAGACGCCGCAAACTTGTTTGCTCTACATACAGCAATATCCCGAACAAACCTACAAGTAATATAAAGGACTATTTCAAATTTCAAGGCAATTATGGTGAGTAGATAATGTGTCCCAATACTAACGATAAATACTGTATGCAGATTCTGTATAAACAATATGGATCTGAACTGTGTCTACACTGCTTACCACTCATCCATTGGTTTTAGACACAACAACAGGGAATGAAATTTCAGGTCGATCGAAGTAAAGGGGTGTGATTTTTAAGATAGATACGCTAATTGATGCGCAGCGGATGAGAAGGTCCATTGTGCCACAGATAAACCTTTGCAAGCGATGTAGGCCCCGATGAGACGTCACAAAAGGCAGCTTCTGATCAGGGTCCACACCGCCTGCCTTACATACAACAGTATAGCAGACATACATCTTAATAATATAATAGACTATTTCAAACTTCACGGCAAATATGGTAAGTAGATAATGTCTCCCAATACTAATGATAAATATATACACTATAAGTTTGAACTGAGTCTACACTGTTAACCACTCATCCATCGGTTTTGGACACGACAATTGGTAACAATAGTTCAAGACGACCAAAGTAAGGGGGTGTGATTATTTAGATAGATACGATAATTGGTGCGCAGCGGTTGAAAAGGGCCATGATGTCAAAAACATACCTTTGCAAACAAAGTAGGCCCAGATCAGACGTCGCAAACGGCGGCGTCCGATCTGGGTCCACGTTGTTTGCCTTACATACAGCAGTATCCCAGACACACATCCATGGACTATTTCAAATTTCAGGGCAATTATGGTAAGAAGATAATGTGTCCCAATACTAATGAGGAATACTGTATGCAGATTCTGTATAATTACTTTTGGTCTGAACCACATCAACATTGTTCACCACTCATCCATCGGTTTAGACACAGCAACAGGTAATGAAATTTTAGGACGGTCAAAGTAAAAGGGTGTGAATATTTAGGATAGATACGATAATCCTAAATACGATAACTGATGAGCTGCGGATGAAAAGTGCTATTATTCCACATATAGACCATGCAAACGATGTAGGCCCAGATCAGACGTCGGAAAAGGCAACCTGCCCAGGACCCACACTGCCTGTCATACATACAGCAGTATCCCAGACACACATCCAAGTTATATAACGGACTATTTCAAATTTCGGCGCAATTATGGTAAGTAGATAATGTGTCCCAATACTAATGATAAATACTGTATGTAAATTCTGTATAAACACTATTGATCTGAACTGCGTCTACACTGTTTAACATTCATCCATCGGTTTTAGACACAACAACAGGAAGAGAAATTTCAGGACGATCAAAGTAAAATGGCGTGAATATTTAAGATGGATAAAATATTTGATGCGTAGCGGATGAAAAGGTCCATTATGCCACGGATAGATCTTTGCAAACGATGTAGGCCCAGATGAGACGCCGTAAAAGGCAGCTTCCGATCAGTGTCCACACCGCCTGCCTTACATACAGCAGTATTGCAGACACACATCCGAGTGAAATAATGGACCATTTCAAACTTCACGGCAAATATGGTAAGTAGAATGTGTCCCAATACTAATGATAAATATATACACTATAAGTCTGAAATGAGTCTACACTGTTAACCACTCATCAATCAGTTTTGGACACAACAACTGGTAATGATAGGGCCATGATGTCAAAAACATACCTTTGCAAACAACGTAGGCCCAGATCAGACGCCGCAAACGACGGCGTCCGATCAGGGCCCACGCTGTTTGCCTTGCATACAGCAGTATCCCAGACACACATCCAAGTAATATAATGGACTATTTCAAATTTCAGGACAGTTATGGTAAGTAGATAATATGTCCTAACACTAATGATAAATACTGTATGTAGATTCTGTATAAACACTATTGGTCAGGACTTCGCCCCACTGTTTACCGGTCATCTATCGGTTTTAAACACAACAACAGGACAATCAAAGATAAAGGAGTGTGAACATTTAGGATATATACGATAACTGATGCTCAGTGGATGAAAAGGGATATTATACCAGAGATACACCTTTGCAAGCAATGAAAGCCCAGATCAGACGTCGCAAAAGGCAGCTTCCGATCAGGGCCCACACTTCTTGCCTTACATACAACAGTATCAAATAAAATTTTTTATACATAGGTAGTTACGACAAATGGTTTTGCATTAAATCATGACAAAAATTTGCAAATTTACTTCTTCTGTGTAAAGCGTCAAGCAAAATACGACTTTCTGAAAGATGTCGAAAGCACAGTACACAAGAACATTGTATATAATACTTTAAGAAATTTATTTTCGGATATTTGGTACAATGGTCTCACTGAGTATGTCATGGAAATATTGAAATGGCACCTCCAATTCTACGGCAGTCATATGAAGCCATTTAGAGCAGATTTGACAGTTACTGTAGTGATTTTATTGTTTATCACATAGAATTAAATATTCCCAACATTCAGCAGTAAATATTTCCTGATATGCAAATGTGATGCATCAATTATACTGGTTAAATCAAATAAACCATGTTATTGTCTCGGTTTTGGGAATGCTGTAAATTATCCTATAGTTTGATGAACTTTTTACTGTCTGATCGAAACTTGGCTTCGCCTCGTTTGGGGTCAGATAGTAAAAGGTCGCCAAACTATGATATTACGAAAACAAGCCTATTCAAATATATTGAAAATTTCACCTTCAAAAACTGAAAATTTTCAGATAAAAAAAACATTGATATTTTTCATATTTCTGCTCAAAACATAGATTGTAGGTACTCGTTAGAACCGTCTCGTTGAGGCGGTTCTAACGAGTACCAAATGAGACGGTTCTAACGAGTACCCACAATCTATGTTTTGAGCAAAAATAAGAAAAATAATGTATATCCTTGTAAACCCCAGTTTTACTGTACAAAAGTGAGGTTTAAAGGGGTCAATATTATATAGGCATGTTTTCGTGATGTATAATTTACAGTATACCAAAGCCACGGCAAAAATTATAGTTTATCTATATACCTCAGATATTAGGATAAAGGCTAGCATTTCAGATTTAAAATATTTGGTCAAAAACCATATATTCCAGTATCCTGAGCTCTGTACCTGTAGTCACTTTACCTTCAGATGTTTGCATATTGAAACCTTATTGATTAGGACTGCGCTTCAGGCTCACTTGGGCCTCTTGTATTATTTTTATTACATGCTTTATTTAGCAAACCCATTCGTTTTCATTACTGAGATAATTTCTGACCTCCACTGACAGTCGACACAATTTTCATGCGTGATGCTTGGCAATAATTCTCTGTGCAAAAGGTAACGTCAATTTCACGATGATGTATCAGTTAAGACTCCCCGGGGGTCTCGTGTACTCATTAAGCTCGCTCAACTTCCTAATAGTTCCTACGAGGAAATGAAACACGAGATTTAAGCTTAAGACCGCACATTCTTTTCAGGACCGTTACTGGTCGTTCGTATCTTCTACAGTACCCAGTAATTCTAAACAATCGACTACTAATTACTTGATCGGTTTCATTTGTATCCATCGATTCGTCCTTCTATGTCTGCAAATGATTGAAGATATTTTCGCACATTGTGGTCTAACCCTTTTATGCCGAGTGGTTTCTTCTACCATAACTATTTGGACCGGCCTGTTCCTTGTAGACGGGGTGTGTGGTTAGCTTTATTATAAATATCATGTTTTGTAGAATTGTTTGTATCTAATGCAAACAGCATAAAAACAGTACAGATGCTGCTTTCTGCGGCGTCTGATCTGGGTCTACGCTGTTTGCCAATGTCCCTCTTATAGAGAGTTAGACATAAGTGGGTTAAAGGGGAATAACTTACAGTGGATGCAACTGTGTCAAAATTGTTTTTATCCCTTACTGATAATAGGTCTACCCTACAAGGACAGAATGTAGCTCCCTTTCCTTCTGTATATTATAGAACCCCACTACCAAGAATTATCGTACTACAGGAACTGTCACTCAGGTTATCGATATTCCAATTTAGATCGGTTTCGATTAATTCCCTTTGACTGGAGGCCCGTAAGCGTCGTCTTACCTGTGTAGCTGGTGGTTATCAACCCAGTGTCACACACCTACAGTACTACTACAATTCAGATTAAATCATGTGTGGATGCATTGCTCTTGGACCCAATATACACTGGAATAGGTCCGAGTTAGAATGAATGAATGAATGAATGAATGTCAGCAGATTATTCAGTATGATTTTCAAAAGAATATCAATTGTTTAACCTAAGAATTGATTAATAATGATAATAACAAAATATTAATTAATTGATTAAAATAAATTATTATTACTATTATTATTATTATTATTTCATTATTTCAAATTGAATAAAAAGTGTTGTATTTAGTTATAGATAATTCAATATGATTTTTAAACGAATTTAAATAGTTTAACCTAAGAAAACAAAAGCAATTAATAAATTAAAAAAGTGTTATATTTAATGAATGGTAATTCAGTAAGATTTTAAAATGAAGAACAATAGTTAATCTAAGAGAACAAATGAGTTGATTAATTAAGGTTGTATTTAATTACTGATGATAGTTTGGTACAATTTTTGAAAGAAAAACGATCATTTCACCTGGAGAAAACAAATGGGAAAATTTAATTAAATATAAGTAATTTGAAAAAAAAAATGAATGAATGAATAAAAAAAAATTACTTTATGATAACCATAAACTAAAGAAAGAATGAAAGAAAGAAGCCTATGGATAATGAATACGGGAGAAAGACCTATGTCATCCACTTCTTAACATCATAGGACAGTCTGCGTACCTCCGTTATTAAGTTATCCTAAGACATTTGTTGTTACAATACGAAAGAAAGAAAGAAAGAAAGAAAGAAAGAAAGAAAGAAAGAAAAAAGCATATGGATAATGAGTACAGGGGAAAGGCCTATGTCATCCACTTCTTAACCTCAAAGGGCAGTCTCCATACCTCCGTTATTAAGTTAGGTTATCCTAAGACATTTGTTAGTACAGTAATTAAAGCTACCTACTCATTAAGGTGATCTAGGTAACCTATTTCACATCAGTACTATCACCACAGATTAAAGAAACCTATTAATCAGAATGCAATCAAGTGTGTTTAATCAATGCTCACCAGACACCATGATATGCGGCGTCTGATCTGGGTCCAAAGTTCTTATCTATTTGTCAATATCCCTTTTTTAGCATAAATGAGTAATATCAAATATTACTGTGTTTTAAGCAACCTTCAGGTATGTGCCCTTTGTGGACCAAGACCCCATTGCGCTTTCTGAGCAAGGTTATGCTCTTTGCTTAATGTGTGTTACAGATCTGATTGTTAAGATCAGTATGTGCAGATGCTTATGCTAAACAATCCTACTGGCCATTCTGTGCCTGAGCATAGTAGTAGTATTAGGGTACATACATGATTAGAAAAAAAAAACACGAAAATTTAGAGGTTTAAATTATTGGTAATTTGATAATTTAGTAGTTTGAAACCAGTCTGCAAAGCTCACACAGACCATCAGCTGGACAGAGGTGTACAAACAGGACATTTCTTTCAAGAGAGGTACATAAATAGCTTTGGGCTATTTGTTCACAGCATAAAGACAATTAGCTATTTCATAAACTTAGGACCCATTGGTGGCGCGAATTAGCATAGTACTTATCAGTTAGCACTTTGGGTAAAAGTTTTGCAGACAACATAAATATGGGACAATTTTCTCCAGTTCTCCATTAAAACATATGTTGTAGGTATTAATTTGATGCACCTCGGTGAAGCAAAAACATGTTATGAGTACTCATTTGAAGAACCTTGGTGAGGCTCATCTAATGAGTACCCACAACATATGTTTTTATGGAGAAAAAAATACAATCACCAAATACTTATCCTGAACAATTTTCCTCTGTATGTTTTATTTTCAAAACAGGATTTGACATTTCATGAAAATTGTCTCCAATGAAGACTATTTGCATGAAGTGTCAAATCCTATTTTCTGGATAAACTAAGACAATTACCACTTATTGTCATGCTGAATTAGCCCAGAAAGTGATAAACGTTAAGGGATCGAATATCACACCCACACCTAAAAAGGAAATGGTTTGACATTTCTTGCAAAGCATCTCCATTGCAAACAATTTGCATGAAAAGTCAAATCCTATTTTCTGGGGAATATTCAACAAATATCACCAGTTTTTTGCTGCTGAAGTAGCCCAGAGAGTGGAAAAGGTTAAGGGTTAAAATTTTTACCCCTCCCCCACCCCCACAAAAAAGAAAACAACAAAAAATAAAGTTTGACAGTCCATACAAACTGTCTCTGTTGGAGACAATTCGCATGACATGTCAAAGCCTACTTTCTGGAAAAATAAGAATATCATCATCACTTTTCCCCTGATGCATGAACGTTGTTTAACAATCATTTAAACTTAAGAAAAAAAAATAGACAAACTGTCAAAAAACTTTCATAAAAATTAATGTAGAATATGCTATTTCTAGTTTTATCTTATCATCTCAAGAATTGCAGGTCCACGTGACCTGTCTCAGATAAAGGGCAGTTGTGTCAGATTATGAAAAAAGGGAAATTATTTATTATGCAAACACTTAAGATCCAGATCAGTCTGCGCATCTGCACACTCTGATCAGGATTTTAAATCTTAATCAATATATTCTACAGTAATTAGTGTTTATTTAGTTACACGGTTAAAGATGGTGCTTTGTTTGCCCATATTCCTTGATCATAGTTATAATGGTCCTTTTCAAATGTTGATGTTCATTTGATATTTTGACCACTTTGTTTTTATTGCATGAGGTATATTTTAAAGGGCAAATATAAAGGTTTTAATTCTACTAAATATTTAAGGGCACTTCAGTAAGGAGGTGACTGCCGAAAACCGTATCAGATTATCTTAAACGGTTTCTGAAATATTGCGATTTGAAATTTGATATTTAACATCCAAGAGGATTGAATTCAGGCTGCCTCATTAATATTCATGAGCCTTTTTATGACATCATAAGGGAACAGTAAAATTTTAAACTTTTTTAAATTGCCAATATTTTTTGCTCTTTAATCTGCATCAATTCAGTTTTCATATTGTTTAATTTATTCAGCTCCTTTAAACTAATATACATAGGAATTTAGCTCTTATTTTCCCTTTAAAGTGTTACATTTCAAATTTAAAAATTTCATTTAAATAATTTAAAATCCAGTTACAATGCTTAATAATTAGCCAAAATTGACTTTTTTGGTATTCATTTATATGATATACACCCAAAATTCACTATTATTAAAAAAATTACAAAAATTTAATATTAGTCAAGTTTTAAACATTTTAAAATTTAGCTTTAAATTTAAATAACGGATTAAATTTTGAGTTAAATTCTCTATTCATGGGCTTATTTGTGGACAGAGACCAATTTCAATAATGGTTAAGGAGAAAAACTGTGTAGCATATAAGGAAATGCAGAATATTCCTGTTTGAAATTTCAATTTAAAATTTAAGTTCCACTATGACATCACAGAATATTGCATTGTGGGCCTTAATCAATACACAATCCAAGGGAGGTTACTCTAACAGGAAAAAAGGTAGGTATCGTAAATTAATCACCATAACTTTTGATTGGATTGGAATTTTTTGATGGGGTTTTCAACAAAATAATTCTCTTAAAGCATTCTATCAACACCCTGAAAACCAGGAATATTTTAAATTTCTTTATATTTGCCCTTTAAGCTATTATTACATTGTCCAGTGGTCTGAGGCTTCTAGTTCCCACGGGATAATAATAATAATGGTAGACAAATGGAACCAGAAAATAAACAACGTGCTGTTATTTAACTTGTATTTATACAAGATATGTTTGAACAATTTTTGTAATGCTAATATAAATGAAAGTAAAATGTTTTGTTGATCGTTTCAAGAACTTTGAGATGTCTTCAAGCAACATAAGAAACAATTATGATTGAATCTTTTTCAGAAAAAAAAAAAAAAAATGGGCCTTATGAATTATGCGATCAATGTAGACCCGATTAGTCTGTGTGTCCGCTGAAATACATTGATCAGTCTATACAGCATGTTGAATACAGCTTGCACAATCTACCAAAGAAAAATGTATGCACATGCTGATCTGGAACTACAATGGTTGCTGCTTTTATTTGGAGAGACTCGTGTTATTTTTGTGTTGGGTAATTAGCAAATATGGATAAAATGTCGTTTTCCTTGGATTACGACTGTTACTACTATCCTAGATTTTTAGACAGAGAGGTCTGTGCCAACGGTGTAGACCCAGATCAAATGTCACATTACGCATTGTGTGTTCAGGGTCTACACTATTTTACACTTACCCAGCAATGTTTAGACAAATCAGCTGGTTCTGTAATGGCATTGTTAAAAAGATAGGGCAAGTGTTGTAAAGAGTAGAACTTGATCGAATAATCTGGTATCCCAGGTTTGTTTTTGAAACAACTGTCTTTAGAGTAATGTTTGAAAAGGTGTGTACTGAACAATTTTTTGAATCTGACTGAGAAAGTGGTTTATAGTATTTAACCTCGGGATTCTGATAAACACACCATAAGAAAAGGCAGTGACCCTGATCAGACATTACATCACAGAGTATCTTAACAAAGGTCTACACTGTTTGCCACTCAGATAGCAGGTATAAGCTGTGTCAATAGGTAGCCAAACGGACTTGATCAAATTTCAGTATGATAGTAATTTAATGTGTCTAATAGGGTTTATACGGTAATTCCCAATATTTTACCCCTAAATACACATGTACGATAGTATAAACTGTCCATGTGGCTATTTTACAAATAAAACATTTCGAATATGACCATCTTAATAATATTTATTCTTCGGAATTGTGATGTACAACATACTAATAATAATAGTAGTAGTAAATACTACTACTACTAATAATAATAATATCATTAGTATCATTATGTTTTAATTTCCTAGATAACCATTTTATGAAACAAAATTTCTGAAAATAATATCAATTATCATTTTGTTTTAATGTATTTTGTTTTAAATATTATATTTTTTATTAAATATACATATTTAACACCGCATGTTGAATAAAGCTTGCACATTCTATCAGAGAAAAAAATGTATGCACATGCTGATCTGGAACTACAATGGTTGCACGTCATATTTAATGCTGCTTTTATTTGGAGAGACTCTTGTTATTCACAGATTTAGAGAACGTTTGAGAGAGAGAGAGACTCAATCTCATTCATTTAGTCCTTATTTGTGTACAGGAATCTAAAATGAGCAAATCGTGTCAATTAAAGTGCTAGTTTATGCAAAAAGATCAAATATTGGATTTGATTCTGTTTGTGCAATTAAAATTGCACATAAGCATGTATGTCAATTATGTAAAAAGTGATTTCCTTGTTTTCTTTTGTCAAGATAAGGACATAATTGGCATTCATTAGCAGTAATTGTTATTAAGAAAACATCGCAAGAGTGGCCGCGCATTTAGGTATTTTTCTTGTATCCCGACAAAGCATTTTTTTTTTTTTTCATCATTAAACAAACAAAAAAAAAAAAAAAAAAAAAAAAAAAAAACAAGTAATTAAGCAGTTTGTAGTTTTCCTATGGTCAAAAGTAATTATATCAAATTTTCATTAAAGCTTCAATAAATTGCCGAATAAAAAACATAATTCGACATAAACAAAAATTAAATAAATAAGTTTATATTATCATAAATATATATCTTTGTTTTCCTTTTTGAAGCTAAATAATCTTTATAATACCATCAATGGATACCAATTCTTTTTTATTTTCCAATTCTTACAACCTCTTTTGCAATTCATGCTAGTATCATGTGTACACAAGACCTGCGTCTGTGTAATCATTACACATTTTCTCTCCGCATTTTTAAAATATAGCTATATTCTGCAGCCTGTGGGCCATTTTTAATCAAATAATTTATTCAATATTTTATTACATAACTATAGATATTAAATAGATCTATCGAATGAGAGGTTATAATGAACGGAGAAATTTTAAAAAATATGACTTTTGGGCGATTGAATCAAGGCAATTTTTCATTTTTGTTGTAAAATACAAAGACTTAATAAGGAAAAACCCTTGTAGCATTCATTACAATCTGGGCCATTTTAAAATTTATCTTATTTCAACAAATTTGGTATCAAATTGAAGCAGATACATTTTCCCATCTATTGCGAGGTTATAATAATATCTTGTATTATTGAAAATAAATGATTTTATTAGTTAAATGATGGGCTCCTATATAATTCTATACATTTCCACACTAGTACCTGTCTGAGAACTAGCGACATGCTGTGACGTCACAGAAGGGACCGATTGGTGCGGATTAGTACCTGTAGTACGAGAATTCCTGCATATGCCCTTCAGAAGGGCCATGGTGTGCAGGATAACACACAGGACGTCACGAACGTTTCAGGAAATATTCAAAGCGTAATCATTCCTTTCTAGATTTACACCGAATGCTTTCAGTAAGTGAGATCACTGCAGACAAGGGTAAATTCCTTTTCGAAGAGAGAGAGAGAGAGAGAGAGAGAGAGAGAGAGAGAGAGAGCTATCCCGAAAAGAAGAATCAAGAAAAGAAAGGAGAGCCTTTCTTACAGTGAACCCTCGGTACAACGACAACATTTGTTCTCAAAGATATTGTCATTTATTACAGTGAACCATCGTTAAAACGACAACATTTGTTCTCAAGGATATTGTCATTAAAATAGATTTTCTGTTATAAAGTATCCTTAATGGACAGTACGATATGTAAGAAAGACCTTGGTTTAGTACTATTTCTTCATAGAGCATATGTTTTGGATATTTGTTAGAATCGCCTCAGTGAGGCGATTCTAAAAATATCCAAATGTGTTGCTTAAAGCTTTAATGCAATATTCTTGCATAATTTCTCATTAACTCATCTCTTGAGCGAAGGTTTTGTGACATTCAAATTGTCATTATAACGAATTTTGTCGTTGTATCGAGTGTCGGTATAAAGAGGGTTGACTATGTATAGGCACACTGATAAAAGTAAATTTGGATTTTTAGGTGTAGTTTTAAGGTGAATTGATAACATTATTTTGTTGCTTTACTCTGCTACATGCCTAGCTCATTCTAAAAATAGATATAAGCTAAATTGAAAGCATTCTACTCACAGCTGGAACATATCCGTCTTAGAGAAGACCCGACCCTGCAGTTATAAAACTGTTTTTTTTCATGCTCAACTCAACTGAGAACTCAACTGAGCATGAAATGTGTCTTGATAATAAATCTCAAATTACTGCAAATTCTTTCTTGCTACAATTGCAAATTCTTTCTTGCTACAATTGCAAATTCTTTCTTGCTACACGTAATTGAACATGGAATTTCTCTGCTAATAAATATGAAAATGCCAACTTTTGTTGGCATTGTCATATCTATACGCAGAGAAAGTTTCACGCTCAGCTGAGTTGAGCATGAAAAAGGTTTTATAATTTCTGGGCCCGTTTTCAGTATACAAATAAAAACAATTTGGACAGTTACCTTTTTTAGTTTTTCTACATGCCCTTTAAATAGTGTAGTAAAAGTGTGATTAAGTTTCATACAACTTCAAAATTAAAGTGAGTTGCAACAACATAGTTTATTTTATTTTTGTTTTGAAAACATAGCTTGCGGTTTGTATTATTCGTACCCGAAAAGAATAAAAGGTTTGGCATTCCATAGATATTGTCACCTTTCAACAAAAAAAAAAATGGTATTTCGAGTGATACGTCTTCCGCCTTGCATGTGTCTTCTTAGCTGAAAGTTCACATGAAATGTCGTCCCTGTTTTCTGGAATAATATTTTAAGAATACTCTTTTAAATCGGTATCTGTTGTTCAGTTTTAAGGGGATTGCATACACTTGAGCTCTACGCGGACCGGACAAATACATATTCTTTACCACTATGGAAGCTGAGGGCGAGGGTTGAAATCCTGTAAAGTTAGCTTACTCCCCCCTCCCGTCCCCCCTTCTCTCCACACACACACACATAATTCATTACTGACCGTTCCAAGACCTTTCTTTCATTGTGGTACTTTTGTTAAATGTCCTGTAGTGCTTCACTTACATGTACTAATATGTGTGTGTGTGTGTGTGTGTGTGTGTGTGTGTGTGTGTGTGTGTGTGTGTGTGTGTGTGTGTGTTTCTTTAAATTATTTTGTAAGTTGAAAATATATATTCAGCTAAGATTGGGTAACTGATTTGTCTCATTTTTAGGAAAGGATTGTCAGCTGTGGTTGCCACCTGTTCTCTTTGTGGCTATTTAATTGTATCTGTCTGTTTTCCCCTTTTATGTTGAGAACTTAATATGGAGCTGATTGTATCACTTCTTGAGTTCACTTATTTACTTTGGTAGATTTTTTTCGCCATATTAAACGACAAATGTCTCCTTCCCTGTACGCAAAGCCTCTACTGAAAAGGGTATTCTCTAAATGGAAAGCAAATTCTTTCTTTTTTGTGTACGAGGAATTAAATTACATGTTTCAAGGAAAGCTTCCCTATGTTAAAGACAATGAACTGTTTTCATGACAGAGTATTAAAATGTCGTCAAGAGGACGGTAGAAAACTAGTAATTATTGCAGTTTGCAGTTTTCAATCTCGATCCGTAATAAAGATTAATTATTTATCAGCACGACATGAACCAGTTTTCTATGAAATCGTTTTTATCTGGCTATAGCTAATACATTAGATACTGTTGCTTTAGCTCGACGGGCTTTGCTCATAACGACTGATAATGATTACTTCCTGTCCGCCGACTAAATTATGTCCGTTAATATTAAACATAACGAATGGATACAACAGAAGATTTTGCTGCCGTTTTTTACAATGGAGAGAAGTTGTTTGGCTTGCTGTGTGCTTTCCTGTACACCCATTCTCTTCCAAAAGAGTTCTACTCTTACAGGAAAGATTGTGCTCCCTCTGGAAGCAAATCGAGGGTTGAGCGCAAGACTGACGTAAGTCAGATGGTTGTTTTTCCCCAAACGTAATCTCCTCACCATGAAGGCGTTATGAAGATTACAACACTTCTTTCTGTAAACAATAAAAATTTAGGTGCCATTTATTGCTCATATGAGCAATGGCACCTAAATTTGCATTGTTTACAAAGGGGTCAAAGTAGTTATAGAATAGACCCATTTTCAGATGGGGATAGATACAATGTTGGCAATTGCGTCCACCAAAAGTGTATCTATTCCACTTAAATGAAATCCTTCGCAATAATCAAGTGAGTTTAACTTAATTGTATAAAAATTTTGACTGGATATTGGAAATGCAAGCACGTGTTTTGTAGGCTAGTGCAAATGGTTAATTGACAAAATCAGGTGTCTTGAACGGTGCCCTTAAGATAACAAAATCCCAAGCGGATATGAATCATTCTTCTATTCAAGCTTACCAAATGTCCAAACACGCAAATGAGAGCGAAAGACGGAGAAGTATGTAACCGTCTAGGCATTCAAGTAAAGTGTCAGCAAATTGACTCATAATATAGGGATAAAACATGGTTTTTCATGCATTAACATTAGCCAGGTCCAGTGGGAGGCCAAAGTTTAATGGCTTTTTTGATGCATTGACAAACCATGTTTGGTCCCTATTATTGCATACAAGAGGACCATGATAGTCCTATATCGCTAACCCGAGCACCACCTCCCCACCCACCCCCACACCAAGCAGCCAAGTTTTGTTGTTTGTTTGTTTGTTTTTTTTTTTGTTGTTTTTTAACGCATCATGACGACTTGACTTAATCTTGAAAGAGGGTCACCAAAAAGAACATTTCTGCCAAGTTATATTGAAATTGGTCCAGTGGTTTCTGACAAAAAGATTTTTAAAGTGTTTTATATCGCTATAAAGCCCTACCGGCCATTTTTTTTTTTTTTTTTTTTTTTTTTTTTTTTTTGACGCATCATGACGACTTGACTTAATCTTGAAAGAGGGTAACCAAAGGAACATTTCTGCCAAGTTAAATTGAAATCGGTTCAGTGGTTTCTGACAAGAAGATTTTTAAAGTTTTCTATTTAGATGTATAGGGAAAATAAGCCCCAACCCCTAGCAGCCATGTTTTTTGACAAATCAGGATTGCTTGACCATTCTTGGTAGAGGGTCACCAAATCATTGTTGAAATCAGTCTTGAAGTATTTGACAAGAAGAATTTTAAAGTTTTCTATACAGATATATACGGAAAATAAGCCCCGCCCCGCTGGGGGCCATGTTTTTTGACGTATCATGAAGGCTTGAACAATCTTAGTAGAGGGTCACCAAAGCAACATTCCTGCCAACTTACATTGAACTCGGTCCAACGGTTTCTTACGAGAATTTTTTTAAAGTTTTTATATGGATTATATAGGTAAAAAAGCCCTGTCCCCTAGCGGCCATGTTTTTTGGCAAATCATGACAGCTTGAATAAACTTGGTAGAGGGTAACCAAAGAAACATTCATGCCAAGTTACCCTGAAATCGGTCCATTGGCTTCTGACAAGAAGATTTTTAAAGTTTTCTATTTAGATCTATAGGGAAAATAAGCCCCACCCCTAGCAGCCATGTTTTTTTTACAAATCACGATTACTTGAACAATCTTGGTAGAGGGTCATCAAGGAAACATTTTTGCCAAGATATACTGAAATCGGTCCTGTGGTTTCTGACAAGAAGATTTTTTAAGTTTTCTATAAAGATATATAGGGAAAATAAGCCCCGCCCCCTGGCGGCCATGCTTTTTGACGAATTATGACGGCTTGAACAACCTGGATAAGGGGGTTACATTCCTGCAATGTTATATTAAAATCAGTCCAGTGGTTTCTGACAAGAAGGTCATTAAAGTTTTCTATATAGATATTTAGGGAAAGTAAGCCCCGCCCCTAATGGCCTTGTTTTTGACAAATCATAACAGCTTGAACAATCTTGGTAAAGGGTAACTAAGGAAACATTTCTGCCAACTTATATTGAAATCGGTCCAGTGGTTTCTGACAAGAAGATTTTTTCAAGCTTTCTATATAGATATATAGGGAAAATAAGCCCCGCCCCCTAGCAGTCTTGTTTTTGACAAATCATGACGGCTTGAACAATCTCGGTAAAGGGTCACCAAGGAAACATTTCTGCCAAGTTATATTGAAATCGGCCAGTGGTTTCTGACAAGAAGATTTTTTCAAGTTTTCTATATACATGTATAGGGAAAATAAGCTCCACCCCCTAGTGGCCATGTTTGTTGACGAATCACGATTACTTGAACAATCTTGAAAGAGGGTCACCAAGGAAACATTTTTGCCAAGTTATAATGAAATCGGTCCTGTGGTTTCTGACAAGAAGATTTTTCAACTTTTCTATAAAGATACATAGGGAAATTAAGCCCCGCCCCCTGGTGGCCATGTTTTTTGACAAATCCAAATGGCTTGAACAATCTTGGTAGAGGATCACCAAAGGAACATTTCTACCAAATTATATTGCAATCGGTCCAGTGGTTTATGACAAGAAGATTTTTTTTAAGTTTTCTATATAGATATATAGCGAAAATAAGCCCCGCCCCATGGAGGCCATGTTTTTTGACGAATCCAGATGGCTTGAATAATCTTGATAGAGGATCAGCAAAGGAACATTTCTGCAAAATTATATTGAAATCGGTCTAGTGGTTTTTGACAAGAAGATTTTTATTTTTTTCTATAAAGATATATTGGGAAAATAAGTCCCACACCCACCCACACCCCCTCACCCCCCCCCCCCACCCCACACACACACACCCTGGCGGCCATGTTTTTGGACGAATTCAAATGGCTTGAAAAATCTTGGTAGAGGATCACCAAAGGAACATTTTTGCAAAATTATATGGAAATCGGTCCAGTGGTTTCTGACAAGAAGAGTTTTAATTTTTTCTATATAGATATATAGGGAAAATAAGCCCCGCACCCCTGGCGGGCATGTTTTTTGACGAATCCAAATGGCTTGAACAATCTTGGTAGAGGATCACCAAAGTAACATGTTAGCAAAATAATATGGAAATCGGTCCAGTGGTTTCTGACAAGAAGATTTTTAAAGTTTTCTATATAGATTTATAGGGAAAATGAGCCCCGCCCCCTGGAGGCCATGTTTTTTTTTGTCACGACCACCCCCTGGCAGTATTGCGATAATTAAACATACGAAAGAGAGTTTAAGCTCCTAAAACTGGAAACCTATAACAACCGAATTATGACAAACGCGTTAGTCATTCACACACCAGCTTGAACTAGAATAATGCAGATGGAAATCATCATAACTTGACTGACTTCGTCGCTGTAAGTTAATGTTTCCTGATTAAAATAAGTCCAAAACATGACGCTGTCCTGTAGCTGACACAGGCAGGGACCCAGACCTGTTAATAAAAACCTGCGGAACTGGCTTTAAGAAAGCCAGCAAGCAACACAAACTCGGTTCAGTAGTGTTTGATGATTTCCAAGCAAGTGGAATATTTGAACTGCTCATACTGTTGAACGACCTAAACGCTGTCTTCGACTCTGTCTGCTGACCGTTCTAAGGCGGTGGTCCAGGTGTTAGGCTTACTTTTTGTTGCTTTGTGATTTATTCTACGAGGCGATTTGTTTTATGTCTTAACCTTGTGTTATTTTGTTCTTGTGTTTTTCAGTCCTTTTAGCATTGCGATTACCTCGCTTGGGGAAGAGAGAGCTAATCTTAGTGCTTTTCGTATGTTTGTTTGATTTGTGCTTGTTTGGTTTTATCGGTTTCCTCTTCATCTCGGTTTTTGGAAAGGGCTGCGGTTTGTGAGTGTGGTACTCCCTGGACTTTTCTCTTACCTTGTTTCCCATAACTTTACAAAATTGAACTAAGTTGTGACTAAAACTGCCAAAAAGGTCTTTCGTAAGCAACTTTGCAGAGAAACTAGACATGTGTCGAAGGTACACAGATGCCCCGCCCTATGGTCTTTGCCCATATGGCTGTTTCCTTTGGCCCAACCCCACACCCCCACACCTAGCATGGTCCAGTTTCCAAACCCTAGCCTCTGTATAAACTATTTCATCTGTGATTATTATACCCGATTTCTAACTTATTAGGGCAAGTAATGGTGCCAGACGTGGTTCTATTGCGATATTGAATATGTTCAATATGACCTGTTATACATTCTGACCCCTGGCCTCGCCCAGGGGCAACTGTACCATGAAGTCTAAGGCCTTGTTCTGGGTAAATATCATACCAAATATCAACTTTGTAACATAAAAGGTATCAAAGTTTTAAGCAACTTGGATGTAAATGTGACTGTAAATATGCAGGTAAAATTGCCTAGTTGTCAACCCAATCATTGTTGACGGCTATGCTTCAATCTTAAATTGCACGACGGCGGTTCGGGCCTCAGAGTCAATGACGGCCTCTTCGTAAAACTTTAACCAGTGGGTTGGGGCTTGACGATATGTCTTTGGCTTGGCCCGCCGTGGTTCAACAACTGATTTTCATTTACCCTGGCATACAGTAGAATTAGCCATGAGTACTCGTCTTTGTTTATTATAATGATTAATTTGATTTTTATGTTTTCGCTTTAATGCATTGACTGAGTTGGGAGCCTTTATGCGAACCGAATTTTTATGTATTTCTGTATTAAGAGTAGCATCGGGACCCAGGGTGAAGTTGGCTAGCTGTAAAAGTGCTTTAACCTTCCCCCCATCCCGCCCCCCGCCCCCGCCCCCCAACCCCCCGGTGGTTGACTCTACTGACCGTTCTAAGGCGGTGGTCCCGGTGTTAGTCTTACTTTTTGTTGCTTTGTGGTTTATTCTACGAGGCGATTTGTTTTATGTCTTACCTTATGTCATTTTGTTCTTGTGTTTTTCAGTCCTTTTAGCATTGCGATTACCTCGCTTGGGAAAGAGAAAGCTAATTTTAGTGCTTTTTATACGTTTGTTCGATTTGTGCTTGTTTGGATTTGTCGGTTTCCTCTTCCTCTTGGTGTCTGGAAAGGGCTGCGGTTTGTAATTGTGGCACTCCCTGGACTTTTCTCTTACTTTTTTTTGCATGTTAACTTGAATGTGAACTGTAACATTTGTTAGACTCTGGTTACGAACGTGACATACGCACGTATGCACGTTCGGACGTAACATCACGGCAAAACGCTTTTTGCCCTACTCCTGCCTTCGGCAGGCTTGGGCATAAAAACCTTGGTAACAAATGAAATTCTTGTGTTCTTTGCGATGTATAAAAAGAGTCAAGAGAAAGCAAAATAAACCGGGAGTACAGAAATATACATATAAAACACACGGACAGACACCTACGAAAGGCAGTAATTTAACCGAGCCATGCAAAACGTGTCGTCGTGCATATGCGGACAGCGAAGGCCCAGCTCAGCGTACTTATCCGCGCAGTTTGATCAAGTCCTTCTCTTTCCACTAACCGAACAAATGGACATTACAGAATGTATCAATGGAGAGCAAATGACTGGATGAGACTTTGCGCATGCATGGGATGAATATGTATTTGAGCATTTTGAGCACGCTCAGAGACACATGTTTGCTTGGCGCGGCCTAATTATAAAACACAGTCCTCTCAAGACACGGAATAAGGGTTGAATTACATAAAATGACACCACAGAACAGCACATTAGCGTAAAGAGATCAAATAAATGGACAGGAACTGCAACAGACATCCGCCTTGGAGCGGTCAACAGTTAACCTGATGTGGGGTTTAAAACTTGCCCCGAGGTTATAATGTTGTTGTTGTTTTTTTGTTGTTGTTGTTTTTCTTTTTTTTTTTTTTGTTTTTTTTTTTTTTGTGCTCAACTCCGTTAAGTATGAACTTTTATCTGCTAATAAATATGTATATGCCAGCAGCAGTTGGTATTTTCATATTTATTGGCAGAGAAATTGACATGCTCAGCTATATTTAGTTATACTTAGCAACAAAGAATGGGCAATCGTTAGTGGTTTGAGAGTCATTAGCATGAAAAATTTCATGTCAGCTGAATTAAACATGAAACATGTTTTCGCCTTGGGGCTTGATTTCAATAGCGTTCAGCCTCAACCCTTAATACTGATACAGTTTTAACCACACATAAACGTTCGGTCCTCATAGAACACTAAATAGAAGGATACGAGAGGATACGAAGCATGCAAAGGAAATCTTGATAGAAAGTCGGTATCAATATTTTGAACTGACGCAAGCCTAAGCGGTAACAATACAAAGAAATTGTAAATTTCAGTCTCCTGAATGTGCCCGTTATTAACTCATTACGAAACGTCTATTTAAATATACTAAAAATTTTACCACCAAAAAATGAAAATTTTCAGATAAAAGATTCTCATATTTTTCATGTTTCTGCTCAAAACATAGATTGTAGGTACTCGTTAGAACCGCCTCGCCGAGGCGGTTCTAACGAGTACCACAATCTATGTTTGAGAAGAGGCGATTCTAACGAGTACCCACAATCTATGTTTTGAGCAGAAATAAGAAAAATAATGTATACCCCTGTAAACCCCAGTTTTACTATATAAAAGTGGGGTTTAAGTGGGTCAAAATTATATAGGCATGTTTTCTTGATGTAACTCCGGTGAACTAGTAGAGTTCGTTCACACACACACACACACACACACACACACACACACACACACACTGGTCACGTAAACATTCGTTTGTGGTTTCCCGCCTCCTTTAATGTGAAAGAAAAGCAGAATGATGTCCCGGGGGAATTTCTTCTTTGAATAACAGAATCAGATTTAAAGTTTAAATCTTGCACAGATAAAGCAAGTCACGTAGTACACTCTTTTAAGCGGATAATGGATAGCGCCTCTGACAAAAGAAACTTGAAACAATTCTAAATAATGGATATTACTTCACTGACTTACCATCTGTGTCTTTAGACCCTAATGATAACCCTGAACAAATGAAGAGCCCCGTGTCCTTTTTGTCTTAGCTGCATTGGAAGAAAATATACTCTGATATATGCACACAGCAAAGACAGACGAGTCCAAGCATCCGGGCAGTCTGATTGGAGTATTGGGCGTCAAAAGAGGGTACGTAATAGAGTCGCAGCTGGTCTAAATTTCTCTGGGCGCACACGTCATAAGGTACATTCACTCATGCTGTGGCTAAGGTGCATATTCTCAAGCTGCTATTCATATGCTAATTCATCATCGTTTTAACCATGACTATATTAGGGTATATATTTCCTTCGCGCCTGTGTGACATTAAACGGAGCGTTTGCGTCTTTCTGAGTTAGATGAGAATATATGAGAGGTGCATCTAAATACAGTCGACTGTCCTTGTCTTGACTCTGCTTGTCTCGAATAACCGCTTATCTCCAAGTGAAAGATCTGGTCCTTGTTTTAACATGGAAATCTAACAACAGGTAACAAAATATTATGGAAAAATTTTCAACAATCTTTTCAATATATCTCTAATTGCAGCAGTAAAATCACATATTCATTTGTGCAATGTGACTGTTAGATTAATTTTTTCTCAATTCTGCAAATCTGATATGTCAAGGTATGCATAACTCGAAGTATTTCACATATCCAACTTTCGATAACACTTACCTGTAGAGATTCGATACATGTAAAAGTTTCACTATGAAAGTCAATGAGCCGGCCTCGGTGGCTCAGTTGGATGCGCCGTCCGACTGGAGACCAGGAGGTCGCGGGTTCAACCCCCGCCGAGGTCGGCAACATTCTTTCGTGGAGATTGATCATGAAATATTTTCTACGGTCATTCTCTCCCTTCCGCTGATTCAAGAAGGGCAGTTGTCAGTTTCTGGCGAAAGAATGTGCACAATACTGGTTAACCGCGAAGAGGACTAAGCCTGCCCAGTAAACGTGTGGTTAGGTAAACTGACCGCGCTCGACATGACCCCATTGGGTTGACTGGGCCGTAAAACCTCAACACAAACAAATGAAAGTCAATGAGAAACTCTGTTTAACTCACATAATTTCATTATTATTTATTAACGTATTACCAATATACAGGTGTCCAATTAAAGATTCAAATCTGAAATGAAATAAAATCTTGCTGGTCCTAGTTGATTCTAAACTAATCAACCCTTTTTACTATATATTTAATATAGAAAAAAAGGTAAGACAAACGTCCAGGGAGTGCCACCATCACAAACCGCAGCCCTTCCCAGACATCAAGAGAGGAAGAGGAAACCGACAAATCCAAACAAGCACAAATCGATCAAACATACGAAAAGCACTAAGATTAGCTCTCTCTTCCCCAAGCGAGGTAATCGCAATGCTAAAAGGACTGAAAAACACAAGAACAAAATGGCACAAGGTAAGACATACAACAATTCGCCTCGCAGAATAAACCACAAAGCACCAAAGAGTAAGACTAACATAGAATTTGTTGGAAATCTCCGAAAAAGTCAAAGAAATTGAACATTAATTATAGTTATTTATCATTATTTAAATTTCTTTATACACTTGAGGTTTGACTTGGAATTACTTATCTTTCAGTTGATCTACATTTTGTTCGCATCGGGGAAAAAACATAATTGTTATCCGTACTGTTGTGCTTTAAATGGACCTATCGGGACAATCGATAGGGTCCGATACTCTCCAGCAACTTTCGTAAGACCCGATAGTTTCTTGGTGATATGTCGCCGTAGGACATTCACTTCGGGAATACTTCGGTAAATTCCGATAAAACTGACACTTTAAGTCATAAAATTTGTTTAGACAATAGAAATGGCTCAGATTGCTGGATATGAGAGAGTCCTGGAACTTCGAGATAACGAGAGTCGACCCTACCTAAGATCACAAAAAGACAGCCCCTTTGACAGCCTTATATACCACCTATTTCAGCTTCATTCTGATTATTTATATTTAACAGAAATAGATGGCTAGAGGTGTAGTTTAAGTTAAGCTCTTTGAAACCTCATAACATATCACTGCATTATTTAAAAGAACACAAAATGTGACTTTCTAGCATTGATAAAAAGCCAATCGTATTTCAACAAAGTACAACACTAGTGCAAGTAAGGGAATGGTTATACATAGAGATTACCAGTCAACCATACAGTGTGCATTCTGTTTGTTTACCTTCATAATTGTTCTGTTCTGGAAAGGGATCTATTTAAAAGTTAAGAGATTGTGTTTGCTTCCTTCATTTTACAATTTACAATAGACCTCTTGTAATAAAGTAATAAAGTGTTATATAGAATAGTTCCCTTTTGAAATTGATAAAATTATTTCCTATCCCTTGTGAAAGCGGTAAAATTATTTCCTTTTAGAATAGACCCCTTTTTCAGAAGTTAGAAGAAAACAATTTTGAAAGAGTTGCCTCCTAATCTAGTGTCCGCAAAAGGACATAAGTGGATACTTTACCGTATCTGCAGCTACAATTTTAAAGACATTCTGAATTTCTCGAATTGTGATTATTTTCTCACACACGTAATCAGAATTATCAGCTTCCGCGTTATTAGCTCGCTACCCTGAAGTAACCTGAAGATAAGAATTATTTTAAAGCAATGTCATGTTTTACATAATCTTTCTATCGAAAGACATGTCTGCGAAAATCGTGTTTTGTCAGTGCCAACTGCAGTAATTTCCGCGCACCTGACAGTTACATACTAAAGGTAATGCGTTGTTTAGATAAGTGAAGCAATGAGTGAACTGTAGAGGTACTGACGTAAAGGTAGAACTGCATGTGCTGTTAAGAAAGTACTGGGTCCGGTTGTTCAAAGAGCCGTTAGCTTAACGGGCTCGTTAAGGGCCATTTCGTTAACTGTTTTAGCGGATTCAATACACAATATTCTGATATTTTTTGCTGGAAAAATGTGAGTAGCTTTTGCACTGCAAAAGCTACTCACATTTTTTTCAGCAAAAAAATTCAGCATATATTTGCTTATCACTCGATGAAAATTTTAACGAATCGTTAAAACTAACGATGTCGTTAGCTTTGAACAACTGGGGCCCTGATCTTTATGGCCTGTAGTAGGTATATTAAAAGGTATACGAACATGCACGAGATGTACATAGGTATAAACGTATATTTGATTTTTTTTTCCTATGACGACGCTGTTATTCAGTGGCTTAATGTCAGTACATAAAAACGTATGACCACACGTTACATAACACTTTGGCGGGAACAAGTACAGTCATGACGATTTCCATGTCAAGAACGCATGTTCAGTTTAACAATTGTCGAAATGCACGAAAATCCGTCTTAAAATGATCATTTGATCAACAGAATCTTAAACTCGTGGTTATTTCATAAGAAATTTATGAAACTCGCCGAATAACTCCATGCCATAAAAATGGTATGACTACAGTTGCATAACACTTGGTTATTGGCGTTTAACTTTACTGGCACGATACCTCATCTTGCCGACCGTGTTTTCTTTTGAAAAACGGCTCAACTTCTACTGCCAGTTTAAAAGTCATATCATAAACAGAATGTCACATTTTTCATTCGTGGTCATATAACACACACACACACACACACACACACACACACACACACACACACACACACAGCTTGAAGATAGTGACCGTAGAGGGAGATTCTGTATTTCATACAATGTAGCTGCTGCCAAAAATATGGTTGAAGAGGATTCCCGATATACTGTTAGAAAAATAACATTCAATTTGGAAACTATCCATAAAATTTGTTGGGCAAGTTGGAAGATATGTGCCCGTTGGGTACTCCACTGACAGCCCTTGTGGGTATTTTGGTCGATTGTCTCTCAGTGTAGGCTGGGAAAATGGTCCTGAACGGTGACTTAAGACTTTTTCATTTAACTCTTAACTTCCTGCAATTTAAGCAAACAGTGCAGACCCTGATCAGACGCCGCGTTCTGTGGCGTCTGATCTGAGTCTGCACTGTTTGCCAATGTCTCGGTCCAGTTATTACAGGGAACCTTCTTTACACGACACTCTGACGTCACAGCGACAAGACTAGCGCAGCTATAAATAACCATTGCTTGGATTTCGTACACACGCATAGTTTGATTTTATTGGTCAGTGATCATCACGTTGACAATAACCATAAGGAAATTTTGATGTTTGTATACTTCGGCTCGATTGTAAATTGTCTACCCAAACATTTTATTATTAGACAGACATTATAGCTCGAGAAGTGCAATGGTTAGTGCGATAGGTCAGTGCCGCAATACTATACTAAGGGCAGACTAATTTGCAGCGTTCCGTTCTTGGATTTCGAGTCTTGAAATGTACTTGCTATAGTATATTGTTTTGAAGGAATGAAATAGTTTTGATAATATTGTTAATAAATACACCAGTATCAGAACTTTCATAACGGCCCTCGTATAAGTTTTATTGCTTAACTTCACCTGCGCAAGAAACTGACTATATCTCAGCTTTTGCAAAACTGGTTGCTTCCCTTTCTAACATTAATATTGTCTGATATAAAGGTTATTTGTTCCAGTTCGTGCTGTGCGGGCCATTTTCTACTGAACTCAAGAGGCGTTTACATGCACTAAACGAACTTGGTGGTTTAAAAATCTACCTTCCCTAAGCGTTTTTCGAATCTATCAGCCCACTATTTACAAGTTTAGAAGATTACGTCCTATCATCATATCATCTTTTGCATCTAATTAGTATTGCTATTCACTTAAAAAGTTCATCATGATAGAATAACACATTAATTCATATTTTCTTTCATATTCATAAAAGGGTGTGTGTATTGGGGGGATGGGGGGGGGGAGGGTGGAGGAAGAAGCCTCAGAGAAGGAAAAGCAACACACAATTAATGCACGTCTGCAGGCACGTAAAGCAGGCGTTTGATATATGAGCTGGACAGGGTACCTTCAACCTTCGAATATGCGCAAAATATGCGCAAAGCACTATCCGGGTATTCGCTCTCCATTCATACATTCTGTAGGTTCCAATGATTCTATTAGAGGACAAAGAAGGCCCTGATCAGACTGCGTGGATGCGCTGGCTGATCTGGGCATTCGCTGTACACATATGCCCAGAGACACGTTTTCCAATGGGGCGGCCCATATGTATATTGTCTGTTATTGATACATGTATATGTAAATCCAAAATAAGCAGCACATCCTCTAGTTAATATCATACTTACTATTCTAAACATATTTGTATTTATATCCTTCTGACCATAATGCGAATTATACTTTAACTATGGCGTGATATACGTTGCAATATTGTATCTGATAATATATTTGTTCCATATTCAAATATGTATTCTATATTAAGATATTTATGCCCAATAAAAATTTATTTATATGCAAAATAGATATTTATTGGCAATAAAATATATTTATTGGCAATAAAATATATTTATTGGCAATAAATCTTATTTATTGGCAATAAAAAATATTTATTTGCAAAATAAATATTCATTGGCAATAAAATATATTTATTGGCAATTAAATTTATTTGTAGGCAATAAAATTATATTTTTTTCATAATAAAAATATTTGTTCTATAAGTATATTCATCGGCAACAAAAGATATGTATTGGCAATAAAATATAATTATTCAAAATATAAAATATTAATAAAATTGATACATATTTATTGAATCAATATTCTGTTGTGTCACAATAAAAAATATTTATCTTCAATGTGCTAAAATATATGTTGGGTAAAATTAGCATTGTGGGATATGACACGGTTTTGTATCAGCGAATTTCATTGGCTCTGTGAAGGAATAAACACAAACTGATTTTTTTCTACAAAATGCAAAATGATCTTTCTCCGGATTACCTCTGCTCACTTGTACCTCCTACCGTAGGAAGTACATCATCTTACCCTTTGCGTAATGCCAATGATCTTCAAATCATATATGCAAATTCACAACTTTATTACAACTCCTTTTTGCCGTCTGCTGTTCGCGAATGGAATGAACTCCCGGAACAAACACGTAATTCATCTTGTCTCAACATATTTAAAACCAGGATAAACAGCAATATTAACCTACCACCTTCTTACTATTTCACAGGCAAAAGAATTGGTCAGATTTATCACGCCAGACTTAGAACTAAATGCAGCTCTCTTCGCCAACACTTGTTTTCTAAAAATCTTATAGACAGCCCAAGATGCGCATGCGGTTCTGTGGAAGACAATCACCATTTCTTGTTAGTATGTGATCAGTATACAGACCTTAGGCGGGAATTATTGACTACCGTGTCGGAAAAATGCAACCCTACTCTAGATGTATTGTTGTATGGAGATCTTTCTCTATCATTAGAAGAAAATAAAGCTATTTTCTTAGCGGTACATGATTTCATACTGAAGTCGAAACGTTTTCAATAAACGAATATTAATCTATAAGGTTCTTTGCTACTTTTAGTAACTAACTCACAGTGACCTCAAATAAATATCCCAAATCAAAAAATCAATACATTTATATTTGATATTGACGGCTAGCTAGATTAATTTGTCGCATATATAGTACATTGTATATCTTCCTCCACCTCTTCCCCCGTGGAGACAATAATATATCATAGTTTCATATCTATTTCTTGACATTTTGTTGAAATAGTTTACATTCATTACTTTTCATATAATTTATTGATACCACATACTTTTTTGTTGACGTTTGTCAGATCGTCTCAAATCACAAATTAGTTGTACTGATATGTACTATGGTCTGGGATACAGATTTAAAAAAGTCAAACGACTTTCTTCTGGATCCCATTTGTATGTATTGATGTTTTGTCATGTCACGTTGTAAACGGTAATGTTATATGTATACAAATAAAATAAAAGTTAAACTAAACCTAATAATGGCAGCCTCTATTGATTACACAGAGCGCTGCCATATTGTTTTGGTTCGCAGTTTATGGTCAACTCGATCCTTGGCCGTTTCGACCATAGTCAATTCGCACCTTTTGATTCTTGGTCACATCGCACCCCCGGACACAAGTCAACTCAGTATTTCTCTTGTGTGTTGCAGTTCCTTTGTTTTGGATGTAATCCGCGCGGAAAAACGGTCCATATGATTTTTTTAAACCTTAAAGCATTATATACTTGAATATATAGTCCAGATCTTGGGGGCTGATCATTGACCATTAGTCCATACGTGTCTAGCGGTCCTAATGTTTCCATGCAGACTGGGAAACTAGAGCTAAAGTTCTCATAGAAGTGGTAACAAAACTGCAACAAAGTCTCTAACATTCTAGGTAACCGGCAAACATGGGGGCATCTAAGGACGAAAGTCTAAGGTGCGAAAATCTAAGCAGCGAGTTGACCAAGGATCAAACCACCGGAAATTTTGTCGAGCCAATGAAATTATCTGTTACAAGGCCACAGTACATCATGTCCCACAATGCTAATTTTACCCAATATATATATTTTTTTAACTTACAATGAATATTACTTTTTTGTAAAAATTGTCAATAATTCCTTTTTTTTTTTTTTTTTTTTTTTTTTTTTTTTGTCAAATAAACATATATTCTATATATTGTGATTTTTTATTGTCCACATAAAATATTGTATCAATGCATATTTAGTTTGCAAAAAATATATATATATCGCACATAAATATTTTTACTGTGAATAAATATATTTTTATTGCCAATGAATATTTTATCGTAAATAAATATATTTCTGTTGGCAATAAATATTCATGTAGCAAAGAAATATATATTTTTATATCGCAAATAAATGTTTTATTGTGAATAAATATATTTTATTGGCAATAAATATCTTAATATAGAATACATATTTTTAATATGGAATAAATATATTATCATATACAATATTGCAACGTATATCACGCTATATTTAACACTTCAATTATATTCGCGTGTGTGTGTGTGTGTGTGTGTGTGTGTGTGTGTGTGTGTGTGTGTTAATTGCTTCCAAGGGCCTTTGCTGAAAGGAAAGAATTTGTTCATTATTTCTTTTGAAAACTAGAAAATTGTCCACAGTACACGGATGCCCCTCCCCGATCCCTAGCCCCGCAAGTAAACTTACAGGTAAACTTAAACCTGGTTACGAATGTGACATACGCACATACGCACGTACGCACGTACGGACGTAACATCGCCGCGAAACGCTATATGCCCTACTTTGGCAGGCGGGGGCATAAAATCGATGGGGCTATTGTGCTCCTCCGTCCGTCTGTCTGTCCGTCCGTCCTCCGACCATCTGTCCGTCACGCTATCTCCTCCTAAATTACTGGACGGAATTCAACCATTCTTGATACATCACTTCCCGTCATGGTAAGGATGTGCGTGAGCAACATTAATTTTTCCGTGCGTCCGCCATCCGTCCATGTCCGTCACGCTATCTCCTACTAAACCACTGGGCAGAATTCAACCAAACTTGCTACATCACTTTCCCCTCATGGTAGGGGTGTGTGAGAGCAACATTATTTTTCCGTGCGTCCGCCATCCTTTAATTTGCCCGTAATGTCTAACGACATGTCTCTTCCTAAACCATTTGGCGGAATTTTAGCAAATTTGTTACATGACCTCCCATCATGGTAAGGATTTGCATGGGCAAGTCCGTCCGTCTGCCCGTCAGTCATGCTTTTAGCAACATTAGTAACGAGCGTGGGGATTTACGATGGCGCGCTATCAACTGTGCATTCTAGTTTTCATTTATTTATTACTTGCGATCAATAGCCCTCGGTGAGTCAGTTAGATGTGTTTTCGACCGGAGATCAGGAGGTTGCGGGTTCGACCTCGCTGGGTCGGCAACATTATTTCGCGAAGATTTGATCATAAAATATTTTCTACGGTCATTCTCCCTCTACCGCTGACTCAAGAAGGGCCGATGTCAGTTTCTGATGAAAGAATATGCATACTACTGGTTAACCGCATAGAAAACTATGCCTGCCCAGTAAAAGTGTTGTTAGGGAAACTGACCGCGCTCGATATTACCTCAACACAAACATACTTACTATCAACGATTTTAGACTAAACGCATATGATATGGAAGAGAAATAACTTTTAATACAAAAGCACAGTATGATAACCTGAGTTACGACGACTGCCGCAGCTTTAGAAAGGCAAGCTTTCTGCTATGAGGATAGAGGTCCCAGATCAACTTGAGCAACCACGGTCTAATCAGAGTCTTCGATGCCCACTTATAGAATCTGTAGGTATTGAAGAAATACCGAACGACTGCGAAGAGCCTGCATGGCTAATTTGACCTTCGTTGTCTGCATACACGATAATGACCCTTTCCTAACGACATGTCTGTGTCTGGAGTAATAGGTCCTGAGATTGCTGGGTGGTTTATAGGGTGGTGATTTTCCTGCAGATTTGGAGGAACTGATCAAGCAAATTCAGCAGACGACAAATTAGTTAAAACATATTTTATTTGTTTGTACGAGTATATTATCATCAATCATATGCATGAAAAATAGCATACAAGACATGCAGTAAACACCAATATTCAAATGTAATTTGAAAAGGAGCAGACGACAAAGTGATATTTTTTTTATTATTTTGTTACTGAAAACAGACTTTGACATTTGACTCAAATTGTATCTTAAATAACACACAATTTGTATCAAACGAGAAAGCTTGTTTTCTGGAAAATTAGAAAAAATATTCTAACTTGTCGTCTGCTGAAATTTTACCCATCATGCTAAGCGTTAAACTGTCTCCTAACAGCTCTGTTGATGATCATCTGAGTCTCTTCCTGTTCGTGTGTTCGTTTTGTTATCAATAATCACGAAAACGTATCTATATAATTTTGACCCCACCCCTTAAACCCCACTTTTATATAGTTAAGCTTTCTTATTTCTGCTCCAAAACATAGATTGAGGGTACGGGTACTCGTTAGAACCACCTCGGCGAGGCGGTTCTAACGAGTACCAACAATCTATGTCATGAGCAAAAATATGAACAATATCAGAATATTTCTCGGAAAGCTTTCAGTTTTTGGTGGTGAAATTTTCAATGTATTTGAATAGGCGTGTTTCCGAAATAGATTTTTTTATGTCATCCAACATCCATCGTATCAGGTGCTAGGAGACCGCTGTAATTTGTGTGTGAACTTTCCTCTTTACCCCCATATTTATTTGTAACTGGAAAAGAGCCAGCGCACGACAAAACTACAATAAGATATTTGAAACCAGCAAAGACAGATCAGCCTGTACATGCACCCAGTATAGCAAATATTTTCGTTTAACCCTCTTTGGATAGCTTGGAGGTTGTGAAGGCACATGCGGATGCGCAGGCTGATCTGAGTCTTCGCTGGTCGCACATGTCTTATTGTAGGTTTTGTCGTGCGCTGGCTCAAATGTGTTTGTAAAACATTGTCCCCAACTACAGTATAACCTCAATGGCTCAAACACGGATGGCTTCTTTACCGTGGATGATTCGAACTCGTTTTTCAGTCCCTACAAAATTCTTCCAATAGCTCAAGAGAACAAATATTTAGGGATTTTTTCTTATTTTATCATGGAAATGCATGTTGTGTGTACTCATTAGAATCGCCTCATCGAGGCGATTCTAATGAATACACTCAACATATAATCGTTGTGTAGAAAATCGAAAAGATTTCCCTAAATTATCGCAATTTGTTTCCTGATCTGATGCCATGATTAACCCTCAGTGGCTCGAACTACCCATGTCCCGAACGAATTTACATGATCCCAAAGATGTTCGAGCCATTGGGGTTCGACTGTATATGCTTGCAAAAACAAAATGTCAAAGTTAGAAAAGGGTATAACTGTGACTAAATTTAATCATTTTTTATTTTATTTTATTATTATTATTTTTTTTTTTTTTTTTTTTTTTCAAAAGTTAATCAGGTGATCTACTCTCCAGCCACATTTATCTCACCAAGTTTCAGGGCGCTCAAACAATTTTCAAGGTATCTTGTTCGCAAGAAAGCATGACGAATGAACGGACGGACGGACGAACAAACGGCTTAAAAGCAGCATGCCCCTCTAACTTCGTAATACTGAATCAAACGTTTAGTGGTAGTTTATTTTGGGATAAGACACGGCCTAATGTTGCTTCTGGACCGAGTTGGCTCACACCACCCAGAGAAGAACTTATAACGCTTAGCACTCTTTTTTTTTTAATTTTTCTGCAGACAACATTTTTAAATTGTTTTCTTATTTTCCCAGTAAACAGGATTTGACATTTCATGCAAATTGTCCACATCCACTTGTAACAATTGGCAAGAAATGTCAAATCCTGTTTTCTGGATGGCGACCACTACCAGGAATTATCGTACTACAGGAACTGTCATTCAGGTTATCGATATTCCATTTTAGATAGGCTTCGATTAATTCCCTTTGATCGGAGGCCCGTAACCGTCGTCTTACCTGTGTAGCTGGTGTGTAATCAACCCAGTGTCACACACCTACAGTACTACAGATTAAATCATGTATGGATGCTCTTTAGAATCTTGGACCCAATATACATGTACACTGGACTAGGTCCGAGTTTGAATGAATGAATATCAGCAGATTATTCAGTATGATTTTCAAAAGAATATCAATAGTTTAACCTAAGAATTAATTAATAATGATAATAACAAAATATTAATTAATTGATTAAAATCAATTATTATTATTATTATTATTATTATTATTATTATTATTATTATTTCAAATTAAATAAAAAGTGTTGTATTTAGTTATAGATAATTCAATATGATTTTTAAACGAATTTCAATAGTTTAACCTAAGAAAACAAAAGTAATTAATAAATTAAAAAAGTGTTATATTTAATGAATGGTAATTCTGTAAGATTTTAAAATGAAGAACAATAGTTAATCTAAGAAAACAAATGAGTTAATTAATTAAGGTTGTATTTAATTACTGATGATAGTTCGGTACAATTTTTGAAAGAAAAACGGTCATTTCACCTGGAGAAAACAAATGGGAAAATTTAATTAAAATATATAAGTAATTTGAAAAAAAATGAATGAATGAATAAAAAAAACAAAACAAAAAACAACAACATTACTTTATGATAACCATCAAAGAAAGAAAGAAAGAAAGAAGCCTATGGATGATGAATACAGGAGAAAGACCTATGTCATCCTCTTCTTAACATCATAGGACAGTCTATGTACTATGCGGCGTCTGATCTGGGTCTAAAGTTCTTATCTATTTGTCAATGTCCATTTTTTAGCATAAATGAGTAATATCAAATATTACAGTGTTTTAAGCAACCTTCAGGTATGTGCCCTTTGTAGACCAAGACCACATTGCGCTTTCTGAGCAAGGTTATGCTCTTTGCTTAATGTGTGTTACAGATCTGATTGTTAAGATCAGTATGTGCAGATGCTTATGCTAAACAATCCTCCTGTTTATTCTGTGCCTGAGCACAGTTTGGTCTGGGTCTAAAGTATAAACAACGCTAGTCACTATTTCCTTTTCTAGTAGTATAAGGGTACATGATTAGAACAAAAAAAAAGTTAATTTAGAGGTTTTAATTATCATTGGTAATTTGATAATTTAGTAGTTTGAACCAGTCTGCAAAGCTCACACAGACTATCAGCTGGACAGAGGTGTACAAACAGGACATTTCTTTCAAGACAGGTACATTAATAGCTTTGGGCTATTTGTTCACAGCATAAAGACAATTCTATTTCATAAACCTAGGGCCCATTGGTGGCGCAAATTAGCATAGTACTTATCAGTTGAGTCCTTAGCACTTTGGGTAAAAGTTTTGCAGACAACATAAATATGGGATCATTTTCTCCAGTTCTCCATAAAAACATATGTTGTAGGTATTAATTTGATGCACCTCGGTGAAGCAAAAACATGTTATGAGTATTCATTTGAAGAACGTTGGCGAGGCTCATCTAATGAGTACCCACAACATATGTTTTCATGGAGAAAAAAAATACAATCACCAAATACTTATCCTGAACAGTTCCTCTGTATGTTTTATTTTCAAAACAGGATTTGACATTTCATGTAAATTGTCTCCAATGAAGACTATTTGTATGAAGTGTCAAATCCTATTTTCTGGATAAACTAAGACACTAACCACTTTATCGCATGCTGAATTAGCCCAGAAAGTGATAAACGTTAAGGAATCAAATATTATCCCATCCCCTAAAAAGAAAATGGTTTGACATTTCATGCAAAGCATCTCCATTGCAAACAATTTTCATGAAATGTCAAATCTTATTTTCTGGGGAAAATTCAACAAATATCACCAGTTTATTGTTGCTGAATTAGCCCAGAGAGTGGAAAAGGTTAAGGGTTAAGTTTTTTACCTCTCCCCCATCCCCACAAAAAAGAAAAAAAAAAAAAACAACAACAACAGGTTTTGACAGTCCATACAAACTGTCTCTGAGGGAGACAATTCGGTTGACATGTCAAAGCTAGAATTGCAGGACCCTGTGATCTGTCTCAGATAAAGGGCAGTTGTGTCAGATTATGAAAAAAGGGAAATTATTTATTATGCAAACACTAAAGATCCAGATCAATCTGCGCATCTGCACACTCTGATCAGGTTTTAATCGATATATTCTACAGTAATCAGTGTTTCTTTAGTTACACAGTTAAAGATGGCGCTTTGTTTGCCCATATTCCTTGATCATAGTCATAATGGTCCTTTTCAAATGTTGATGTTCATTTGATGTTTTGACCACTTTGTTTTTATTGCATGAGGTATAGATTAAGCTATTATTAATTTGTCCAGTGGCCTGAGGCTTCTAGTTCCCAGCTGGATAATGATAATAAGAACAAATGGAACCAGAAAATAAACAACGTGCTGTTATTTATATATGTTTGAATCCATTTTTTTTTTTAATGCTAATATAAATGGAAGTGAAATGACAAATCCAGTTTTCTGGGAAAAATAAGAAAAATATTACTAATGTGTTGTCCGCTGAATTAGTCCAGAGAGTGGTAAAGGTTAAAGTACCTGTCATTAGATGTCGGTTGCCCAATTTTTTACATTATAATCTAACGTAATATTTAATAATATTTAGCAATGACTGCAATTTCTATAAAATACCTTCCACACAACTACTCCAAGCTGGAACTGTGTCACGATTAAGGGCGAGGATTGAGAGTTTGTATTTAACCCAGATTAAGCCCTTCAGTAGTTTTTATTTTTGACCGTTCCAAGGCGGCATTCCTCTTCATCACGAGAACATACCTATATAATTTTGACCCCTTAAACCCCACTTTTATATTGTAAAACAAGGGTATACTGTATTTGTCTTATTTCTCCTGAAAACATAGATTGTGGGTACATGTACTGGTTAGAACCGCCTCGGCGAGATGGGTATAACGAGTACCCACAATCTATGTTTTGAGCAGAAATATGAAAAATATCAGAATTTTTTATCTGAAAATTTTCATTTTTTGGTTGTATAATTTTCAGTATATTTGAATAGACATTTCGTAATGTGCAGTCCCTCTTAGTTTCTGTTTGGACTATTTTCGTTTGAGTGCTGCTTTGTAGTGTGATCTCGTGTCACCCAGTACGTATCCGGTTCCCTAAGAAGGCTGTGTGCCGTGATTGTGGCCATTCCTGTGCATCCCCATAATTATTTGTCAATTAACAAAATGCAAATATCAATTAGCAAAATTACTACTTCATTTGCTTCATACTATTTTGCAATAAAACATGATTGCTGCAGAGTTTGCTGAGAGAAAATTTCAGACAACACCATTTTGGAATATTTTTTTGTTATTTTTCCAAGAATACAGGCTTTGGCATTTTATGCAAATTGTCTCCTAAAGAAGACAATGTGCATGAAATGTCAAACAAATTTCTAGATAACATAAGAAAAGTCAGCTGAATTTTTCCATAGTGATAAAGGTTAAATTAAATCACAAACCAACCTTTGCCTATGCAGGATTAACGACGCGGAGGGGATCCTTTGGCTAAAGTGCACGACCCACATTTAATGGCAGCTTTAAGTGAATACTTTTATTTTTTTTAATGGGGACATATGGCAGAAGTTTTCAAAGTGCTTCTCTACAAGTTCCATTTTACATTATTGAAATGCATTTCTTGCATCATATACTACAACAAGCTGTTATAAAAATCGTAGTCTGCATATTCGAATGATAGAATAACATGAACCAACAACCATTGCATTAGCAACAATAAAATAATTTCTGCCATTACGAAAACACGCCTATTCAAATATATAGAAAATTTCACCTCCAAAAACTGAAAATTTTCATATAAAAAACCCTGATATTTTTTTCATATTTCTTCTCAAAACATAGATTGTGGGTACTCATTAGAACCGCCTCGTCGAGGCGGTTCTAACGAGTACCAACAATCTATGTTTTTGAGCAGAAATAAGGAAAATAATGTATACCCCTGGAAACCCCAGTTTTACTATATAAAAGTGGGGTATAAGGGGTCAAAATTATATAGGCATGTTTTCGTGATGTAACTTTTTTAATACATTGACATTTCAAACGGTCCACAGTATTGCCTCATCCACTATACCCAACATACTTCTCCCAAAACAACTATTTTCCCTTCCCAGACTCACTGGGTGTTTGCTTGGTCTCGATATTTATTTATTTATTTCTTTACTTTCTATTTATAGACTATAGGTCCCGATAGGAATGTTGTTGTTGTTTTTTTTTTGTTGTTTTTTTTTGTTGTTTTTTTTTTTTTTTTTTGCTTTTTGTTGTTTTTTTTTCAGGTATTAGGTCAATGAGTTTTTCGTACAATCGTTTATGATGTATAAAAGGAATTCCATTTTGAAAATTTTGGATTATTTGCATTTGTTTGCATGAAATTTGTGTCAGTTATTTAGAAATATACATTATATAACAGTAACACCTGTTAGATAGGAATTGCTTTGAAAAGACGCCATCTCCATTCCAATGATGCCCTCCAAGTTTCTACAAGAACGGACCCTAAGTACAACAGACTTTTTTTAAACGTGAATTTAGCATAGCACTATGGGTAAAATTTTCAGTAGACGATATATAGAAATACAGCAAACGTTTTTTTTTTTTTTTTTTGACATTTCATGCAAATTGAATTCAATGGAGAAAATTTGCATTAAATGTCAAATCCTCTTTGCTGGGGAAAATTAGAAAATGTCATCAATTTGTCGTCTACTGAATTAGCCTAGGGAATGGTAAAGGTTAATCTCATCTCATCAGTAACACTTTTATGTTTTTTCATCTCACTATTGCTTTTTTATTCTCTCTAATCATCTGCCTTTTTTCACGGCACGCAATGACCCGGGAGGGATGTTGCAGTACAACCAGATAGACAGAAGAAGAAATGAGGAGTGATTATAAAGTTTTATTTCCATCTTGTATATTTCGTCTATTCCCATTTCGTCTACTATTTCGATGGTCCCATTTCGTCTTCTCACACATCCCAATTTCGTCTACGGGGGGAATTTACACACCTATGCAGCCTACTCAAGACCGCATAGGTGGTATAAACTTATATATTTTGTAAAAAACACAACGTAACACGTGTAGACCCAGGTCAGACTTTAGGTAGTTAGTCTGGTTCTACTCTGTTTGTGTTCCCATATCCCTTATTATCGTTCCTCATCTATTCTCGTAGAAAGCATTGCAATCCAGCAAATCACAGCTCAAATCCTTATCATACTTATTCTAAAAATTGAACAAGTCAATTTCCGTACATGTTGGTGAGACTAGAAATTGCTGGATGAAAGGCAAACAATGAAGACCCTGATACGAAACATGCCGCGATTTTGCGGCGTCTGATCTGGGTCTATATCGTTTACTCAGTCGTTTTGTCTAGCCGAACGCAGTTTCCCCGCCACACGCATAGCTACTGATAAGAGGGGCGTATCCACATACTATTTTTCTTATTTCTCGACGAATACATATGTTGTGGTACTCATTAGAAGCGCCTCGCCGAGGCGCTTCTAATGAGTACCCACAACATATGTTTTCATGTTATCAGCATTTTTCGAATGAAAAAAGCGCCTTATCTGTTGCTATGCACACGTGTGAACTTGTTTAAATTTGTAATTTAATTGTTTTAACCATTTTATCTTGGCAGACCAAAACCAATACCTGTACAAACAGTGTAGATCCAAATGAGACGGCTCGGCGTCTTATCAAATTTCACACTGTTCGCCAGTCTCTTTGTTTTGTTTTTTTCTGTTTTTTTGTTGTTGTTGTTTTTTTTTTTTTGTTTTTTTTTTGTTTTGTTTTTTTATTGTTGTTGTTGCTTATATTATTATCATTATTTAAGACTGAACCTATTTGCATCAGTGGAGAAGTCCGAAATCAAGAATGGAAGCGTCCACTTCAGAAACACAGGGATGAAAGGGTTAAAAACATAGTTGTGTATTACATGAAAACAACCAGCACTGTTTTCTTTATCATTTATTTGTAAAATAGATATAAAAAGCATATATGAAAAACATCATGATAAAAATGAATTTATTAATACTTGTCATGCTGAATAAATGAAGATGCCATACCCATTTCTAATTCTCAGCCAATCAGATTCCTTGATCCAGATTGCTGATATAAATTCACATACTGAATGGCAAACAGTGCAGATCCAGATCAGTTGGCTTCTTCAGAAGCCAACTGATTTGGATCTACACTGTTTGCAAAGACAGGGTATATCCGGGTTCAGCAGGACAAGGGTTAATACATACACAGACAGTTTACAAATGTATATAACCATACATACAACTACAATAACAGATGCGTATACAATAAACATATAAAAACATGATACATCTGCAAACTGAAAAATAATGACATGTAACCTAAGAGTACCCATATCAGTCTGCGTAGTGTAATCAAAGTCTACGTAATATACGCATCTTATATTGTATTAGTGAGCACAGTATACCCTAACCAAATTGCGCGGATGCAGAGTCTTATCTGCGTGTACGCTGGTCGCATATGTCAAACTTTGAAAGGGTAGATAGATATGCTGGACTTGGTAGTAACAGAAGCGGGATACTAGACACCAAAGTTTGTCGGTAGTTTTACAGCAAGCCAAAGATTAAGCACTTTTTTCAATCAGTGATATAACTATCTTTATTTTCAGTGTAACCACTGGATTTGTCATATAGGAACAAGTTGAATGTCCGTTCTTGATACGAATAGCATGCCTAAATACCACAGCAAGAACTGTGCTTATTTCTGGTCAAAATATGAAGCTTATTATACCAGCAAACAGGGAACACATATTAACCCAACTTTTAGGATTCATTAAAGTGAAAAGAAACCACGCTCATGTTTATTCTTACTTACAGAATGTTATTAGTCAAGAACTTTCGTATACAATACAGCAGACACTGCGCCTGTAACTGGACCAATACGAAATATCTTGAAAAAGACCATTACTATCTAAACTTACGAATATTTAGAAGAGTGGTGGTATCATGCTTTATATGCTGAATGTATTATATCTATCTTGTCAAAAACAGTCATTTTTTAAAACAAGCAACATACAAAATAAGACACTTGATACCTCAACAGAAAGATGCGAAGTTATCAAAGTAGCTGTTCCTAATGTCTATAACTGAATTGATATACTTGGTTGTCTTCTCTTTACAAAACTGGCCAGCTCTTTTGTATCGGTACCCTCGTCAAAATGTTTGGAAGAACAATTCTAGAATTCTGGCTAGATGAAAACTAAATTCTTTGATGAATATAGACACGATAGTTGCATACACATCGACATAAATTTACTAATCTTGTTTATATTATTATATTATTTATTTATTTTTTATTTTATTTTTTTTTTTATTTATTTATTTATTTATTTTTTTTTTTTGCTATTTTATTTATATTTTATTTTTTATTTTAATTTTAATTTTGTATTTTAGCTTATATATACATATACATATATATATATATATATAAATATATATATATATATATATATATATATATATATATATATATATATATATATATATATATATATGATTGAAATCGTGATGTAATTCCATATAAACAATTACAAAATTGTACATGACAATACATGCAAATACAGAAAAGAAAGATAAACGAAAATAAAATAACTAATGCGCAAAATGAGAAAGGGGCCATATGCAAGCATCGAAGTTTCAGATCAGCCTTCACATTAGCACAGTCTGATCAAGGGTTTATAATTAACTGTTTACTGATAAACTTATTGATGCCAATAACAGCTAAAGCCCTTATTAGACTGTGTGGATGCAAAGATTGATTTATTGAAATATAAGGGCCTTTTTCCAGGTCGAGTGCATAAATAAATGCTACACCATTCTATTATTCAATAATCAATCTTCGATTTCTATCATTTGCATGCCATTTCCAAAGAACGTGACAAAGAAATTGCATTGAAATAGCTTGTGAGTTTCAACCGTTTTTTTTTTTTTATTTATAATACAGGGTCCATAGCTGAGACTTCTTAAGACAGTGCCCCAAGATTTGTTTCAGGACAAGACGTAAATAAGCTGATCCCAACTTATGTATATATGTCATGTTTGTATATTAATTGTACTTCTTGGAACGATTTGCGACCTTCATTAGGCCTAGAAATAATCCCGTCCAGTTGGACATCATTGGCAAGATAATGCAATCGATGTATCGCCAGATTAATGAGCGCGCGCTCTGTGTGTGTGTGTGTGTGTGTGTGTGTGTGTGTGTGTGTGTGTGTTCAGGGAAAATAAGGCTGCATTTGAAAGTGTTACTGGGTTAAGATGTCTCATAGAGAAAACAAAAGGCAAATTAAACTTACGCCCTTACCCCACCAAAATCCTTAAAATGGTTTTACAAGATCGGATATAGTTTCTAAATCAATCAAACATTCGTTCCTGTCATTCTCAGGAATCAATCTGCTGATCACAGTCACAACAAGGGACCTTAGAAGGATTGGATACAAGGGCACAATCAACAGATTTTCCGCCATTGTGTACAATAAAGGTGACTTTTATTACATCATGTTTGTTTTCCTGTATACAACCCTCTCTGAAAAGGAATCTACACTGTAAGGAAAGAATGCGTTCCCTTTACATCACGAAAACATGCCTATATTATGCTGACCCCCTTTAACCCCACTTTTATATAGTAAAACTGGGATTTACAGGGGTATACATTATTTTTCTTATTTCTGCTCAAAAACATAGATTGTGTGTAAGAGTTTATTTATCTGAAAATTTTCAGTTTTTGGAGGTGAAATTTTCTATATATTTGAATAGGCTTGTTTTCGTAATGGTTACCATCGTTTTTTTTTTTTTTTTTTTTTTTTTTTTTTTTTTTTTTTTTTGTTTTTGTTTTTTTTTTTATTTCATTTGTTAAAAAAAATTATAGAAGATATGAAATATGCATATTTTATATTATGTATATCTACAATTCTAACTGACTGTCATTCAAACTAAGAAGTTCGATTCAAGTCGGTTATACAAAATGCATCGAGTTAATGTTCAGCTCAAGGCTCTGACCAAATATCGAGTCGACAGACATGGACTAGACTTCAAATTTCTCACTTGTTTCTTTTGCCATTTAATAACAATTCACCCATGGCACCCTGGGTAAAAAATTTAAGCAGACGACTTTGTGAATATTTTTTTATTTGTCACTGAAAACAGGATTTGACATGTCATGCAAATTGTCTCTGGTAGAAATGAAATACAAATATCTCCAATTTGTAGTCAATATCAAATCCTGTTTTCTGGTAAAAATTAAAACAAATATATATATAATACCAATTCGGCGTCTGCAGGATTAGCAAAGAGAGTTATAAAGGTTAACGTATATAGTTATATTAATCGTTTACTGGTCTTTTTTCGCTCATTGTATCTTGCTCATTTTCCTTTCCTAAGTGTGGACTTATAGTCTCGTTTTAAGAAATTTTCACAGTTTTTTTTTGTATCGTTATTGTATTCTTTTACTGTTTCCAAACTGTCGGTCAATGGCTTGTTTCATCTTCGTTGATACATCCGTGTGGTCCAGCAAGTGACGATGATCACATCGCTGTTTACAGCAAGAAGAACAACAAGCTAGAAAGAGAGGTAATAAGAACGACGAGACCAGATGTTGCCCTGGTGGCACTGCTGTACCATCTGCCTAGTTGAGCTGAAAAAAAAAAAAAAAATAAAAGACAACAATTATATATTTGTTTTATATATTTATTTCTCTTTGTTTTGGCTATTTTATCTTTGTAAAAAGAAATCAGAAAATAGTTCAGCAACCAACAAATTTGCCCTAATGATTTATTTATTTATTTATTTATTTATTTTCAGAAAAAAGGGTGTTGGTGTTTCATCCAAACCTAACCAACTTGCATTAAATATCAAGTCAATACGAAAACACGCCTATTCAAATATATAGAAAATTTGATCTCCAAAAACTGAAAATTTTCAGATAAAAAACTCAAATATTTTTCATATTTCTGCACAAAACATAGATTGTGGGTACTCGTTAGAACCGCCTCGCCAAGGCGGTTCTAACGTGTACCCACAATCTATGTTTTGAGCAGAAATATGAAAAAATAATGTACATGTATATCCCTGTAAACCCCAGTTTTACTATATAAAAGTGGGGTTTAAGGGGGTCAAAATTATATAGGTATGTTTTCGTGATGTCTGTGTTCCGGGAAAATATTTTTTTTTTTTTTTAAAAAAACCTCTGTTACTACTTAAGCTCATCAGATCAAATGTTAAATATCGGAATGTGGTGCTCATATCAGATTCAGTTTGGCACCGAATCATAGTATATTCTATAATAAGTCTACGAGTTTGGTAACTGATTTAAGAGCGAAGGAATGGATGAAATAATTGCAAATTGCACAAGTTTTCTTAAGCTGTAGGTAACTCCTAGAGAAAATAAAAAGCTGTGCAGACAATCAGACCTCAGCAAACGTTTTTGATCAAGATTAAAATACAGGATCTTTCTGTTTGCCACTCATCCGGCCACTTTTGGGGTATCAGTGAGTGGTGGGATATCCCAGCATTTTGAATGAATAGCGTGTCTTGCATAGCAACAGATAGGGCGCTTTTTTCATCCGAAAAATGTTGATATTTTTCTTATTTCTCCACGAAAACATATGTTGTGAGTACTCATTAGAAGCGCCTCGGCGAGGCGCTTCTAATGAGTACCCACAACATATGTTTTCGTGGAGAAATAAGAAAAATTCTTGATGCTGATGAAAACATTACAAGCATCAATAATATATCAAATCCTATGGTGTTAGAGATAGGAAAGATTTCAGTCTGAATATAAAACATTTCAGACAGGACAGGAAAACTATGTGTTCTCTTCAAACAAAATTGTTATGCTTATACACAATTACATGACTGGCATAGATGATGATGTTATTAATTAGAGTGCTGTATAATGTATGTAAACAACATATTGTAAGATGCAGAGGGATGGTCCTCCTCGACACTATGCGATTAACCAATATTTTTTAACATTCTTTCGCCAGAAACTGACGACAGCCCTTCTTGAATCAGTGGATGGAGAGAATGACCGTAGAAAATACTTCATGATCAATCTCCACGAAAGAATGTTGCCGCACATAGTTGGGATCGTACTCGTACTCGTACTTGCGACCTCCTGATCACCAGTCGGACGATATCCGACTGAGCCACCTAGGCCGTCTCGATAATGTTATTTCGTGTTGGCCAAGTTTCAGGCCCAAGCTATGCTGTATTGTATACGAAATTTCCTGGCTGAGCCACCGAGGCATATTCGTTACAGTATTTTTATATAAAATCCTACTTCGTCGCGCATGCGCGACTTGGTTCAGGTAATGTAACTGTACACAACCAAATGTCAATCCCAGCAGACACACAACATTGAAGCAACTCCGTTTCAACATTGATTCAAATACGCTAAACCAGCGTTGTTTCAATTTCGTGTGCCCGCTGGTATATATACAGGAGCAAACAATGTGTGTGTCCATCAGAAATAAAAGAAAGTTAATGACGAGAATTTAAGATGACTTACCCACATTCGCTGAAGCCCTTGGGCCTGCAAATAAATTATACATTATTTGTTAACATAAAGTAAGACTAGCATTACTAAAATAACCTTAAATTATTGCTTACTTAACTATTTAAATGCATGAGACCGGGCCCCAAGGTTATAAAACTTGAATGTGCTCAACTCAGCTGAGCTTGAAACTTGTCCTTCTAATATATCTCAGGGCCCAGTTGTTCAAAGCATCGTTAGCTTAACGAGCTCGTTAAGGGTCATTTCGTAAACTGTTTTAGTGGATTCAATATACAATATTCTGATATTTTTTGCTGAAAAAATGTGAGTAGCTTTTGCACTGCAAAAGCTACTCACATTTTTTCAGCAAAAAATTTCGGCATATTTGCGTATCACTTGATGTAAATTTTAACGAATCGTTAACTAACGACATCGTTAGTTTTGAACAACTGGGCCCAGATTACTAACAATTGCAAATTCTTCCTTGCTAAATATAGGTGAGCATGAAAATGGTTATGCTAATTGTTGGCATTTTCAAATATATTTGCAGAGAAAATTTCATGCTCAGTTGAGTGAAGCACGAAAAAAAAGTTTTATAAACCCGGAGCCGGAAGAAAAGCTTTTTGCAAACACTGGGGATCGACGAACATGAGGCTGTTAATAATGACGTCACATCAGGTTTAGAGTATGTGAGTTTGCCAAACACCGTGGACTAGATTACAAAGGCGACTGTTTGAAACATTAATCAATTTATTTACATTGTAAAAACAACATGTTTTAGTGTCCAACAAAAGACAATACATGTATGCTACATATCTAAAAGTTTAGCACTCTCTGGACAGATTCAGAGTATATACTATTCTCTCATAAAACGCTTAAGATGCATATGTTATACAGTCGACTCTCGTTATCTCGAAGTCCAAGGGACTCTCTGGAATACTTCGAGATATCCGTACCTCGACATATCAGACTTGCGGAATTGAGGAAAACAATAAATCGAACAACCACATTTAATAAATGAATATGTTATTTGACTCCTGAAGTTAAGAGATATATTGAAAATATTGTGGAAAAAAGGAGAAATTGCTCCTCAGGAGCAATTTCTCCTCATTTCCACAATATTTTGATACCTGTTGTTAGATTTCCATGTTAGAACAGGGACAAGATTTTCACTTCGAGATAAGCAGTTATTCGAGATAAGCGAGGTCGAGATAACGAGAGTATACTGTATTAGCGACCAAGTCTGTACATATGCGCAGCTGAGTTGAGCTGAGGCTAATCTGGTCACATATGCAAAATTTCTTTTTTTTTTTTTTTTTTTTTTTTTTCTTTTTTTTTTTTTTTTTTTTTTTTTGGAAAGGCAGAAAACATTTTTGTTCTATAATTATCCTAATATTTGAACACACAGGTCTGTGCAAACTGTATAGGCCAGAACAGACACCACAGAACACAGTTTGCAACTCATCCAGCAATATTTAGACACCTCAACACACTTATACTAAAAACGCAACAATTCAATGTATCCGCTGTCCTTTCAAGAGGAGAATATTCTTTCCATTTACAGTAGACCCGTTTTCAGAAGGACCTTGGTGTGCAGGAAAGGAAACCTTAAATCTAGTTGTAGACTTTTTACGGACGTCACATGGCACACAATCTGTTTCAATGGTGTGAAATAAAGTCTGTGAAGGTTGCCATTGGAACCAAAGACATAAAGCAATGTAAATCGGAGACTTGGTTTTATTTAGACTCTTCATATGTCAAAATGTAGCTTTCAAGGATGCACTGGCCGCAAGCACAGGCTTAACTATTTTAGCCCGGTACACCTAAACAGTACCTATGCAAACAGTGTAGATACTAATGAGGCGGTCCGTAACGAGCCGTTTCACCAGGATACACACTATTTGTCATTCAGATCTGGTGTGACTGATATCCCTATTTGCAACAATCGATGCGTCCAAATTCAAAGATTGGAGAGTCCGCTACAGAAACTCAGGGGTGAAAAGATTAAGCGAAATTCGATTTTATATGCTATCTTGCTCTCTCTTGCTCTCAAACACTTTATGGAAGTCAACTCTCGACAAACAGTCAGTCTTATTAGGTTAATCCTTAAAGATTGAATAAACTCTCCCACACATTGTACATGTATTGGAAGAGTCCATTTGTTTTCGACTTTAAGTATGACAAGCTATATGATATAGATATTCATCAGGAAAAATGGTTGAGCTATTTGCAAAAAAGAGATCCTGATCAGAGGCCGCGTTCAGTGGCCTCTGATCTGGGTCTGCACTGTTTGCCAGTTACCCTTTTAGGGGTCTCCAGTCTTCAATGAGTTTATTTATTTATTTTTTTATTTTATTTACACAATATTTTAAGAGGGGACACATTTAGCTAAAAATAGCCATTCTACCAAGTGGCCGTCTGCTAACATACGTACTAAATTCTCTAAAACACATGTTACTTGAAAAGAGCAAAAATATAACATATACAGATATATACACAAACGTCACACATACATTCTAAAAATGCAGTTTTATCTAAAAAGTTAATAAAATAATTAAAAAGACATGAAAAATATTTACTTCTTCTGGGGCGGAGAGTTCGAGATCTGTGGTTCATCCAATAGGTGTTAAAATCTCGTACAACAGTGGCGCTGAAAAACATATCAATCCAGTCATGAGTAAAGGGTCCATCTTGCATATGCAAAGGTCCAAATCAGCCTGCGCGTGCGCGTAATCGGACCCGAGGTATTCGGTATCCATTTTCAGAATCAATGAATACTATAACATACATTGATGAACAGCTAAGAAACTAATTCTATAATGGCACATTGCTCATGCTATGGCCCCATAACAAGCCTTGTCACTAGGGGCAGCGAACTTCCAAACAGCATCCGCTGACTTGGCATTTCGCTGTTTCGCTCTTATGCTTAACACTCTGTAGAAAATGAGCGGACGATGATTTGAAAAAAAAAATTCTCTATTTTTCTCATAAAATAGGATTGGATATGCCATGCAAATTGTCTCCTGTCTCTTTCGAAGAGAAATTGCATGAAATGTCTAGCCTATTTTCTGAATATAAAAAGTAAGAAAACATATCATCAATCTGCCGTCTGCTGAATTAGCCCAGAGAATGGTACAGGTTTCATCATCTATTTTTGCATAAAAAAGAAGGGTCGCACGGTTATTAACAGCCGTGCATTAACCGACGAAAAGCCGTGTATTAACAAGGCATTCACATGCTGTTAATGCATGGCTACGCAACTTTCAATAAGCCTGTACCGGGGCCACAGAATTGCTGCCGTCACAAGATGTATGGTGCCCAGCCCTAGAAAGAGCATAGTCCGTGGAAATTACATTTGCGAGACATCAGTGAAAAGGCGAAACAAAATAGTGCAAGAAATAACGTGAAATGTAGCAAATGTTTTTAATTTTTATGCAATAACAGCGATCGAACATGGTTTTTCAATGCATTAACATTCGCCAGGTCCTTGGGAGGTGTTGAAAACCGCGGCCTTCGGCCTCGGATTTCGACACCTTCCACGGGACCTGGCGAATATTAATGCATGAAAAACCTTGTTTGATCCCAATATTATAGGGTAATGTAGGGTACACATTACACAGACTTGTTAACACAATTTGGGTTTCACCTTTACCATTTTACGGACAAATTCAGCAGACGACAAATTAATGATATTTTTTCTAGAAAATAGGATTTGACATTTCATGCAAATTGTCTTTACTACAGACAATTTGCATAAAATGTCAAACCTGTTTTCTGCGAAAAATAAGTACACTATTCCAATATACGTGTGCTAGAAATATTACCTAGAGTCATGGCTAAGCGTCAGGATGCACTTCCACAGATCATGCTCGGAACCTTCATTATCGGATTGCACATTCAAACAAACCCATTACATGACAGAAAATACCGACAAAATATAAATACCATTACAACACTGCACGGATATGCAAACTGATCTAGGCCCTTACTGGCCACACGAACAAATAAATTTCAGTTCTATTGTTCTATAACGTATACTTTTTACCATATTTTTTTTTAAATATAGACCTGAGCAAACCGTGTAGACCCGGATCAGACGCCGCAGAACGCGGCGTCTGATCAGGGTCTGCACTGTTTGTCCCTCATCCAGCTTTTAAACATATCAACAAGTGGTGAAAAGGACTTGTTCAAATTTAAGACAAGTCTTGTAAGGCTTTAAGATGTACAAATGCTTAAGATAAATACTGTATTTTAGAGCAAATTCTAAATTTACTGCAGGTAAACCTGTATGAAGCAAGCCAAAGTGCGGTTGCTTAAGACAGGTGTTTGCTTAATACAGGTATCATACTTGTTCGACTTTTAAGGAATCCAAAACATGTGACCCCTTAATAGAGGTTTTGTTTAATACAGATGGCATTTAAGACAGTGTGTTTATATCTAAATAACGGATGAAATACAGCAGCTCCATGGAAAAGGAAAATGGAAAAAGAAGATACATGTGTGGATACTTACATAAATTGTACAGGTTGGTTATAGCCAAGTGGTGGGTACCACTTCAGCATGATCTCTGTCTTGGGATTATTCTCCGTGTGAGTCACCGAAAACCCCCGGGGACAGTTCATCCTTTGCACCACCACGTTCATGTTATTAAACTGTGTAGGAAATCGTTGCATAGGAAACTGGTTACCCGGAAACACCTGTCGACCCACTCGGCCCACCATGCCGGCTGGAGATAGGACCGAGCCGGTCCGGACTAGTCCTGGTCTTGTACTTCCGGTTAGAATAGGCTGAAAACAAAATAATATTAATATATTATTGTATTTACCCAAAATATTCGGACACCGCTAATGCTTACCGTACTGCTCTCCATAGGAGCAAATTCTTACCTTTTAACTCTTTCTCTGCCACAGGCGATAATAATAGGCTTTTGCAAACAGCATAGATCCAGATGAGACGGCTCAATGAGCCGTCTCATCTGGATCTATGCTGTTTGACATTCAGTCTTTCAGCTCTACATATAAATGTTTTTCCAAACGATAGCTTGTTAAAATAAATAAGCAGACGACAAATGTCGTCTGAAATTTGGCGCCGAAAGAGTTAAAGTAGATCCATTTTCAGAAGGGATCAAGAAAATTTTAACAGAGGTATCTGCCCCGCCCAGAAAGCGTATTTTAAGTCTCTAAGCAGTAGTTTGACTATTAATACTTCTTCAGTGAAACAATAAAATCTTGTTTGACATCTTAAAGGAAGACGATTTCATTTTTTTATTTTTAATTTGTTGTATTTGACTGATATTTTCCCATGTATTTTTTTTAATTTATTGTATTTGACTGATATGTTCCCATGTATTTTTTTTTAATTTGTTGTATTTGATTGATATGTTCCCATGTATTACCTTCGAGGACCTCTACTCTAATATACAGTGTACTGAAGATTACCCCTCGCTGAGATAATACCGATTCAAGACTTACCTGGACAGTTTGGCGCATGCGCACAACAAAGTAAAACAAGATTATTTCCCTTAAATGTGACTACACAGAACACAGATGTAAAGACGTAATGACAAAGAGGAGAGATAAACAAGAAAACGCTAACTTGAATCAGAAAACAAGACACTTACTTGATCGTTCATATATCTAAATTCTCCAACATTCATTATTTGTCCATTCAGATTTCTAGATCTGGCTTGAAGCAGAAAGCCTTTAAACTGCTGGGTCATGGCACCCCGGCGGGCTTTGATCTTGACTGGAATAAAATGAAAATAGGTGGTGCGCAACTTCACAAAAAAGGCAACAAAGTACTATATCCGCCTGCGCATTCGCATCACAGAATAAAGAATGCCATGATCAAATGCCAAAGATGCGCAGGCATAATAGTGGAATTGGCCATCAACGTGATAAATGTACAGTCACTGGACAAAATTCATCACGAAAATATACCTATAGAATTTTGACCCCTTAAACCCCACTTTTATATAGTAAAGCTGGGGTTTACAGGGGTATACATTATTTTTTCTTATTTCTGCTCAAAAACATAGATTGTGGATACTCGTTTGAACCGCCTCTGAGAGGAGGTTCTAACGAGTACTCACAATATATGTTTTGAGCAGCAATATAAAAAATATAAATAATTGTTATCTGAAAATTTTCAGTATTTGGTGGTGAAATTTTCAATATATTAAAAAGGCGTGTTTTTGTAATGATTTGCTACTTTCTAATCAATGCATTTCTACATTTTCTTGCAAAATTCTGCAGATCAACTGTAGAAGTAAAATTCCCGGAAAATACACGAGATTAAAGCTAAATGAAAAGCGCAATATTCAATTTATTTGATGAGTGTAGTCCTTTAAGTAAAGGATCGGTTACTGTTTAAAGTGAGCAGAAATTCTCAAAATTTATGATTTTCTCTGACGAAAATTATGACGTCGCCGAAAAATGGGCTATAAAATTTCACTCTGATTTAAAAAATGTGCTGCATGAAAAAGTAAACTGTTCACAAACCGCTTTTAATTATGTTAATTGCTTTTTATCATTGATTTAATCGGCGACGCCACACAGTGGCGAATAAATATGCCCACTGACTCTACTTCTGACATACGTGTGTGCCTAAAAATACTTGTATCGACCTGCTCATCCGTGCAGTTAGATCAGAGTATTCGCTGACCGCTCTATGGATAGCAAAGGATCCAAGGTTTCTTCAGGCGGACAGCGAAGACTCTGATCAGACTGCGCATTCGCGCAGGCTGATCTGAGTCTTCGCTGGGCGCACATGTCAGAATGAAAAATTTCTCACATTACAGCATATTTGTTTTTCAGGTCGCATCAATCGAAATAGCTTTGAGTATATGTTGTGGCCATGTATTTTCTATAGTATGCAGCGGATTTTACAAACTGGCAACGAATGCTCTGATCAGACTGTGCGAATGCACAGGACGTTCTGGGTCTGTGTTCTCTGCATTTGTCCCGATAGCATACCGGCGTACCAAACCGTACATAGTTAACTAGAACGTCTCAACTTAACATGGTGCTGAGTTTCTTACAGAAAAAAAAGTCAGATAAACTGAAATACCAAATGATCTAACTCAAGATATTAAGTTATATCTTTGTGAAATGTATACTTCTTAGTAATCGCAGAGGCGATTCTAAGGAGTATCAACAACATATATTTTGTCACAAAATACAGAATACGAAAACTATTAATCCTAATATCTATCTTGTCTAGAGGTTTGTAAGCCAGGTATTTTTTATGGCCACAATTATGGACACAGGTAATTTTTATGATTTTTGGCCACAACGTACATTACGACCGTAGGGACAAAAGGTGCTATAATAAAACAAATTGCAAATCTGGTTTAAAAATAGCAAATTTATAAACCCCGCTCCCTCCTCAAACATATAATATTGAGCTACTTACATGAACTTGGTTCTCCTATATTACTGGGGAACTTTATGGTATACATAATATAGACTTTTTTGAGTAATGTTGAGAGATATACATGAGTTTTATTTGGGGATAGAATTTTGACTACTGAGGATCTATTTCGAATAAAAGACAACTTGATCAGACAGCGTGGAAGCGCATGCTGATTTGGGAGTCAAGCTGTTGATCACGTAAACGATAAGCCACATTACGAAAACACGCCTATTCAAATATATAGAAAATTTTATCTCCAAAAACTGAAAATTTTTAGATAAAAAACTTAAGATATTTTTTTATATTTCTGCACAAAACATAGATTGTGGGTACTCGTTAGAACCGCCTCGTCGAGGAGGTTCTAACGAGTACCCACAATGTTTTGAGCAGAAATAAGAAAAATAATGTATACCCCTGTAAACCCCACTTTTACTATAAAAAAAGTGGGGTTTAAGGGGGTCAAAATTATATAGGTATATTTTCGTGATGCCCAATTCGCTTAGTGTATTTCAATGAATTAAAAAATATCAGAAGACCTGCTAACGAGGAGTATTTGAGGATAACTGAATGATGATTGTCTCCAGTTCTCCATAAAATATATGTTGTAGGAATCCATTAGGAGCGCCTCGCCACGACGCTTCTAATGACTACACACACTATATGTTTAACAGAGAAACAGTAAAAACGGTCCAAAACATATCACCAACTACTCCTTCCTAACAAGGCATCCGTAAATAATCATAACATACCTATTACTCCACACCTCATCTGTTGCCCTGGTATAATCTGAGTTTGGCAAGGAACGTAACCCGGACTGTTGGTTTCTACTAAGTATGGACTACGAGTCCTCTGTCTAAGTTGTCCACCATGTCCTGGCTTCAGTGAGTCGCAGGCTTGTACATCAGCGCCATATCTGTGGCCGCTTACACCACCGATAACCAAAACAAGTAAAACTAATATTCCCAACATGTTTTGTCTTTTTTTTTCTAATAACTTGGAATGAATATTTGAACAAAATGTGTTTATCTATACAACCTATAGAGCAGATTCTACTCAACCATGTTTTACGAAATATTTTATTATTGTTCTGATAATTTGGTTATTTTACTTTATTATAATCTGTTAACTAAAGTAAAATTTAGAAAATTAATCCTCCAAATAAAACCAGTGCGCCCTACTAGATAAAAAAATAAATAAATGAAAGGAAAATTCAGTAACTATCCGAACACCTTGACGAAAATTTCCAAACTGACTAAATCACTTAATGCTGATAATAAATTAGGGAATCGCATATGTATGATTGATTAAGGATCTTCCATTTTGGATTATAGTCATTTTGACAGACGCTGAAAGAATGTCGGTAAAAGACGTAATTCACCGGTAATTATCGGAATTCAGTTGTCGATGACAGTATAGCCAACTACCCAAGCAGTGTAACTTAAACTACTAACACTGATGTATCAAAACGTGTCAAACTGTCAAAATAACACATTATTAATAATGACATCACGTTCTAAAACTTTACTTCCGCTTTATGTTTTTAATAACTTACCCTGATCAAACTGTCCTCCCTGATCAAACTGTCCCAGTGGGCACACAGCGTTAAAATGACGTCGTATCAACGTCGATGCGACGTGATCACGTCGCATCGAATTTGATACGACGTCATTTTGATGTTATGTGCCTGCTGGGGTCCTTTTAGTACTCTGCTTATACTGCTGCCCCTACATTGATCTGGATCTGCCCTGTTTGTCCAGACATTGTTGTCCAACTATTGAAGATACAGGCGATAATCTAACATGGATGTTATTTTTCTTCCGAAAATATTAAAAAAAAAAGTCTCAGATAAATATGGAAGTATCTTAGGTAAAGTGATACACTTTCCGGGGAGGCAACTCTATCGAAGCTGTTTTGTTTCTCTACTATAAGAGGAAATTTTTTTTTTCTCCCAATTGGAAGCTAAGTCTTTACGGAGCGAGCAAACGCTTACCTTTTATAGTAGGCCCCTTTTTAGAAGGGCTTTGTGTGCGGAGAAACAAACAGGAAGTCATAAAAATTGTCGCTCCTGTAAAAAAAACAAAATGTGGAAAATCTACCAAATCTACACCGTTTCCTTTAATTTCGTATCCGGCAGTTTTTTTTTTTTTTTTTTTTTTTTTTTTGTGTGTGTGTTTTTGTGTGTGTGTACAGAGTATATGTCAACAGACACATATGGGTTTTTTTTTGTGTGTGTGTGTTGAGGCTTTACGGTCCAGTCATCCCAATGGGGTTATATCGAGCATGGTCAATTGACCTAACCAAACTTTTACTTGGCAGGCTTAGTCCTCTTTGCGGTTAACCAGTATTGTGCACATTCTTTCGCCAGAAACTGACAACCTCCCTTCTTGAATCAGCGGAAGGGTGAGAATGACAGGCGTACAAAATATTCCATGATCAATCTCTGCAAAAGAATGTTGCCGACCCGGCGAGGGTCGAACCCTCAACCTCCTGATCACCAGTCGGACGCGCATCCTACTGAGCCACACAGGCCGGCTTCAAAAGACTCGTACATGTAACTTGAACATAATTCAATTCAATTATTTTTTTAAGTCTCACCCCATTTTATATTGTACAAGCATAAATTTTAAAATAAACTTGCACTTGATAGAATACTGAAAAAAATGCTCTATAGAGAGCTGTGAGAGACTGTAGATAATGTTAATGTTAACATCTGAAAATGTATCGTATTATAATTGCAAAACACATGTACATATTTCCTGTCGTTTTGAGGTTTATTACTATTCTAAGCATGCAGTACCTTTCGCGGAGGTGGAGGGATGTTACTGCAGCAATAAATATTCCAACGCTGAACAGGCTGGTCAAGTCTGGGATACATTTCCAGCTTACGTAATAAGTCATAGAATTACATTTCGTAAAAGACAGGTATGGTTGCGACCAATGTAATTCTTTAAAGGATTATGACAACATCCGGGTGTGTCAGCTTACAGCTAAACACATCAATTGTTATTTAATAATTTCAAGAAATCATATTTATAACAGCATAAAGAAGTACATGCGTATTCTATTTTAGACATTCGATTAGCATATGATACATGGACTGACATAATGGCATGCAGGTGTGGATAGTCCGTATCACTTGCCAGTCAGTCCATCTGACCGAGCTAATAGTCTGAAACATTATTTCATAAGCGATTTGGTAACATCAAAAATATACAAAATATAACAAGATCATTAATAGTAATTATGGCATACTTTTGGCAAGTGGCACATGGACCGACATAACGGCATGCAGGTGTGGATAGGCCGTATCGCTTGCCAGTCTGTCCATGTCATCAGACTATAGTTAAAAACTTTCTTTCAAAATCGACTTGGAAATAACTGCAATAATAATAATAATAACGATAATAATAATGGCATACTCAATTAGCTCGTAGTACATGGACTGACATTATGACATGCGAGTGTGGACTGTCCGTACAGCTTGCCAGTCCGTCCATGTATTCGAGCTGATAGTTTATAACATTCGTTCGTTGGTGTTTTGAAAGGAAAAAAAATGTGAAAGGTAATAAAAATTGACAGCAGACATGATGTAATGATGTTCGCTCTTTTGTGTAGACAAAGTTTTATCAAGGCGCTTGTATTTCTTTATGTTATGTTAGGATAACATTGAATTCAATAGAGAAATTTTGTGCCCCCTCGCTCGGTCATTCTTCGCTTATGGCCGAATACCGGTCTGTTATAAAGTAATGTACGGTGTTGGGCACCTTGTGAGGGACGACTGTATGATGGCCAGTGAGGGGTTACGTTTTTCCGTGTTGTCTGAATAAGTAGGTCAGTGAACTAATGTGCAATGGTTAATGATTTTATTTCAGCTCAGATCTTAAGATTCTACAGATACATTTTAAGGGTCATTTTATTATCGGAGTGTTTTATAGGGTGTTAAAATGTCCTTTTTTTTTTTTTTTTTTTTTTTTTTTTTTTTATCAAACATCATCTTTTAGGATATTTAATTACTTTTACCTGCTTATTATTCAAAGAAACTTTTAACTGCGATCCGTAGACTGTTCGAATGTTTTATGTCATAGATTATGAAATTACCAGTTTGGCGTTGGGACGACGGCGGAGCAACATACTACCAAGATATGTTAGCGCTGCTCTGGCGTCGACCCGGCGAACTTGTCGGCCGATTTTACAATGTAAATGTGTATAATATGTATATATTGTTAGAAGTTTTTAAAGAGGACCATATGTTAGATTAGTACACTGTTTGCTAAATATGTCATCCTCGTAAAATAAAGACATTATTATTATTATTGTTATTATTATTATTATTATTATTATAATTATTATTATTATTATGTAAAAAGGAATAATTGCATATATATCGCTAAAGCACACGCAGTCGAACCTCAGTAGCTCGAGTTTACCATGGCTAATTCCAACTCGTTTTTGAGCCCCTACGAAATTCTTCCAATAGCTCGAGAAAACAAATATTTAGGATTTTTTTTCTTATTTTATCATGAAATTGTATGTTGTGTGTACTCATTAGAATCGACTCATCGAAGTTCGACTGTACAAACGGACGTAAAACAAAAACGAAAAAGAGATTAAAAATAAGACAGTCTATGGGTTTGGACACCTAAAATACTATGCTCCGATCAGACTACAAATATACGTTAGCTATTCATACACATCACGAAAACACGCCTATATAATGTTGAACCCCTTAAACCCCACTTTTATATAGTAAAACTGGGGTTTACAGGGGTATACATTATTTTCTTATTTCTGCTAAAAAACATAGATTGTGGGTACTCGTTAGAACCGCCACACCGAGGCGGTTCTAACGAGAACCCACAATCTATGTTTTGAGCAGAAATATGAAAAATATGAGAGCATTTTTATTTTAAAACTATCAGTTTTGGAGGTGAAATTTTCTATATATTTGAATAGGTGTGTTTACGTAATTACATGGAGGTTAATTTCATACGTTGTTCGTCTGGTAAAATCGTTATGCCTACCTTTGATCATGGCGTTTTTTAGAACAGACCACTCTCGTTATCTCGAAGTCCAAGGGACTCTCTGAAATACTTCGAGATATCCGTATCTCGAAAATATCAGATTTGCAGAATTGAGGAAAAAAGATAAATCAAACAACCACATTTCAGAAATGCATATGTAATTTGACTCCTGAAAATAGAGATATACTGAAAATGTTGTGGAAAAGAGGAGAAATTGCTCCTAAGGAGCAATTTCTTCCTCTTTTCATTATTATTTTTTATCTGTTGTCATAGTTTCATGTTAAAACAGGGACCAGATTTTCTCTTCGAGATAAGCGTTAAATCAAAATAAGCGAGTTCGAGATAACGAGAGTCGATTGTATTTGGTTTAAACAAAGTTTTCACTGCCAAACAAGAGACAAAAGCTGTGAAAGAAAGGGAAACTCTTATGTTTGTTCATCTCCTAATCATAACCAACCAATAGCCATTTAGGGTCGATGCTTAACCTACGAGTATTAATGCCTTACGTCCCCAGGAAAGGGACCTATTAAAGCAAAGCATGTAGACCCAGATAAGAACGCAGTGACTGATCAGTGTTTACACTGTTTGCATTAAACATAATAATCTGCAGAAGAAATAAAAATAAAATAAATCAGTCACCCCTTAAACTGAAAATGGACATGCGCAAAGGGCGAAGTAGAAGCATTTTGGATATTTACCCTTACCCTGCTAAAGAATGTCGTCTACAAACTTTGCTTGGCACTTTAAGAGTTAAAAGTTTGTCAGTTTATATACGTAAAATTGTTCTTAAGAATTACGAGAGAATATGTTTTAGCCGTATTCAGTGATTTATACACCTATAGAACACATAATATAATCAGAAGGTCGAAATGAATGTGTGCCGACTAAGTAATAGAAAAATCAACTTTCAGCAGATGTGCACGACCCGCTTTATATGGCCTGTCGGTTTAGTATCAACTCGCTATGCTATTCTATACCTGTTCGGCAGCACTCATTACGAAAACAAGCCTGTTCAAATATACTGAAAATTTTACCACCAAAAAATGAAAATTTTTAAATAAAAATTCTAATATTTTTTTTTTCAAATTTCTGCTCAAAACATAGATTGTGGGTACTCGTTAGAACCGCCTCGGCGAGGCGATTCTAACGAGTACCCACAATCTATGTTTTTGAGCAGAAATAAGAAAATTAATGTATACCCCTGTAAACCCCAGTTTTGCTATATAAAAGCGGGGTTGAAGGGGGTCAGCATTATATAGGCGTGTTTTCGTGATGGAACATTTGAAAATTGTGAAAAAAGGGTAAACCTTTATCATAGAATTTTTTCTCTCCAATTTTCGACGCATCGAAAATTGGAGAGGAAAAGTTCTATGATAGAGGTTTTACCACCCCGTGGCTGGCTAAACTTGAGATCGGGACCGCATTGTTGGTATAGGTCATATCACGCGCGTGTATTTCTCTGCAGTGGTAAGTTATTCTGGCCATTAAATGATTTTATTTCATTTTCTAACATACCATACATGTTGAAAGTGCAAAAGTAGTGAAGGATATAAATTTATGACTTACACAAGGCAAGCCCTGGACGACAGCCTCGGGATCAAGATTTGCGATAATTTTGTCCAATATTGCAAAAAAAAAAAAAAAAAAAAGAAAAAGAAAAAATGTACATGTAATAGTGCTATCGTTTCTCTAAATCTGAATTGCTTACTGACATGTATAAGAAGAACATCTCATCAGGATGGTACATGTATGGCGCGGTGGAGGAATCAACCTCTGATACTGCGACAAAGAGAATCGGGCAAAACATCGATCGACGTGAACTAAGTGGTTCTCGCGCATATATAAGGCGACCCTCATCTCACAAATCCAGTCAGAATATCATGACTTTCAGCCTTGGCTGCAAGAGAATCATATGTAGAGGTAGGCAAATGATAGTTTGACCCAGATGTGATGAAGTGAAGCCTAAGATAAGACGAGGAATTACTTAAATTTCTGTTTATCTTCGTTATTTATGTTTCGTACGTACTTTTAGTTGTTTTCCAGCTTGCTGTCAAAAGTTGGTTGACGGGTACCCACAAAATACTAAAAACCGGTATTACAGACAAACGGTACTAAATGTGTCTCCGGCCATATATATATGGCAGCGGGCCCTTTTAATTTAAGAATTAAAAAAAAAAAAAAAAAAAAAAAAAAAAAAAAAAAGAAAATTTCGTCTCAAAACAGAGACGAAACTACAATTTTACATGGTTTATATGGAGGAAAACTTTTTTCCAAGATTTTTTGCGCTATACTAACAAAACCCAAAAGAGTTCATTAGTATTCCATACTGTCTTATGGACTACTGTATTCCACCCTATTCTGCTGTTTTTTTTGTTGTTGTTGTTTTTTTTTTTTTTTTTGTTTTTTTTGTTTTTTGTTTTTATTTTTTATTGAGCAAGGCTTTGCTTGTAACAGTGTGGAATAACTTGGATAGTAACAGTGTGGAATACTAACGAAGATAGAAACTCAATTGATTTTTGATAGTAGAGGGCAAAAAATCTTGAAAAAATAAATTCCTCCATATAAACCATGTAAAAAAATTTAGTTTCGTCTCTATATAGGGACGAATTTTTTTTCCACCATGTATTTCAAGTGTTTTTTTGTTTTTTTTTGTACCAGACTAATAAAAATTCATGGGTCTTCCAAGTGTCTTTCTGTTTTATATGGAGAAAAAGAAAATTTCGTCCCTATATAGAGACGAAACTACAATTTTTTTACATGATTTATATGGAGGATTTTTTTCCAAGATTTTTTGCGCTAAACTAACAAAAATCAAAGGAGTATCTATCTTCGTTAGTATTCCACACTGTCCTATGAACTACTGTATTCCAGCATATTCTACTGTTTTCTTTTCTTTTTTTTTTTTCTTTTATTTATTGAACAAGGCCTTGCTTGTCATAGTGAGGAATAACTTGGATAGTAACAGTGTGGAATACTAACGAAGATAGAAACTCCATTGATTTCAGTATAGGGCAAAACAAAAATCTTGGAAAAAAATTTTCCTCCATATAAATCATGTAAATGTTTTTAGTTTCGTCCCTATATAGGGATGTTTCTTTTTCCCACCATCTATTCCAAGTTTGTATTTTTTTTTTTTTTTTTGACCAGGCTAGTAAAAATTCATGGGTTTTCCAAGAGTCTTTCTGTTTTGTACAGAAAAATCACATGGTTTATATGGAGAAAAAAGAAAACTTCGTCCCTACACAGAGACGAAACTACAATTTTTTACATGGTTTATATGGAGGAAAACGTTTCTCCAAGATTTTTTGCGCTATACTAACAAAATCAATGGAGTTTCTATCTTCGTTAGTATTCCACACTGTCCTATGGACTATTGTATTCCACCCTATTCTGTTGTTTTTATTGAACAAGATTTTGCTTGTAATAGTGTGGAATAACTTGAATATTAACAGTGTGGAATACTAACGAAGATAGAAACTCCATTGATTTTTGATAATATAGGGCAAAAAAATTTTGGAAAAAAATATTCCATCATATAAACCATGTTAAAATTTGAGTTTCGTCCCTATATATATGTTAAAATATTGCCATCTATAAACAAATAAAAACATGGAGTTCTCATCTTCGTTAGTATTCCACACTGTTACTATCCTAGTTATTCCATGAAATTCGAAAAATTTATCCAGTGCGGAATACAGTAGTCCATAGGACAGTGTGGAATACAAACGATGATAGAAATTCCATTCATATTTGATAATAAAAAAAACGCAAAATCAACTCGAAAATCCATCATTTATTAATTGTCTAAAACAGTATAAAATACACAATTCTGAAAAACTTAAAAAATAGCCATTTTTCAACATTTTTGCACATACATCGATCGACGTGAACTAGGAGGTTCCGTCGCCTATATAGGGAAGAAATTTCCAAAAAAGACACTTGGAACAGAAGGAAATTTAAAAAAAAAAAAAAAAAAAAAAAAAAAAAAAAACACACACAGTAAAAACAGCCTTTTTTAAGAATTTCAAAAAAACCCTATAGAGGGGGTTTTTATTTTTTAGAAAAACACTAGTAAACCAAGCAAATTTTTTTCCAAGTTTTTACAAATCTCAAATATTGCCATCTATAAACAAATAAAAACATGGAGTTCTTATCTTCGTTAGTATTCCACACTGTTACTATCCTAGTTATTCCATAAAATTCGAAAAATTTAAACAGTGCGGAATACAGTAGTCCATAGGATAGTGTGGAATACTAACGAAGATAGAAATTCCATTCATATTTGATAATAAAAAACGCAAAATCAACTCGAAAATCCATCATTTATTAATTGTCTAAAACAGTATAAAATACACAATTCTGAAAAAATTGAAAAATAGCCATTTTTCAACATTTTTGCACATACATCGATCGACGTGAACTAGGAGGTTCCGTCGCCTATATAGGGAAGAAATTTCCAAAAAAGACACTTGGAACAGAAGGAAATTTGTTTAAAAAAAAAAACAAAAAACAAACAACACTAAAAACAGCCTTTTTTAAGAATTTCCAAAAAAAAACCTATAGAGGGTTTTTTTTTTTTATTTTTTAGAAAACACTAGTAAACCAAGCAAATTTTTTTCCAAGTTTTTACAAATCTCAAATATTGCCATCTATAAACAAATAAAAACATGGAGTTCTTATCTTCGTTAGTATTCCACACTGTTACTATCCTAGTTATTCCATGAAATTCGAAAAATTTAAACAGTGCGGAATACAGGTTTTTTTTATTTTTTAGAAAACACTAGTAAACCAAGCAATTTTTTTTTCCAAGTTCCTTAAATTCAGCCAATTTTCAATATTTTGCACATACATCGATCGACGTGAACTAGGAGGTTCCGTCGCCTATATAGGGAAGAAATTTCCAAAAAAGACACTTGGAACAGAAGGAATTTTTTTTTCCAAAAAAAGAAAAAAAAAACACTAAAAACAGCCTTTTTTAACAATTTCAAAAAAACCCTATAGAGGTTTTTTTGTTTTTTTTTTTTTTTAGAAAACACTAGTAAAGTAGGCAAATTTTTTTTTCAAAAAAAAAAAAAAAAAAAAAACACTAAAAAACAAAAAACTTTATATGGAAAACATAGCATGGGGCTAAAAAAAAACACTTCTAGAGATATACGGAAACACTGCAACAAATTTTTATCGGGGTGCTCCATTCTGTTCTATTCTGTCTTATTCTGATAGTAGGGTACTGGGTTTTACCCATATCTCCTAGGATACCTGATTTTAGTAGCTAGGGCTAGGAACCAGCATAGAAAATGCCGATGAACCACCTAGTTCACGTCGATCGATGTTTTGCCGAGAATCGAACTGCTCTTTTTAGTCTATTTCTATTTCCTCCTCACAGAGGATATCAATAGGGGGTCCCACGCAGAACATGCTCAGTCTGACCAGAATCTTCACCGGGCGCAATTTGGATAGCCATGGTTGTCAAATTTCTTCATGCGACCAACGAACACTGACGGCAGGCTGATCTGAATCTTGTATGATGCAGTTTGATGTAAATCCGCCATTACGAAAACATCACTATTCAAATATACTGAAAATTTTACCAACAAAAAATGAAAAGTTTCAGATAAAAAATTCTGATACTTTTTATATTTCTGCTCAAAACATTGATTGTGGGTACTCGTTAGAACCGCCTCGCCGAGGGGGTTCTAACGAGTACCCACAATCTATGTTTTTGAGCAGATATAAGAAAAATAAAGTATACCCCTATAAACCCCAGTTTTACTATATAAAAATGGGCATGTTTTCGTGATGGCATATTTAGCGTATCCCCGAAGGGACTCTTTCGCTTAACGCCCATCCCCCCCGTCCCCCCCCCCCTCCCCGCTTATCTGGAGATAATGCATAGATTTGAACAGCGGTTTGAGAAAATGAGAAAAGATGTCCTAGGTGCCTACGCGAACAGCAAAGATCCTGATCAGACAGTGTAGCCGCAAAATCTGGGCCTAGTTGTTCAAAACTAACGATGTCGTTAGTTAACTCATCGTTAAAACTTTGATCACTGAATATGGCATATACACTAATATTTTCGCTGAAAAAAAAATGTGAGTAGCTTTTGCATTTGCACGTTAAGCTAACGATGCTTTGAACAACTGGGCTCAGGTTTAAAATACATTTGTGTATCGTACAGTCTACAGTGTTTAATTATTCAGAAGGCAAACAGAGAATGTCCTGATCGGATGCGCAGGTTGCATAGCTCAACATAAGGCTCGTTTTCTTAACCAAAAAGTGTTGATATTTTTCTTATTTCTCCACGAAAACATATGTTGAGATATTCATTAGAAGCGCCTCGCCGAGGCGCTTCTAATGAGTACCCACAACATATGTTTCTGATGAGAAATAAGAAAAAAATTTATATGGATACCCGTACTTATCTGGAGCACAGGCCCCGAGGTTACAAAACTTTTTTTCATGCTCAACTCAGCTGAGCATGAAATTTTCTCTGCTAATAAATATAAAAATGCCAACAATAGTTGGCATTTTCATATTTATTAGCAGAGAAAATTCCATTCTCAGCTATGTTTAGCAAGAAAGTATTGGCAATTGTAAGTAATTTGAGATTTATTAGCATGAAAAGTTCATGCTCAGCTGAGTTGAGCATGAAAAATGTTTTATAACCTCGGGGCCTGAGGTTGAGCTAGGCCCTTGCTGCCAGCCCCTTTTCACGAGGCACTCGGTGTTACATGTAAAACATCTATGTAAGTAACAAAACACTACGCATCGCAAGAAAAAGGAATTTACGCAATGTGCACCATGCGAATAGTTAAGACCCAGATCAACTTCTGTAAATCTGAAAGTTTATCAGGATATTCTCCGTTCCGTCAATAAATATTTCAGTATCCAGGGATTTTGTAATTCTCAATAAAAGTCCTGATCAGACTGTGCAAACGCGCTATTTTATCTGAGCCTTCGTTTGCTGTATATGGCATAAGAGCCCCTTTATTTAGATGTGTATTATATATAAAAAAAGCGTTTGGTTTGATAATACCATCCGGTAGGACAAATCTTTGACCTCACCGTTCCGATGTTGAAAGTTCGGACTCTGCTGGGGCTTTTGCACTCGTGCCCTATGATTCGGACATTCTCGGTCTGATTTGACCTATCCTCTCTCATCAGTAGTAACCCTTGCCATGCTGACTGAATTATGATGTCATTCCCATTTCTTATTGTCTGCCAATCAGATTACTTGATCCAGATACAAATTCGAATACTTATTGACAAACAGTGCAGATCCACATCAGTTGGCTTTTAAAGAAGCCAACTGATGTGGATCTACACTTTGTTTTGCAAAAAATGGCATATCTTGTTTCAGCAGGACCCGGGTTAAGTTTATATTATTTAATAATTGTTGAAAAAAGATCGTAATCCCCAAAATATCCATCCGTCCATCCATCAGTCAAGCATGATGTTGACATTCGAACTGAGCTGGAGGGCATTTCAGTTAGTTGTCCCGGAGACGAAATACCATGAATGTTTCAATATCATGGTCATGTTCATTACGAATACACGCCTATTCAAATATATTGAAAATTTTACCACCAAAAAAATGAAAATTGTCAGATAAAAATTCTGATATTTTTCATATTTCTGCTAAAAAGATAGATTGTAGGTACTCGTTAGAACCGCCTCGGCAAGGCGGTTCTAACGAGTACTCACAATCTATGTTTTTGAGCAGAAATAAGAAAAATAATGTATACCCCTGTAAACCCCAGTTTTACTATATAAAAGGGGGGTTTAAGGGGGTCAAAATTATATAGGCATGTTTTATTGATGCACCTGCTTTATTCTTATAGAATATGAGCTAAAACATGGATATAATAGAATGGAATAGAATTTATTAATACAAAAGATCAGTGGCATGGGTATACCGTATAATATACATATATTTTTAACATAATGATATAGTCAATGATGACCAAAGACTGCTAACTATATATAACATGTAATTGACAATATAACCACTTGTGATTCTATATCCAAATGGATAATATCATATATAGCCTAGTATTAAAATCCTTAGCTTTTTTTTTTACCTACGCAGAGCTAAAACATTACAACTAACAATAATACTATCAACACAATAAGTTATATATGACTTTTCTTAACAATACAAAAATATTAACAATTCACGTTTTCGCATTTTATTCCTGATTAGAATAAACGAAAATTTCATTCAGAACTGTCAGCATCCCCTAAACCCTAGAGTGGTCTTCCCAAAAACTGTCCCAAAAGTCAATAATGTTCAATAGTGTGTGTAACCAACATTATTACGAGCACACGAGTTTCAGGATGGTCTGTTGTGGAATTCAGGCCTATCCTTCTCTCAGGAATCGCCGATGATCCTGCAGTGTGCTGTTGCGCTCCAAACGTACCGAAACAACTCTTCCAAGAACATCCAAAACATGCTCTATATATGATAAATCGGGAGACATCGCGGGCCAGTCCATTCTGTTCACGTTGTTCGTAAGCAGGAAGTCATCGACAATGCGTTCTCGATGAGGCTTGGCGTTATCGTCCTTGAACATTGTATTGGCGACTGGCATCTGGCGCAGGAACGGCAGCACGTGAGGCGTAAGGACTCCGTTGATGTAACGTTGTGCATTCAGGTTTCCTTCGATGAAGACTAGTCTGTCTTTGCAATCGCTGAAATCCCGGCCACACCATGACTCCGCCGCCTTGAAAGGCTACTATCGGGATTACTATGGCTGGAACATGTCTCTCTCTACGTCGTCTCCAGTCTCGTTTCCTGCCATCCACTCGCTTCAGATAAAACCGTAACTCGTCGGAGAACATAACCCTTCTCCATTGTGGGCTGTTCCAGCCTACATGGGCACGACTGAAGGCTATACGAGCATTCTTGTGGCGCTGGCTGAGTTCTGGCTTCTTTGCAGGCACTCTCGACTTGAAACCACCTGCATGAATGCGATCCCGCACGTTCTTAACTGATACAGACCGGGCTCCCGGACCCCTAGTAGCAAACAGTCGGCGGCGAGTTTCTGGTCCAGTCACAAATCGGTTTCTCACAATTACGTTGGTGACATAGCGATCTTCAGCCCTCGTTGTAATCATTGGTCGCCCGGAACGTGGTCTATCTTTAAACAGTCCCGTTTGCCTGTAGCACTGTCTGATCCTGCAATGGTCTGATGGCTTGTCTAAAACCTTCTCGCTACTTCCTGGCTTCCCATACCCGCGTCTAAGCAGCCTAAGGCTCTCGCCCGGTCGGTTTCACTTAGCTTATTGTAATGCCTCCTCGCAGGCATCTTGTTACTGAATGCGCTGTATTGTGCAGAAACTGCATTTCGAAAACATGCCTATTAAAAGATATAGAAAACTTCAGCTCCAAAACTGAAAATTTCTAGATAAAAATCTGATATTTTTCATATTTCTGCTCAAAACATAGATTGTGGGTACTCGTTAGAACCGCCTCGGCGAGGCGGTTCTGACGAGTACCCACAATATGTTTTTGAGCAGAAACAAGAAAATAATGTATACCTCTGTAGACCCCAGTTTTACTATATAAAAATGGGGTTTAAGGGGATCAAAATTATATAGGCATGTTTTCGTGATAGGGTTGAAACTTTCTATTTTCTAAAAACAAGATTTGCATGATTATGAACGTGAGTTGGTTAAAACAGTATTTATTTGTCAAAAACAATGTAGTACAATCATTTACTATCTCAACTGACAGGATCTGACAGTGAAAGTCAGTTGTTTTTAGTGTTGGGTCATAAATGCATGAAACCTTAGTCAAACTGCTGTCTTGGATACAATGAAAAAGCATGCATTTTGGGAATTCTGGCCTTTCAGTGCATGGGCTGCATGCAGTTTAAAATGAGATGGTTAACTGTTGCAAGACCATTAGACTATGATTGTTTTAATTTAGTACAATGAAATCACTCAACTGTGATATGCTTTGCAATTTTTGCCACTTTCGGTCGCTTTTTTTGACACCCCACTGTACCTCAAAGCTTTGTCAGACACTGTTGATTTTGCTAATGTTTACGTTCTTTCCCTTTTGAAAGAGCCTGAAGTCTGAAAAAAAAATGTTTCAGATCTCGAAATGTCCGTAATGTATTTATTAATGAAAATACTTGTTAATATTGTAGGTTGTCCAAAACTTTTTTGGCCGAGTATTGTAGTCTCAGTTGACAATGTAGGTACCTGTGTATGTAATCACATGATTACTGGTATTTCAGACTGTTTCTTTCTGCTGTGACCATAATCAGTTATATACAATATAATTCTATGGTCCAATCCACAGTGGCAATGTCATGTCGAGTCGATCAGTTCAGTTACTCACACTTTTCCTGGACAGACTGAGTTTTCTAAGCAGTTCACCAGTACTCGTCACATACGTTTGCCAGAAACTTACATTTGCTCCTTTTGAATCAGAAGAAAGGAGAGAATGGCCAGAGAAACCGATGTCTTGGCCAATTTCCATGGAAGTTATGTGGTCGAGCTGGAAGTCGAACTTGCGACCCCCTGGATCTGTAGTCAGACGCAATACCGTCTGCGATTCGGTGGCCGGTGTAGCGTGAGATCCGTCAGACCATGAGATCTTTCAGACCGGAAGTCTGAAACCGGAAGTACTGACGAAACTCACGCTGCGTGTATGAGATCTTTCAGATCATGAGAAATGTCAGAACGTCTTACGATATTAAAATATCAAGGAATACAAATTAAAGAATGATAAAAGTTAATCGTTTCCAGTGAAAAAAATGTGTTACTAAAATAAAATTCTATTAACCCCAACAGTCTAACATATAAATAAAGTAAATACAAACAGACCTCGTCTTCGGCATATCTGTTATAAAATTGAATTTATTTAAATTCATAATTCTACACCGTGAAAACTAAATCAAATAAATAAAAAAAATTGTCCTCTCTGTTCGTAAATAGTATTCAGGTCTTACTGTGCTAAAATACAAATCATGAGTACATCAATATTAATGACAAAATATTGTTGATGGACTGATCAATTTTATCGATGCAGCAGTAGTTCTGTACATGTGAAAATAAAGCTGATGATGATCCAAACCAGATGTAAGTGTGACAATGCAAAGCAACAAACCTGTGAACTGATGTGTGCACTGATAATTTTTATCAGCTTATGATGTACCGATACATATAGCAGTAGACCAGTAACATACCAATGCATCAATAATTCCTTACACCGACAAAACCATTCGTATTTTGATAAAGATGTATTGGTGCAGTATAATAACTGTAGGTGGACATTATAATTTGAAAGTCCTGGCAAATGTTCATCATTTAATAGACCTGTCACCAGTAATAATACTGAATCCAAAGTATATATTTTATCAGTACACTGATTTTGTAAATCAAAATGACAATTTTAATTGATTGAATCGTAGATTAATCAATATGTAATTTGTTATTATTTTACTTTTTCATTTTATAGTTTCGACTTAAGCAAGTTGTCTGTCCATCTGTAAAATATTGCTAAAATTTATCCATGCGGTATAAATTAATGTTATCCAATATATAAATTATATCGCTTTCATATATTCAGTAACTCAAAATGACAATTTTAATGAATCAATTTATCTATTGTAATTATTTTACTCTTCACTTTTGGCTATTTCCACTTAAGCAAGGTGTCGGTCCACCAGTATAAAAATATTGGAACATTGCTAAAATTTATTCATGCAGTTTAAATGTTTCCGGTTCATTGATTCGACAACTCAAAATGACAAATTTGTTATCATTTAATGCGATGCAATTTATTTGTAATTATTTTACTTTTCACTTTTGGATATTTGACTGAAGCAAGTTGTCGGTCCACCTGTAAAAAATATTTAAATTGCTAAATATATTCATGCAGTGTTAATTTTATCGGTGTACTCAAAATGACAATTTGGATTAATCGATGCATTGCCTAATCAATTTGTAATTGTTTTACTTTTCACTTTTGGATGTTTGACTTAAGCAAGTTGTCGGTCCACTGGTAATAAATATTTGAATTCTCAATATATTCATGCACTATAAATTTTATCGGTGTACTCAAAAGGACAATTTGGATGAATCGATGCATTACCTAATCGATTTGTAATTATTTTACTTTTCACTTTTGGATGTTTGACTTAAGCAAGTTTTCGGTCCACCGGTAAAAAATATTTGAATTGCTAAATATATTCATGCAGTACAATACCAATAATATTTATCAGTGTGTGTGTGTGTGTGTGTGTGTGTGTGTGTGTGTGTGTGTGTGTGTGTGTGTGTGTGTGTGTAATGAAAGTGTGTAACCCCATTTCCTGTAAAGTACGTATCTGGCTACACATGTATAGCCCTGTAAAATTTATTCTATTCTATTCACACTAAATCTGTGCAGTCGAAGGATACAGAATTTGCGTATTTTATTATTATTGTTATTTTAGATTTTATGTGTTCATTCTCTTTCCTATACAAGTCATTTATTGGACTTGTTGTCTTTTTCTGTTACATATTTGGCTCATGCAGCAATCAGTAAGTAGATCTAGACAATGTCTACCGAAAGTGACACAAGTACTAGCTTTTAAAAAAATAGCAAGCGCAATATTCTGAGGCCCTCTCAGGGGTTTGTGGGAACTGGGGAATAAGGACATTTATTTCAGGGGAACAAGATAACAAAAGTCTAAAACTGAAAGGAACAGGGCAATAAGGGCAATTGGGGGGAACAATGAACATAAAAAATCAAAATTTTGATTTTGGGGAACAAGGGAAAATGCCGATTTTTTTTTCAGGGGAACAAGGGAACAGGTTTTGTTTGTTTGTGTTGAGGTTTTACGGCCCATTCAACCCAATGGGGTCATGTCGAGCGCGGTCAGTTTACCTAACCACACGTTCACTGGGCAGGCTTAGTCCTCTAAGCGGTTAACCAGTATTGTGCACATGTTTTTCGCCAGAAACTGACAAATGCCCTTCTTGAATCCGCGGAGGGGAAAGAATGACCGTAGAAAATATTTCGTGATCAATCTCCACGAAAGAATGTCAGAGGGGGTTGTATCCGCGACCTCCTGGTCTCCAGTCGAACGGCGCATCCAACTGAGCCACCGAGGCCGGCAGGAAACAGGTACCCCCCTGATAGAGCCTCTATTCTCCTTCCGGAAAAAGATCAGGAATCTTCTTGACATTGTAAAGTTGACCTGTTAGGAGGATGGAACCGATGTAATCTTCCAGTAAAACCAGTTAAATAGTAAAAGTCCTCTATGTACAGTAAAAAAACAGGAAGAATGGCTGTTTATGGAGCGATGAAGACAGCTGCCAAAGTGGCTTGGACGACAAATTTGTGACCTCCTTGAGGCCGTCAGTGTTCTGTGTTGAATTTATTTGTAGAAGCCACCTACAAATATTGCCCACAGTATTTTATATTCTGCACTATCAGCATTAACTTAGTTGCAGACCCTTCACCATTCTGCCAAGACCAATGCCCCTATGCAATATATCTATCATCAAACACTGCCTTAGCCCTCTTGGGTATTTCTTTTGCCAGACATTCCTTGGTGGAAATAAATACTAAAATTGCAATGTGGATAAAGTGCCTTGCTCAAAGAAACAACACTTGGTGCCAGGTGGGGCCGAACTGCTAACTCCCAATCTTGAATTAGAAGCTTTACCATTGCGACCATCGCCCTACAAAGTGCTGTTAGAAGCAAAAATGATAAGCAGTGTCTCGGTTTCAGTAAATGTACATCCAAACAACAATAAAGCAACACATGAAAGAATTTGGAGAAAACGTATAACCTGGTCTGTCGCCATATGTACGGGGAGCCGTTTTACTATTTACAACCAAATATCTTATATATACCTTTTATACTATACTTATACTTATAAAATAAGATATATTATTTGCTATATAAGCCAGTTGTCGGTCCACCTATAAAAAGTATTGGAATTGATTAATATATATTCATGCAGTATAAATTTTATCCTTGCATTCAAAATGACAATGAAAATGTGCTTGAGCGTATTAGATATCGTCATTTCCTAAGTATATAAAGTAGCTATAATTTTGGCATACAAGTTATATACTCTCTAAGATACACACATTTATCCTTTGTACTGAATAATATATGTCAATACCTTAAATAAGATATCATATATTTTAAAAGATATATAGTAAATTAGATATCTAATATAGCATTTGGATATCTGATGAAGTATTTGAAATACCTGAATTATTGTACTATCAATGATATCCATGCCAACATATTTTACTGTTTAGTATGCCATATATATATATCTTATATATGTGATATCGTATATAGGATATAAGATATCTAATAGAGGATAGCTGATATCTGACATACTACTTCAGTTATCTTATATATTAGATATCTCATTTCCTATATAAGATATATGATATTATTTGTGAGATATCTTATTTAACTCAATATATGATAGCTTATTTACCATGATATTTTATTTCTTAACTAAGATATCTTATATATGAATATAGATATCTGATATAGAAAATAAAGTATCTGATATACTTAATAAGATATCTTATTTAATTGAATAAATGAGATATCTTCTTTAGTAATTAAGATCTTATGTCCTATACTAGATAACTTATATAGCATATCCGATATCTTAATAGCATTTTAAATATTTTATATGTCAATAAAGGTGTCTTATACGCATACAATATATCTTAAAACACACAAGATATTATTAAAGATAACTCATATATCAGATATCTTTTATTTATATAAGATATCTGATATGATAAATCAGGTAGCTTGATTTATAAAATAAATAGTAAAACGGCTTGCTGGCAAAACGTTTAACCATGTATTACGCAAAATAGATATGTTGTATCAGATACCTAATATAGTGTATAAGATATCTAATATAGCATATAAGATATCTTAATTGTTTATCAGATATCTAATATCCTATCCTATATTAGATATCATATATCCTAATTACAACAAAAGGCCGTAGTTCTTTAAAGTTGAGCAAAATAACTGGCTCGAAATAATTGTCCGAAATTATCCTTGATCAAAAATATACGTTCGTGTGCTTTATTTACAACAGTCTGCATTTGGAGTGGTTGCGAGGCCGTGACATCTGACATCAGGCCTCCGTTTATCAAAATGATCCGCTGTATCAATTTTTTCATAGATATGCAATTGGTTGGGCTGAAAGCCGTGAGATTTGTCAGAATGTTACTTGTTTACGATTATAAAATCTAGTGCTTTATTCATACAACGGTCTGCATTTAGATTGTTTCTTAGCCGTGAAATTTGTCATCAGGCCCCCTTTAACCAAACTAATCGCCAAATAATACTTTATCAATGATATGAATCGGGTAGGGCTGAGTTTACAATAATGTCTTGCGCATCATTTACACAACGATCTGCATTTAGGTGGATTGGAGCAGTGAAATTTGGTAGCAGTGTTTTATTCATACAACGGTCTGCATTTTGATTTGATTAAAAACCATGAAATTTGTCAGCAGGCATGTGTTGATCAAAATAATCGGCGGTAGTTCTTTACGTTAATGATGATACGCATTTGGTAGGACTGGCAGCACTTAGATTTGCCGCAATTAACAATAATTATGTTTTGCCCTTCATTTATATTATGATCTGCATTAACGTTGATTAGGAGCCGTGAGATTTGTCAGCATGCCTCCTTGACCAAATTAATTGGCTGTAGTTCTTTACTTTATCGACGATACGCATTTGGTGGGACTGAGAGCCGTGAGATTTGTCAGAAGGGCTTCCTTTGTTATAAAAATAATGTTTGGTGCTTCCTTTATACTTTGATCTGCATTCACGTTAATTGGTAGCCGTGCAATTTGTCAGCCGGACTCCGATGACCAAAATGATCGGCTGTAGTTATTTATCTTGTTGATTATGTGCATTTGGTATGACTGAGAGCCGTGAGATGTGTCAGAATGCCCTCCTATGTTACAATAATAATATCTTGCGTTTCATTCATACTACGATATGCATTTAGGTTGAATATTGGAAGCCGTGAGATTTTTCAGCAGGCCTCCGTTGACCAAACTAATCGGCGGTAGTTCTTTACAATACCATTAATATTATGCATTTGGTAGGCCTGTGAGCCGTGAGATTTGTCAGATCGCCGTCCTTTGTAACAATAACAGTCTTTCGCTTCATTCAGAGTACGATCTGCATTTAGGTTGATTGGAAGCCGTGAGATTTGTCAGCAGGCATCTGACAGGCATCCGTTGACAAAAATAAAAAAAAAAAAAAACAAAAAAAAACAAAAAAAAAAAAAAAAAAAAAAAAAACGGCTGCAGTTCTTTAATTTATCTATAATATGCATTTGGTAGGACTGAGAGCCGTGAGATTGGTCAGAACGTCTTCCTTGTTTACAATAATGTGTTGCGCGCCTTTGATACAACATTTCGGTTGTTTTGAAACCGTGAGATTTATCTGAAGATCAAAATCAGCAGCTGTATGTCTTTAGTTTATCGCTGATATGCATCTGGCAGGACTCGTGAGATTTGCCAGAACGCCCTCGTTTGTTTGTTACAATAATATCGTGCGCTATATGTATACTATGATCTTCATTTAGGTTGATTGGAAGCCGTGCTATTTGTCATCAGGCCTCCGTTGACCAAAATAACCGGTTGTAGTTCTTCACTTTGTCGACGATATCCAGTTCGTAGGACTGCGAGACGTGAGATTTGTCAGAACGCCTTCCTTTGTCACAATAATAATGTCTTGCGCTTCATTCATACTACAATCTGCATTTAGGTTGATTGGAAGCCGTGGGATTTGTCAGCAGGCTTCCGTTGACCAAAATAATCGGCTGTTGTCATCGATGATATGTATTTGATAGGACTAAAAGCCGTGAGATTGGTCAGAACGCCTTCCTTTGTTAGAATAATAATGTCTTGCGCGCCATGTATACAACCTTTTGCATTTCGGTCGACTGGAAACCGTGGGATTTTTCAACAGGCCTCCTTGACCAAAATAATCGGCTGTGGTTCTTTAATTTATCGACGATATGCATTTGGTAGGACTGAGAGCCGTGAGATTGGTCAGAACGCCTTCCTTTGTTTATAAAATAATGGCTTGCGCATCATTCATACTACGATCTGCATTTATGTTGATTGGAAGCCATGAGATTTGTCAGCAGGCCTCCGTTGAGCAAAATAATTGGCTGTAGTTCTTTACTTTACCGACGATATGCAGTTCGTTGGACTAAGAGACGTAAGAATTGCCAGAACGCCTTCCTTTCTTACAATAATAATGTCTTGCACTTCATTCATACTACGATCTGCATTTAGCTTGATTTGAAGGCGTAAGATTTGTCAGCAGGCCTCCGTTGACCAAAATAATCGGCTGTAGTTCTTTACATTATCGATGATGTGCTTTTGGTAGGTCTGTGAGCCGTGAAATTTGTCAGAACACCTTCCTTTGTTACAATAATAATATCTTGCGCTTCGTTCATACTAGGATCTGCATTTAGGTTGATGGGAAGCTGTGAGATTTGTCAAGAGGCACCCGTTTACCAAAATAATCGGCTGTAGGTCTTTAATTTATCGTTGATATTCATTTGGTCGGACTGGCAGCCGTGATATTGGTCAGAACGCCTTCCTTAAATACAATAATAGTGTATTGCGCTTCATTCATACTACAATATATATTTAGGTTGATTGGAAACCGTGAGATTTGTCAGCAGGCCTCTGTTGACCGTATAATCACTCTGTTGACTGTAGTTCTTTAATTTATCGATGATATGCATTTGAGAGGACAAAGTGCCGTGAGTTTGGTCAGAACGCCTTCCTTGTTTACACTAATAATGTCTTGCGCACCATGTATGCAACGTTCTGCATTTCGGTCGATTGGAACCCGTGAGATTTGTAAGCAAGCCTCCGTTGACCAAGATAACCGGCGGTAGTTTTTTTTTTTAATTTATCGATGGTATGCATTTGGTAAGACTGACAGCCGTGAGATTGGTCAGAACGCCTTGCTTTGTTTATATAATAATGTCTTGCGCTTCATTCATATTTCGATCTGCATTTAGGTTGATTGGAAGCCGTGAGATTTGTCAGCAGGCCTCCGATGACCAAAATAATCGGATTTAGTCGGCTGTATGTCTTTAGTTTATCATTGATATGCAATTGGTAGGACTGAGAGCCGTGGGATTTATCAGAACGCCTTCCTTGTTTACACTAAAAATGTCTTGCGCGCCATTTATACAACGTTCTGCATTTCGGTCGATTGGAAACTGTGAGATTTGTCAGCAAGCCTCCGTTGACCAAAATAATTGGCTGTAAGTCTTTAGTTTTATCATTGATATGTAATTGGTAGGACTGAGAGCCGTGAGATTTGTCAGAACGCACCCGTTTGTTACAATAATAACGTCGTCGTGCGCTATATATATATATACTATGACCTTCATTTAAGTTGATTGGAAGACGTGAGATTAGTCAGCAGGCCTACGTTGACCAAAATAATCGGCTGTAAGTATTTTACTTTATCGATGACATGCAGTTCGAAGGACTAAGAGACGTGGGATTTGTTAGAACTGTTTATATAATAATGTCTTGCGCGCCTTACATATTACGACCTGCATTTAGGTTGATTGGAAGCCGTGAGATTTTTTTCAGCAGCCCTCCGTTGACCAAAATTATCTGGTGCAGTTCTTTATTTTATCGATGATATGCGTTTGGTTGGACTGAGAGCCATAAGTTTTGTCAGAACGCCTTCCTTTGTTTGCTGATATGCATTTGTCAGGACTGAGAACCGTGAGATTTGTCAGAACTCCCTCGTTTGTTACACTAATAATGTCGTGCGCTATATGTATATATATATATATATATATATATATATATATATATATATATATATATATATATATATATATATATATATATATATATATATATATATATAGGTTGACTGGAAGCCGTGAGATTTGTCAGCAGGTCTCCACTGAACAAAATAATCGACTGTGAGATTTGTCAGAATGCCTTCCTTTGTTACAATAATAATGTCTTGCGCTTTATTCATACTACGATCTGCTTTTAGGGTGATTGGAAGCCGTGAGATTTGTCAGCAGCCCTCTGTTGACCAAAATAATTGGCTATAGTTCTTTAATTTATCGATGATAAGCATTTGGTAGGACTCAGAGTCGTGAAATTGGTCAGAATACCTTCCTTGTTTCCACTGATAGTATCTTGCGCGCCATTTATACAACGTTCTGCATTTCGGTCGATTTAAAACCGTGAGATTTGTCAGCAAGCCTCCGTTGACCAAAATAATCGGCTGTAGGTCTTTACTTTATCACTATTATGCATTTGGTAGAACTGAGAGCCGTGATATTTGTCAGAACGCCTCGTTTGTTACAATAATAATGCCGTGCGCTATATCTATACTATGATCTTCATGTAAGTTGATTGGAAGCCCTGAGATTTGTCAGCAGGCCTCCGTTGACCACAAAATTGGCTGTAGTTGTTTACTTTATCGACGATATGCAGTTCGAAGGACTGGCAGACGCGAGATTTGTCGAATTGCCTTCCTTTGTTTATATAATTATGTCTTGCGCGCCATACATATTACGATCTGCATTAAGTTTGATTGGAAGCCGTGAGATTTTTTTAGCAGGCCTCCGTTGACCAAAATAATCGGGTGTAGTTCTTTTATTTATCGATGATATGCATTTGGTAGGACTGAGAGCCATAAATTTAGTCAGAACGCCTTCCTTTGTTTGCTGATATGCATTTGGTAGGACTGAGAGCCGTGAGATTTGTCAGAACTCCCTCGTTTGTTACACTAATAATGTCGTGCGCTATATGTATACTATGATCTTCATTTAGGTTGACTGGAAGCCGTAAGATTTGTCAGCAGGCCTCCGTTGACCAAAATAATCGGCTGTAGTTCTTTACTTCATCGACGATATGCAGTTCGTAGGACTGAGAGACATGAGATTTGTCAGAATGCTTTCCTTTGTTACAATAATAATTTATTGCGCTTCATTCATACTACGATCTGAATTTACATTGTTGGGAAGCCGTGAGATTTGTCAGCAAGCCTCTGTTTGAATTTGGAGTGATTGGGAGCCGTAAGATTTGTCAACAGGCCAGCTGTGGTCACAAAAATCAGTCTTGTCTTTGTCAGGTGACAATACATAAACAAAACCAACAGAAAATAATTATTACATAATTTTAATATAAATTTTATACAAAAATATTGTTAATGATGGACAAATTACATCTTGCCGTGAAATAATAATGATGAGCAACGCACGAAACGGGCCCTTATGTAATGTGTGGACAACGCAGGCCCAGATCAGCCTGCGCATATGCGCAGGCTGATCTGGGCCTTCGTTTTCGGCGTACAGAATCAGTGGATACTGTAGTATACAACGACTAACAGAAAATCCTCAGATCAGACTGCACAGATGCACAAGCTGATTTGGACCTATATTGTCCGCAAATTGCATAAGGGCGCTTTTCATGTATTACGCAGTTATAAAAAAAAATGAAAAAGAAAAAAAAAAGAGCCACAACATGAGAAAAGGACTAATTAACAAGGAAGTCTGACCAGTCTTCATTGTCCGCTTAAAGAACAGTTGGCTATCCAAAATGCGCCCAGTGAAGATTCTGATCAAACTGCGCGAATGCTCAAATTTGACAATAATTGAAATATCATCCTTTTTAATATACAGTTTTACCCTGAAAGCGCCATGCAAAATTTGTTGCTGACTATTTCTATTTTCAGAGAAAATAAGAGTGATGTTCAATGTGAATTGCCTGCCGAGCAGACAATTCACATGAAATGCCAACACTTATTTATTTTAAAACTAAAATCATGTCATCTGCTGGAGTTTTTGATTGGCACTTCAAGGGTAAATATCTCAGCCTTTTGGTAAAGCAAAGTGACTTCTACCTAAAGCCGATAAAAGTAAACAAAGTCCTGCTCTGATGCTAAAAGTTAATCCTTAAAAAGCGCCATTCGCAGCTACAGCACACGACATTTCGATTTTTTGTTTATTTTGTGTATTTATTTTTTTTTTATTTTTCAAAGAAAATAAGTCTTGGCATTTCATGTGAATCATCTGCTTGGCAGATGATTCACATGAAATATGAAGACTTCTCTTATCTAATTTTTTTTCGGAAAAAAAAATAGAATGTCGTCTGCTATAGTTTTGCTTAGCGCTTTATGGGTTAACAGCAAAATCTCCAGTCCTACACCATGCGCAACATGCTGATCTGAGCCTTTGTCCTTTGTAATATTAGGACATAATGCCGCTTTAAAATTTCTCATGCTGTGATTAAACAGTTTGTGCGCAAACGTTAAGAAGGTGACATTTAAAATATTTATCTTAATATTTTTATTTTTATTTTTTTTTTGAGAAAATATGACTGGACTCTTTATGAAAATTGTCCCCTGTGAAGAATTATTTACTAAGTATTCCCTTTCAAATGCATTTTATCCCTAGTCCTGCTGAATCCGGATATGCCCTGCCTTTACAAAGTGTAGATCAATGTACCAGCTGATCTGTACCTGCACTCTTCGCCATTTAGTATGTGAATTTGTATCAATAAACCTGATCAAATTATCTGATTGGCTGAAAATTAGAAGTGGGTGTGGCATCTTAATTTATTCAGCATGATAAGGGGTAAACTTTAACACTCTAAAGGCTAAATCATCAGACAAAAAATGCAATATTTTTTTTCTTATTTTTCATAGACAACAAGACGCATTTAACTCAAATTGTGAATCAAATGAAGTCTTATTTTCTGTGAAAAAAAAATGCTGTCTGCTTTTATGCAGATTAAAGCTTATGATTTCAAGTTCAGAACCTCTCTAATAAGACTTGTGTAAATTTAGCCCCTGCCCTTTTCATAAAAATGGCTCAAAAATTATTCACAACTTTAATTAGTCAAACTGGCATAGCTTCTATCTGCCTCGGGTGCCTAGCATTTGTTAAATCTACCAGTCAGTCAGTTAGTCAAATGTGGGAAATGGGGAATGTTGAGTTCAGAAATTATGTGTAACTTCACACGAGGGATGATTCCCATGAAATGCCAAATATATTTTCTCTGAATAATCAGGCAAAATATCTTAAACTTTGTCATCTATTTAATTATCTGTCTGTATATTGTGATTAACATTATAATGAACAAAAGGTGTTTTTAATGAAATAATATTTTTAAATTCTATTACAGAGTCTCCAGATATTTTTTTTCAACAAAAGTATTGATTAATTTTCTCATTTCACCATGATATGTTGTGGATACTCATTAGAAGTGCCTCACCGAGGCACTTCTAATGAGTACCCAAATTATACATTTTCGGTTGAGAAGTAAGAAAAATAAATACTATACACCTAGGTACTACTTTTATCTGGATCTCTACATGTATTAATAAAATAAAATAATAATAAAAATGAAATCAACATAAAAAAATGTTAAGATTGTTGATATAAAATTGCTTAGCTAACTTAAAGCAGTAAAAAATGTTTAGAATTCTAGTACTAGCTATATAGTCAGGCATATTTATATATGAAAGCAAAATATAAAAACATACCATAGTTACCCTAAGTATTAGGACACCATAACTCCTTACCATACTTGTCCTAAAATTTGAAAAAAAAGTATCTTTACTACTTGCTGATGTGTCTAAGTAGTGCTGGATGAGTTGGCAAACAGTGTCGACCCAGATCAGATGCCGCAGAATGCGGCATCTGATCTGGGTCTACACTATTTGCTCAGACATGAGTGTCCAAATATATGAGGGTTATTACGGTAAATGCTGAGTACTGCCAAAAAAAAAAAAAAAATAAATTATATATATATATATATATATATATATATATAAATTTTATATATATATATATATATATATATATATATATATATATATTAGCTACATTTTGTGTCTTATTGCAAAACAACTTAGACATGTATCATATTAGCCTTATGATGTGACAGTGAAGAAAAACAAACTATTTCAAGTACTACACATTCTAATGATACAAACTGTTACTGGTCTAATTTTGAATTTCTGCTTCATTCATTTAACTTTCAGCTACGAAAACAATAAACTGTGCAGATGTGAATGTCAGTCTTGCAGAAATACCTGAGCTAATAAAGCAGTCTCAGATCAAACTGCTCCTCTCTGGAGCAGTTTGATCAGGGTGTGTACACTGTTTGTTATTCAGTCAATGTTTTTAGTCTTTCCATGATGTCAAATTCTGAATAAATATTCTCAAATGTGGACCACATTAATGGCAGTCTGATCAGTGTTTTTGTGTCTGCTTATAGCAAACTCATAGAGATATATTGTGTTTCATTTTTTTAGGAATTCATTAACCCTTAAAGCGCCAAGAAAAATTGCATCTGAAAATGTCGTCTGTTTATGTCGTCTGCTGAATATTCTTGCAGACTTTTCAAACCTATTTTTGCATACAGGCAAAAATGACTTTTAAAATCACAAGCAGATGACAAAGCAGACGACAATAGTTGTGATTGGGGCTTTAAGGGTTAATATTATATGTATATGGGTATCATTTACAAGTATGTATATGGGTATCATATACATGTATGTATATTGGTATCATATACATGTATGTATATGGGTATCATATACATGTACACTACAACCTCTTTATAACATGGTTCGTTATAACACGGTTTTGGATATAACACGGTTCAAAGATGGATCCCAAAAATGTATAGATTATATTGAAAAATGACCATAAATGGTCATTTTTCAATATAATCTATACATTTTTGTTGGATATAACACTGTTGTTTAACTAACACGATTTATGCTATGGACCCCAAGAATAGTGTTATAAAGAGGTTGTGGTGTATGTAAATGGGTATCAAAATGCTAGACAAGCCTAATGCAATCTGATCAGATCATTGCAAACATACTGAATCACTGGTACAGCTTAATATGAGCACTCCACACAGATACTGACCCAGATCAGCCTGCACATTTGCACAGTCTGATTTGTATATACTGTTCGTTAATAGAATGGTCAGGAGGGACTAGAGAGCAGGAAATAATGTCCAAGAGGTTCTCTCCCTTTAACAAAAATGTCGATTTTTCAACATTTTTGTTAAAGGGAGACAACCTCTCTGACTTCTTGTACTCAGTTCCCTTATGGTCAATATCATGTTAGAAACCAGTGTAGACTCTGATGACTGCACAAATCAGTCTGATAAGAGTCTACACTTGTCTCATTTGTCACATCATTTTTTTACCAGGAGTGACTCATATATTGATAAACTGAGAAGACAATGATAAGACCATAATACATGTACTGAACAGATGGTTCTGGGATTGTTTATTAATGATATAAACTGCGCCATGTGAAAAATGAGTCGTAGGGCATATGCGGACAGCAAAGGCCCAGATCAGACTGCCCATCTATCAAGTCTGATCAGGGCATTCATTGTCCACTAACAGAATCATTTGATACTACGGAATGTATCAATGGAGAGCAACTGCCCTGTCGAGACTATGCACACGTGCAGTATGCACCTGGATCTGCCCATTTTTCGCATATTTGAAGACAACATTTCATTTAACCCTTAAACTGCCAATCACAACAATTGTCGTCTGCTTTGTCATCTGCTTGTGATTTTAAAAGTCATATTTGCAAACAGTGTGGATCCAGATCAAACTGCTCCTCTAGGAGCAGTCTGATCTGGGTCCACACTGTTTGCTTGTATGCAAAAATAGGTTTGAAGAGTTAGCAAAAATATTCAGCAGACAACATAAACAGACAACATTTTCCGATGCAGGTTTTCTTGGCATTTTAAGGGTTAATGCAGACCATATAAGGGCCCAGATCTCACAGTGTAGCTCCTGTTGTGTCTCTACTATAAAGCATTGCACTACCCTCATACCTGACATACTCTCTTCCTATATGACTAGTCACTAAACTGATAATTGAACTATACTCTCTTTCTATATGACTAGTCACTTAACCAATATGAATCACATCACAGAAAATCTCCTGTTCCAAGCATTGTTAACTTAACAAAGGTAATACCGCATTTGCCATAAGTATTCGAACAACACCTTACCATACTGAACCTAAAATTTGGATACCATTATACTAAATGCTGATGTGTTTAAAAACCTAATGGATGAGTGGCAAACAGTGTAGACCCTGATCAGATGTCATACAAGCATAGCTCCAGATAAGGTGCATTGTTTAACTAAAAAATACTGATTTTTTTTTATTTCTCCACTAAAACATATGTTGTGGGTACTCATTAGAAGTGCCTCACTGAGGCATTTCTAATGAGTACCCACAACATATGTTTTAGTGGAGAAATAAGAAAAACTATTATGTGGATAACCCCTCTTATCTGGAGCTATGACAAATGTGACATCTGATCTGGGTTTACATTGTTTGTCTGGGCAGTCAGTCAGTCTGAATATTCAGTTTTGTTTTACTCAGTTTTATATCACTTTCAACAATTTTTCAATTATATCGCGACGGTGTCTAGATATGGCAGAGAGCTTAATGCTCACTTTTCAAAAGCTGCCTCACTGAAATATCATGCCCCAGACACATGATATTATATTCAACCCAGTTACATTATACTCACACCAGGATGACCAGTTCCACGGCTTGACTTTCTTAATTCTGAGCACCAAGCAAAAGAGCAGCTAGTAACATTTTTAAAGTCTTTGTAATGACTTGGCCAGGGATTGACCCCACAACCTCCCAGTCTCAAAGCGGCTGCTCTACCAAATGGGCCATTTTGCTGGTTTCCGAATACTCAGAGCAAATCTGGTATGAAAGAACAATGTTACTTGTCAAAGCAATTCTAATGCCCAAAATATTCAAACAGGCTGGACAAACAGTGTAGACCCTGACCAATCTAATCTGTGCCTAGAGAAACAATCTGATCAAGGCCTACACTGCTCATCATTTCATCACAATAGTTTGACACATGACCAAGGTGTCTTGAATAGACTTGTTCACATTTTATGATTAATATTGCATGTTCAGCTGTCCGAATATTTACAGTATATACTATGTTATGGTATAGAACAGGTCAGAGTTTCTGGTAACATGACTCATTTGAGTCCCACCAAGCGAAAAAAAATGTGCCTTTGGGTCAAATGCCGACAGCAAAGGCCCAGATCGGACTGCACAAATGTGCAGTCTGATCAGGGTCTTCGCTATCAGCTAACTGTATCATTGAATACTATAGAATATATTAACCCTTGTCCTGCTGAATAAATGAAGATGTCCCACCTACTTATAATTTTCAGCCAATCAGATTATTTGATTGTGATTGTTGTTATAAATTTGTATACTTAATGGCAAACAGTGCAGATCCAGATCAGTTGGCTTCTGAAGAAGCCAACTGATAACTGATCTGGATATACACTGTTTGCAAAGGCAGGGCATATCTGGGTTCAGCAGGACAAGGGTTAATGGAGAGCAAAGGCCTGATTGAAACATAGTTCATGCATGATATGATCTGAATCTGTGCATTTTGTGTATGTTCAAGGCACTTTTTCTCTTGATGAGGCCCATATATCCTAAATATATCTAATAAAACTTTCATTAATACATAACTAAAACAAGCACACATACACAAGAACAGTCAATTCAGTAGTTACAGACAATTATAGTTAATTCTCCTCAGGAAAATGGACACCTTTTCAGGTTAGGTAATTCTGTCCAAATGGTATTGTCTCCTTTTTGAAAAGGGGTCTACTCTAAGGATCTATGGATCTGCTCTAAAAGAAAAGGGAGTCTACTCTGAGTTGGAAAGAATTTTGTTCCCCTTGGGAGCAAATTCTTTCCTTCTAGTGGAAAATGCTTTTCAGGAAGGAGCAAAATGGTTCTTATAGTGTTGTCTCCCCTGAAAAGGTTTCTATTCTCCATATCAGGGGTACCCAGATAACTTTTTTTTTTGTTTGTTTGTTCTATTCATTTATTTATTCATTTTTTTTTGTTTTTTTGTTTCTCCTTTAATTTTTTTTTTTTTTTTTGTTTCTCCACAATTTTTGTTTGTGTTGAGGTTTTACGGCCCAGTCAACCCAATGGGGTCATGTCGAGCACGGTCAGTTTACCTAACCACATGTTTACTGGGCAGGCTTAGTCCTCTAAACGGTTAACCAGTATTGTGCACATTCTTTCGCCAGAAACTGACAACTGCCCTTCTTGACTCAGCGGATGGGAGCGAATGACCATAGAAAATATTTCATAATCAACCTCCACCAAAGAATGTTGCCAACCTCGGCGGGGGTTGAACCCCTGACCTCCTGGTCTCCAGTCGGACGGCGCATCCAACTGAGCCACCTAGGCCGGCTCTACAATGTTGTGGCTCTACACTGTTTCCTCAATAGTCTGTCTGTCTGCTCCATCTGTCTATGTATCTGTAAATATAGTACTAATCACTGACCACAGATCCAGGGGTTGCAAGTTCAAATCCCAGGGCCCAGTTGTTCAAAGCGTTGTTAGCTTAACGACGTCGTTAAGGGTCATTTCGTTAACTGTTTTAGCTGATCCAATACACAATATTCTGATATTTTTGCTGAAAAAATGTGAGTAGCTTTTGCACTGCAAAAGCTACTCACATTTTTTCAGCAAAAAATTTCAGCACATTTGCGTATCACTCGATGTAAATTTTAACGAATCGTTAACTAATGACATTGTTAGCTTTGAACAACTGGGCCCAGATTGGCACATAACTTACATGAAGACTGCTCACGAATTCATATCTTAGGGCAATTATATTGTCAGTTACTGGCTAAAGTATGCGCACAAGCTTAGAGGACTAAAACGGCCCAGGAAAAGTGTGAGTAGGTTGTGACCAGCTTGATATGACCTTGACAGTACTGACTGAGCTATAAAACACAAACTCAACTTCTCCACAAACACATATGTTGTGGGTTAACATTAGAAGTGCCTCAATAAGGCGCTTCTAATGATTACCCACAACATATGTTTTTGTGGAGAAATAAGAAAAATATTATCTGGATACCCCCTCTTATTTGGAGTAATGAATAAAGGCCCTTTTCTATAGTTAAATCACATATACACAATCATACAACTATAGCTAACATTTATAGAAAGCAAGCACTAAACAGTTTATGTTACACATAAGAACCTAAATATATGTTTTATATTTTAACAACCTAATGAACTATAACAGAAGCTCCATTCTGCTTTAAGCAAGATATATAACTAAAATCTAAACATGAAGCTTGGTAAAATCTAAAAAAAAAAAAAAAAGTATAAAAAATAAGGAGCAAAAAATGAAAAATATGAAAGTAAATGACTCAAGAACAAAACGTTTATAAGCAAAATAAAGTAAAAAATGCATGAACTAAGATGAAAAAGACCATTAAATGGTAATTTAGTTTGTTACAGTCTGTTAATCTACTATATTTATTCTTATAAAAGCCTCTACTCTAATAAACCCCACCCCCTCTCCCACTTTTCTTGGAGAAAAACATTGTAATGTAAACCTAATGCAATGAAAACTGGCTTTATACCATGAAAATATCCTATTTCTGACCAAACTTTTTTCTAAAGAATTTCCTATAGTAGTAATAAATTGCAATGCCCCCAGGGCACATATTGCAAAAATATGGTATTATAAATATTTTCTCCATTACCCCTCTTATCTACATATTCATAGTTCTAGATAAGAGCGTTTATCAAGACAATATTTTTCTTATTTCTTCATGAAAATATCTGATGAGGGTTTTCATAAGAAGTGTCTCGTAGAAAAATATCATCCAGAAAACCTACCTTTATAATTTTGACCCACTTAAACCCCACTTTAATATAGTAAAACTGGGGTTTACAGGGGTATACATTATTTTTCTTATTTCTGCTCAAAAACATAGATTGTGGGTACTCATTAGAACTGCCTCAGTGAGGCAGTTCAAACAAGTACCCAAAATCTATGTTTTGTGAGGCAGTTCTAACGAGTACCCACAATCTATGTTTTGAGCAGAAATATGAAAAATATCAAAAATTTTTATCTGAAAACTCTCAGTTTTTTGGTGGTGAAATTTTCAATATATTTGAATAGGCGTGCTTTCATAATGATACATTTTTGTTGAGAAAAGCACCTTGTCTGGAGCTATGAGCGTTCTCACAACCCAGGCTGAAGAAATACAACAGCTGGTCTCAGTCTTTCACTGTTTACATATGATGTGTAATACACAAAAAAGCCCTTATGCAATTTGCGGACAACACAGGCCCAGATCAGCCTGCACATTGACTCTTCACATTTTTCCTTCTGAAACTGAAGACTTTTCAAATTTTCAAAACATTTACAATTTAAACTAGGAGATGCTTTGCATTAAATATCAAAGCTTATTTTCTGGGAAAGTTCAGAAAAATACATAAAATGTCTTTTGCTGAAATTTTTACCCAGCATGCCAAGCGGTATGTTAAAATAAAAAAGGATATATGTAATTAAATCTGTATTGTTTCTTCTATAAAGCAACTTTTTCTGTAAAAAACAAAAAAAAAAAAGTCATTTACTGACATAGCTCCAGATAAGAGAGGTATACACATAAATATTTTTTTTTCTTATTTCTTCCCCGAGATACTTCTTGTAAGTACGCACATCATATGTTTTCTTGAAGAAATAAGAAAAATATCAGTACTTTTCAGGTGTTAAAAGTTCCTCATCTGGAGCTAGGTATTGAGATCTGGCTACATTATGCCATTTTTACCTTTAATTTCAAAGTTAAAAATGGAAACATTGGACATTACACAAATACCTCATAGAAATACTAACAACATCATAAAAATGTCATCAGTTAAGGCACAATCATACACAAATAACATAATTTCCTTCTCACATGTCTCCTGCAGTGATCTGTTATAAAATGATTTATTCTGTGTATGTATAGGGCCTGTATTAGAACAACAGTAATACCATTCCAGATTATTGCATAAAAAGCAGTGTCGCACATTATTAACAGCCATGCATTAACCGGTGATAAGCTGTGTATTAACAAAACAATTCACACGCTGTTAATGCACAGCTTCACACCTTTCAATATGCCTGTACCAGGGCCACAGAATTGCTGCCGTCACAAGATGTGTAGTGCCAGGCCCCAGAATAAGCATAGTCTGTGGAAACTGCATTCCCGAGACATCAGTGAAAAGGCGAAACAAAATAGTGCAAGAAATAATGTGAACTGTAGCAAATGTTTTCAGTTTTTATGCAATAATAGCGATCGAACATGGGTTTTCAATGCATTAAAATTCGCCAGGTCCCTTGGGAGGTGTTGAAAACCGCGGCCTTTGGCGAATGTTAATGCATGAAAACCCATTTTGATCCCTATATTATTGCACTGATATAGGTGAATATACCCAGGCCTCAGGGGTATATCAAAAGCCATTTGTCTCCTTTGCTACCCCAATGTGTGCCAATATTCACCAATATCAGTGCAATAACCATATTATCATATAGCAATAAATACTGTGAACCAGTTTCAGTTGTTTGTAGCCTAAAAATAGGCATTTTTAATATCTAAAATCCCCGGTCAGCACAAATGCATGACAAATTTTGGCATGACATCACTGCCCTAAGACATCATCAAAATCACTATCATGTAACAACAACAATGAAGGCATCCAAAGAAGCCTGCAATATCAAATAAGAATTCCAATCTGGAGTATACAATGTAGGGTGGGGTGTAAGTGTTTTTCCCAAATAGTAAAATAATCTATAAATGCAAATTTCACTTTTATATGACATACACTGTCAAGAAGGGGCCCTTCAACAATATGCAAACAGCAAAATTACAGGGCAGCCAGCATATCTATGAAGATGATGATGATGATGACTTGGTGTTCATCTCAACATTTTGTACTGTATTTATTCTAATATAGGCCCCCTTTTAAATAAATGCCCCCTTCTACTTTTATGTGTGACAAAAATGGTCAAAATACTGTAAAAATGGGCTTAAATCCTTTCAATTATAATATTTTTGCCTAAATTTTATCTAAAAAAATGGCCATTAACCCTGGTCTGCTGAACCAAGATATGCCCTGACTTTGTAAACAGTGTAGATCCAGATCAGTTGGCTTCTGAAGAAGCCAAATGATCAGGATCTTCATTCTTTGTCATTAAGTATGTGATTTGTATCAACAACCTTTATCAACTAATCTGGGCCCAGTTGTTCAAAGCATCGTTAGCTTAACGAGCTTGTTAAGGGTCATTTCGTTAACTGTTTTAGCGGATTCAATACACAATATTCTGATATTTTTTGCTGAAAAAATGTGAGTAGCTTTTGCACTGCAAAAGCTACTCACATTTTTTCAGCAAAAAATTTCAGCATATTTGCGTATCGCTCGATGTAAATTTTAACGAATCGTTAACTAACGATGTCGTTAGCTTTGAACAACTGGGCCCAGATTGTCTGAAAATTGGAACTGGGCATGGCATCTTAATTTATTCTGTGTGACAAGGGTTAGGAACTCATGATTTGCAATGACCCATGGGCATATACATGTATTAGAATAAATACAGTATATTTAGGCAATGAAGGGGTAACAATGAAAGTCCCTGCAATATGACATGCCATAAAGTCATGAAATGAATACCACTCTAGCAGGATTCCAATCTGGGATCTCGTGATCCAAAGTCCCCAGCAGGCACACAACATCAAAATGACGTCGTATCAACGTCGATGCGATGTGATCACGTCGCATCGACGTTGATACGACGTCATTTTAATGTTGTGTGTCCACTGGGTCAGCATCACTGGGCCAGATGGATGCTTCTGCACATTTGTCTAGTCTGATCAAGGCCCTCCCTGGTTGTGGATACATATTCTACAATATCTGATAATTGTGTAACTGTTGTCACCTGGCTCTGAGATTTTATTTGACCCCATAGAATAGTTGAAAAAATCACTAAAACCTTTAAAAAATGCATCTCTGCTGCGCTCTCCATATACACAGCAAGACAGATTTTAGCCTATCTATTCAGCCAATTAATGACTTGTATGAACCGTCAGGCGGCCGTGCTGTGACGTGAAGCCCCTGATCACACTACCTGAATGTGCGGGCTGAGCTGTGTTTCTCTTGCCTATATATGGCATAAGGTCCCTTCCCTTGAGCTGATACCGTATTTACCCTAAGTATTCGGACACCTCAACTCCTTACCATATATATTCTAAAATTTGAACCAGTACAATTCACTACCCGATGTTGTGTCTACAAATTGCTGGATGGGTGGCAAACAGTGTAGACCCAGATGAGACGCCGCGTTCTGCGGCGTCTCATCTGGGTCTATACTGTTTGCTCAAGCCTGTCTGCCCGAATACATATGGTAAATACGGTAATAAAAATTATCATACAATTACAAACAGTTGAGAATCTTACTGTGATTTACATATATAAAATATTACAATGGATAACTACATTTGTACAAATTCATGAAAAAAAAAATTCTTCTTATATACATTCTATAGCTCTAAATAAGGGGGTTAATCAAAATATATTATATTTAATAGGACAGCTTAACTCCTTACCATATTTGGCCTAAAATCTTTTAAAGTCCATTTTACTACTTGCTGATGTGTCTTTAGCACTGGTAGGTTGATTGTTTCTGAACAGGGAAAATGGTCCTGAATAGGGACAATACTGATTCATTTAACCCTTAACTTCCTGTAATTAAACAGTGCAGACTGATCAGCTGCCACATTCTGTGGCATCTGATCTGGGTCTGCACCTTTTGCCAATGCCCCAGTCCAGGTTTTACAGATAACCCTCTTTACACTGCAGTGAAATGATTCTCATGAGTCCCCACAGCATATGTTTCCATGCAGAACTGAGAAGAAATACCAAATACCTTTTGGTTTAGAAACTGCTCTCCGAAAATAGTCACAGGAAAAAGTCACAGAAAAAAAAATAACAGAAAAAAGTCACAGGAAAAAAGTCACAGACTAAAAATGTAGACCTCTGCATTATTTATTCATTTATTATTAACCCTTAAAGCACCAATCACAACTGCAGCAGATGACTGTTTTTCTTCTTTTTTTTTTTTTATTTATTTTTCAGAGAAAACAAGTCTTGACATTTCATGTGAATCGTCTGCTTGGCAGGCGATTCACATGAAATGTCAAGACTTGTTTTCTCTAAAAAATGAAAAAAAAAAAAAAAAATTTGTATGTCGTCTGCTACAAATTTTGCTTGGCGCTTTAAGGGTTAAAGTTGGGAGTTTGTACATAGTGCACTCTGTCACTAAAGATGTTCTACTGTCAGTTTTCCTTATTCATATACCGGACCTAAAAGTGTGAAAATAAGCATTGTCATTTAAAGATGCTGTCCTTTCAATTAGTTTGGCATTCATTTATTTGCAAATGGGCTTTGTTTTCAAGCACTGATACAGCCCATTTTTGCATGAATGGTTTAGAAAAATCAAAGTAAAAAATCTAAGGTCAAAAATAAGCGAGCATTTCTAAAACAGCAAATGATACATACATAGAAACATGTAAGGTATGTGTCAGTCTGATGTACATATCAATTAATGCCTAGCATGCTGGGAAAAAAATCGGCAGACAACATTTTGAAATATTTTTTTTCTTATTTTTCCTAGAAAATAAAATTTGACATTTCATGCAAATTGTCTCCTTAAGAGACAATTTGCATGAAAATGTCAAAGCCTATTTTCTGGGAAAATAACATAACAGCGTCAATTTGTTGTCTGTGAAATCAGTCAAGAGTATGGTAAAGGTTAATGAAATTACAAAACTATCAATTAGTGTATTGGAAACTCTGTCAATCATGTCCCTTACGAAATCAATTAGCCTTTGGGTGAAATTATTTTTATGTCTGATTCTTGTATTACATTGATAGGTGCTTAAAGGTGTTAGATCAGAAAAGTCGCACAGGGTTGAGGTTTTTTGAAATGATCATGAATGATTCAATCATGATAAATGCAAAGGACTTCCCAAAAGCAAAATGTCAGGACCTTGAGTAGACAGCCATTAACAGAAATACTACAGAGGAGCAATTAAACCTTTGCCATTCTCTGGGCTAATCCAGCAGACAACAGCTTGATGATTTTTTTCCCCAGAAAACAGTATTAGATATTTCAAACATATTGTCTCCATAGGAGACAATTTGCATGAAATGTCAAGACCTGTTTTCTGGGAACAATAAGAGAAATATTTTAAAATGACATCTGCTGAAAATTTTATCCACGGCCCAGTTGTTCAAAGCTAATGACGTCGTTAGTTAACGATTCGTTAAAATTTATATCGAGTGATACGCAAATATTCTGAAATTTTTTGCTGAAAAAATGTGAGTAGCTTTTGCAGTGCAAAAGCTACTCACATTTTTTCAGCAAAAAATTTCAGAAAATTGTATATTGAATCTGCTAAAACAGTTAACGAAATGACCCTTAACGAGCTCGTTAAGCTAACGACGCTTTGAACAACTGGGCCCAGAGTGCTAAGCATTAAAGGACACATAACTGGAATGCCTAAAACTGTGGGTTATTCAAGGACAAACTAAATGTCAGCTAGCAAAACATTCATCAAATCATCCATATGAATTAATGGTAATCAAGGAACCTTTTATTCATACTGGGAAGAAAGTCATCTGTATTAGTTTTATTTATTTTTTCAAATTTAACAAAAATAGCGACCTACTTCAACAAAACTAGAAATTGTTAAACTGAGCATGAAATAATAAAACCTGGTTTCTGGAAAAAAAAAAAAAATAGAAAAATAATGCCATTTAGTATGCTGGGCCCAGTTGTTCAAAGCATCATTAGCTTAACAGGCTCTTCAGTGATCAAAATGTTCACTGTTCTGCTAAGTACAATAACTAATTCACAGGTATTTTTGCTGAAAAAAATGTGAATGCAAAAGCTACTCACATTTTTCCAGCAAAAATATTAGTGTATATGCCATATTTAATGATCAAAGTTTTAACAACATCGTTAGTTTTAAACAACTGGGCCCTGAGTGCTAAAAACATCCTGAAATGATTTGAAAGAACTAACAAGCACCATTTTCATGAAAACTGAGAAAAAAAAAGGCAAAAAAAAACAAAAAAAACAAAAAAAAAACAAGATAACTGTCTTCTGATGAATATATTTTCAGCAGACAGAAGATAAATGAAAATAGCATTCTCATAATATAGTTTAAGTTATATGCAAAATCGTAAATAATTAATAATGGAAAATTCACAACAATTATGAGGTATCATCCATACATGGTCCTACAAACAGAAAATAATGATGATGATTAGGTGTTTTAAGTCCTTTTCCGCATCATTTAAGTCATACGGAGATGATGAAAGGGTGATAATGAAAGGATTTGTGCAATAAAGTAATTTATTATATAGCTATAAATATTAAATGATTAAAATGTGCGATAAAAGCCGAGGAGCTAGCGTGCAGATATCACATATCGGTACACTTACTCGATACTGCAAACTTACTCCGATGCCTTCTCATATTACCGTTACATTATGTTACTTTTGATGATGTCGTAATGTAGTGACGTCGCGCCAAACCTTGTCACGCACATTGGTAGAATTCACATTTTAGTTATTAAAACAGCGTTTTAAAGGTTAGAAACCCTGGGAAATGAAATAAATATTTATAGCTATATAATAAAAGGGTTATTGCACTGATATTGGTAAATATTGTCCCTCGTTGGGATATCGAAGGACGCGAGCTAGCTCGCGTCCTTGGATATCCCAACTCAGGACAATATTCACCAATATCAGTGCAATAACTCTATTGTACAGTCAGTAGCTGAATACAGCCTCAAGCAGGATTCAAACCAGGGACACTGTGGTCCAAAGCCAGGAGATCTAACCACTCAGCAAACCAGACACTTCAACAGAAAATAATAACTTGACTTTAACCACTCCCTGGGCTAATTCAGCAGACAACAAATTAATAATATATTTTCTTATTTTTCCCAGAAAAAGAGCTTTGACATAAGGAGACAATTTGTATGAAAAACCAATGCCTATTTTCTGGAAAAAAATAATAAAAAATATTTTAAAATGTTGTCTGCTAAAATTTTTACCCAGCATGCTTGGCGTTAATCATATCTGGTATATACAGTTGACTATCACTATCTCAAACACTGAAAACTCAAACTACTGCTTAAGTCAAACTAAATTTTGGATAATGTTGGTTTAGTTTTGCTCTATGTTCATAATATTTCAACTCCTTTTGGCTCAAAGTACTGTAATCTCAAACTGAAATGTCTGGTCCCTTGAAGTTTGAGATAATGAGAGTTTACTGTATATCCTACTATCATAGGACAAACCACTGCCATTTTATATCATTTAAGAGGAATGGGTATACTTTCAGTGGAGATGATTCTGTCAAAATTGTTTTTGCACCCCTTCTTCAAAGAGGTCTACTCTAAAAGTGAAGAATTTGCTCCCGGGAGCAAATTCTTTCATTTTAGAGTAGACCACTTTTCAGAAGGGGCTAGATGTGCAGTAAAGCAAACAGGAAGTTATACTAGACAATGACTCACGTCACAAATCAACAATTTACAAAACATTAGATATAGGTGTTATTATTTTGTCTTTATCATAAGTATTATGCAAAAAGTCAGGATTACAATTATGGTTATTTTTACATAATTTTTGAGCCAAAATTAGAAATTAACACAATCTGGGATAAGATTTTAGGGATATTTTTAACGCAATTTCCTGTCATTTTAACAAATGTACACATGGCCACTGTTTCACTGTTTGCAATTCTTTTGTGTTGTAACAATCTCAGCTAAAAATTCTTAAATTTAGTAAATCTTGGGATAAAAATCAGCACAACTCAAGGAATTTTACTGCAAACTTGTTTCGCAATTTAATCCTTCTTCAGTGCATAAAATGACTGAACTTTGTAAAGGCATTAAAAAGGTAATACCATGACAATGTTGTATGTTAAATGGTATCTCTAGTGGGGATGGGGCTTGCTCTCAAAAAGCCAAAGCTTCTTTCTTCAGATGTTAACCATGTATACATAGAACAGTTAGAAAAAAAGAGGGATTTTACCAAAACAAAAGGATTTTTTCCACCTGTATTTTCACTGTTTCTAAAGGAATTTTTAGAAAGCTATAAATTAGAATATCTTTAAGAATTTTAAGAAAGGTGGAAAGCATGTGGATATATTAAGCCTTTGATCTAGTACCCTGATCAAACAGAAAGGATGTGTTGTCTGATGTGGGCCTGTCTCTGTTCACATTCATCTATAAGGCCTAACTTATGACAATGCTCATATGTGTTTTAGTGGCATTACTCCGCTATCAGCCAAGTGGTGATTCACTGAAAAGTTCCATTTTCTGTAGAACAATTATGCCCACTAACACTAAATACTGGGACATCTTAGGGTGAAAGAATACATTCACATTGTTAAATTTTCTCCCATTTTTTTAACAAGGGACACAACTTTTGTAATTTCCTGTTGGCTTTCCTTCACCGAAGGGAGCAAATTCTTTCTTTTTAGAGTAGACCTCTTTTCAGAAGGGAGACAAAAGAATTTCAGTTGAGTTGCCTCCCTTGAAAGTATATTGATTTCCCTTTAAGGTCTAACTTCACAATTTTTGTGACATATAATGATTGAGCAGATAGATAAATATGTATGTCATATACAAAAGTAAAAACGAAGTTACCTCCCTTTGCTATTCTGTAACAGATAAGGATCAAAGCCAATACAATCTCTTCTTATTCATGATTTTTCATTAGTAAAGCTAAAACAATAATGAAAAAAACATTTTTCCAATCCATGAAAGTTACATAAGAACTGATGTTCCAACAGAGTAAAATAAAAAATGTCTTTTCTTCTGCAACTATAGCATAAAAACTTCATTTATATACAAAGCTCCAAAAAAGACAATTTTTTCAATAGAAAAGTACACTACAATCTCTTTATAACATGGTTCATTATAACATGATTTTGGATATAAAGCAGTTCAAAGATGCATCCCAAAAATGTATAGATTATATTGAAAAATGACTATAAATGGTCATTTTTCAATATAATCTATACATTTTTGTTTGGATATAGCACGGTTGTTTAACTAACACGGTTAATGCTATGGACCCCAACAGTAATGTTATAAAGAGGTTGTGGTGTAGAACATTTCATGGAGAAATAATCTACACAAAGAAATATGTGTTGTGGGTACTCATTACAAGCACCCTGTTGAGGCGCTTTATATGAGTACCTACATAATACATTTTCATGGAGAAAAAAAAAATATTTAGTGGATACCACCTCTTTTTTGGAGCTGTGATATAAGACCACTTAAATTGCCAATCAAAACAATTGTCGTCTACTTTGTCATCTGCTTGTGATTTTAAAAGTCATTTTTGCAAACAGTGTGGACCCAGATCAGACAGCTCCTCCAGTGTCCACACTGTTTGCCTGTATACAAAAATAGGGTTGAAATGTTTGCAAGAATATTCAGCAGACAACATGAGCAGACGACATTTTCAGATGACGGTTTTCTTGGCAATTTAAGGGTTAAGGTAGCCCAAGTGGTGGTCTTAATAGCCAAGTGTTACTGTATAACATAAAAGTGCAAAATCGATTCTTTATGTCATTGGCTAATTACCTGGGTCTGTAAAAATCCTTTCATTCCTTTTATACATAAAGTGTACAGTTTCTTCGTCACACATCTCTCAGTCTGAACCTGTTTATTCATAATTAAAGGGAGGTAACTGCTCCAAACAGTTTCATTAATGTATTGTTATTTAACCCTTCTCTTGCTAAACATGACATGCCCCGTCTTAGCAAACTTGGCTTCTGAAGAAGCCAACTGATCTGGATCTGCACTGTTTGTCATTAAATATGAGAATTTCTATCAAAAACACGGATCAAGTAATCTGACTGACTGGAAATTAGAAGTGGGCATGGCATCTTAATTTATTCAGCAAGGCAAGGGTTAACAAGGTTTTAAACAAAGAGCAAACAACAATGATAAAGATGACCAGATGCTGTACACAAACTATGCTTTCTACTACCATGAAGTCGAAAGTACTATACATGTACTACTGTTTTTTTTTTATTTTGGTTTGTTTTGTTTTGCTTCATTTTTCTTCTTCTATCTTCTTCATTGTTTAGCTGGTAACCAGCTTCTGAAGATTTAAACTTTCTTTATTTGTTGTGTCTTTTTGTTTGTTTGATGATAACATTACTCCCTTTTGAAGGGAAAGAATTTGCTTGACACAGGCAGCAGCAGGGTCTCTGACTCTCTTATCAGGACTGTACAATGCAAGATTAAATCTTAGTTAAATATTGTGTGAGAAGTGCAGATCTTGACAAAATTGCCAAACACACCAGGATTGTAGATGAGCTGGGCAGTGAGAAAACATGTTTTGGGGGCATATTCAAACAGAAAAGATCAAGTTCAACCAGTGAAGCAACACAATCTGATAAGGGCTTTTGTTACACCTAACAACCAAAGTAGTGGAATAGACCAGTCTGAGCAAACATTGTAGACCCCGATCAGATGTTGCATAATGTGGCATCTGATTGGAATGTACACTGTTTACCATTCATCCAGCAGTTTTAGACACGTCAAAAGGTAGTAAAATGGACTTGCTTAGAACTTAGATTGATTGATTGAGTTTTTATGGTCCAGTCAACCCATTAGGGTCATGTTAAGCATGGTCAGTCTACCTAACCACACTTTTCCTGAACAGGATTAGTTCTCTAAGTCATTAAACAATACTTGTGCACATTCTTTCACCAGAAAGTTTAGAATTTAGAACAAGTATGGTTAGACGTTAAGGCGCCACAATATTTACTGTTAATAAATTACAACTCTCGTTATCTTGATTTTGCTATCCTGAATAACCACTTATCTTGAAGTGAAAATCTGGTCCCTGTTTTAACATGGAAATCTTACAACAGGTAACAAAATGTTGTGGAAAAGAGGAGAAATTGCTCCTTAGGAGCAATTTCTCCTCTTTTCCACAATATTTTCAATATATCTCTAACTCATGGATTCAAATTACATACTCATTTGTGAAAACAGGTTGTTCAATTTATGTTTTTCCTCAATTCTGCAAGCATGACATATCAAAGTACGGACATGTGGAAGTATTTCAGAGAGTCCCTTGGATTTCGAGATAACGAGAGTCGACTGAATTCTACAGTATCCAATAATTAGATGGATAGAGTTAGCCCTGATCAGATTGTATGGAAGCTGTCTACATATGCCCAAAGACATGTTATCGCATGGCAAGGTCAAATATAAAAGAGAGTACTTGTACGTGGATTGCCACAGTAACAAGCAAAAATAGATTTCTTGTAACAATTTGCCATGGAAATAGGCACAAATCTCACATCCTGTTTCAGTGGGAATACTTTTAACAATTTGCCATGGAAATAGGCACAAATCACACATCCTGTTTCAGTGGGAATACTTTGTATTTCAACACTCTCAGTTCTTGTGTACAGATTAACCACATCTACACCTACAAATGATAAAAAAATACATGTAAATTATAAGTATTATTATTACTATGATAGGTGGTCAAAAATTTACAACATCCTAAATTGAGTGCTCATGACTCAGAATTACCAGGATATCAAGGTTCAACTCCTGCGGGAGCCAGAATTCAACTCAAGACCCTCCTGTCCATTAGAACCTTTCAATATCACCCTTCCATCATCTCAATATAACATACATGTATATTTTTGTAAGATACACCAAAAACTCTTTATAACACTATAATTGGGGTCCATAGTTAAACAACCCTGTTATATCCAAACAAAAATGTATAGATTATATTGAAAAATGACCATTTATGTAATTATTTATATAATCTATACATTTTTGGGATCCATCTTTGAACCTTGTTATATCCAAAACTGTGTTATAACAAACCATGTTATAAAGAGGTTGTAATGTACCAGTGCTCTGCATGCGGGGTAAAGATTTTTAGATAAAAAGATTTTTTTTCTTATTTTAGCCAGAAAATAGGCTTTGACATATCATGCAACCTGTATGAAATGTCAGAATCCTTTTTTCTGGGAAAAATAAGACAAATATCATCAACTTGGTGTATACTGAACTTGACCACCATTATCATCCTCTAAACATTTGAACAAGTTCTTTTGATTACCCAGAAATGTGGCCATAAAGAGCTAGTAGACTGCTTTAATACTATGAGCCTGATCTTGGTCTATGATGACTGTTAGGGCCCAGTTGTTCAAAGCGTTGTTAGCTTAACGAGCTCATTAGTGGTCAAAATGTTAACTGTTCTAGTAAGTACAATATCTAACTCACAGGTATTTCTGCTGAAAAAATGTGAGTAGCTTTTGCAAATGCAAAAGCAACTCACATTTTTTCAGCAAAAATATTACAATATATGCCATATTAAATGACCAAAGTTTTAACGATATGTTAGCTAACGACATCGTTAGTTTTGAACAACTGGGCCTTGGTGTTTAATGTCCCTTTCAACATTATTTAAGTAATACCAAGACAATGGAAGGGTGTTAACGAAAAGGCTCTGTGCAATGTAGCACTATACAGTCATGAACTGATTTCAGCTTCCAGCAGGATTTGAACCCGGAATCTTGTGATCCTAAGTCGGCAGCCCTAACCATTCAGCCACCCGCACACTCTTGATCTTAGTCTGAATTGTTTGCTCAGACATACCTGGTTGAATGTTTATGGTAAATATGGTGGCTATCGTTTTGCTTGGAACTGACTTCAAATTAAGCTAACAATTATAGAATAAAAAGTTACCCTTACAAAAACACAGCTACTGACAAAACAATATTGTTTTTGTTAAGGTTTTATGGCCCAGTCAACCGAATGGGGTCATGTCGAGTGCGGTCAGTTTACCTAACCACACGTTTACAGGGCAGGCTTAGTCCTCTAAGTGGTTAACCAGTACTGTGCATATTCTTTCACCAGCAACTGAAAACTGCTCTTCTTGAATCAATGGAAGGGAGAGAATGACCATAGAAAATATTTCATGATCAATCTCCACGAAATAATGTTGCCGACCTCGGCGGGGGCGGAACCCACAACCTCCTGGTCTCCAGTCAGATGTGCATCCAACTGAGCCACCGAGGCTGGCCCAACAAAACAATATGCCAAGACAGTACTGTTCAACTGACCCTTAAACTGCCAGTCATAACAATGACTTATGGTCTTGCGAATGACAGTACCTCATAAAATGATGATAAATAACAAAAAGTGAGCTAGCATATGAGATAAGAGTACATATCCATAGCTCTTGATAAGGCGCTTTTTTTTCAACCAAGAAGTACACTTCAACCTCTTTATAACACGGTTCGTTATAACACGGTTTTGGATAACATGATTCAAAGATGGATCCCAAAAATGTATAGATTATATTGAAAAATGACCATAAATGGTCATTTTTCAATATAATCTACACATTTTTGTTTGGATATAACACAGTTGTTTAACTAACACGGTTTATGCTACGGACCCAAACAATAGTGTTTTAAGAGATTGCGGTGTATTTATATTTTTTCTTATTTCTCGATAAAAACATATGTTCTGAGTACTCATTATGAGCACCTCCGTGAGGCGCTTCTAATGAGTCCCACAACATATGTTTTCATTAAGAAATAAGAAAACTATTTACCTGATACCAGCCATTATCTAGATCTATGCTTATCATGTTTGTGTTGAGGTTTTACAGCCCAGTCAACCCAATGGGGTCATGTTGAGCCCGGTCAGTTTACCTAACCACACGTTACTGGGCAGACTTAGTCCTCTAAGCGGTTAACCAGTACTCAGTACTACTGTGCACATTCTTTTGCCAGAAACTGACAACTGCCCTTCTTGAATCAGCGGAAGGGAGAGAATGACCGTAGAAAATATTTCATGATCAATCTCCAGGAAAAAATGTTGCCGACCTCGGTGGGGGTTGAGCCTGAGACCTTCTGGTCTCCAGTCGGATGGCGCATCCAACTGAGCCACCGAGGCTGGCCATGCTTATCACGTAGGTGTCCAGCAAAGGCTTAGGCAAGCCTGCGCATAAACGTAATCTGGCCAGAGTACTTGCTGTTCACAGACATGTAATAGAGACCTTGAGAAAGTTTCATACGAAAAACGTATGTCTGTAGCCCAAATAGTGGACTGTGCAAGCTCATTTGAAGAAACATATCGGAAAACCATACAGTCCTTTTTTTGTGTGCTGGCTCAAATGCACTTTACAGCATGTCTGGGGACTGAAAAGGAGTCTACCTTAACCATTGTAGTCGGGAGACCCATAAAAGGGTAATTGGCAAACAGTGCAGACACAGATCACATGCCGTAGAACACAGCCTCTGATCAGGGTCTCCACTGTTTGCAAATAGTTTAGCCATTTTTCTCTAGGAATATGTAAATCTCATGGCCGGACATACCTAAAATTGAAATTGGACTCTTCCAATATAGTGTGGGAGAGTTTATTCAGTATACAATGGGTTAAAAGGAAAAAATTTCCTTTTATTAAGTAGACTCCTTTACAGAAGGAAGGCAAACACAAATGGATAGAGTTGTCTCCCCTGTAAGTGTATCAATTCCCCTTTAAGTAAGTCACAGTGACCTCTGATCTACCATATTGTCTGTGTCTCACGTGCTCATGATCTATTCCCAGTATAAAAGCTGGAGGACTAAGAATGGGATGTTATTTGCTAAAATGCACAATGACCTATATTTTATTATACATACAGTAGCCTAGATTTTAAGTACAGCTAACTCTCGTTATGTTGAATTCACTTATCTCGAATACCCACTTATCTCAAAGTGAAAATCTGGTCCCTGTTTTAACATGGAAAACTAACAATAGGTAACAAAATATTGTAGAAAAGAGGAGAAATTGCTCCTAAGGAGCAATTTCTCCTCTTTTCCGCAATATTTTCGATATATGTATATCTCTAACTTCAGGAGTCAAATTACATATTCATTTGTGAAATGTAGTTGTTCGATTTATTTTTCCTCAATTCTGCCAACCTGATATGTCCAGGTACGGATATCTCAAAGTATTTCAGAGTGTCCCTTGAACGTCGAGATAAGGAGAGGCGACTGCAATAACTTAAAAGTCTGAGCTTCATAGAAGTTGAAAAAAGTATGTAAACTGTCAGAGATATATACATGGAATGACCTAAGCTTAACAATATTCAAAGTCGGTGAACCATAAGATATAGGTCACAAGGGTCATCCTAGAGCTTTCAGAGAGGGAGAAGTTTTGAAACAATTTCAGGATTTCAGGGAGAAGTTTTGGTCCAAATTTTGAATTTCCCTATACATTCTATACATTTTCACTTCTCCTTCAGCTCAAGATAGGGAGAATCAGCCAGCTTAGGGAGACAATTTCTCCCCAGTTGCCCTCTAGGATGACCTCTGTAGGTCAGCAGACAGAAGGTAGCCATTGTTCTGCTATACCCATAGAGATGCATTATAACAGCCTCTCCAAACAGAAAACAAACTTGTAATAAAAATGACCAGGATAAACCCAGATTAGTCTGCGCAATGCCACTTATCCAGCAGTTTTTCATATCCACAGGTAGTTAGGACAAGCATAGCATGGTGTTAACCCTTAAACTGCCATTCACAACAATTGTCATCTACTTTGTCATCTGCTTGTGAATTTAAAAGTTATTTTTGCAAACAGCGTGGACCCAGATCAGACTGCTCCTCTAGGAGCAGTCTGATCTGGGTCCACACTGTTTGCCTGTATGCAAAAATAAGTTTGAAAAGTTTTCAAGAATATTCAACAGATGACATAAACAGACCACATTTTCAGATGCAGGTTTTCTCAATTCTTGGCATTTTAAGGGTTAAGGTGTCAAAATGCTTAATGCAACAATTGTCATCTACTTTGTCATCTGCTTGTGAATTTAAAAGTTATTTTTGCAAACAGCATGGACCCAGATCAGACTGCTCCTCTAGGAGCAGTCTGATCTGGGTCCACACTGTTTGCCTGTATGCAAAAATAAGTTTGAAAAGTTTTCAAGAATATTCAACAGATGACATAAACAGACCACATTTTCAGATGCAGGTTTTCTCAATTCTTGGCATTTTAAGGGTTAAGGTGTCAAAATGCTTAATGCAACAATTGTCATCTACTTTGTCATCTGCTTGTGAATTTAAAAGTTATTTTTGCAAACAGCATGGACGCAGATCAGACTGCTCCTCTAGGAGCAGTCTGATCTGGGTCCACACTGTTTGCCTGTATGCAAAAATAAGTTTGAAAAGTTTTCAAGAATATTCAACAGATGACATAAACAGACCACATTTTCAGATGCAGGTTTTCTCAATTCTTGGCATTTTAAGGGTTAAGGTTTCAAAATGCTTAGAGTGAATATACTATTTGACTAACCCTGTCAGACGAACCGTGTGTACAGGATGGTGTATGCCTTTACTGTGATTAAAGAATATTGGACACATTTTAAGATTGATTGTGTTGGGGTTTAACTATATGTCAACCCTTGCGGGGCATTTTGTGTCATCCCACAGAGAAAGGGAGAAGAGATAGAAGAGATAGTAGAGGAGATGAAAGGGAGGGACAAGAAAGAAAGAGGAACAGGAATGAAAGGAAAGAAACAGAAGAAATAAAAACATTCCCCTCTACCTTTACCTGCTGCAAGGATAGCAAGCCTTGCCCAACTGTAAGCCAATATCAGTTGGACCCAATGGAGTAAGATAAACAACACCTTTGCAACACCTGACATTTTATGGGAAGATAATTCTATCAAAATATTTTAAAGGTCATTCGGTCAAAAGGTTTTGGAGGTAACTCTATCAAAATGCTTTTGTTTCCATCACGGAGCAAAAACTTTCATTTAGTGTAGACCCCTTTTCAAAAGTCTTAGTGAGCAGGAACAGTAAGAGAAAGTCACAAAAAAGTTCTCCCTGGCAGAAAATCTACCAAGAGTAGCCAGACCCCTTGAAGTGCAGCCGTTATCTTTTTTTTTTTCCAGCTATCGTATTTATGGTAATAGCCCAGTCAACACTATGAAATCATGTCAAGCAGTCAATTTACCTAACCACACTTTTCCTAGGTAGACACAGTCCTCTAATCAGTTAGGCAATACTTTTGTGCACATGCCTTTGACAGAAACTGACAACTACCATTCTTGAATCAGGGGATGGGAAAGAATGACTGTAGAATGCAGCGGGAAAAATATATTTGAAATTAAGAATTAAAAAGCATATTAACTTTTACCACTCTCTGGGCATATTCAGCAGACAACAAATTAATATTTTTTTCTTATTTTTCCCAGAGAACAGGCTTTGACAATTTATGCAAATTGTCTTCAAAGCTTATTTTCTAAAACAAATAAGAAAAGTATTTCAAAATGTCTTCTACTGAAATTTTTACCCAAAGTGCTAAGTGTCACAGAAATAATGGTGGAATGAACATGTTGGTCCATGCCAGTAATCCTTTTCGTCTATCTGTGTCTTACCTTTAAAATGACAAGATGAAAATGGACAGAATCATATAACTAAAGAATTGTACACCTTCTCCTCTTTGACCTACTTCTCTTGAGCTGTTTCTTAAATTCTTTTGGCTGTTGTCTGAAAAAGTATAATACATGCAATCAGCTGAAATAAGTCAAAGGGAAGCAACTTTAGCAAAGAATTGACATGCTTCTAAAAGTTAGGGTTAATATATAAACTAAGCATAGATTTACATTTTTTTTTTTTTTTTTTTTTTTTTTTGATTTTTGATGTTGTTTTTTCTTAGTTTTTTTTTTTTTTTTTTTTTTTTTTGTGGGTTTCTTTTAATTTTTCAGGAAGGGTTGAAGGGTTTCAACCAAAACAGTAGTCAAAATTTTTATATTTCACCCTGAAAATCAATGTTGTGGTACTCTTTTTAGAAGCACCTCACTGAGGTGGTTCTAATGAGTTCCCATAACATGTTTTTGTGAAGCAATAAGAAAACATTTATCTAGATAAACTGTGACTAAGTTATAAATGGCTTCTTTGATCCTCTCAGCTTGGCACTATAACAGAGACCTGTGCAAATAGTGTATACATGTATATCCATGTGAGATGGCACACAAAGAGCTATCTCATCATGATCTATACTGTTTGAGATTCTGTATATGATTTTAGACTGACTCTTATTTACATCAGTGGACATGCCCAAATTCAAGGATGTAAGAGTCCACTTCAGGAATTCAGAGATGAAAGCTTTTAACCCTTGTCCTGCTGAACCTGGATATACCCTGCCTTTGCAAACAGTGTAGATCCAGATCAGTTGGCTTCTTCAGAAGCCAACTGATCTGGATCTGCACTGTTTGCCATTAAGTATGTGAATTTATAGCAACAATCTGGATCAAGTAATCTGATTGGCTGAAAATTTGAAGTGGGCGTGGCATCTTAATTTATTCAGCAGGACAAGGGCTAATTCTAAAATAAGATCTGAGATATGCATTTCCCAAAATTGATAAGATAGCCTTTTGCTTATTGCGGTTCGTATCTTTTCCACATTGTACAACATACCAAATCATGCATGGCTCTAAATAACAGGATATACCCAGCTAAGTGTTTTTCTCTTTTTTCTAAAGAAATGTATGTTGTCGATACACATGGGAAGTGTCCCTGTGAGGTACTTCTACTAAGTAATAACCACATGTTTTCATGAGGAAATGAGAACATTACTGACACTTTTTTTTTTTTATTACAAAAAGAGCCTTATTTAAAGCTACATATCAAGTAAACACTTGCTTATTTCTCTATAAAAATGCAAGTTAACATATTCATTAGAAGTGCCTCAGCAAGGCACATCTAATGAGCAACAAAAACACATCTTTTCATAAAGAAATAACAAAACATAACTCTTGATAACATGTTTTGTTGTTGTTGTTTTTTTCAATCCGAATGTACAGATATTTTCTTACTTATCCACAAAAATATATGTTGTGGGTACTCATTAGAATCACCTCAGTGAGGTGCTTTTAATGAGTACCTGCAACATATGTTTTTGTGGGAGGTGCTTCTAATGAGTACCCTCAACATATGTTTTTGTGGAGAAATAAGAAAAATATTTACCTGATACCCACTTTTATCTAGACCTATGGAAAACTACCACCATTTACTCATTAGAAGGGCTTCTTCTAAGAAGCACTTCTTATAAGTACCCATTAAATGCGATTTTGTAGAGTAATAATAAAACTATCACTAAATTTTGGTTGAAAAAGTGCCTTACATGTATCTGGAGCTATGGTCATGTTTAGTGCTTTGCATGATGGGTAAAAATTATAGCAGACAACATTTTGAAATATTTTTCTTAATTTTCCCAAAAAAGCAGGCTTTGAAATTTCATGCAAATTGTCTCCTCAGGATTTGCATGAAATATTAAAGCCAATTTTTGGGGAAAATTAAGAAAAAAATATCATCAATTAAAATTTTGTCCATAGCATGGTAAGTGTTAATATTTCAGCAAGAAACAAGAAAGAAAAATAAGAAAAACCCACTATATGATATGAACCAGATTGGGCTAAAAGGGTTTTCAAGTATTTTTGCAAGATGAGCTGATTTAGAACATCTCTGTATACATAGTCTTAACCTTTACAACTCTTTGGGCCAATTCAGCAGACAACTGATGATACTTTTTTCTTATTTTTCCTAGAATACAGGATTTGACATTTTGTGCAAACTGTCTTTATTGGAGACAACTGACTGAAATGTCAAACCTGTTTTCTGAGAAAAATAAGAAAAATATTTCAAAATGTTGTCTACTGAAAATTTCACACAGCATGTTAAGCATTTAAGTCTCTTTGCCCATCACTGATACAATACAGTAAATGTTCTTAAAAATTTCTGATAAAACTGCATATGCAAACAGTGCAGACCCAGATCAGACTGCTCCTGCAGGAGTAGTCTGATCAGGGTCTACACTGTTTGCTATCCCACTCAGTATTTAAAGAAATAACCACATAAAAAGGAAAATTTAGACAATAAAAAAAACAACAAAAGTACAGAATAACATAGCTCCACATAGGAGAGCGTATCCAGATGATATTTTCTTTATTTCTCTATGAAAACTTATGTTGTGGGTACTCATTAGAAGTGCCTCCATGAGGTTTTCATGGAGAAATAAGAAAAATATCAATACTTTTTGGTGAAAAATGGGGTCTTACCTGGAGCTATGGAATATACTGTTTAAAATTTTAGGACATAGCATGAAATTATGTTTGTTTGTTTGTGTTGAGGTTTTACGGCCCAGTCAACCCAATGGGGTCATGTCGAGCACGGTCAATTTACCTAACCACACGTTTACTGGGCAGGCTTAGTCCTCTAAGCGGTTAACCAGTACTGTGCACATTCTTTCGCCAGAAACTGACAACTGCTCTTCTTGAATCAATGGAAGGGAGAGAATGACCGTAGAAAATATTTCATGATCAATCGCCACGAAAGAATGTTGCCGAATTCGGCGGGGGTTGAACCCGCGACCTCCTGGTCTCCAGTCGGACGGCGCAACCAACTGAGCCACCGAGGCCGTGAAATTATGTTTTCTTGGAGAAATAAGATAAATATCAATTTTCATGTTTCTCCATGAAAACATGTGTTGTGTGTACTCATTAGAAGTGCCTCAGTGAGGCACTTCTAATGAGTACCACAGCATATGTTTTTGTGGAGAATTAAAAGAAAATTGTCTTTTTGGTGAAAAAATTGTGCCTAATCTGGAACTAGGGAATAAGCTTATATATAAAATTTTAGGACATTTACTGTATCCAATAACTCTGTAAGCAGACAGTGAATGTGTTCATCAGACTACATGGATTCTCAGGCTTCTCTGGGCCTCAACTGCCTGCACATGTCTGAAAGATATAATTTTGCATGATGGCCATTAACTTACTTGATTACTCTAACAACATCGTGGAATGCTAAATCAACATTTACAGGTGGGTCCTTGGCACTTGTTTCTACATACGGCACCTGAAGAAAAAGTCATGAACCTTTAACCCTTGTCATGCAGAATAAACCTCCCCACACTTAAAACTGGAAGGGTCCAATTTCAATTTTAGGTATGTCAGGCTATATGATTTAGTTATTTCTAGAGATAAATGGCTAAACTACATGTATTTGCAAACGGTGCATTCTGTGACATCTGATTTGAGTCTGCACTGTTTTCAAATACCCTTTTGGGGATCTCCAGACTAAAATGGTTTGATATTGTACATTTAAATATTATCAAACCCTTTTATTTCTGAAACTATTTTGTCTACTTTTACTGGTTTCTGGTATAAAAAGTAAAATACTGCTGACCTGTTACAAGTCTACCTGATTTTCAGCCAGTTTCTCTAATTTGTTTGCAATGTCCAACACACTTCAATAAAAAATCTGAAGAACAGCTGTCTCAGTTTTAAGTAAAACCTTTAATGTTACTGATTCAGAACTTGACCCTTGCCATGCTGAATAAATTAAGATGCCCCGCCCACTTCTAATTTTCAGCCAATCAGGTTACTTACATGTTGCTGATACAAATTCACATACTTAATGACAAACAGTGCAACTGAAGAAGCCAACTGATCTGGCTTTACACTGCTTGCAAAGGCAGGGCACAGCTGGGTTCAGCACCTTGAAGCACCCTTAAAACTTGTAGTAGACAATATCCTACAACATTTTGTAAATTATATTTTCGAGAAAACAAGGCTATGATTCATATGAAATGTCAAGGCTTCCTTTCTTGGAAAAATAAAAGGAAACATTTTATAATGTTATCTGCTGCTGAAGTGAATGATGCTTTATGGCATAAAAATCCTGATAATGCAATATGTGTGAATTATTGTTTAACAACCCATCAACTCTTGAGAGTCATTGTGTTTCATCTCACCAGGGAATAAAAACTATCACAGAACAGCATAGATCACCTGAATCGCCTTTGCCTCTGGAAATTTTAACCAAAAACTTTAACATTTAAGTCTGTTACCTTGACCTCAATATCACTCATGTTGGTCAGGATGGTGCAGCATAGAATTACTTGTCCTAAATTTGAAATACATGTAGTCCATTGTACTATCTGTTGATATGTCTAAATTATTGCTGTATGTATGTCAAACAGTATAGACCCTGATCAGATGCTGCATTCTGCAGCATCTGATCTGGGTCTACACTGTTTGCAATGGCCTTCCTGTCCCAATATTTTGGGTTATTATGGTATTCTATCAAATTCAATGATCCTGTTTGTTTGTTTGTTTGTTTGTGTTGAGGTTTTACGGCCCAGTCAACCCCATGGGGTCATGTCAAGTGTTGTGGATCCTGTAAGTGGGCAAAAAACAGAATGTGTCATCTGATGTCAATGCCACTCATCCAGCAGTTTTTAGCCACATCATCAACAGATAGTAAACTAGAATTGTACAAATTTTATGACAAATATGGTAAGGAGTTACATAGCACTAGTTAAGGCACTTTTTTCAATCCAAAAGTATTGATATTTTTCTTATTTCTCCACGAAAACATATGTTGTGGGTACTCATTAGAAGCACCTCGTCGAGGCGCTTCTAATGAGTACCCACAACATATGTTTTCGTGGAGAAATAAGAAAAATATATACCGGATACCCTCCCTTATCTAGACCTATGAGTTAAGGTCTTCCAACATTCTGGGTAAATACAGTTAACATTTCTCAGTAGAGTAACATACCTTTAAGTTTGCTGCCAGTGCTCTCCCTTGTTCTTCAGTAATTCTCCTCTGTCTTACAAGGTCTATTTTATTTGCTACCAGCAACATGGGATAAGCATCTCTGAAGTAAACAAATGAGAGGGGATAGAAAATACAGTCGACTCTCGTTATCTGGAAGTCCAAGGGACTCTCTGAAATACTTCGAGATATCCGTATCTTGACATATCAGATTTGCATTATTGAGCAAAAAAGACAAATCAAACAAACAAATTTCACAAATGAATATGTAATTTGACTCCTGAAAATAGAGATATACTGAAAATATTGTGGAAAAGAGGAGAAATTGCTCCTGAGGAGCAATTTCTCCTCTTTTCCACATTATTTTGTTACCTCTTGTCACAGTTTCATGTTAAAACAGGGACCAGATTTTCACTTTGAGATAAGCGGTAATTCGAAATAAGCGAGTTTGAGATAATGAGAGTTGACTGTACATCCCAAACACACAGTGTCCTGTATAATCTGGACTGCATCAAGCAAAAAGGTGCCTTTGGACATGTGCAAAATGTGTAGATTACCTGGTCTTTGCCCTTCATTCATACATTCTCCAATATCCAATGATTCTGTGAGCAGACAGTGAAGGCGCTGATCAGACTGTGTGGATGCAGAGGCTGATCTGGGCCCAGTTGTTCAAAGCTAACGATGTCATTAGTTAACGATTCGTTAAAATTTACATCAAGTGATACGCAAATATGCTGAAAGTTTTTGCTGAAAAATGTGAGTAGCTTTTGCAGTGCAAAAGCTACTCACATTTTTTCAGCAAAAAATATCAGAATATTGTATATTGAATCTGCTAAACCAGTTAATGAAATGACCCTTAACGAGCTTATTAAGCTAACAACGCTTTGAACAACTGGGCCCTGGACATTTTTTGTATTGAAGACACGTTTTCACAAGGTGCGGCCCATATAATGTCAAAGGACTTGTTAAGGAGGAGTATCTGGTGATATTAGAAGCGCCTCACCAAACTTTGATCTTGCCATTAAAGGGTTAATTTGTTTGTGTTAGGGTTTTCCAAGCCAGTCAACCCATTAGGGTCATGTCAAGTGCAGCCAGTTTACCAAAAACACACTTTTTTCTGGGCAGACTTAGTCCTCTAAGCGGTTAACCAGTATTATGCACATTCTTTTGCCAGAAGCTGACGACTGTCCTTTCTGAATCAGCGAAAGAAAATATTTCATGATCAATTTCTACTAAAGAAAGTTGTCGGACCCGGTGGGGCTCAAACCTGCAGCCTCCTGAACATGCATCAGTCTGAGCCACCGAGGCCGACTATAAAAGGGTTACAGATCAATCTAGGTTCATCATTCGAACAAATTTGGTAGACCTGCATCCACAATGCCTCAAAGCTGACTTGGGTTTGGAGAAGAAGATTTAAAGAATTTTACCATATATGAGCATGGCGGCCATCTTGGTCTATGGAATGTGATCATGAACAAATTTGCCCAACCCAAGCAGGCTGCATATAAAATCTGGTGAAAATTGGCCAAGTATTTTCAGAGGAGGTCATTTAAAGATTTAATGATTTTGTACATGTATATGATGGTAATTTGGCATTTTACATCCCTTTCAACAACATTATTTACAGTCATACTGACATGATAGAAAGATGATAATAAAATACTGCTCTGTGCAGTGAAGCTCTTTACAGTCATTAGAGAAATTCCGTGTGCAACGGGATTCAATCACAGGACCTTGTGACCCACAGTCGGGAAATCTGATCACTCAGCCACCAGGATGCTTCTTGCATATGTATATAACCCAGGGGCAAGGACAGCTAACCCCAGGAGATTCCATTAAATTGTTTGATGACACATGACAGACAAAATTAGATGCCAATAGCTTATTCTGAGCCCAAAAGCTCAGGTGAGCTAAAATACCTTTAAAACTACTTTGGCTATTTGCTGACTGTTGCAAGGATTATATGAAGAAATATTTAGGTATTTTCAAAATTACAAAAGTTTTTGTTTTTTCTTTAGGTCTTTAAGTGGTTCATTTTTCAATAAGAGACATAATGTGATCGCAAGAATCTGAAATGTATGTTTAACAAACATAGTGAATTAGGCTTCTGTCTGTATCTAATTCTGTTATACAATAATTGAATTACTGTACATTCTGGGAATACCACAACCAGCCATTCCAGTAAGCTAATAATGGGGGTCTAATAAATTTATAATCGGTTAATCACTGCGACCCATAATACTTCTACTGACCTATAATACATCTATAACTGTTTATAGCCTGGATCTACTTTTTAAGTACCTAATTTAATATAAAACAACAATTCTAACACTCCTTGCCTATATACCCAATGGGGTAAACTCAGTGATTTATTCTGCATTAAATCACTGGGCGGAAGCGCGTGACGCATTCTAGTGCCGTTCCGATGTCATTTTGACACTTTACTGACGTCAGTCTTCGTTTCCACAATGTCAGATGAAGTAACGTACATTTTTTTGTATTTTTTATCACGTCAACAATGTAAGAAATGCATGAAAACATCTGCGTTACAGTCAAAATTGTTGGCGGTATTTCTTTATTCAATGGCGGAAAGGCGGAAGAATCTGAAGGATACAATTACTTTTTCGTCGTTTTCTATATGTTAGATTCGAAATAGATCAGCTCTTGTGTTTGATTTGTCGAGTAATAAATCACAGTTTGTCGGTCAGTTGTAAGACGATAAACCACTCGCTGTCCGCACTCATGATTTGACCTACTTTACAACTGACCTCCAAACAGTGATTTATTACTCAACAAATCACTGCTAGGGCTGCTCTTTATCTATAAAGTAAGTAAGATAAATTTGATTCAACCCCCTGCAAACAGTGTATACCCTGATCAAACTGTTACTAAGAATCAGCCTGATTTAGGTTTACACTGTTTGCTCAGACATATCTGCCCAGATATTTAGGATCAATAAAATAATAATTCAGTCTAAATCATTTTTGTAGCGGCAGTGCATTTGAATGTTGTGGCAAGAAATACTCATTTTACTTACTTATCTTTCACCCGCAGTATCTGTGTGTAAAAATGTTTTATATTTTCATAAGTATGTGGGTCTGTGACAGAATAAACCATAAGAAACCCATCTCCTTTCCTCATATACTGCTCCCGCATTGCACTGAATTCCTCTTGACCCGCTGTATCCAGCACTGAAATATGCAAACACACTCTGAAAATATAACCTTTGAGTTCTTGTCTATTAACCCTTGTCATGCTGAATAAATTAAGAGGCCACGCCTACCTCTAATTTCCAGCCAATCGGATTACTTGATCTGGGTTTCTGATAGAAAATCACAGACCTAATAGCAAACAGTGCAGATCCAGATCAGTTGGCTTCTTCAGAAGGCAACTGATCTGGATCTACACTGTTTGCTAAGATAGGGCATGTCGTGTTCAGCAAGAGAAGGGTTAAAACATCAACCCTTGTGGGTCATTTTATGTCTCCCAGAGAAATGGTGAAAAAGGGATAGAATACTTAGAAGAGAGGAAATAGAAAAATAAGATGAACAGCGAAATTGGCAGTGAAGAAACAGAGGATATAGCAACATGCCTCCTTGCCTCACCTGCTGCAAGTATAACAGGCCCTTAACACCTACATGTACCAGACACTGCATTATCCGAATATTTGAACAGTTATGCTTGAGTAAACAGTGTAGATCCAGATCAAGCAGAGTTTATCCGGGGCTTGAAATGTCCATCATTTCAGTGGAACATATTACCATATTTACCCTAAGTATTTGGACACCTGAACTTACCATATTTGTTCTAAAATTTGAACTAGTACAATTTACTACCCAATGTTTTGTCTAAAAATTAATGGATGAGTGGCAAACTGTGTAGACCCTGATGAGATGCTGCATTCTGTGGAGTTTCATTGATATCTGGGTCTACACTGTTTGACTAGGCCTGTCTGTCTGAATACATATGGTAAATACAGCAGATACATGTACATCACAAGAGTCAAATGAACTTGTTCAAATTTTAGGATACTATATACATATGTAGGTATAGTATGGTAACTACAGTAATACCTGTCCAATACTGGTACTGTACATGTGTGTCATTATCATAATACTCTCTGTGGGATTCACATGTGAACCATGCAAACATAGCTCAAGAAAAGATGTTTTCTTCAACCAAATTATACCGGACCCAGTTGTATAAAGCATCTTCAGCTTAACAAGCTTGTTAATGACAAACTTGTTAACAGTTGTAGCTAAGGTAATTTCAAATACATTAATATTTTTGCTGCAAAAGCTACTCACATTTTTCCAGCAAAAAGTATTAACGTATTCGCCATATTTCAAGACAGAAATTTTAACGCCATGTTAGCTAACATTTACTTTATCAAGTTCTGAACAACTGGGCCCTGTTATTTTTCTTATTTTTTTATGCTGACAAAATTTTCTTATTTTTCCCCTAAAACAACATGTGAGGTGCTTCCAATGGATACCCACAACATATGTTTTTGGGTAAAATAAGAAAAAATATATTGTATAGTTATCTCAATATCCCTCTTCTCTGGAGGTATAACATATTGCCAAGTGCAAAGGTGCCTGTTGGACAGCAGCTTCTTTGCAGTAGAGCTACACTGGACTGTAAAGACACTTAGATATTGATACCTGCTGAGAAAATTTTAAGATGATGGTGTATTACAATTCTTTTAGCTTTAACAGCCAAAAAAAAAAAAAAAGAAAAAAACAGAAATTGACATTTCATGCAAATTGTTGCAAATCCTATTTTCTGAGAAAATAAGAAAAAAAAAATATTTCAAAATGGTGTCTGCTGAAAGTTTTAGTGGACATGCTAAGCATTAAACATAATGCCAAAGAGACAGTACATGTACATGTATGTGTAAGGAACTTACATTAAAGATGATCAGTGTTATTTCCGAGTGACTGATTCAGCTGCAGTAAGAAAAACAGGATATTTCAGATTATTTTTTTTTCAAATCAACTTAGAGGATAAGTCAGTGAGTAACTGATTTTATCAGGATTACCCTAAATACTCGGACCGTCAGGATCAACATTGTCTGACACTCATCCAGCAATTTTTTAGACACAGAGGACTTGTTAAGGAGGAGTATTTGATGAAAATGCTGCAATAGTTGTCTTCAATTCTCTGTAAAAATGTATGTACAGTCGAACTTCAATGGCACGAACATCATTGGGAACATGGAAAATTGTTCGAGACATGGGTAGTTCGAGCACTGCGGGTTTATCATGCTGCCAGGTCAGGAAGCAACATACGATAATTTAGGGAAATCTTTTAGGTCTTCTACAAAATAATTGTATGCTGAGAATGTTCATTAGAATTGCCTCGACGAGGCAATTCCAATGAGTACATACAATTTCATGATAATTAGAAAATCTAAATTCCCAAAATATTTGTTTTCTTGAGTTATATGAAGAATTTTGTAGGGACTCAAAAACGAGTTCGAATTAACCATGATATTTAAAATGAGCCATTGATGTTCGAGCTATTGAGGTTCGACTGTAGTGGCTGCCTGTGGGTACTCATTAGAAGCACCTCAGCAAAGTGCTTTTGACAAGGTCACACAACATCTTATGGAGAAATAAGAAATATTATTGTAGAATTATCACTAAAGTCTCCTCCTCAACAAATCCTCCGGACGTATCAACAGGTTGTCCATTTTATAACTTGATACATGTATGTGTAAAAATAAAAGGCTGCATCTGGTAAACAGTGTACATCCTGAGCAGAAGCTACATGCTGTCAATTTCTGTGACACCTGATCCGGGTCTACATAGTTTGCTCATGCCTGTCTGTACAAACAGTAATGGTATTGTACAGTACTTTCTGTAAAATGACCATGTTTGTAATGAGCTTGAGAGAGACTTTCTCTCCAAACAAAGAATAGTCAAATTTAATGCTTAGCATGCTGGTAAGAATTTCAGCACCTAATAATCTGATGTATTCTTTGTTATTTTTTCCCAGAAAATATACTTTGACATTTCATGCAAATTGTCTCTTTAGAGACAATTTGCATGAAATGTCAAAGCATATTTTCTGGGAAAATTTGCATGAAATGTCAAAGCTTATTTTCTGAGAAAATAAGAAACAATATCACCAATTTGCCATCTGCTAAATTTGCCCAGAGAATAGTAAAGTTTCAGAAAAGGTTAACCCTTGTCCTGCTGAATAAGTTAAGATGCAACACCCACTTATAAATTTCAGCCAATCAGATTACTTGATCCAGATTGTTGCTTTAAATTCATAGTGGCAAACAGTGCAGATCCAGATCAGTTGGCTTCTTCTGGATCTACACTGTTTGCAAAGGCAGGGTATATCCAGGTTCAGCAGGACAAGGGTTAAAACAGGACAGACAACCATACATGTATTTAGTGATTTCATCTACACACAAGTAATATTTAGTTTCATATGGAGTGTATGGTCATGTGCTAAAGCAAAATATCAAGGTCATACAATTCTGGAATCATCTTACACCTACATTCTTAGAATGTAATCTTACCACAAGCTTGGCAACCAGAGATTTAAGAGATCAAAAATATGATATAGTTTAATCATTACCACTTTCTGGTCTCCAGGACAATTCAGCAGATGACATTGAGGACATATTTTCTTATTTTCCCCAGAAAATAGACTTTGACATTCAATGCAAGTTCTCTCCAAAGGAGACATTTTGCATGAAATTGTCAAAGTCTATTTTCTATAGAAAAATTAGAAAAATAATTCAAATTGTCAACTGCTGAAAAGTTACCCAGCATACTAAGCATTTAGTCAAAAGTTTCTCAACTGACAGGATACAATTATAATTTGTCATTAGATACCTGACTCTGATGTAACAGAGGAATGCCTGGGTAGCAGATGGCTTGTCCACTGCTCCAGATAAGGAAAGCAGTCAGAGAATATATTTTGTTATTTATGCTTCACAACACATCTAAGGGGTACTCAGTGAAAGTACCTCGGTAAGACAAGTCCAAGGAGCACCACAAGATATGTTTTAGTGCAAAAAATCATAAAAAGAAAGTTCTTAACCCTTGTCATGCTGAATAAATAAGGAGGCCACGCCCACTTCTAAATGTCAGCCAATCAGACGATGATCCAGATTGTTGACATAAATTCAGAAACTGAATGGCAAACAGTGCAGATCCAGATTAGTTGGCTTCTTCAGAAGCCAACTGATCTGGATCTATACTGTTTGTAAAGACAGAGTATATCCCGGTTCAGCAGGACAAGGGTTAAAATATCACCCCAGTCATCACCTTTTCTGCAGTTATGGATCATAATAGGAAGAGAGGTCCGGTATTGGATCTCTTATAGCCTTGAAGGCAACAGATCTGCTGCCAGATCTCTAGCCAAGGAGTCTAGAGGTCTGGTACTGGAACCCTAGTCATTCTTATAGAACAGGCTAGGGATACCACAATTGATTTCTCATTGAACTTGGGATTTTCTATTAGAACTCTGTTTTGTTATGGTCAAATAAAAAAAAATATGTGTGTTTCAGGTTACATGGAACAGTGGGTTGGGCGTAAGCTGTGTTGCAAACTTCATTACTGCTTATGAAGAGTCTCAATAAAACCTGAGACTCACCTATTCTGATCTGTAGTGTGTACTTTGTTTCCAAAGGCAATTTTTTGACATTTATTTGAAAGTATCTTTATTTTGTTAAAAGTTTTTATATCGGGTTAGTAGGAAAACAATATGGCAGAACAGAGAAATCCTCCCCCGCCCACACCCCCCCCCCCCACTCCCCACACAAAACTTAAAAAACTTTAGGTGAAAAATTAGGCACGGTCTGGTAACCTGAAACACACACTTTTTTTTTATTTTAAGTTTAATGGGTGCAAGAATTGCTGATATATTTGGGTATTTAGCCTACACATTTAATTTGAATTGCTTTTTTCAGAAATTTTAAGCAGACAAATACCTCCCCCAGGGTTCTCACTAAGATTTTAAAAGTAGGAGTCAGGGACTCCCTTTTTGTAAAAAGTAGGAGTCCCAGCCAAAAAGTAGGAGTCCCACTCCCCCAAAATAGGAGTCCCATTTTTTTTTTTTTTTTTTAATGCCTCTTCTTTGATAGTGAGCATGTCCCCGGTAACTTCATTCTATAAATACCTCATGGAGAATCAGTTTCCTTATTTTCACATACTTTTTATGGTGCTTTGCATTATGTATTATTGCGAGCAATGCATGTAACCAACTGGTAGTCATTACATCCTGTTGTAGACTAGCTCCTGGACCTTGATGTCATGTTTTATCACTCCTAACTATAAGCTGATTCAAATTTATGTATGACATCTTGTATAGCCAGTCTCTAATAGTTGGTCTCTGATATCTCCAAGATTAGTTGCTGCTATCAAAGAGGTGAGGCAAGCAGTAAGTAGTAGATGGCCCTTAGTTCATTAAGTAAATTAATAATAATAATTGATTGATGAAAATAATATTGATATCCGACTAGTAGCTAGTCTAATCCTCATGTTGTTAATTCAATGGAGTTGGCCCAGAAACTAGGATGATGTCATATCTCCCTCATGGGGAAATAGTGACATCTTTGCAGATCAGGGAGACATGACAATCTTAACCTATTTTACTTGCATGGTAAAGATCGTCGCACTTAAATTCAATACCCCACCGTTCGTCGCTGTCTGTTAAGTGATCTCGAGTGTTCTGGATACTAAGTGAAAAATATTTTAATCAAAACCAACGAAAGCTCCGTTATATGCTATTGCAAACTTATTTATATGCAAACTATCCGCACATTCTGATCATGGACACCTCTTTTGAGCTTCCCGCAAAACGTCATTTCAATGTTTACATTTGCACCGTGCTGCGATCAATACACGCTACGAAAAAAATGTCCGGGACTTCTTCACTAGCTGAAATTTCGATCTACTGCTTTGATTTGTCGTAAAAGTCTTGATAATTTAGTTCTGTTTTTAAATATGTGTCTGATTCATATGCATTTCTTACAAGAAAATGCTCTACAATGCAACATGGAAATAGTTCGTTTTTCTCCCAAAACGGTTTCCCGCCACGCTGTCAAATGACGTTACCCTTACGAGCACGCGCTACCATAACGAGCACGCGATTTCTTCATGCGGGAGCAATGGAAAATGTTACTTATACTAGAAGTCCCGAATTGTATACCGTCGTCCGGGGTGCATCTGTGCAGTCCTATTAGACTCTTCACAGGGCTTACGGGATAGATTCGATGGGACTTAGAAACTGTTTTTTTTTTTTTTTTGTTTTTTTAGTGACAAGTAGGAATAACCGTTTAGATGCGCAGACCGTTGTCTCGCCAAGGGATAAGGTACACTTGTCGGCTTTTAACAGAAAACAGTAAGCGGGATTTTTTGATGTTAGTGACGAAAATTCAGCGTCCGAAAATTTTGAAATGGAAAAAAATCTATTAATAACAAAAAAAAACAAAAAAAAAAAAAAACCGCCAGCCTCAAGGGATGAAAGCATGACACCTGCGTGTGCGTTTTCGATGAATCAGTCGTCGATGCAAGCAATACACAGTGAAGGAAAGGGTCGCATACCGGTGTCAGTTGCATGCTTAAACTAGACAAAGTGCCCAGTGGGGCACGTATACCCCCGACCAGCGCTACCGCCAGTTTTTAAAGAGCACAAAGTATGTAGCTTTGACTCTGGAGATGGCAGTTATATGCTTTATGTGAGAACATTGAAAAACTTCAATCACACATAATATGAAGCCCTTGACCTCAAAGATCAGGCACATGTGCAGGGATTGAGCTTAATAAAACTTTAGCCCTATAACTATCACCATATACTAGTGAAATCAATCAGTCTTTATAATATAAGCAAAAATGACATTTGTATGAAAAGTCTGTGACCTTGACTTAAAAGCCATGTCCCAGCTTGGGGATGGTGCAGAGAAAAACTTTAGACCTATATATACCATCATGCTTAATATTATTGAAACCAACAAATGGGTCTTCATAATATAGCTATATAAATTTTAATGAAAATTTTAAGGTCACCTGCCTACTCAATGCCCTCTACATATCGGTAAAGTATCACAAAAATATCTTAAAGAATTTTTAGAGTTATTGCCCGCACAAGACTTAAATAACCAAGGGAGAAAACTGCAGAATGGAGTCAGAAAGTCATTCTTGAACGTGATATGCCTACTCAATGTCCTATACATACTGGTGCAGTATCATGAAAATATCTTAACATGTTTTAAAGTTATGGTTTGCACAAATTTTTTACAATTCTGGAGACAAGGGGAGATAACTCATGGACCAAGTCAGTTAGAGTTGTCTTTCTTGTACCTGACACCCTACCAAATGCCCTCTACAACCCGACAGTTTCCTGAAAATAGCTCAAAGGTAGTTAGGAGTTATGGGGTGCACAATAATGCATTTATGGACAGACAGATGGATGGAAGGATGAATGGATGAATTCCATGCTGATAGCTATATCCCCTAAACCTCTCAGTAGGAGGATAACGAAATTCAACAAAAGGTCTTGATGGTATAGCTATATAAACTTAGATGCAAATATTTTTACTTTTATATGAAATTTCTAAGTCTGTGACCTTGACCTCAAGGTCATACCCCGGGATGGGGATGATGCTGAGTAAAACTCTAGACCTGTATCTACCAACATGTCAAATATAGATGAAATTCCTCAAAGGGTCTTGATGGTATAGCTATATTAACTTAAATACAAAAAACTTTGACTTTTTTTATAAAAATTCTAAGTCTGTGATCTTGACCCCAAAGTCACCCCTGGGGTGGGGATGGTGCTGATAATAACTTTAGACCTATATCTACCATCATGCCAAATATGAATGAAATCCATCAAAGGGTCTTCAAAATATGAGGTCTTATAAACTTTAACGCAAAAACTTTGACCCAAAGACAAAAATAAAATATGAACAAATAATGCTTCAAAGGATGGACGGATAGACGAACAGATTTCTTGCTGATAGCTATATCTGCTCAATCGTTCAGTTAGGGGATAATGAAATTTAATAAAAGGTCTTGATGATATGGCTATCTAAACTTAAACACATTTTTTTTTACTTTTATATGAAAATTCTAAGTTCGTGACTTTGACCTCGGTCACACCCGTGTGGGGATCATGCGGAGTAAGACGCTAGGCCAATATCTACCAACATGTCAAATATAAATGAAATTCCTCAAGGGTCTTGATGATATGGCTATATAAACTTAAACACAAAAAACTTTGACTTTTTTATGAAAATTCTAAGTCCGTGACCTTGACCCGAAGGTCACCCCCGGGGTGAGGACGGTGCTGATAAAAACTTAAGACCTATATCTACCATCATGCCAAATATGAATGAAATCCATCAAAGGGTCATCAAAATATGAGGTCTTATAAACTTTAACGCAAAAACTTTGACCCTTAGATAAAAATAAAATATAAACGAATAATTCTTCAACGGACAGACAAACAGATTCCTTGCTAATAGCTATATCAGCTCAACCTTTCAGTTAGGGGATAATGAAATTTAATAAAAGGTCTTGATGATATAGCTATATAAACTTAAACGCAAAAATTTTTACTTTTATATGAAAATTCTAAGTTCGTGACCTTGACCTCGGTCACGTCCAGGGTGGGGATCATGCCGAGTAAGAAGCTAGGCCGATATCTACCAACATGTCAAATATAAATGAAATTCCTCAAAGGTCTTGATGCTATAGCTATATAAACTTAAACACAAAAAACTTTGACTTTTTTCACGAAAATTCTAAGTCCGTGACCTTGACCCGAAGGTCACCCCCGGGGTGAGGACGGTGCTGATAAAAACTTAAGACCTATATCTACCATCATGCCAAATATGAATGAAATCCATCAAAGGGTCTTCAAAATATGAGGTCTTATAAACTTTCACACAAAAACTTTGACCCTGTGACTTTTTTATGAAAATTCTTAAGTCAGAGACCTTGACCCAAAGGTCACCCCCGGGGTGGGGATGGTGCTGATAAAACCTTTAGACCTATATCTATCATCATGCCAAATATGAATGAAATCCATCAAAGGATCTTCAAAATATGAGGTCTTATAAACTTTAACGCAAAAACTTTGACCCTGTGACGGAAAGACGAACGTACGAACGGACGAACGGAAAAGCGAAAACTATCAAAGGCATCGATCCTTCAACAAAATCCTGGTATAATTACTCGATTGCTGAAGTGCGAACTGCCAACACCTGTTTAACTACCGCTTGCTTAGCTTGTCGCAGGTGTGAAAAGCACGCAGACGATTACTACTGTTCTTTTAAGATGCTACCGACGGTACGAATAACACGTGGCGGACTTTAGACTTCAGTCAAATAATCCGATCATAATTAGCAGTAGTCCCACGGGAAAAAAAACATGCGTCCGGCGGATTCGACTTTGGGAATTTTTAGGAGTCCGGACCATGATTTATGCGTCCCGGGACGCAGGATTCCCAACTAAAAAAAAAAAAAGCTTATGTAGGGCACAGCAACCATGAAATTAAAAATTGTGAATTTCTTCCATCACTTAGCCGCTATCTTGAAAGACGATGGTCACAAGAAGGACTGAAAAACTCCAAATAACCAAAAAACGCTGAAAAACCCCAAAAATATCGCAAAAATATATATGAAATGGGTTTGTGGGAGGGAAGGGTGTGGCGAGGGAGGTGGGGTAGAGTTATATGGTCTCAAAGTGTACAGTATAGGATGGTAGGTAGGAGACAGCATGGTCCTCAACCTTTTGAAGTTTAATAAGATCACCTGCCAAAACCACCTATCTACGTCAGAAAACACCATAGCTACATATAAGAGGGGGTATCCACATAATATTTTTCATCTTTCTCGACAAAAACATATGTTTTTCATACGCCGAGGCACTTCTAAAGAGTACCCACAACATATGTTTTTGTTGGGAAATAAGAAAGATATCAACATTTTTGGATGAAAAAAAAAGCGCCTTATCTGTTGCTATGAAACACCATATCGAGGGTTGAGCGCAAGACTGACGTAAGTCAGATGGTTGTTTTTCCCCAAACTTAATCTCCTCACCATGAAGGCGTAATGAAGATTACAACATTTCTTTCTGTAAACAATGAAAATTTAGGTGCCATTGCTCGTATGAGCAATGGCACCTAAATTTGCATTGTTTACAAAGGGGTTCAAGTTGCCCCTAAACAAGGGTTTCAAAAATATGTTTGAGTTACCATAGTCTTGCGCTCAACCCTCGATATGCTGATGGATGGTCTCGGTGAATGTGTCAGAATTTTGTTGAAGGATCGATGCATTTGATAGTACATTATCTTGTTATAATTATCGTATTGCCGAAAACCACCTAAATGTGCTGTAAAACACCAAAACTCTATATGAAAAACACATCGTCTCATCTGGAGATTATTCGCCAAAAAAAAAAAAACACCTAAATTCTGGGTGGAGATAGTGTTGCTTTTGAAAGTACCTCAACTTGTTCCATTGAACTGCCGAGAATCACCTTAATCCTTCTCTTGCTGAACACGGCATGTCCTGTCTTAGCAAACATTGTAGATCCAGATCAGCTGGCTACTGAAGAAGCCAATTGATCTAGATCTGCACTGTCTGTCAGTAAATATGCAAATTTCTATCAAAAACCTAGATCAAGCAATCCGATTGGCTGACAATTAGAAGTACATGTAGGTGTGGCATCTTCATTTATTCAGCAAGGCAAGGGTTAAGTACGCCAGAAAGCACTGCAAATTTGGAAGAAAACATAATATCTTCAGGAACTAGACAAAGTGCCCAGTGGGGCACATATACGGTATTACCCCCGACCAGCGCTACCGCCACTTTTTAAAAAGCACAAAGAATGTAGCTTTGACTCTGGAGATGGCAATTGTATACTATATGTTATATTATATCATTGAAAAAATTCAATCACACATAATATGAAGCCCTTGACCTCAAAGGTCAGGCACAGGTGCAGGAATTGAGCTAAATAAAACTCTAGCCCTATAACTATCACCATATACCGGTGAATTCAATCAGTCTTTATAATATAAGCAAAAATGACATTTGTATGAAAAGTCTGTGACCACTTAAAAGCCATGCCCCAGCTTGGGGATGGTGCCGAGAAAAACTTTACACCTATATACCATCATGCTTAATATTAATGAAACCAACAAAAGGGTCTTCATAATATAGGCTAGCTATATAAACTTAGATGCAATATTATTTTTTTACTTTTATATGAAATTTCTAAGTCTGTGACCTTGACCTCAAGGTCATACCCCGGGATGGGGATGATGCTGAGTAAAACTCTAGACCTATATCTACCAACATGTAAAATATAAATGAAATTCCTCAAAGGGTCTTGATGGTATATCTATATAAACATAAACACAAAAATTTTGACTTATTTATGAAAATTCTAAGTCCATGAGCTTGACCCCAAGGTTATTCCCCGGGATAGGGTTGGTGCTGATAAAAACTTAAGCCCTATATTTACCATCAGGCCAAACATGAATGAAATCCATCAAAGGGTTTTCATAATATAAGGTCTTATAAACTTTAACTTAAAAACTTTGACCCTAAGACAAAAATAAAGTATGAACGAATAATGCTTCAACGGATGGACAGACAGACGAGTTTGTAGGGGCCGAGTTTGCTTGGAGCTGAGATTGTTAGGGGCAGAGATGTCCCAGAATTGGTCTGAGGCTTGCATGACAGGCTCTAAATTCTTGGAAAACTTAAACCAAGTTGTTGATCTTGATCCTCTGCACCTTGTCTAGAAACAATTATAAAGAAAATATGCTTAAAAAGTATGATTTCCATGTAAGATTTTACCTATCTAGAGCGCGATTGCACCAACATAATATTATGGCCTAATATTATACCTTTGGTATTTGTGAGACATGGGCATCAGCCCAACTTGCCCGAAGAATAACATCTTGATGTCAGTAAATTCCGATATATGCTTTCTTTTGTTTTTTTTGTTTTTTTCTTGGATTTTACGGCCCTTTCAAGAATTTCACTTATATCGAGCCGATCATTCATCAAAGATTGGTGAAAAACGAAGAACCCGGGGGAAAACCACCTGACCATCCGTGGAAGAGAACTTGGCTCTCCAACATGTGACCCGAGCGAGCCTCGAACCACAGCGGTCCACATGCTCATAATAGCGAGTACAGCTCGTGACGCGCTTTGCGCATCACGAACGAAGTGAGCTCTACGGTAGAGAATATGATCAAGGTAAAGTAACATACAATGATATATACTTTCAGCAGAAATCACTCTGACCAATTTTCTTCCTTTTTCTTCCTGGAAGCTGTCACCAGAAGTTGGCAGAACTGACTGGGGCGAACTTGATTATATAGCTATTCACAAAATTTGGGTTTCACTAATAAGGGTCACGAAGTGACAAGAAACGAGTGTCAATAAGTGTCACGAACATATTTTGCTGATTATTTTTATTGATTTACATATATCTTTTATAAACTGATAGCGAGCACAGCTCGCAATGCACAAAGTGTGTCGCGAGCGAAGTGAGCTCTACAGTAGAGATAATCAAGGAAAAGTAATATACAATGATATATACTTTCAGCAGAAAAAGCTCTGACCAATTTTCTTCCTTTTTCTTCCCAGAAGTTTGTCACCGGATGTTAGCAGAACTGGGGCGGACTTGATTATACTGCTATTCACAAAATTTGGGTCTCACTAATAATTATTAAGTGTCATGAGGTGACAAGAAACCAGTGTCAATAAGTATCACGAATATATTTTGCTGATTATTTTTATTATTTATTATTGATTTACATATATTTTTATATATATATATTTATATTTTTTATATACTGATATTCATTCTTTATTGATGCTGTGAAGGACTTTTGAAGAGACAACAGATACGTCTGTGCTAAGCTTGCATTTAGGTTAAGGATAATCTGGCGGCTGACCAAACATGGCGGCGAAATTTGCCACCTGTATACGTCATCATAAAATATCAACAAATATCACAAATGAAATGCGTGTCTCATAAATTGATAAACTGATAACTCGTCTAGAGAAGCCGGAAATTAAAATATCCAAAAGCTTTCAAATAAAAACACAATATGCCTATGTCCGCAGGTACCCAAACTGATACACAGAACTAAAATCTTGTCCTTTCATGTATATAACAGACTGGATACCAGTTTGTATTCTATCTGCACGTGCAAGGGGGACAGCTAAGTACATTATATACGGTATGTACGGTCAATGTACATTGTTTAGAGCTGTTTGATAGCCTTCTTGGAAGCCTGCAAAGTGTGTCTTTATTTGAATGAATTTGGATATTTTATTTTCCGTTTGCCCATTTTATTTTCCAGTTGCCCTAGATGTCTCATTGTAAAAGAAAATGACATAAGTACTTTATGTATTCATGGAAAAGAAACAGGAAATATTTTTACGCAAGTTAGAACGTAAGTTTTTTCATAGTTATAAAATCCATTTTTATCTATTAATAACCACTTGATATATCCTGACATTTGAGTTATCAGTTCAATTTGTGAGACACGCATTTCATTTCTGATTTTTGTTGATATTTTATGATGACATGTACAGGTGGCATATTCTGCCGCCATGTTTGGTCAACCGGCAGATTATCCTTAAGCCTATTTTCATATTATTCATTCTTTAATGATGCTGTGAAGGATATTGGAAGAGACTACAGATAGGTCTGTGCTGTGCTCGCATTATTTAACTTCTTATCGATGACAGTTCCTGATCAACGACTGCCTTCTTGATGCTATGCATGTAGGAGAAACACTATGCATGTGCGAGAGACGCTGGTCAACAGTACATTCTGGCAAGAATTCTGACCATTATCCAGAAGAAGAAGAAGATATGTACGCATAAATCTGTATACAGATCAGACTTACCATCCAGTATACACCATTCTCCATCAATCTGGGTATGCTGAATATAAGAATCTTCAATGGTAGGATCATAGTCCTCTATAAATAGTTTCTGAAAGAACTGAATTGTAAGCGCACTTTTACCAACGCCTCCATCTCCCACTACCACAAGTTTGTAAGTAGTTAAATTACTATCAGAGGGTGGTTTAGACATTTCAATAAATTTAAAAACTATCAAATTTGTAAACACTATAAATATGTATGGACCATCTTTAAAAGTTCGCCAGTTTGAGGCTGTAATACAGCTTGATGCCTTAGGTAAACCATTTCTCTCGCTGATCATAGGAGGCGGCCATTTTGATTGTCACGTGATATTCACTTCCGGTACAATAGGTAAAACTGCCAGAACACAACCTGAACTCCAAAGTTCGCTTTAATCCTCTAGGTTGCACATCCGAACTGGTTTTTGTTTGAGCAGACTATTCAGTTTAAACTTCACCAATAGAATGATTCATGTATATTGTTCTATATTGTAGGCAATAGGATTGTCAAATATTTGATAGCTGTATAGATAAATTTATATAGCTTTTGAAGTAGATTCAAAAATAGTATCATATTTTGATTGGATTAAATGTATTTTCTCTGGTATTCTAGTTATATATAGACTTTACGGTACATTAGTTTTGATGACTTGATTTTGTAGATTATACCTCGGAATGTTATAGAGTCTAAATTTTTCAATGTAATTGATATATGTTTATTGACATTTAGTAAACAACCATCGTATCATTTTAGCGCACGTTTACAAAGCGAAACGCATGATACAGGTGGGCTATTTAATACTTCTAGTGTAAATTTTTGATGATAAATAATATTGAAAGTGGAAGATAACGTACAGACCAGAGGTTTGAATAGTCACTCAGGACAACACCGCGAAATCTGAGTACCGTATTTGACCTAATTACCGCACTGTGCAATTAGGTTTTTCAATTAAGATTTAAGATTTATTCGGATTATAAGATCATATATTTGTTAAAAGCATTTGATATCACAAATCATGAGGTTGATGAAATTTCGTCAATGTTACACATCTTAAAGTTTCAATTAAAATGTTCTTGATGGGATATTTATAAGCCATGGATAGCCCATGAAAGTCCTTAAGCTTATTTCCAACGGGGTCCATTTTGGATGGAAACAGTCAAGATTTTGGTTCCTCCTCTAACAAAGCAGACATTGCTCATTGGCCATGAAAAATGACGTTCAACCCAATACATTCTTGACTGTTCTCCATTCTGCGGCGTCTGATCTAGGTCTAAACTGTTTGCCAGTGTCCATTTTATGGGACGCTGGGGATAATTGGATTAAACAATCAAACTTTCATTCGTTGATGAGTTTTCCCTCAGTTCACGACAAGTCGATTAAGCTCATCACGAAAACACGCCTATATTATTTTGACCCCCTTAAACCCCACTTTTATACAGTAAAACTGGGGTTTACAGGGGTATACATTATTTTTCTTATTTCTGCTCAAAAACATAGATTGTGGGTACTCGTTAGAACCGCCTCATCGAGGCGGTTCTAACGAGTACCCACAATCTATGTTTTGAGCAGAAGTATGAAAAATATCAGAATTTTTATCTGAAAATTTTCATTTTTTTGGTGGTAAAATTTTCATTCTAACACTCCTCGCCTATATAGCCAATGGTTAAACTCAGTGATATATTATGCAATAAATCACTGGGCGGAAACGCGCGACGCTATCTGGCGCCTTTCCGACGTCATTTCGACACGCTGCTGACGTCAGCCTTAATTTCTACGACGCTAGACTGTGTAACGTCGTCTTTCTCACTTCAGCAACGTAAGAAATGCATGTAAATGTCAGCGTTACAGTCAAAACTTTTGGCGGGATTTCTTTATTCGATGGCGGAAAGTTTGAAAAATCTAAAGGATACAATTACCTTTTCGTCGTTTTCTTTGTGTTAGAATCGAAATAGATCAGCTCTAGCAGTGATTTGTTGAGTAATAAATCACTGTTTGGAGGTCAGTTGTAAAGTAGATCAAATCACGAGCGCGGAGCTATGTTTTAGTATATTTGAATAGGCTTGTTTCTTAATGTCAAATGGGTACCTGCAACATATGCCTCTATAAACATGATAAAGACGTAGACAAAAAGTACACTGGCTGTAATCTGAAAACTACGGAACTGCTTGATTGTGGGCTTATAGCCTGTATTATAGGGGTAATTAGGTCGAATACGGTAGGAGGAATGAACACACACTAAAGGGAAATTTAACTCTGACATGAAATGTTTACCTCCTTTTTCACAGAGAGACACTCTTAAAGGAAATAATTTTCACCCTGTCTGGAAGGAATGCTTTCAGAGAGATATCAAACTATTACTCAGAAGGAACAATTTTAAGTTCTTTTAGTGTAGCTCCATTTCTGAATGTGCTTGGAAACCTTTTTTCTTCAACTGTTGTTTCCTGAACCCTTTGAAAATTTTAGAATATGGCGGAAAAATGTTCAGATGTATCCGTTCTACTAATTGTCTCCCTGCAGGCCCCGTTTTTACAGAGAATGTTTGTATAATAGGTGTGTGTGTGTGTGTGTGTGTGTGTGTGTGTGTTTTCAAGAGAAATGAACAATTTACCAGACTCAATTAAACACAAGCAACCTTAGGAACCTGGGTGGGAAGCTCCTCATCACGAAAACATGCCTATATAATGTTGACCCCCTTAAACTCCACTTTTATATAGTAAAACTGGGGTTTACAGGGGTATACATTATTTTTCATATTTCTGCTCAAAACATAGATTGTGGGTACTCGTTAGAACCGCCTCGGCGAGGCGGTTCTAACGAGTACCCACAATCTATGTTTTTGAGCAGACATAAGAAAAATATTAGAATTTTTATCTGAATTTTTTTTTATATTTTGCTGATAAATTTTCCAGTATATTTGAATAGGCTTGTTTTCGTAATGTAAAGACAAGGTGGCAGGAAAAGATCGCTGACGCAGAAATCTTACAGACGTTTTTTTTTTTGAATGGGCTGGGTGGAGTTTAACAGCCCAGCGAACACTATTAAGGCCCTGTCGAGCCGGTCAGTTTACCTAGCCACGCTTTTCCTGGGCAGGTCTTACATATGGTAGGTGCATACTTCTATTCTGAAGCTGGCATAGTTAAGATTGGCTCCCAGTGTTACCAGGAGGCCTGATGAACACTCACCAAAGAATATTCTTCTGTGGAGAACTTTAGATGAGAAACCGCTTCCAGGGTGACTAGAAAAAGAACAACAACAACAAAAAACAAACAAAACAAAAAAACAAACAAAACAAAAACGCTACAATACCCTAAACCCTCCCTCAAGGTCCTCAGCAATCCTCCAGAGCCATAGAAAGGGATTGTACATGGCCAAGCAAAGTGACGCTGTCTCATTAGAACAGAAGCAGACGATTATGAAGCAAAGAGAATCTGTGAAGCTGAGAGAAAGTGCCAAGAGCGGAAAGACAGAGCCAGTGCCCGACTTCGTCTGAGATTTCTTGCACAATACAAAATGTATGCAACAGACAGTTCAAAGATAAGATTGATCTTATCAGCCATCAAATAACAATGCTAAAGTAGCCACTACAGTCACCAGAATTTAACCCATTGTATACTGAATAGACTCTCCCACACTATATATTGGAAGAGTCCGATTTCAATTTTAGTACGTCCGGCTATGAGATTTACATATTCCTAGAGAAAAATGGCTAAATTATTTGTAAACAGTGGAGACCCTGATCAGACGCCGCGTTCTGCGGCGTCTGATCTGGGTCTGGACTGTTTGCCAATTACCCTTTTACGGTCTCCTGATTACAATCGGTTAGCCCATTTATGTCAAATCGACTCTTCTACCACACCACTTTGGACTGGTCCATTTCCTATAGAAGGGGCATCCTGTTAGTTTTTTTTATTATTACCATGATTTGTAAACAATCCTGTATGTAATGCAACAGTGTAGACCCTGATTGGACGCCGCGATCTACGGGGTCTGATCTGGGTCATCACTTTTTGCCAATGTCCCTTTTATGGGACGCTAGGCATAAATGGGTTAATATCAAATTGTTCATAGTCAGGGATAGACTAGCTCCTAGACCTTGATGTCATGTTTTATCACTCCTTACTATAAGCTGATTCAAATTTTTGTATGCCATCTTGTATAGCCTGTCTCTAATAGTTGGTCTCTGATATCTCCAAGAATAGTTGCTGCTATCAAAGAGGTGAGGCAAGCAGTAAGTAGTAGATGGCCCTTAGTTCATTAAGTAAATTAATAATTATAATTGATTGATGAAAATGATATTGATATCCGACTAGTAGCTAGTCTAAGTCAGGGAGGACTGAAGTTTTCTCCGGCTAAGGAATCTAATACTACCGTATTCTACCTAATTACCGCAGTGTGCGCTTAGGTGTTATCAAAATCATTGAAAAAGAAGAAGAAGAAGAAAACGTGTCCCTAATAACGACACACTTTAAAGAAAGCTCAGCAGAGGATTGCTTGAAGTTCGTGTTTAATGATGCTTATGCGATAATCTTTCTGATTTCCTTTATAAAATCGAGGCAATTCAAATAAGTACCAACAACATATGATTTTATAAAGAAGTGGATAAAAGTAGACGGGCTGTAATCTAAAGTCTCAGAAATTGCCTGATTGTGCGCTTATAGGAGTATGTGCGGTTATTTGATCGAATACGGTATGCCATTTGTGGAATGGGCATCAGCGACCTGCTTGTCGAAACCAAGTTTTCACCACTTCATGTCTAAAACAAGTGAAGAAGTAGCAACTCTATATATAAACATAAATATACACCTCAACCAATGGACCCTTTCTGTGTCCCGGGTTGTGTAAAACAAAAGCAAGAGCGAGTAAATACACTTGGATGATTTTCTGGGCCCAGTTGTTCAAAGCGTCGTTAGCTTAACGAGCTCGTTAAGGGTCATTTCGTTAACTGTTTTAGCAGATTCAATACACAATATTCTGATATTTTTTGCTGAAAAAATGTGAGTAGCTTTTGCACTACAAAAGCTACTCACTTTTTTTTTTCAGCAAAAAATTTCAGCATATTTGAGTATCACTCGATTAAAATTTTAACGAATCGTTAACTAACGACATCGTTAGCTTTGAACAACTGGGCCCTGATATTTTGTATGAGAAACGTCTTCTGACTCTGTTTTGCTTTCCTATACACCAAGTGCCTTCAAAAATGGGTCTGCTCTTAAAGAGAGATGGAAGAAAAGTTCTTCCATATTACAGTAGACCCCTTTTCACGCAGAATAATTTTGAAAGAATTGTGTTCCCTGAAAGTGTATCCTTTCGCCTTTACCTATTTATGCCTAGTAGACTCTTCTACTATAACTCATTGGTCTGGTCTAATCTCAATACCAGGGTGTCTGGTTAGTTTTTATTATATGACTATGTTTTATAGAAATGCCTGATCTTAATGCAAACAGTGTAAACCCTGATCAGACGCCGCGTTCTGTGGCGGCTGATCTGGGTCTTCATTGTTTTCCAATGTCCCTTTTTATGGGACGCTAGGCATAAATGTATTGAATAATTAAACTTTCATTCTTTGATGGGTTTTCCTTCCGTTCACAACGAGCTTGTTGCAGGATTGTCCCAGAAATGAAATGTATACATTGTCGATATTCCGATATTGGAAAGTCACAATCTTTTTAGAAAAAAAACTTGTTTTAGAAAGAAAGGGATGTCCCCATACTAGCGCTGCCATTGAAAAAGCGATCAATGGCACCTAGAGCAACTCATTCCCAGTCATTAGGAAAACACGCCTATTCAAATATACTGAAAATTTTACCACAAAAAAATGAAAAATTTCAGAGAAAAATGCTGATATTTTTCATATTTCTGCTCAAAACATAGATTGTGGGTACTCGTTAGAACCGCCTCGACGAGGCGGTTCTAACGCGTACCCACAATCTATGTTTTTGAGACCAAAATAAGAAAAATAATATATACCCCTGTAAACCCCAGTTTTACTGTATAAAAGTGGGGTTAAAGGGGGTCAAAATAATATAGGTGTGTTTTCGTGATGGATATATCCATGTGACAGCGTGCCATGTCGACCATGTGATGCTGAGCGTGCACCAACGGGATCAGCACTAATGCCGGCCTCGGTAGCTCATTTGGATGCGCGTCCAACTTAAGATCTGGAGGTTGCGGGTTCGACCCCCTGTCGGGTCAGGAAATTCTTTCGTGGAGACTGATCATGAAATATTTTCTACGATCATTCCCTCCCTTCTGCTGATTCAAGAAGGGCAGTTGTACCTTAATGTACATGTTCTTAGTTATGAAAATAAAAACAAAGTATTACGGATAGACAGACAGCTAACAAACTGTGGATAGAACACATATTCCTGTTATTCAGGAATCCTATTCATAATGTGGTAAACGATTTTGATCCCAGCAAATGGACAGATTAGATTAAATGTCGTGCTCCGCGTACACAGACTTCTCGTACTAGTGAATGGTGCAGAGGAGGCAACCTTTCGTGATATTTATAAAGTTGAATAGCTAGGTTGTATCCCTTGCATCAGTGAACACTTTAACACGTCCCCCACTGCATAATTACAACCACTCCCTGTGAGAGCATGTTTTAAGTAATAACCGCATAGTGAAAGAGGAGAGTGGGAAAGAGACCCAGGGATGGATTCACGAGTGTGTGTGCGTGGGGGGGGGGGGGGGGGGGGGGGGGGGGTGGAAGGTTACTGGTCTCCTTAAGCCAAGTTCAGAAAGTCATCATTAACAAATCATGGTCGCTACCTATGTTCGCTCCTGGGAACCTTTGTGTTCTTATGGTTTTAACATCATAATGGAAGGGTTTCCTCACCATAATGTAAAGTCTGGGTATGATATTGTCCAGTTGGACAGCGCCAAGTCCATCTTCTTGATGGTTTGTGAGTGCAAACACTAAAGTGTTGCATGTGGTATATTCTAGGAACTTCAGCTCTGTTTGATTTGTTTCATCATTTAAAATGGTTTTAAGTCCCCAGTATTTTTTTTTCTGCTAACGGTCCCAAGAGTGTTCTGTTGCAGTTTTGTGTGTGTGTGTGTGTGTGTGTGTGCATGGGAAGACAGCATTATGGACGGGGACCATCTTAGCATCGCAAGCTCGTAAAGAGCAGTTGAAGACAGGTCAAGTTGGAGAAAACAATCTCAGTTATCAGTGGTGCCCAAACGACCGACAAGGTTAAGGGACCGAAGTGAAGAGTGAATCAGGGGCGGATTTAGAGGGGGACCGGCGGGGGGCGGAGGTTCAATCGACCCCCACCCCTTACTCAAAATTTCATTTCCGTGGGAAATTTTGGATAAATTCTGATAAAATTGGGACACTTGTCTTTATATTTCTCTTGAACATGTCCATTTTACTGCCTGTGAATGTGTGTAAAATTGCTGGATGAGTGGCAAAATGTAAACCCTGATCAGACGCCGCATTCCGCGGCGTCTGATCTGTGTCTACACTGTTTGTTCAGGCCTGTCTGTCCGAATACTTAAAGCAAGTACGGTAATATGATTAAATCGGCCTCCAACCCCACCCTCTCAGAAATCCCTGTGAATATTTATGTGTGTATCATTTTGTTTGCCTCAAACCTGATAATATATATATATATATGTATGGTGGCATATTTCTGCCACGAGGTAGCTAGATAGCTATCGCGATAATATTCTTAATTTTCCAGAAAATAAAAAGTTTTCCTGAAAACGTTATCGCAATAACTTGAATTATCTAGATATGTTTTTTAATTTCCAGAAAATATTTTAACGCAAAATTTCGTGATACTGCTCGGAACTGACATTAGTATCTAGATAAAATTATCGCGATAATTTTTTCATGGTAGCGAGGTAACTATAAATAGAACACAAGCGGATATGACATTCTGGGATTTCTACGCACCAACTGGCGATTACCTAGTACAAACTCTTACCTTAAAAGTCGCTGGTAAATACCCTCTGTGAATTTCAACAGTATAAACAAAGGTATTCCGATTTCGGTTCTATCTGTAGATAACAGAAAATAAATGGCAGCTCTGGGCACTAACGCACAAAATATCGCGATAATACTGCAAAACTTTCGCGATAATATTTCCAGGAAACTTTAAACTATTAAGATAATCTTTTCAGGAAACATCGAAATATCAAGATAATTATTGAAAGTATCGTGATAGCTACCTGGCTATCTCGTGGCAGAAATATGCCACCATATATATGAGAATACTGAAATATGAATATTATATAAACAAAAACAAAAAAAAAAAAAAAAAAAAAAAAACAAGGCAACAGAGAGTTTTGATGGGATCGGTTCCCTGAAATTCTAATGGCCTCTAGAACTGATCGGGAGTTACGGTGAAATTGAAATACGCCACACATAAACTGTACCCGGTAGCCCCTTTTCGGTGGAAAATGTCCTTTTCGGTGTTTAGTAGGTCCTTTTCAGTGATAGACCATGGCTCGGTTACACTTTTTACCCAAAGCTGTAGATTTGGCGCGTTTTACCGGTGGATTCATATTTGTCCGCCGATATTGTTCTCAATATGATGAAAATTTTATTTCTTCAAAAGTTTGGCAACTGCCCAGCAAAATTTTAAGCCCACTGTAGTCTTACCACTGGCCATTCCAAGATATTTCCTCTCGTGGGGGTGGGGGGGGGGGGTGGGGGGGGCGGGCGGGGGGGGTGGGGGGTAACTTAGGGGTAATTTTGGTTCGGGTGTGTGAGCCAGTATTTCAAAACCTAGCCCATTCATATACCTGGCCTTCGAAAAAACGGACCCATTCATATACTTGATCATCCAAAATGTTGACCTATTCATATACTGCCCTTTGACTTTTTGTACCCATTTTTTGCTGGTTATTACACAAATATCACAGTCAATTAATGTAATACCAAGAGGAAAAGCAGCCTCGAAAAATCTCTGAGCGAAAATATGTGCATATACCAGGATGTCAGAAAAACGGGGCCTTTCACACAGGAATCCAGAAAAATCGGGCCATTCATATACTTTTTGCTGAAAAAAAGGGACTAATCATATACCTGGCAGCACTGATAAAGGGGGCTATTCGGCACGCACATCCGTACTATGCCATATATAGGTAGTTACCTCTACCCCCGAGGATATTTCCTCTGTTGCGATTTCATAGTAAAACTGGGGTTTACAGGGGTATACATTGTTTTTCTTATTTCTGCTCAAAAACATAGATTGTGGGTACTCGTTAGAACCACCTCACCGAGGCGGTTCTAACGAGTACCCATAATCTATGTTTTGAGCAGAAATATGAAAAATATCAGTTTTTTTAATCTGAAAATTTTCAGTTTTTGGAAGTTTAATTTTCTATATATTTATTTGAATAGGCTTGTTTCATGTAATGCAACTGAGCCACCAGGGCCGGCACTGTCATATGAAGAGTCTCAAAACAGAGAATCCGATTTTCATTTTTTTTTCTTTTTTTTTTTTTTTTTTTTTTAACAAGGGTAACATATACAGATTTTGTGATCAAATTTTTTAGACAAGTATGATAAGGAGTTCAGGTGTCCGAATATTTAGGCTAAATAAGGTAAACTGTGTACGTGTCTCACCCAGTACGCATTCTACATAAATCTACAGCGGGCCGTCATCGGCCCGTCAGGGTAGCTGACGGGCCGATAACGGCCCGCTGTAGATTTATAAAGAATGCTAGCTGGGCAGTTTCCTTTCTTTTACTTCCGGTGACTTGGAAAAGATGTGGTTCGTGATTTTGATCTGTCCAGAGTATAAGTCAGAGGAAGACAATGTTCCTCCAAAATATACAATATATAATGAAAATAGGGCTTTGTAGGGGTCTACATGATAAGTGTGTGTGGTGGGGATGGGGTGGGGAAAACTTATTCTCAT